>JAKOOJ010000012.1:4245618-5445618 GCA_022577455.1 Arizona elegans | reverse complement strand
CAAGCCATGCCCACAAGCCACACCATGCCCGTCAAGCCACACCCACAGAACCGGTAGAAAAAAAATTTGGATTTCATCAGCAGTCTAAATACTCCTCACTCTCAACTCCATGTAGTCAGCTGCACCAGAGAACCATCTTTCCAATCAGCCTCGATGTTTCCAGTGTCTTTCTCCCAGCTTGGAAGTGAACCAGATGGATATTTCTTCTAAGAGAATGAAACAGTCTGGACCCAGCTTTCTGATTTGCAAAAAGAAAACCCCATCTTCTCCCTAATTTTCCCTTCTTATTTTTCTTGTTGGAGACGCCATTTGCTTTTCTAACTGCATGTTGCAGGGGAACCCCCAGCTTTAAATCTATTTTATCGGTCTCGTTCGTGTGGCTTTCTCAGCAATCTCTCGTGCAGATGTTTATGGGGTGAAGCTTTGCAGAGCAGCAGGGGAAAATATTTCTGGTTAACCACACAGCTAGGATTCCTTTGTTAAATGTCCGTGTTGTTTCCACATACATGATATGGCGGTGATTAAATTATCAGCAGGGAAGACATATGTCACACTTTAAGTGCTGGGAAAGTGATTGCGTGTCCCCCAGGGCTTTGTAATTGGTCTGAATCAACGGGTTTTTTTTAATCCACACTGACCTCACTTAAATGCATTATGTATGTCTTTACCCCAAGGAATAGACGTGAAGATTAAAACCAGACTTTTAGAATATATACTTTGTAAGCCTCTGGTTTTAATCTTATCTTTTAAGGGATGCACTGCGTGGTGGTAAAAACTTGGTCATTTGTTTTATTTTATTTTATTTTATTTTTATTATTATTATTTATTCATTTCATTTTTTATATTTTATTTTATTTTATTTTATTTTATTTTATTTTATTTTATTTTATTTTATTTTATTTTATTTTATTTTATTTATTTTATTTTATTTTATTTTATTTTATTTTATTTTATTTTATTTTTTTATTTTATTTTATTTTATTTTATTTTATTTTATTTTATTTTATTTTATTTTATTTTATTTTATTTTATTTTATTTTATTTTTTTATTTTATTTTATTTTATTTTATTTTATTTTATTTTATTTTATTTTATTTTATTTTATTTTATTTTATTTTATTTTATTTTATTTTATTTTAAAATAAGTTCCCTGAAAGGAGCCTGGATAGCTCTGCAGACAAGGCACTGTAATTTAACACCAGCTGTCTGCAATTAAAGTAAATTAGAATCTCACCAGGCTCAAGGTTGACTCAGCCTTCCATCCTTTCTAAGGTAGGTAAATTGAGGACCCAGTTTGTGGGAGCAATAAGCAGACTTTGTATAAATATACAAAAGTATGAAGGCTATTGCTTAACGCATTGTAAGCCGCCCTGAGTCTCCGGAGAAGGGCGGCATATAAATCAAATTTAAAAAAATAAATAAATCAAGAGGCCTTTCCTCCATGTGGGATGCCTTCCAATTCTTTGATCCATGAATTGCTGCTCCGTTGCCCACATATTTCAGATTGTGCCAATCACTTTTGTAGACAAAAGTGTTGCCAAAAATTGACCATTAGATTGTGATGGGAGGCGCATCTGGCATTCATGTGGTAGGGAATTAAAAATACTCTGGCGGAGACCACCGACCGTGGAGGCCAGCCTGAGCTGGCTTATGCCTGTAGGTAAATTTCTAACATCTTCCTCATAAAAATAAACCGAAGAAACCAACTGCGGTGGAAAGGATGTTAAGGTTCTGCATCAATGCAGAATGTGCTGTTGGGGCTCAGGCGTGCCTTCCAGATTCTTGGTCTGATGGTGGAACTTTCCATTCACATTTTCCCTTGACTACCAGCTTCCCTGTGGCAGCAGCTGGCCCTTGGAAGCTGTATGCCATTTTCCATTTCCCAGAATGCATCAGAGAGGTTCACATTGTGAGAGGCAAAGCAACATGGGAAAATGCAAGGGACAACCTGTTTCAGGAAGCCAAAATTCTGCTTTAGTATTATGGGTCTGCATCTGTTCTGTAAAAATCAGACTTAAGAAATATTTTGGCTTTCATCTGTGTGGGAAGTTTTCTATCATCTCAGAGTTCCAAATCTCTAGTAAAATTCCCTTCTAATGCTGTCTAATCCGTCTTGATACGGGCACATCAATCCACCTCACTGAATATTAAGATAAATAGTATTCTACCACTATTCCTTCTTTGCAGGGGTGGGTTTCACAAATTGTTGCCACCGGTTCTCCCCTCACGAGCCTTCTGCACATGTGCCCGGCCTTCTGCACGCACACCTTCTGCGCATGCGCCCAAACTTCCACACATGTACTTTACTTGTGCATGTGCCTTTCAAACATGCGCCTGGCCTTGAAAACATGGCTAAATAGGACAGCATTACATCTGGGCAGGGGGGGTGGGCAGGCGGGCAGGCAAGCCCATCTGCAGTCATCGCTACTGGTTTGCCTGAACCGTCTGAATACACCTCTGCTTCTTTGCCTCCAAGTCATTCTAATCCAGTGTTTCTCAACCTTAATAACTGTAAGTTTTGTGGACTTCAACTCCCAGAATTCCTCAGCCAGCTTGCTGTTGCTAAGAATTCTGAGAGTTTGTTTGTTTGTTTGTTTATTCATTCATTCATTCATTTATTTATTTATTTAAATTTGATTTATATGCCGCCCTTCTCCAGAGACTCAGGGCGGCTAACAATGCGTTAAGCAATAGCCTTCATTCTTTTGTATATTTTATACAAAGTCAGCTTATTGCCCCCACAAACTGGCTCCTCATTTCACCTACCTTAGAAAGGATGGAAGGCTGAGTCAACCTTGAGCCTTGGAGAGATTCGAACCAGCAGAAATTGCAGGCAGCTGTGTTAATAACAGGGTGCATTAAACCACTGTACTATCAAGGCTCTTTAGATTTTTACCCCTACATTATTAAATAACTCAAGGCGTGGAACATACGAAATGCTTCTTCCTCCTCCTAATTTCTGCACAACCACAACTCTGTGAGGAGAGTTGGACTGAGGGAGAGAGAGTGGCTGGCCCAAAGTCACCCAGTTGGCTTTCATGTCTAAGGCAGGACTACAACTCACAGGTTCCTGGTTTCTTTGTCAGCACCTTCACCACCACACCAAACTGGCTCTCCAAGTTGGCCAAATTGGTGGTCTTCCGGGTGCGCTTTAAGGTGTTGGTTCTCATCTTTAAAGCGCTCCATGGCTTAGGGCCAGGGTACTTACGAGACCGCCTGCTGCTACCGATAACCTCCCACCCGCCAATACACTCTCACAGAGAGGGCCTCCTCAGGGTGCCGTCGGTCAAGCAATGTCGGCTGGCGGCCCCCAGGGGGAGAGCCTTCTCTGTGGGGGCACCCGCCTTGTGGAATGAACTACCTCTTGGAATACGACTGATCCCGGATCTCCGGACCTTCCGTAAGGCCCTGAAGATTTATTTATTCCAGCAAGCCGGCTGAGCCTAATGGTTTTTAATGGGATTTTTAAATTTTATAGACTTGGGGTTTTAAATTGGGAGGCCGACTGATTTAATCTCTTTTAATTATCTTAACTTTTGTATTGTATGTATTTTAATTTTGGCTGTTCACCGCCCTGAGTCCCTTTTGGGAGAAGGGCGGTATACAAATTAAATTAATAAATTAATTAATAAATAAATTGGGAAATGCAGCAGCAGGGATTTAGGCTAGATGACCTCTGAAGGGACTTGCAACTTGACACTTCTGTGAAAATGTTAAATGAGATTCAAATGTTAAATGAAATTCAAGGTCCCTAAAGTTGTAACTATCCATCCTTTTGTGAGTCTGGGATTGGTGGACCTGTTTCATCATGTACCTCATCTTTCATCATCTACCAAGACAAATTCCTTGTGTGTCCAATCACACTTGGCCAATAAAATTCTATTCTATTCTATTCTATTCTATTCTATTCTATTCTATTCTATTCTATTCTATTCTATTCTACTCTACTCTACTCTACTCTACTCTACTCTACTCTAACACTTGTTTGCACTTCTCTTCCGAAACTTCATGCCCAAAGTTAATATTTCCACTAGATATAGACCTTTTATTCTGTAGCTAGTAGCTCTAGAAAAGCCATGGTAATTTTTCAAGGTACATATAGGTAGTCCTCAATTTACGACTACAATTGAGCCCAAAATTTCTGTTACTAAGTGAGACAATTGTTGAGTGAGTTTTGCCCCATTTTACAATCTTTCTTGCAACAGTTCTTAAGTGGATCACTGCAGCTGTTAAGTTAGTAACAGGGTTGTTAAGCGAATCTGGCTTCCCCATTGACTTTGCTTGTCAGAAGGTCGTAAAAGGGGATCAGATGGACCTTGGGACAAAGCAACGGTCATAAGTATGAACCAGTTGCCAAGCATCTGAATTTTGATCACATGACCATAAGAATGCTGCAACGGTTGTAAGTGTGAAAAATGGTCGTAAGTCACTTTTTTCAGTGTTTCGTTTTTTCCAGTGTCCCTTTTTTCCACATCGGTCACTAAACGAAAGTCCAGGACTTCCTGTGTTTTAGCGCTCCTGAGATCAGAAAGGCAGAACTGATTCCAGAAGCACATATTTGAAATGTAACTTGAAGAATGCACAACTTTAAAAAAAACCCAAACAAAACAGGTTCCAACTCTTTGACCAGGACTGTTTACAGTGTATGGTCAAAAAAGTCACAATGGTGACCAGAATCTTGTGATTAATGCTGCCTCCATATTTATGTACATCGGTACACATCGGCGGTAGCTGGCCTGCATCTTGTAATCTTTCGGCAACGCTGTCAAGTACCCCGTTTTTGCTTCGGGCTTCCTGCCCCACCACACCCCACTTGGAAGCAAAACAAAATCTTGTGTTTATCCAAGCAAAATGCGCAAAATCATAGATCCCAGATCCAAATTAAACAGCCAGTCCATCTTAATTCGGCTGTAAGCAGTTCTTTGACTGAGGAAACAGAGCTCTCTTGATTAAGAGCTTATAAACAGCCAACGCTAAGACTGCTCTTTGGATCAAAGCAAACCCAGCTTCAATCTGGATTCCACCCAGATATCTGTCTGTCTGCCTGTCTCTCTCTCAATTTCAAACTGAATTAAAGACACTTCTCACCTTCCTCCCAAAAGGAAGAGGAAAAAGAGTCACCTTTACAGCTTTCTCTTTTAAAGACCTCAGCTGTCCTTAGCAAGACCCAGCATGCTTTCATACATTTATAAATGGGTTCAATCTCATAAAACATAGCATAACCGAGGCTTGTTTATGCAGTATTTTTCCCTCCATCTTTTTCCCCCATAGTTCTCCATTAAAGTAAATGGCCTAGTACTTAGTGGGGGGGCAGTGGTGAAATTCTGTGAGGTCTGCTACCGGTTCGCTGCATGGGTGCATGCACAGTGCGTGCCAAACATGCACTTTGCACGCATGCGCACCACAGAAGCTACCGTGCAGCACTGGAAAAGAAGGCTTAAGAAGCCTTTTCTAAGGTAAGTAGAACAGCGATGGGGGGGGGGGAACAGCTGTGCCGCACGATTTAGATTCGCTAGAAAACAGGATTTCTTGCTTTCTGGTGAATATAAATGGTGTGGCACAGCTGATCGTCAGAAATACTGGTTCATCCAAACTGGTAGCTTTTATTACTACCGGTTCTCTTGAACCGGTAGCATTTTACCCCTGTGGGAAACTTGAAAATACTAAAATAACTCTCAGATGGCATTAGATCAGTGGTGGGTTTCAAAAATTTTTACTACCAGTTCTGTGGGTGTGGCTTAGTGGGTGTGGCAGGAGAAGGATACTGTAAAATCTCCATTCCCACCCCACTCTAGGGTAAGGTTACTGCAAAATCCCCATTTCCTCCCGATCAGTTGGGACTTGGGAGGCAGAGAATAGATGGGGGCAGGGCCAGTCAGAATTTTTACTACCGGTTCTCTGAACGACTCAAAATTTCTGCTACCAGTTCTCCAGAACTGGTTAGAACCTGCTGAAACCCACCTCTGCATTGGATCCCCTATTTTGGGCGAGAAGTAGGAATTTTTAAAATGTATTAGATTTCTTTTATCCCACCTTTGTTACTTTATAAATATCTCAAGGCAGCAAAAAAATTATTTTTTTTAAAATGTAAATAATTATTTATTTATAATTTAAATAAGAGAGCCAGTTTGGTCTAAAGGTTAAGGTGGTGGACTAGAAACCAGGAACCTGTGAATTTTAGTCCTGCCTTAGACATGAAAGCTGGCTGGGTGACTTTGGGCCAGTGGCTTTCTCTCAGCCTAGCCCATTCACAGGGTTGTTGTTGCTGTGGGGAAAATAGGAGGAAAGAGTTACTTATAAAGACAGGATAAAAATATAATGAATAAATAAGTAAATATTTAAATAAATAAATATTGCTTTGTAAAGCAACTCAAGGCAGATAACATAGATTTTATGTAATAAATTTTGGAATATTAGCCAAATATTTGGCTAATGAATTTGACAAATAAATAAAAATAAATAAACAGGCATGAAAAGTTTTGAATTGTCTTTGATATCTGCTGTAGTCCTGCCTCAGAGGATCTTTTTACATATTTTCCTGGTGGTTGTGATTTTTACCACAAACATGATGTCCGTGTTAGTAGTTTATGTGTGATCACTGCAGTGGGGGAGTTCAGGCCCATGAAATTACATACTGGGGGAAATTCTTCCTGTGTGGCTAACATTTTCCAAAACCGCATCTTAAACTGATTAGTGTGATTGTACAAATCATCTGGATTTGGCTATTTAATATTTTTTTCTTCCTCTTCTCATAACATTAGGAATAACCTAGTGAAATTGACCAGGACTGGACTGAGTTGAGAAAAATTAAATCTTTTCACACCCCATACGATATAACCAGATTATAAAGGCCACAATTTTTTTTGATGGCCCATGAAATCGCTTTTTCATCACACAAGCTGTATTTATATTACGACTTCCATTCTAATGATGAAATATGTGCATTCCGTTCTTTGTAAAGATCATTACAGTTTTTCAAAATCAAGCATTACCAGAGGATGATGTGATCTGGGCTTTTGGGGAGTTATGAAGAGCGTGCAAGAAAAGGAAAATCTATCTTTTGTCATGCATAACATTAAAACTTGGCACAGTATCCATAACTGATGGGGATGATAGTCTGCACAAACAAGAAGTAAACTATTTACTCAGCTAATGTCAAATTAATGTATGGAATTTGATCTGATAGTCATTGTCACAGATGGCTTTCAAAAAGACTTAGAGAAGAAATATGTGAGTGGAAAAATTGTGTTAGGAGAGACAAATAGCATGGGTAGAATCCATCCCCGCCAACTTTAAGTATTTATAGCAGGGGTAGGCAACTTGGTGCCTTCTGAATAGTAATAGCAATAGCTCTTAAACTTATACAGGTACTCCTCGACTTACAACAGTCTATTTAGTGACAGTTCGAAGTTACAATGGCACTGAAAAAAGTGGCTTATGACCATGCTTCACACTTATGACCATTGCAGCATTCCCCCATGGTCACGTGATTTTACATTCGGATGCATGGCAACTGGTTCATATTTATGACGGTGACGGGTCACGTGATCACCTTTCAAGCAAAATCAATGGGGAAGCCAGATTCACTTAACAACCGTGTCACTAATTTCACAACTGCAGTGATTTCGCTCAACAAATAGGGCAAGAAAAGTTGTAAAATGGGGCAAAACCAGGGGTGAAATTCAGCAGGTTCTGACAGGTTCTGGAGAACCGGTAGCGGAAATTTTGAGTGGTTCGGAGAACCGGCAAATGCCACCTCTGGCTGGCCCCAGAGTAGGCTAGGAATGGAGATTTTGCAGGATTTCCTTGCCACACCCACCAAGCCATGCCCACAGAACGTAGGAGAAGGCAAAGTTACAGGCAAAGTTAATACAAGCAAAGTTAATTACATCATGAATTGATCTAAAGATTAGATTTCCAAAAGGCAAACTATGGTAGATGTCATCAGAGAGCGTTACCCATTTAGATTCTGCTATACAGGTAGTCCTCGACTTACAACAGTTCTTTTAGTGACCATTCAAAGTTACAGCGGCATTGAAAAAAAAGTGACTTATGGCTGTTTTTCATACTTACGACTGTGGCAGCATCCCCATGGTCATGTGACCACAATTCAGCCGCTTGGCAACTCATATTTATGATGTGTCCTGGGATCGTGCAATCCCCTTTTGTGACGTTATGACAAGCAAAGTCAATGGGGAAGTCAGATCCACTTAACAACCATGTTACTAACTTGACAACGTCAGTGATTCACTTAACAACGGTGGCCAGAAAGGTCATAAAATGCGGCAAAATTGACTTAACAACGGTCTCTCTTGACGGTAGAAATTTTGGGCTCATTTGTGGATGTAAATTAAGGACTTCCCATATATCTATTTACTTGTTACCCTATCCAATTTAACCAGCTTGCAAATCAGAATTTTATTATAGTTTCTAAATCAGAGGGTGTGGTGCTAAATATTTCACTAAAAGAACTGCTTCTTATCCCAATGTAATACACAAGGCTGAAGAAGTCTACTCTATATGATAAGAAGTTACTACTATTATTTCACTTCTTGAATACAAATACTAGACAGACAAAATGTGGCTTTGGGGACAAACCCATGCAGTGTTTGTATTGTAGGAAGTTAGCACCCACCCCGCTCCTAGGAAAATGAGATATTTTTGGAAATATTAAAAGGGCAGAATATTTCCCCTAAAAGGGAGGCAGAAACTCACCCCCCCCCCTTTATCAATGGGCCATCAAGGCAGTGGTGAAATTCAAAAAAATTTACTACCGGTTCTATAGGCGTGGCTTGTTGGGCGTGGTGTGGCTTGTTGGGCGTGGCTTGTTGGGCATTGCAGGGGAAGGATACTGTAAAATCCCCATTCCCACCCCACTCTGGGACCAGCCAGAGGTAGTATTTGCCGGTTCTCTGAACTACTCAAAATTTCCACTATTGGTTCTCCAAACTACTCAAAATTTTCACTACCGGTTCTCCAGAACCTGTCAGAACCTGCTGGACTTCACCCCTGCATTAAAGCCTAGGCCAGTCTATTCTACATAACAAAGATCTACATCCTTCAGACTGAGCCATAATAGGAATCCCAAAGCTCTTTCATTACATCATCACCAGTGGTGGGTTGCTCCCGGTTTGCACCGGTTCACAAGAACCGGTAGTAAAAATTTGTAGTAGTTCGGAGAACCGGTAATAACATTGGCTGACCACGCCCTCTAACTGGTCCCTGGCCCGGTCGCCGCTCGCTTACCCCACCTACCTCATCAGAAGCTTTTTTTTTTTACTTTTAAAAGCATTTTTTCTATAACCTCTTAAGGTTGTAGAAAAAATGCTTTTAAAAGTAAAAAAAGAAAAGTTGGCCACGCCCACCCAGCCACATTACCCTCCCACCAAACCACGCCCACAAAATAAGCCATACCCACAGAACCGGTAGTAAAAGTTTTTAGAGCCCACTCCTGATCATCACCCAACAACAGTCAACCAAACTTGGGACTCAGGACAGCCTACAGAATTGCCCCTGCATGGCCCCATGGGAGTCTGACAACCAATCAGAATACAAGCTCAAATTCAAAAGCCCAGAGAGGGGATAAAACCCAGGCCCTCTCTCAGCATCTCTTGCCTTTTTTTCCCCTTCACTCAAGTTCTTCAAGGCATGTGATCCTGTCCATCATTAAAACCATCTTTTCAAGCAGCCACCATGTTTCCAGTGTCTTTTTCCCCACTTGGAACTGAACCCGAAGGATATTTCTTCCAACAGTATCCTTATTATTATACATATACAGTATACATATTATTATATGTTTATCCAGCCTTTGTTACTTTATAAGGAACTCAAGACAGTGATTATATATAGTACTCCTTCCTCCTCCTATGTTCCCCACAATGATAACCCGATGAGGTGTGTTGGACTGAAGGAGCGTGATTGGCCCAAAGTCACCCAGACAGTTTTCACGCCTAAGGTGGTACTAGAATTCCCAGTCGTCTGGTTTCTAGGGCTGCTGCCTTCACCACCAGCCAAACGGGCTGCAACAAAACTGTTTAGTTCTCATTCAAATGAGGCTTCCTTTCCTCGCTGCTAATATTGAGAAAAAGCGCCTTCTCGCCAATCCTAGCCATCTTTCAAGACTGTTCCATTGGCTGCTGAGCAAGTTCCAAGCACAGCAAGTTATACAGAGAATGTCTCTTTCAGTGCCATTTCCGTAGAAAGCTGAGAGGCCTGGCCCATTCCCCACACCTATGTATACATACAAACAAGGTTTCTGTCTCACCCCTTTCTCCTCCAACAGACTTCCCCCCACCCCTTTTCCGGTCTTTCTGGATCACATTCAAAAGGCCAGATCTGAGACGGACTCGGTTGAAGCAGGTTTGTCTAGAGAGGGTAACCGTATCCAATCAAATAAGTTAAATTAAATCAAACTAAAGTAATCATCCAGCATTGGTTAGATCTGGAATTCTGAGACTGCTTTTCCAGCAATCCCTAAGTGGCTCTGTTCCTTAGGAATAAAATATACACAGAAACAAACTGTTCTTTCTATGTATTAATGATTCACCTATGGAGGTAGTTAGCAGCATCAAGTTTCTGGGCAGTGTAGAAACATGATACATACATACATACATACCGTGCTCCCCCGAAAATAAGACTAGGTCTTATATTAATTTTTGCTCCAAAAGATACATTAGGGCTTATTTTCTGGTTAGGTCTTATTTTGGGGGAAATACGGCACTAAATGCATCCATCTGGCTGTCAATCTTAACTGGGGCTTATTTTGGGGGGTAGGGCTTATATTACGAGCATCCTGAAAAATCACACTAGGACTTATTTTCCAGTTCGGTCTTATTTTCGGGAAAACAGGGTACATACATACATACATACATACATACATACATACCAGTGGTGAAATCAATTTTTTTTACTACTGGTTCTGTGGGCGTGGTGTGGCTTGGTGGAGGTGGCTTGGTGGGCGTGGCAGGGAAGGATACTGCAAAATCTCCATTCCCATCCCACTCTGGGGCCAGCCAGAGGTGGTATTTGCCGGTTCTCCAAACTACTCAAAATTTCCACAATCGGTTCTCCAGAACCTGTCAGAACCTGCTGAATTTCACCCCTGATACATACATACACTACACCATACCGACTCAAAACTGCCCCATCTACTAATTTCCTCCTGTCTTCCAATTTTGCATCTCTCTTTGTCCCATGAAACCCAACACCACAAACATCTTCGCTGACCAGGTTAAGACTAGGAAATGGCAGAAGAATAAGATTTAAGGCTGACAGGGACCCATCAAATTATTTCCTTTCCCCAAAGGCAGGAGAACCACTAAAAATGCTGGTCTATGACTATTTTTTTTTTCTTTTAACGACCCTGTAATCCCTTGCATTGGGGTAGAGTCGGGGCGACTGAATGTAGCTGAGCGTTTACTGGCCCTTCCTGATGCCTACACGGAGTTCACAGCAATTACTCATTGTGCCCAAAGAGAGAAATATCTGCCGCTATCTAAGATCAAACTCACAGCCTCTTGATTGTGAGGTGATAGCTCCACCTCTCGGCCACCATGCTGCTCTGGTCTATGACTTTAATAAAGATTTGGTTTATTTATTTATTAATATTCCACTTTTATTAATCTTATAAATAACTCAAGGAGGCGAACATACCTAGAACTAGAGCTCACAGTCTCCCACTTTCTAGCCTGATGCTTTAAATAGCAGAACAAACTGGCTCTTGATTTGATTTGATTTGATTTAACCTCTCTATGCAGAGATTGAAAGAGGAATGTTCATAGCAAGGGGTGTGGTTACAAGCGAGGTTTTAGCAAGGAAACTCTTGATATTTCAATTGGGAAATGTTGCTGATCGGTGCCAAGTAACCTGAAGGCTGATCCCACTCAAAACCATGCAGATCCACCCAGCATGTTTTCCTCTTTATCAGCAGCCTAGCTGGCTAAACTTCACTTCCAAGTTCAAATCCTTCCATTGTGCATCACTTTGTTTTTAAAAAGTGTGTGTGTGTGTGTGTCAACAAATGAATAAGATTGCAGTTGTAGTCTCATTATTTGGCCAAATCAATTTAGTCAGAATTGTTTTCAAGGATGATCTACCCCCCCTGTGCACACACTCATGGTATACATTTTGAAAAGCATTTTTAAAAGAATACTCTGGAGCAGGGTTTCTCAACATTACCAACTTTAAGTTTGGTGGACATCTCACAGAATTCCCCTGTCTGTCTGTCTGTCTGTCTGTCTGTCTGTCTATCTATCTATCTATCTATCTATCTATCATCTATTTATCATCTATCTATCTATCTATCTATCTATCTATCTATCTATCTATCATCTCTCTCTTTCTCTCTCTACCTATCTATATCTACCTACCTACCTACCTCTAGCTATCTAGCTATCTAGCTATCTATCATCTCTCTCCTTCTCTCTCTACCTATCTATATCTACTTACCTATCTATCTATCTATCTATCTATCTATCTATCTATCTATCTATCATCTCTCTTTCTCTCACTACCTATCTATATCTACCTACCTACCTATCTACCAACCTATCTATATCTATCTATCATCTCTCTCTTTCTCTCTCTACCTATCTATATCTACCTACCTACCTATCTACCAACCTATCTATCTATCTATCTATCTATCTATCTATCTATCTATCTATCATCTCTCTTTCTCTCACTACCTATCTATATCTACCTACCTACCTATCTACCAACCTATCTATATCTATCTATCATCTCTCTCTTTCTCTCTCTCTCTCTATATCTACCTACCTACCTATCTATCTAGATAGGTTAGAGTGCAGTACTGCAGGCTACTTCTGCTGATCAGCAGTTTGGCAGATTGAATCTCACCAGGCTCAAGGTTGACTCAACCTTCCATCCTTCCGAGGTGGGTAAAATGAGGACCCAGGTTGTTGGGGGCAATAGGCTGACTCTGTAAACTGCTTAGAGAGGGCTGTAAAAGCACTGTGAAGCAGTTAATAAGTCTAAGTGCTATTGCTACTGCTACTGCTACTGCTACTGCTACTGCTATCTATCTACCTATCTATCTATCTATCTATCTATCTATCTATCTATTTATCTTTCTATTAAAAGGGACAGATTGGTTCAAAGCAGAGCTAGGAGAAACATTCAATTAATCAAATGCAATCTATATCATTATTTCTGAGCAGCTGGTTTCTTTATAGCCAGTTAATTACTAACCCTGACCCCAAATTCTGTAACTGTTTTTAAAGTGTTTATTTATTTATTTATTTATAAATCAAAATTTTTAAAACTGCCCATCTCCCTCACCGAGGGAGTAGGTGGAACACAGAGTCTGGCAGGTGATAAGGGGAAGGAATTTATGCATATCACTTTGAAGATTCAGCCCCAGACTGAGATAATTCATATTTCCACAGAACTGAACACTGGGTTTGAACAGAATAACAGAATAACAGAGTTGGAGGGGACCTTGGAGATCTTCTAGTCCAGGGGTCAGCAACCCGTGACTCTGGAGCCGCATGTGGCTCTTTCATCCCTCTGGTGCGGCTCCCTGTTGCCAGTTGGCTCCACAAATGATAGACCTTTTGGTTAGGACAGGTAGAAGAAAGAGGATGCCACACTAGGAGGAGACTCTATGGCAGGACTTCCGGTCAGCAGAGAAAAAAGGATGCCACACTAAGTGGCGGAACCAGACTTCTGGTCAGCTCCAGAATTGAATGGGGGGGCTTCCGGTTAGGACCTTTGTGGCTCTTTGGGTGTTTAAGGTTGCCGATCCCTGTTCTAGTCCATATACTAGAAGATGAATGCAGCCATAACCATCAACTGGGCTTTATAGAATAAAGAATGGTTAAGCAAACCATGGCTTAATATACTGGGTCAACCCAGAGTACAATTTCCATTTAAAGATAACAAGAGCACTCTAAATCAGTGTTTTTCAACCTTGGCAACTTGAAGAGGTGTGGACTTCAACTCCCAGAATTCCCCAGCCAGCATACTGGCTGGGGAATTCTGGGAGTTGAAGTCCACACCTCTTCAGTCACCAAGGTTGAAAAATACTGGTGAGGACCATTTTTCCCCACTCAGTTAGCAACCCTGTTGATTGATTGAACAAATGTACATGGCCTCCCAACTCACATACAGTGACTCCAGTGGTATATAGCTTTAAAAATCCACAACATACAATCCATAAAACGTCACTACTCACCACCACCCTATGGTGGCAACAGATACAATCACACTAGCCACTTTATTAAATCTATATCTGCTTGTAGTCTCCAGGTCAGTTGACAAAGCCATGTCTTCCGGGCCTTCCAGAAAAGTAATAAGGGGTGTGTGGGGGTGGGGCAGTCTTATCTCTACAGGAATGATATTACATAGGGAAGGAGCCAACACAAGAAGGCCCTTTTCCTTGGTCCTGCCAGGTGTCCTTCCGTAATGGATAGGACCTGCAATATGCCTTCTCATCCTGGTGGGCTAAATGGGGAGAGATAGTCTTTCAAATAACCTGGTCAACAGGTCAGCTCAAGAAAAAAACCAGAGAGTTTTAAGTCATCTAAATATTATGATCGAGTTATCATAGCTGGGATGCAAACCTCCAGAAGACCACTAGGTGGTAGCAAAGAAATATGAAGCTGTCTCTTTGCGGCAGTGAGTTGCCCTTCCACCTCAAAGACAATGAAGAGTCTCAGTCATCCAGGTCATGGTTGTCCCAAAGATGCTTTTTCAAGAGGCAACTGGACTTTCTGGTTTTTTTATTTGAAGACGTTTCGCTTCTCATAGAATAGAATAGAATTCTTTATTGGCCAAGTGTGATTGGACACACAAGGAATTTGTCTTTGGTGTATATGCTCTCAGTTTACATAAGGAAAATAAAATACATTCATCAAGAATAAAAATTCAACACTTAGTGATAGTCAAGGTTACTAACAAGCTATCAAATCATACTAGGAAACAAATAAAAACAATAAAAATTGAAAGAAACAAGCAACATGGTTGTAGTCATAAGTGGGAAGAGATGGATACTAGTAAGGAAGAGAAGAATAATAGTAATACAGTCTTAGTAATTATTTGACAGTGTTGGGGGAATTAGTTGTTTAGCAGAGTGATGGCATTCAGGAAAAAACTGTCCTTATGTCTAGTTGTTCTGTTATGCAGTGTCCTATAGCAGTGATGGCTAACCTTTTTGCCATCGCATGCCAGGAAGGGGGGGTGGAGGGGGGTTCGCATGTGCATGTGCCCACACCCATAATTCTATACACCCCACCCTGCGCATGCATGTGCAACCCCCCTCCCCCCCACTCCTGGCACGCAATGGCCCAGTAGGCCCGTTTTTTTTCCTCATCTGGCTTCAGATCCTCTCTATGCATCTGGGGAGGGCGAAAACAGCCTTCCCCACCCCCTTGGAGGCCCTCCGGAGGCAGGAAGCAGCCTGTTTCCCTACTTCTGGTGGGCCCAGAAGGCCTGAAAATCAGCTGGCCAGAGCTGAGCTGGCGTGCCAGGCAACATGGCTCCACGTGCCATCTGTGGCACGCGTGCCATAGGTTCGCCATCATGGTCCTATAGCATCGTTTTGAGGGTAGAAGTTGAAACAATTTATGTCCAGGATGTGAGGGGTTAAACTTCAGCCCTGAAGAAGCTTCTTGGATGAGAAGTGAAACATCTTCAAAGAAAAACCAGAAAGATCAGTTGCCTCTTGAAAAAACACCTTTGGGACTTCCAGCTCAAAATTGGCTTAGTGTTTCGCTTTCAATGTGGTTGACCAGTAGAGGACTATGGAATATCTACCTAGAAAGGGGATAAGATAATATGGATTCTCCTGAGGTGTCTGTGGAGATTCTCAGTCATCCAGGTCATAGTTGTCTCAAAGTTGCTTTTTCAAAAGGCAACTGGACTGTTTTATTCCTTGAGGAGGAAGAAAACGTTTCACTTCTCATCCAAGAAGCTTCATCCATTGTTAGCCCTACTGACCTGTGCAGTCCTCGATGCTCTCTGAGCTTAGTTGTTTTCATGCAGATGTTTCATTGCCCATCTCAGTGACATCTTCATTGCTTCAGAGCAAACCCCACCCTCCTTCGCCCTGAAGATGTGACCTAGACAGGTAATGAAACGTCTGCATGAAAACAACCAAGCTCAGAGAGCACCAAAGATTCCACAATTCAACCCTGAGCTAGACGGACTTTCTTCTCTTGGTACTCTGTTGATCTGCCCACCTGTCCAAATTACATGAGGACCTCATCCAGTCTGGACTCTATACAGTATTTGCAAAGTATGTTTACTGCCTTTGAACATAGTGCCTAGCTAGGTGGCTCAGTGGCTAAGACGCTGAGCTTGTCAATCAAAAAGGTCTGCAGTTTGGTGGTTCGAATCCCTAGTATAGGTCTCCTGCATGAGAAGGGGGTTAGACTAGATGACCTCCAAGGTCCCTTCCAACTCTGTTACTGTTACAGGTCCTGCATGGGGCCATCCGGAATGGGGCAACCCTAACAAATCATCATTGTGATAGACAACTAATAATAATTCATTTATTTGGTGTAGATTTGAGAATAAGGCATAGAAACTTTCCAACACCTTTACCAGATAGTTAAGATGAACCACTTGCTCCCAGATATCCAGCACGTTAAGTATTACACAGAGGAGTCCCTCTTCTCCTACCCCATCCTTTTGCAAATACCTCTAACCACTGAGAGTAAATTGCTTTGCTGGATCGGAATAAGTGAGGTACTAATACCAATCTGCCCCCCCCCACCCACCCCCCGCGTTATTCTTACCTTTTATTTGGCCCCACCCCCAATCTATTGCTGCCTCCTGAGTCCCAGCTGATGGCTAGAGGGGAAAAAAGTGTTTAAACTCTTGCCGCCGGGTTTCAAAGGGCCGCCCTACAGCTGATCAGTGTTAAAAGAAAACAAATGAGTAGACCGGTGCCTGCAAAAATACATGAGTAGACCTGTGCCTGCAAAAATAAATGGGTAGATCGGTACGGCTCTGCAAGTAGTTAAAAGCCTGGTAGACCCGTACCTCTGCTAAATCCTAAATAATTGTCACATGACCATCAAGCCATGCCCACAAAATAAGCCATGCCCACAGAACTGGTAGTAAAAAAATTTAGAACCCACCCCTGGTTGTGACTCTAGAAAGAGTGCAGAAAAGAGCAGTCAGTATGATTAGGGGACTGGAGGCTAAAACATATGATGAATGGTTGCTGGAACTGGGTATGGCTAGTCTAGTGAAGAGAAGGACCAGGGGAGACATGATAGCAGTGTTCCAATATTTGAGGGGCTGCCACAGAGAGGAGGGGGGGTCAACCTATTTTTCAAGGCACCTGAAGGCCAGACCAGGAATAATGGATGGAAACTGATCAAAGAAAGATTCAACCTGGAAATAAGGAGAAATTTTCTGACAGTGAGAGCAATCAACCAATGAAACTTGGTTTGCCTTCAGAAGTTGTGGGAGCTTCATCACCAGAGGCTTTCAAGAAGAGACTGGACTGCCATCTGTCAGAAATGGTGTGTAAGGTCTCCTGCTTGGGTGGGGTGTTGGACTACATGACCTACAAGGTCCCTTCCAACTCTGTTAATCTGTTAAAAAGTTTCACAAACAGGTGGAGCAGTGTTTCTGAAGCTTAGCAAGTTTAAGATGTGCAGATTTCAACTCCCAGAATTTCCCGGCCAGCTAAGCTGGACAGATGCCAGCTAAAACCCCAGCCTTTAAGTCCAGAAAAATTGCTAGCAAAAGCCTAGAAGAGTTTAAGCTTAGAAGAGTGACTGACCAAAAAAAAAAAATGCTTTTTAACTCGCCAGGGGCTAGCAGAGGAAGCACCATTGACTGAATGATGGGAGATCCAGCTAGGTGGACTGATTTTGAAAAATTCAGGAGGATCAGACCTGTTTAATACCGGGATGAGGGGCCACCAGGAAATCCACAGACTAAGGCAAAAAAGCATTCCGGTATAAGCCGTGGCAAACCACAATATGTCATTGCTACGGAAAGTTTGCAATCAGCAGGAGCTGAGCTCAAAAATTGAGTGTTGGGGACTATTACTACTAGATCTATTACTGTTATTAAGAGGAAGTTTACTCACTTGTGTGAGACCCAATCAAGTCTTATTGGAAACCACAAATTAATACAGATATTAATTCCTTCCCTATCTTCCTGATATGTCATTTTCCTGGATTTCAATGACTTTTTTTGAGTTATTAGCCGATCCATCCTCAGGCAGGACCTCTCACTTATTCTGCTTCCTTTTACAATTAATTTCTCCCCCTGCCTTGTTCTGCCTCTAAAATATCACATCTTTGAAATCTTATTTAGCTCTCATCCCTTTTTCTCCTCACTGGTGGCTCTCTATCTCTATCTCTTCCTCAGTTTCTCTTTCTGTGGTCCTCTGACCTGTGGTCAGGGATGATGGGATTTGGAGTCATACATACTCTTCCCCGTCTCTGCCCTGCTAAGCAGTTGCCTGTCATTTTCCTCTGCTATCTTCTACCTCAGTGCTTCCCAAACCCCAGGTAAATTATCCCGAGTGAGGTAAAATTAGTTTTTCTTTGGGTCACAACATTCAAATCCTTCACCCAATCACAACAGAGACATTTAAGCAGTGACTTTTCAATCAGTGATTTTGGCTGATGAAGAAAAAGGCCTAGAAAGTACCATTAGCAATAGCAATAAGCACTTAGACTTATATACCACTTCGCAGTGCTTTATAGCCCTCTCTAAGCAGTTTACAGAGTCAGCATATTGTCCCCCAACAATATAGGTCCACATTTTACTGACCTCGGAAGGATGGAAGGCTGAGTCAACCTTGAGCCTGGTGAGATTTGATCTGACAAACTGCTGGAAGCCGGTGATCAGCAGAAGTAGCCTGCAGTACTGCACTCTAACCACTGCGTCACCCCGGCTCACAGCACCATTATTTAAAAAAGGAGAATATTTGTAACTCACAATTGACATGAGGGGTCCTTGATGTTCTAGTGACTAGCACTGATGATGGTACCGAGTTTGGGTCATGAAACGACCCAAGAAAACAACCAAGCTCAGGTAGCACCTAGGATCCCTCACTGTTCTATCTATTCTATGCTGGTCTATCTAACTCAGGGGTGAAATTCAGCCGGTTTTATCCGGCTCGAGTAAACCTGTAGCAGCAGCTGTGGGAGGCTCCGCCCACCCTTGCAGACGCTATGACATCGCTTTTTTGTGACATTTTAAGCCTCTGCGCATGTGCAGAAGGCTTTGCGCATGCACCGATGATGGCGCGTGCACATTTGTGAACCGGTAGGGAAGATAAATGAATTTCACCCCTGATCTAACTTGATGTTTCTCAAATTTGGCAACTTTAAGATATGTGGACATCTACTCCCAGAATTCCCCAGCCAGCCAGTTGGGATGTGTGGACTGGCTGGAGAATTCTGGGAGCTGAAGTCCACATATCTTAAAGTTGTCAAGTTTGAGAAACACTGATTCACTTATCTATCTTCATCTGTTTTCCCTCTTCTCTCTTTCCAGATTCTAGTATTCTTTTATCAATATTTTTTTAAAAACTTAGTGGCACATAAGAAATTGGGGTAGACTGTATTATATTCACACTGATCTTCCTTCTATTGCACTTTCTTCCCTCTCTTTCCTTCCACTTTGTCAGCTCTTTTTTTTCTGTCTCTGGCCCCACAAATTACATTTTTCTACTTAATCTGAATCAAAAGAACATTAAAAAAACATCTTTGAGATTAGATCTGCCTTCATACTACAAGTTAGATGCTCCTGGAAGTTCTCTAACATCAGAAAAGTGCCTGGAAAGT
Source organism: Arizona elegans (assembly GCA_022577455.1). NCBI lineage: Eukaryota > Metazoa > Chordata > Lepidosauria > Squamata > Colubridae > Arizona > Arizona elegans. The sequence continues at coordinate 5,425,840 of JAKOOJ010000012.1, read as the reverse complement.
CAGGATAGCAGAACAACAGAATAACAGAGTTGAAAGAGATTTTGGAGGTCTTCTAGTCCAACCCCCTGCTCATGCAGGAGACCCTGTACCATTTCAGACAAATGGCTGCCCAATCTCTTCTTAAAAACCAGAGTATCTACAACTTTGGGAGGCGAGCCGTTCCATTGATTAATTGTTCTCACTGTCAGGAAATTTCCTCCTTATTTCTAGGTTGTATCTCTCCATAATTAGTTACCATCCATTACTTCTTGTCCTTCCTTCAGGTGCTTTGTAGAATAGGTTGCCCCCCCTTCTCTGTGGCAGCCCTTTAAATTTTGGAACACTCCTATCATGTCACCCATTTCCCAAACAGGACCACTTCAGTTCCACTTAGCTAGGACCGCAGACAACTTCAGAACATCAAATATACTCCATCCAACTAATTTCGAAGATCATCTACACTAGATTAACATATCTTGTCACTGGCAGTTCCTTAGGCTAGCTTTGTGCTCGATCAGGTACCTCAGACTGAATTCTTTTTCAGGGAGCCTTAAAACTTTCATTCCCTGCGCTCATTTTCACTGTCTCTCTTCACCTCTTCTCATTCAAACATTTTCTCTATCCATCATCCTAATTTAGTTCTCTCCCTCTCTTTCTCTCTCTCTCTCACACACACACACAAATACACACACGTCATTTTGATTAGACAAAAGAAAGGAAGAGAGCTAACATCTGTGCCGCAAACATCTGGATCTCCCCCTCTGGGTCTTGATCTTACCCCATCAACGCTTTATAGTATCTTTTCATTTTGGGGACATGTCCCATTGTGCACAAGAAGTCATCGCTTTACCAAAAATAAATCTCCATAATGACCCTTTGCAGGTCCCCTCCTTTACGGTGAAATGGGATTTCCTCAGTCACCCTCCCTGCCCTCCACTGTATCCACTCCTTGCAGGTTTCCCATCTTACTTGCAAAAGTTGGATGCTCAGGCTGGGATAGAGAACAGCCGCATTCAGTCACCCGCTGCTGCCTCTCGGAGTGCTTCACTCCTTCGTTCTCTCTCTCAACGGCGTCTCTGCCCTGGAGAGAGGAGGAGACAACCTTCTGGCCATCGGATTTCCTGGCTCAGAGCAGCCCTGGCGTGAGAGCAAGCATATGTGCCTCACAAATGTGTGTGTGTGTGTGTGTGTGCGCGCAACACACACACACATACAAACCCACACCCAAAACTCATTCACTCCCTCCTGGTTTGGAATCAGCGAGCGTCTGACACAATTGCCATGAGATCATAAATGGGAATGGCTGATAACCATCTTGGCAACCATCAAGGAAGAAGGATGCTTGGGAAGGCCTCTTCTTCCAACACTCTCATCCTTTTTCTTTCTTTCTTTTTTTGCTCTTCTCTAACCCCCCTTCACCCTTGTATCCAGACTTTGAATGGGGGCCTATATCTATCAAACCTTTGGATCAGAATAACCAAGTTGGAAGGGACCTGGCAGCGGTGGGATTCAGCCAGTTCGCACCAATTCAGGAGAACCGATTGTTAACTTTCTGAGCAGTTTGGTGAACTGGTTGTTGGAAGAAATCATTAAGGCAGAGAACCGGTTGTTAAATTATTTGAATCCCACCACTGGACCTTGGAGGTCTTCAAGTCCAACCCCCTGCTTAGGCAGAAAACCCTGTACCATTTCAGACAAATGGTTGTCTAATCTATTCTTAAAAATGTCCAGTATTGGAGCATTCTGGAGGCCAGTTGTTCCATTGATTAATTGTTCACAATGTCAGGAAATTTCTCCTTAGTTCTAGGTTGCTTCTCTCCTTGATTAGTTTCCATCCATTGTTTCTTTTCCTGCCTTCAGGTACTTGACTCTCACTTCTTTGTGGCAACCCCTGGGATATTGGAAGACTGCTATCATGTCACCCCTAGCCCTTCTTTTCTCTAGACTAGCCATACCCAATTCCAGCAACTGTTCTTTATCTGTTTTAGCCTCTAACCCCCTAATCATCTTGGTTGCTCTTCTCTGCACTCTTTCCAGAGTCTCAACATCTCAACATGACACATAGACATCTCCTCGGCTTCCTGAGGTCCTTCCTTCTGCCGTCCCATAAATTGCCCACCCTCCAACTGGAGAGGTAAGCTGTCTTGGACTCCTTCTCTTAATCTTCAGGAAGGCTGGTATGAACTCGATTAGAACAAAGGATTTTCCTCCCACAACAAAGAACTTGGTTAATGGGATTTGCTGCTTACAGAATGTGATGACAGCCCTTGTGACTGAGAAGGTTTTAAGAGGGGATTAGATGATTCAGTTTCCATTCAAATCAACAGGAGGAGATCACGAAGGGAGTTCTCTAAAAAGAACAGGTGGCTCGGGAGTCTTAAGTGAAAGGAAGACGTATTGAAAAGAGGAACACACACGTTGCTCTGGCATCCGGCACAAGGCTGTAAACTAATTTCTGGGATTGCATTAAAGAAAATAAAATAAAACGAATCCCGAGTCAGTTCTAAAGTCCCTAAGAAGGAAGGTGAAAAAGAAAACCCTCTTCATTGGAGAAGGAAATGAGCAGGTAGTGGAACACCTTTCAGCATTACACAAACATGTTATCTTGTCCTTCAAAATCTCCTGAGCCATTGCTGCAGCTGCCCAAAATAAGCCATTGCAATCCCAGGCTGTGTTAACAGAGAGATAGAATCAAGATCAATCTTAATACCACTTTATAATGCCTTGCTAAGACCAGACTTGGAATATTGCGTCCAGTTTTGGTCGCCACGATGTAAAAAAGATCTTGAGGCTCTAGAAAGAGTGCAGAGAAGAGCAACAAAATGATTAGGGGGCTGGAGGCTAAAACACATGAAGAACGGATGCTGGAATTGGATATGGCCAGTCTAGAGTAAAGAAGGAACTAGAGCAGTTGCGACCAGTTCAGGCGAACTGGTAGTTGTGACCTCTGCGACATACCGTCCTAGTTAGCTGTGTTTTTTAAGCCATGCACATGCGTGCAAGCGCTTGCGTGAGCAAAGAGCATGCACAGAAGGCCGTGCGCGTGCTCATATTTTCAGTGCTAGGACGAACCGGTTGTTAATTTCTGTGCCGCTCACCTCTGAACTAGGAGTGACATGATAGCAATATTTCAGTATTCAACAGGCTGTCATAAAGAAGAGGGGGTCAACTTATTCTCCAAAGCACCAGAAGGCAGGACAAGAAACAAGGGATGGAAACTAATCAAGGAGAGAACACCAATATAAAAATAAGGACAAATTTCCTGGCAATTAGAACAGTGGAGCTGTTTGCCTTCAAATGTAGTGGGTGCTCCATCACTGGAGGTTTTTAAGAAGGGACTGGACAGCCATTTGTCTGAAATGGTATAAGGTCTCCTACTTGAGCAGGGGGTTGGACTAGAAGACCTCCAAGGTCCCTTCCAACTCTGTTATTCTCTTATCTCTGGTCTCTAACTTTATGAAGAGTTGAACTTTCAACAACTCCGTAAGAAATTAACTACAGGTAATCCTCAATTTACAACTGTATTGGTGCCTGCAGTTATCACATGAACAACCTAATTTTATGACTTTTTTTGGTGGTTGTCGCTAAGAGAATGCAGCAGTTGTAAAGCAAACCCTGTGGTCATTCAGTGAACACCAAAGCTGTTCAGTGAACCCACTTGTCAGGGTTCCAAGTAACACCCCCAACGAAAGAAAACTCCGAGGCTTGCGTTTCCTCAAAGTTCCATTTTATTAGGGATGTCATATTGGCACATCTGGGAAAACCCGAATCTGAAAGTTTCCAGGTTTTCCCCACCCAAAAGAAAGTTCAAGTCCCTGCCCAGCACCCACATGTCCATCACATGATCCAATCAGACCCCATCCAAAACTGGAGATGCCTCCCAGTCACCTCATTGCAGCTGCAGGGCAAGGTGGCCTTGACTCTCGGAGAAAAGAATGTTATTATGACTATCTATACACTCTATACAACCCCCCCTCCCATTTCCCCACAATAGAAAATGTGGCAGGCCTGAAGGCCCTCATGTAAACAATGGCTTCCAGGTCTGACACCACTATTCACCATGGGATATTTTTTGCCAAAAACTGAAAAGTACCCACTTTAGACTGATAATGCTACAGTCTGTGGATTTCCTTTTCCAGGGAAACTTTGATGAAAGATATTTTAATTTTCTTGAGTGTTGTAATCCGAATCATCACTGCGATTTAGATCTAGGAAATGAGAAAGCTGTGTTGAAATCAAATGATTTGTTTGACCACGAGTGGATTAAGTTTCTGAAGCTCTTAAATTTCAGAAAATGCTCTCTTTTTTTCATTGTGGTTTTAATTGTGCCTCTCGTGTCCTTTTAATTATGTAATTGTGCTTTATTGTAAGCTGTATACTATTTTGTGGGATAGAAATACTGCAAATTAAATGAGCTCATTGATTTGATTTTTTATTATTATTATTTGGGCTGCTTTGGCTAATTCAAATAGCCAATCCTTTCTCTGTCTCATTCTCTCACTTACTCACGACTACGCACACCCATTCAAGCCCACACAACCACGCCCAGATATTATATTCTTCGAAATGGAGGGTAACATGTCTTCTCCAGCTTCTAAAGGCTTTTGCATCCAAACGTAACTAAAGTACTTCCAATATGTCCAAGTGTTTGGTCCTTTTACAGATAAAATCTTGGCTACTGACAATCCTTCTTTAAAAAAAAAAAAAAATAGAGAGGAGATGAAAATTTCATGGCCAGCTTTGGCACTAATTCAGCAAACCTCAGATTAAGTCAACAACAGATTAATTAAAAGAGGCAGTACGCAGCTATTGCATCATTGCCTCCTTAATAGATTCGCTTTGTCAAAATTGTAAAAAAAAACTATAAGTAGGAAGGAAATACCAGAGGTTACAAATCATCTAACTAAGCTTATTTTCATCTAACTAAACCAGGTCCAACATATCTTTTAAGTCCAGCCTGGCTCAGATCCCGCAGAGATTATAATTTTCAGCAATTTAAAAGCACTATTTTATTCAATGAATAAAAAACCAATTAATAACAGAATTACAAAGAATTGGAAATCACAAACATGAGAACTAATGCTAGATCTCAGGTGCCCACATCCTTTGACTTAAAGGCCAACAAGGTGATTGTATGTAGATAAGGTTATGTCATCCAGACATGACTGAATAAAACATATTGCAGAATTCACTGCCTCCAGCTGTGGGGAACCTTAAAGATTTATGTGATCTTATTTAACAAACAGAAGATTTATCTGGAGCCGACAGCCAGAATCTTTCAATGCAATCTCAGTGAATTGAGACACTGCTTATCTCTGAAAGGATCATGGACTTGAAGTAGCCTTGGTCTGAGCCATTCTGGCCATTGATCAATCTTGCAGCAATTAATTTCCAAAGGCGGTTCTAGCATTTAGAGCAGAGTTTCTCAATCTTGGCCCCTTGAAGATGTGCGGACTTCAACTCCCAGAATTCCCCAGCCAGCCATGCTGAATGGAGTTGAAGTCTGCACGCGTTCCAGTTGCCGTGATTGAGAATAACTGCATTAGAGTGACTCAATTGCCTCAGGGAACAAATTTAATCAAATACCACTTAGCAATTCTTTCATTCATTATTAGTTTAACGCCTGAGGAAGGAAGAGTTGATGTGTCATTTTTCAGCCTTGGATGTCAAAATAATTTGAGCAGCCCTGGGTACAGTTTGAGGTAGTATCTATCTCTGTCCTAGTTGAGGGGAGTCATAGTATTTTAGGGTATTTTAGCAAAACCCTTTCAAAAAAAAAAAACCCAAGAAAGTCCAGTTGCCTTTTAGAAAAAGGATCTTTGAGTCAACCATGACCTGGATAATTGAGAATCTTTATAGGCCTTTAGAATAGAATAGAATTCTTTATTGGCCAAGTGTGATTGGACACACAAAGAATTTGTCTCCAGTGCATAAGCTCTTAGTGTTCATACAAACAATAAAATGACAGGCCATAGATCATAGTTACAATCATTAATCATAAGATACAACAACAAAGGATAAATCATAGATACCTATAGGAGAAGGTATTGGAAAAGATGAGAAGATGGGAAAGTTGAGAAGATGAGAAGGATAATAGCAATACAGCCTACTACTATATGGGTAAAATATCTTTAGTCCTAAAACAGTGCTGTGGGAATTAGGTGTTTCACAGAGTGATAGCATGGGGGAAAAACTGTGTTTGTGTCTAGTTGTTTTGGCATCCAATGCCCTATAAGCGGCGTCCTGAGGGCAGAAGTTGAAACAGTTTATGTCCAGGATGTGAGGAGTCTGTAGCAAGTTCTGACAGATTCTGGAGAACCTGTAGCAGAAATTTTGAATAGTCTGGAGAACCGGCAAATACCACCTCTGGCAGAGTAGAATGGGAATGGAGATTTTGCAAAATCCTTCCCCCAGAAGTGGGGTGGGAATGGAGATTTTGCAATATCCTTCCCCCAGGAGTGGGATGGGAATGGAGATTTTGCAGTATCCTTCCCCTGCCATGCCCACCAAGCCACGCCCACAGAACCAGTAGTAAAAAAAATTGGAATTCCACCACTGCTCTGTAGATATTTTCTCAGCCCCCTTTGTGATTCATGCAGATCCTCAATGGAAGGCAAGCTGATTGTGATTGTTTTTCCTGCCGTTCTAACTATCCGTTTAAATCTGTACCTGTCCTGTTTGGTTGCTTGTGACAAACCAGACAATTGCCTTTTAGAAAAAGGACCCTTGGGACAACCATGACTTGGAAGATTTGAGAATTTCCATAGGTATTTTAGTATTTAAGAGGCACATTCTTACGGCTGCTTCTCAGCACTTGAATCCTTTAACCCTACTTCTGGCCTCCTCTTAGCTGTGAAAAGTAGCTGGTGATCAGTCATCACCAGCTGGGGTGATGCTACCAATCTAGGAAAGTCTCTTAAAAGGCTATCTTTATCATCATTTCCACGGCTTCCACCAAGAACCACATAATGACTCAAATGCTTTATCAGTCACGGGGTAGAAGGAATCCATGGGGAGAACATTCAAAAAGGTCAAGATGTTGGCCTCGACTGTGAGATTGGAACCCTGCCCGGTTTTGCATACACAATGTGTGTATAAAAATAGGGATGGGGCTTTGATGGTGTGGTTAGGGCAGCCTCTTGCCTTTTTTGATCTCCATCTTATCTTAGCCTCTGCTTCAGATGGCAGATGAACTATTGAGTGATAATTTCTGCAATTTGCTGTGTTAGGCCAGGATTGGACCTGGAGCAGGTAAGTGTTGAGAAGGGTTAAGGGGATTTCTGTGGCTGCTATCCCCTCACACTGCTTTTGAACTGTGGTGTTGGAGAAGACTCTTGACAGACCCTTGTCGATCCAATCAGTCAATCCTAAAGGAAATCAACTTTGACTGTTCTTTGGAAGGACAGATACTGAAGCTGAAGCTCAAATACTTTGGCCACCAAATGAGAAGAGAGGAGGACTCATTGGGAAAGACCCCGATGTTGGGAAAGATGGAAGGCAAAAGGAGAAAGGGACGGCAGAGGATGAGATGGTTGGATACAGTGGTGGGTTGCCCCCGGTTCGCACTTGTTCTATAGAACCAGTAGTAAAACCGGTGGGAGGCTCCGCCCACTGACCCTGATGTCATCAAAATGCTTCTGCACTTGCGCAGAAGAGCGAGCCAGCAAAGTGAGTGTGCGTGCACGGCCCCGTTGCTAACCAGTAGTAAAGGTAGGTAGAACCCAACCCTGGTTAGCTAGTTTCATTAATGCAATGAACGTAAATTTGGAAAACTCCGGGAGATAGGAGAAGACAGGGCGATCAGGTTTGCTATGGTCCATGAGGTCACAAAGACTTGGACATGATTTAGGGATTGAAAAACAACAAACCCCTCCCACACCCACATGTACACATGGAACATTGAGGAGATGCACAGACAGGTCCGTTCAGAAAAATAATTGAGAAGAAATAATCCTGTAAATCTAAATGAATTCCATTTCAGGCTCAGGTGAAGCCAAGATGGTTAACAGAATAAGGGAGTTAGAAGGGACCTTGGAGGTCTTATAGTCCAACCCCTGCTCAAGCAAGGGAATCTCTACCCTTTCAGACAAGTGGTGGTTCAATTTCTTCTTAAAAACTTCCAGTGTTAAAGCATTCACAACTTTTGGAGACAAGCTACTCCGCTGATTAATTGTTTTCCCTGACAGGAAATGTCTCCTTAATTCTAGGTTGGAATAGAATAGAATAGAATAGAATAGAATAGAATAGAATAGAATAGAATAGAATAGAATAGAATAGAATAGTATAGAATAGAATAGAATAGAATAGAATAGAATCAGATTTGGAAGGGACCTTAGAGGTCTTCTAATCCAACCCCCTGCTTAAGCAGGAGACCCTACACCACTTCAGACAAATAGTTATCCAACATTTTCTTAAAAACTTCCGGTGTTGGAGCATTCACAACTTCTGGAGGCAAGTTGCTCCCCTCATTAATTGTTCGTCAGGAAATTTCTCCTTAGTTCTAAGTTGCTTCTCTCCTTGATTACTTTCCACCCATTGCTTATTGTCCTGCCTTCAGGTGTTTGTGTGGTTACAAACCCAAATAGGGCATGGATTTGTTCATCGAAGCATTTGATTTCTGAAATTTGGAAGAGGACAGAGGATCACAAGGATTTAGTACTGCCAGATTTTTGTGAAAATACGTCTTCCTGCAGCAGCGTTTCTCAATCTTGGCAGCTTGAAGATTTATGGACTTTCCAACTCCTAGAATTCCCCAGTTAGCAAGTAGAAGTCCAAACATCTTAAAATTGTCAGAAACAGTAGACTAAGGGAAAGTCTCTCATGCTGCCTGGGGAATTCTGGGAGTTGAAGATCACACAACATCAACACTGAGGTAGACCTAGTTAGCTTTCTTCTTTGGCCCCTACAGGTTGATCCCATGCCTTCCCTTCCTAAAGCATGACTTGAACCCTCCCTCACAACCTCTTTATGGCTTGTCCCAGACATTGGTAGACCGTCCCCTTTACCCCTTGCTGGCCTCTGTTCTACAGACTCTTTTACCCCCAACAGCGTTGGCCGTGATGTTTTCCCCCCCGAAAAAGAATGAGATCACCAACTGGAAAGAGGGAGAGAATGTGGGGTGGTGGTGAAGGGGGAGAGAGAGAGAGAGAGGTTTTGGACAGAGAGAAAAGAGGGCAATGAGCAGAAGGATGGAGGAGAGCCAGTCTGTTCTATCACTTCCATCTCCTCCCAAATCATTCCATTGCTTAAGACAACAGGACAGACTGCATTCTTTATAAGACTGGAACACATGTTCATGGTCGGACAACTAATGACGAAGAGGAAAGATGGGGAATATGTTTCCTAGATACTGCTCTGAGCTGGTCAGCTCCATAATTCACCTTAAAATCTAGCCACAATTCAGCTTAAGATCAAACCACCAGCAGCAGCAGCATCTGATGACCATGGAACGTTCACCAACATTCCCTCAAGAAATTCCACACCAGAATGAATGTGGGGGGGACCAGTATGGGCAGGCATTTGGGGCTTAGGGGATGTGGGGAAGAGTCACAATCGAAGCTTGTAAAAAGGAAGGCCTGCTTAGCAACGGGAGGGGAAGAGAGGATGGGCATTATTTTTAAAAAAATCTTTTTTAAATCAAACCAGATTTGGATTGGCTTCAAGAACTATCTAAAGCAGTGTTTCTCAGACTCAGTCGCGTTAAGCTGTGTGGACTTCAACTCCCAGAAATCCCCAGCCAGCCATGGAAAATTCTGGGAATTGAAGTCCACACATCTTAAAGCCGCCAAGGTTGAGAAACACTAATCTAAAACCAAATAAAATAATCTGTCCTTTAGACATCCGACACTTGGGTCATCTCTTCATCCGATGGGGGCAGAGGTGGTATTTAGCCAGTTCGGACAGGTTCGCTCGAACTGGTAGTAGCGACCTGCGGTTGGGCGGCCCCCCCCCCCAGCACTATGCTGTCCTATTTAGGCACATTTTCAAGCCGTGTGCATGCATGCAAGCCGTGTACGAGCAAAGCGCATGCCCATAAGGCCACACGCTCACATTTGTAAACCGGTAGGGAAACTAAGTAAATACCACCAGGGGTGGGTTCTAAAAATTTTTACTACCAGTTCTATGGGCGTGACTTATTTTGTGGGCGTGGCTTGATGGTCATGTGACAATTCTTTAGGATTTAGCAGAGGTACTGGTCTACCAGGCTTTTAACTGCTTGCAGAGCTGTACCGATCTACCCATTTATTTTTGCAGGCATCGGCCTATTCATTTGTTTTTGGAGGCACCGGTCTACCACCACACTGCCTTTTAACACTGATCAGCTGTAGGGCAGCCCTTTGAAGCCCCGCGGCAAGAGTTTAAACAGTTTTTTTCTTCTAGCTGATCAGCTGGGACTCAGGAGGCAGCAATAGATTGGAGGTGGGGCCAAATAAAAGGTAAGAATAATGGGAGGCGGGGGGGTAGGGGGGCAGAACCAGTTCAGTGACTGGCTTGGCCAAACCGGGAGGAACCCACCACTGAATATCACTCCTGGATGGGTGTGATCTTCACCAAGTTCTGCCTTTGCACTGGTTCCAATTGTGTTCCTCCTCCTTTGAGAGGCACAGGAGATGTTCATTAGCTTCCCAGGGAAAGTAAATCAGTAAATCAGGATTCTCCATTTAGAAGCAAAGATGAAGCTTCTTGAGAACTTTGCTGTACTCAAACCGACTCACATTTATGATGGTCGCAGTGTCCCACAGTCACATCGTGATCCCCTTTTGCGACCTTCTGACAAGCAAAGTCAATGGGGAAGCCAGATTCACTTAACAACCGGGTGACTCATTTAACAACGGCAGGGATTTACTTAACAAACATGGCAAGAAAAATGGAACCCGACTCACTTAACAAATTTCTCACTTGGCAACAGAAATGTTGAACTCAATTGTGGTTGTAAGTTGAGGACTGTATACGAGAGGCTAAATGACGTGAAAGTCTTCTGTCAATCTTGTGTCATTATCTTAGGGATAGGTAGATTTGCCTTTGTAGGAAGTTAGTACCCACCCCTTTCCTAGAAGAATGAAATATTTTAGGAAATATTAAAAAAGCAGAATATTATATTTCCTAGATGAGAAATGGAGAAGCATGTTTTAAAGACGAAGCAGTTCCCATCTTCCTGCCCCCACCCTTTGTCAATGGGCCAGAGGCAGAAACTTAATCTTTGTCAATGGACCATCATCTGCAACACAATAGGACCCATCTAACAACAGAAACTCACCACATGGCACCTGGGAAGATTGCATCAGCCAGCAAGGCTAGCTAAGACCCCCACCCCCTGAGAGTCTGACAACCAATCAGGATACTCTTTCTGGGCCCCAGGAAGTTCAAAGCTAGAGAGGACATAAAACCTGGGGACTCACTGCATCTCAGCCCTTTTCTGTTCAGGAACTCAAACCGTGTGATCCTGTCCACTATTAAACCATCTTTCCAAGCAGTTTCCATGTTTCCAGTGTCTTTTTCCCCACTTAGAGCTAAACCCAAAAGGATAATTCTTCTTACACCTTCATTCGTGAAAGTCTTCTGCCAGAATATAACTGAGCAATCAAAGCCAACCAATATTCTCACGCTGAAATATGCGCCTTTCACTATTCACCCATTCGCTGGCATCCATGCTGCAGTTGGATTATAATAACCGCTTGTCTGTTAACATATACTGGACACGGATTGCAAACTTCTGAATCACACCTTGTGACTGAGGCTCTGTACACTGTTTAATGGAAGGAGCCGAGGAGGTGTAGAAGCTGACCATTAATGGTTCTGGTGAGGTTTGTGCTGCAAAATTATATGCCCCGTCCAGTCTTTATGTACCGCTGAAGAGTGGATTTTGAAAGATACGCTTTTTGAAACAAAATTCCTACCCTCCCAGTTAGCAAATACTCATATTTGGGAAATTACCTCTTTTCCTTTTTCAAAGAAAAAAATAGTAAAGATTTCCCCTGTTCCGTCGTATCCAACTCTAAAGCGTGCTGCTCACCTCCGTTTCTTGGCCGAGGGAGCCAGTGTTGTCCGAAGACAATGTTGTTAATGCAGCTTTGCAAACTGTTTTTTTTAAAAAATAATTTTTATTGAACATTTTTTTAAAAAAAACAAACATACAACAAACAAACCAACAAACCAACAAAAAACCCCCCCACAGATATTTACATCTGTATTGTGAGCCTCCCTAAGTCTTCGAAGAGGGGAGCCATATAAATTGAATTAAACTGAAATTGAAATTGAAATCTTATTTTCAACATCTTTGCATCAGTAATCTATATTTATACATTTTCTCTTTCTTATCTTAATCTATCTTTTATACTAGCTTCAGGGTGCTAGTCCTCACCTATAAGGCCCTTCATGACTTAGGTCCAGGATATTTGCATGACCTTCTCCTGCCTGCCTCTCACCGTCTTGTTCGCTCACATAGGGCCGCTCTCCTCAGGGTTCCGACGGCGAGCCAATGTCACCTTGCTGTGCCCAGGGGTAGGGCGTTCTCTGTGGGTGCTCCCACCCTCTGGAATGAATTACCTACTGAGCTCCGGATGGCTCCTGATCTCCGCTCCTTCCGTCGGGACTTGAAGACTTGGCTTTTCAAACAAATAGGCTGAGACTGATTCCGGGCTTTATTATTTACTACTAATTAATTATTTGGATTAAATTATGATTTTATTGTACTTGTTTTCTTAACTTGTGTCCGCCGCCCTGAGTCCTTCGGGAGAATGGCGGCATATAAATACATGTAATAAATAAATAAATAAATAAATTTCTAGTATATCATATATATATATATTCTCTTAATCTAAATATTTTATTTACATTTAACATAAACAGGTACCTAGTTTCCTTTCCACAATTTATATCTTCCCGTTTGTTTCCATATTTCTCCACCTAATTTAACCATTGTTTAGTTTTCTTTTGTCCCCCTGTTAATGCAGTTTTGCAAGAAAGTAGAATTAGCTCATATCTGGTTGTGTTTCATGTCGGATCTTGTCATGATAAATGCCTAACTACTATATCTCCCTGGTCACCCAGACCTGCAAGGGTTAACTGACCACATATCCCATAATCCCTGTAACCACTCCTTACCTCTTTGCCCCTCCTCCTGGGTACAAATGGTCCAGCCACATGGTCCACAGTTCATTCCAGATGTATACCTGAAAGAGAAAGGTACAAGGTCAGTGACCTCTAGTACCATCAGATCTACAATAAAGCTACTGAAAAGAATTGGAGTTTGTCCTTGAGTTATTGGGCTAGATCCAGCTTTTAACAAAATGGTAGCAGAGGATGGTTGCCCATAACTCCAGACAATGACTGAACCAAACACCTACCCTGAAGAAGCAAACAGAGCACAGACCAGAGCTCTTACCAAGAAGATGGCTGAGAAACTTGCAACCAAAGCCACAGCCATGGAGGAGACAGAAGCTGGAAGCGAGCAGGACTCCAGCCTGGACTCGCAATCAGATGAAGAGGGGCCATCCAAGGAGATCACCGCCCCGGAAGAAGAAACAGCACAAAAAATGAATAAATTCAAACTCTCCATCCTGAAGCTGATGGAGGCAAGCAGCGACAAAGAAAACCTCATCGCGGACCTTCAAAGCCTCTTCGAGCAACAAGAAGCAGCGATTGAGGCCCCAAAGACCACCGAGAAAGAAAAGCCAGCAAAAAGGGGTAAGACACCCCAACCCGATAATCCTGAGCTGGCAGAATCCATCTTTGCACCCCCTTCCCGGCGGCCATCTTGGGACGAACACCAGCCAATGGGAAGCCAGGATTTGAATCCCCCGGCGCGAAAATGCCCGAACCCCGAAACAGACGAGGGGGACTCAGAAAGTGACTACGAAGAGCCCGAATCAGAAAGCGACCACGAAGAAACCATAATCACTCAGAAAAAGACACCTACCGATCTCGAGTTGCAAAAGGCAATTGAGACCATCACCGCTGCCCTAGGCTCCGCTTTCGAACTTCCTGCGGCTATCAATAAATCGAAGAAAAATCCTGGAAAGCACAAGAAGGCCAGGATAACCAACAAAGACCAGGCAACCGAGTCACAGCTGACTAAAAACACCGAACACACCTACAGCCGGCACAAAAGACCGCCCACCTGCAGGAAGAATCAACCGCAGGACTCGAACTCGCCACCCGCTACACCAACTATGCGAGGCCCGAGGGAGAAGAGAAGAACCGGCTACTCACCAATGCCACGACATCCACCAGGCCGATCCACACGACCAGGGACCAGAGACCACGAGGGAGGATCCACCGCCGCTGCCGCCATTGCCGCCGAGCCGCTGGGCGCAGGGAATCCTCAACCTACGACCTCCGCTGCTGCCGCGCCGCCGACCCGCGAAAGTCCTCGACTTACGACTGCATCGCCTCCTCACCTTCTGCCCTTCTTCGCCGGGGATCCGGCCATCCAGCAGTGGTGTCCACCTCCAGGAGGAATCTTCGGACCCACTGGGGGCGGGTCCAGCCTCCCACCGACAGGCCTAGGCCTAGGCCTGGGAGCTCCAGCAACAGGAACCTCCCCCGATGGACTCCAGCGCGGAATGAGTTTCGCGCATGCCCAGTACCTGCCTGTAACAAGAGAAGCAAGTTACATAGATCCAAGCAAGTACAGAATGGCCACAGACATCCCAAAGCCTTATTGTGAGTTCAATCACATTTTGGACCATGGACAACTTCCCCCAGTAAGTAACCTTACTAACATTTCTGGGGCAAATCATGCCAATTTGCCAAAATTGCAGTTAGATGGGGGTAATGTTATAGAATGGAGTCGACAATTAAGGGTTGCTCTCATGAGAGAGAATACACTGTTCCTAGCTAACAGACCCCCCCAAAAGCCCTGGTCACTGGAAATTGACTGCATTCATCACAGGGCATTTTGTATCATGTTAACCTCCATCCCATCTGCTATGTATCCATCTATTGAGGACAACCTAACTGTTCATGATGTTATGCAAAAAATATGTAACCTGTTTTATAGCCAGAGCAGAGCCACTACCACTAGACTATCTAGGGAGTTCCACTCCACCAAGCACAAGGCAGGGGTCCCCATGAGTGAGCACATTTTAAAGATGAATGCTGCAAGGGCAGAGCTCATGCAGAGGGGGGAAATCATCACTGAAGAGAGCATGATAAGTATAATCATAAACTCTCTTGATAGCAGCTGGGACAGCTTCATAACCCAACTAAATAGCCTCAGCTTGCACTACCTAACACTAGGCGCACTGACCAGTCAACTCGTTGCTGAGGACACTCTGAGGAGGGAACGCCAACTATCCAAAAGGGATCCTAGACCCATGAAGAGGGTGGATTTCCAGGATAGGGCCAGGGATAACTCAGAATGTTATTCTTGTGGGTCAAGGAACCACTTAAAAAGGGATTGCCCCAGGAACCATAGGGACAGGGGACAGCACGACAGTAGAGGGGGAAGGTCACCTGAACGCAGGTACCCAAAGGAAAGAGGGCGAGGGTGGTCACCCAACCCCAGGAAACACCACGAGCGCAGAGACCACTCCAGGGACAGTAACTCTGGCTCCATGTACGGGATCAGGCAAGATGACCCAAATGACAAACATAAGATAGAGAGAAACACATGGCTTCTGGACTCAGGGGCCACGAGCCACACCACTTGTAACCCAGAGCTACTAGACTCACTCACAGAAGTAGACTCAGAAATAAAGGTGGCAAACCAAAGCAAGGTCAAAGTAGTGGGAAAAGGAAACGTACACATCACACAGATAGGGGATTTAAAAGAGGTACTGTACGTGCCAGAGATACCCCACAACGTGCTAGCCATCACAAAGCTGACACGGGACACAAACATAGAGATAAAATTGAAAGATGGAAAGGCATACTTGATCAAACAAGGCAAGGAGATAGGAAGGGTAACCATACACGAGGGACTTCCCTATTTCACACCCAACGCAAGGGAGGAAGAAGGCATTGATACCAACACGAACCACGAAGCAGATGAGTATCCAGAAATAGAGGGGGTGCAGCAAGAGGCAGGAAGTGGCCATGAGAAGGCAAACAAGTCTGTATCTATCGGCAAGCCATTGCATGATAACTGCGCCCACCTCCTACACAGGAGGCTGGGACACATAAGCTTCCCCATTGTAAAGAGAATGACGGAATGTGCCGAGGGTCTCAAATTAAAGAACTGCGATAACTACTTGGAGTGTTCGGTCTGTAAGCGTTCTAAGATCAAGGTTAAAGCCATCCCCAGGGGATCTAAACGAACCACAGAGTTCCCTTTCCAACTGGTGCATATGGACTTGGTGGGGCCAATGAAACCCTCTGTAGGGCATAGGAAGCGATTCTTCCTCACGATTGTGGATGACTACACCAGATATGGGTATGTCTACTCCCTCAAACACAAAAACGAAGTGTTCAAAGGTTTAAAGAATTCCACAGAAGAGTAGACATGCAACATAACATGAGAATAAGGCAGATAATGACAGATAGGGGCTCAGAATTCATGGCCAAAGAGTTCACAAGGTGGCTAAGGGAACAGGGCATAACGCATTACACCTCTTCACCTTTCTCCCCCTTTCAAAATGGAGTCTCAGAGAGAAAAAACGGGGTATTGCAAACCATGATGAGATGCGCCCTGGAGGATGCTGGGATGGGGCAACACTTCTGGTCAGAGGCATTACACTATGCTAATTACACTCTGAATAGACTGTGGTCAAGCTCTATCAATAAGACACCATACGAGATGCTATACAACAGAAAGCCCAACATCGCACACTTGCACATATTCGGCGCCCCTGCTGATGTCCACATTCCCAGACAATTAAGAAAGAAAGGGGAGAATTTATCAAAAAGACTGAGATTCGTGGGTTACGAACCGGGCACGAAGGGCTACAGATTTGTCGACAACAATAACCGTTTTGTGGTTTCCAGATCAGCCAATTTCCATGAAAATGAAAACTGGTTGAGGGTACACTCCAATGACATCCCAACCAATAGGGTCACGCTCGAGCATGGCCAAGGGGAAAGGGAGGTCAGAGAGGTCGCAGGGCACAAAGACAGCCATCGCATGGCGAGCGCCAAAGAGTGGAAAGAAGGGCATCCTTCCCTGAAGATAGATGACCTGACAGACAAGGAGGCAGACAACATGCAGGAGACCGAGTCAACCCCCAGCAGGCCAATCAGAGAAACCAGAAACAAGCTACCAAAGAAGCTAGAGGACTATGTTATGGCCATCCACAACACCCATTCCACACCCAACTCATATGAGGACATCCTCGGGCTCCCCCAGGAAGAGAAAGAAAAATGGATGGCTGCCATGGAGAAGGAAATGGAGAGTCTTAGGAACCTCCAGGTATACTCACCTGCCAAAATTCCAGAGAACAAAAAACCAATAGGAACCAAATGGGTGTTCAGAGTTAAGACATTAGAGGACAACAAAGTCCTATACAAGGCAAGACTAGTCGCGCAGGGTTTCGCCCAAAGATACCCCGAAGACTATACTGACACCTACTCGCCAACCGTCAGGGCGGAGAGCGTCAAAAGCGCCCTGGTGGTGGCCACCATCCTGGGCTTGGAGGTTTTCCAATTCGACGTACAGACAGCGTACCTGCACGCCGAGTTGGATAAAGAGATATACGTTAAAGCACCGCCTGGGTACAACGAGGGCGAGAACCAAACCTGGCTGCTGAACAAAAGCCTGTACGGACTCAAGCAGTCAGGCAAAAGGTGGTATGACTGCCTAGCCGAGGCTCTTAGATCCATGGGCTTCGAGGCCACCTCAGCCGACAAATGCTTCTTTACGAAGAGAGAAAACAACACATTCGAAGGTGTGCTCGTTTACGTGGACGACATCTTGTACATCAGCAAACACAAGGACAGATGTAACAAATTCGCCACTGAACTGGGTAGCCACTTCTCCTTAAAGTCACTTGGAAAGATCGATAGATACCTAGGGGTCCAGGTGATAAAAACCAACAAGGGTTTCCGCCTCTCCCAGAGAGAAAAGATCATCGAGCTGCTGTCCAAATGCAACATGTCTGAAGCAAAACCCAGCGAGACCCCCATGCAACCTGAGTTCCTGAAGACTATGCACGAGGAATCTGAACCTTTCACAGACAATAAGTTGTATAGATCAACGATAGGATCACTGCTGTATATAGCCAACTGGACCAGGCCCGACATCGCCCTAGCCGTCAATCTGCTGTCCAGGCATGTAAGCAAACCCACGGTAACACACTGGAACGCCATCAAAAGACTACTTAGATACTTAAAATTCAGTGCGGATGCCCTACTCTGCCTAGAGCCAGAAAAGTCCGAAAAACCAAAGCTAACCTGCTATGCTGATGCTGACTGGGCTGGGGACATAGAGTGCAGAAAAAGTACCTCCGGCTACGTGCTACTACTCAATAATTGCCCCATCCATTGGTACACTGGAAAGCAAAAACTGGTGGCCACATCAACTACGGAAGCAGAATTTGTTTGCCTGTCAAATGCCGCAAACAATTTAGTGTGGTTCGATGACCTGCTCTGCAACATCTGGGCTGAACCCTCATATCCCATAGTTATCCACGAAGACAACAAGGCAGCGATAGAGATCTCAAAGGCCGATGCCATAGGTCAGCGGTCTAGGCACATTGACATTAAATACAAACACGTCAGGCAGTTTTCAGAGATAGGCTTCATTAAGGCAGTACACTGTGACACAGAGGAGCAAACAGCAGACATTCTCACTAAACCCCTACCACAAAAACAGCATGCGTACCTCATGTCCAAAATGCGTGTTTATTTGTAATTCGTACCTATGTCTGTGTATTCTCTGTATGTATACAATCACTTCCCCAGGTACCCAGTTAGGCATTTAGAGGGGGTTTTGTCATGATAAATGCCTAACTACTATATCTCCCTGGTCACCCAGACCTGCAAGGGTTAACTGACCACATATCCCATAATCCCTGTAACCACTCCTTACCTCTTTGCCCCTCCTCCTGGGTACAAATGGTCCAGCCACATGGTCCACAGTTCATTCCAGATGTATACCTGAAAGAGAAAGGTACAAGGTCAGTGACCTCTAGTACCATCAGATCTACAATAAAGCTACTGAAAAGAATTGGAGTTTGTCCTTGAGTTATTGGGCTAGATCCAGCTTTTAACAGATCTATCTCGCCAGACTTTCAAGGTAGCAGTGTTTCACTTCCCTTTTCCACTTTTAAAACACTGAAAGAGAGAGAAATGGGGGGGGAGAGAGAGAGAGAGAGAGAGAGAGAGAGAGAGAGAGAGAGAGGAGAGAGAGAGAGAGAGAGAGAGAGAGAGAGAGAGAGAGAGAGAGAGATTCCCAGTGTTGCTTTTGATGTTCTGATATATCCAGAAGATCCTGAGGCTCTCCAGAGATTTTGGCAATCTCTCTCTTTGACCCTTCAAACATTTACACAAACCTGACGTTTTGTGGTTTTCTTTTCTCTCTTCTGAATTCCTGCCAATCACACCCTTTTGAGGGGGATCCTTCCTACAAGGAAGGCTTTGAATCTTCCTTTCCGTTCAGGGATGGTATTCACTTTCTTTCCCTGCCAGTTTGCAACTGTGAGCGTGCGCTCAGGCCCGTCCACGCACGCACCCAGCCTTCCACTCATGCGGTTTGCTGGCACGCATGCCTTCCATGCATGCGCTCAATCTCAAAATCATGTCTAAATAGGATGGCATAGAGCCTGGGCAGGTTGGCGGGCCCACCTGTGATTTCCACTACCGGTTCGGGCGAACCGATCCGATCCAAACTGGCTGAATGCTGCCTCTGCCACATTATGCCAACTACATAAATAGAATCAAGACCACTACCAATGTAATACAATCCCCATAATCAAGAGTTGTGAAGGTCAAGGCTGATGAGAGTTGGAGTCCAACACGTTGGGAGGGCACCAGATTTGGGGGAGGCTGCCTGTGATTTCAATCAGAGTAGTTCTGGAAGGGGCCTTAGAGGTCCTCTAATCCAACCCCCTTCTCAAGCAGGAGACTCTGTACAATTTGAAACAAGTGGCTGTCCGGTCTCTTCTTAAAAACCTCCAGTGATGAAGCACCTACAACGTCTGAAGGCAAGTTAATTATTTAAATGGTTAATTATTCTAGAAAATTTCTCCTTAGTTCTAGGTTGTGTCTCTTCCTTGATTAGTTTCCCTCCATTGTTTCTTATCTTGCCTTCTGGTGCTTTGAAGAATAGGTTGACCCCTCTCTTCTTTGTGGCAGCCCTCCAATACTGGAAATTAAAATAATTTTAATTGCTTTCCCCTTTAGAAGTCCCTGCTTTTGCAGATGTATACATGGTAGAGATTAAAAACAAAGTTCAGAGAAATGTAACTTTGGCTATATTTCAAATTAAACCGCAGGGGGAAAAACAGTGTTATTTTAGGAATATTTGTTGTGGTTACTTTTCAGACATCAGAATAACTATAGCAATGTAAATAATATGAGCCAAACAGTCAGTTCCTCCCCACCCAGCCCAACGGGGGCCTTCATCAGGCTTTTAAAAAAATGCCCATTTAATTCATTTATAATGCTGTCTATTCAGATCAAGATTAGACAGGACAGAAGCATTACTTTTAAATTCATGGCTTGGCATCGAACATGGGTCGAAGAAGAGGTAGAAAGTCTATTTTCTTTGTAGCGGATGCTACATTTCATCTCTGCGTGTCAAATCTCTGCAGGCACTTTTTATCCAAGCTGAGTTGGGGGAGGAATTTGGGGGGGGGGGGAAACGTTGGCAAGATGCAGCTTTGGCATCTCTCCTCGGGGCCTTCGGCAGCTGCTGGGATTGACATGCTCTGGCAGGCACATTGGCCAAAGGAATTGCTGCCTTCTTCTCCAGATTTCTTGCTGGTAGTGACCCCGTTCGTGCTGCAAATCACCTTGCAATTTGGTTGGGTTTCCACTTCGGCAATAGATCAGATTAAGAAACCAATCTTATGGAATTCGGGACTGCTGTTATTGTAACAGCTACAATAGGACAGAACGTCACTGATTAGGGTAGGATAGGATAGGATAGGATAGGATAGGATAGGATAGGATAGGACAGGACAGAATAGAATAACAGAGTTGGAAGGGACCTTGGAGGTCTTCTAGTCCAACCCCCTGCTCAGGCATGAAACCCTATACCAGGGGTGTCGAACTCTCAATGACACATTATCATCATGTGATGTATTGCAATTTCCCTCCCCCTTCGCTAAACCAGGGGTGGGCGTGACCAGCACGTGACAAATCTGGCCTGCGGGACACGACTTTGACACCCCCACCCTATACATTTTAATGAAATGGTGGTCCAATCTCTTCTTAAAGACTTCCAGTGTTGGAGCATTCACAACTTCTGAAGGCAAGTTGTTCCATTTATTAATTATTCTCACTGACAGGAAATGTCTCCTTAGTTCTAGGTTGCTTCTCTCCTTGATTAGTTTCCATTAATTGTTTCTTCTCCTGCCTTCAGGTGTTTTGGAGAATAGCTTGACTCCCTCTTCTTTGTGGCAGCCCCTCAAATACTGGAACACTGCTATCATGTCCCCCACTAATCCTTCTTTTCTCTAGACAGGCCATACCTGATTCTTGCAACCGTTCTTCATAGGTTTTAGTCTCCAGGCCTTTAATCATCTTAGTTGTCCTTCTTTGCACTTTTTCCAAAGTCTCAACATCTTTTTGGTAATGTGGTGACCCAAACCGGATGAATACATAATAACAAAATAACAATAAATATTATCTGCCACTGTTTCTTCGACATTACTTCCATTTTTGTAAATGGAAACAGTGCCAAAGAAACGGTGGTGGATAACTTTTATTGCATTGAGTTCTCCCACATGGATTTGTCTGTGGTGAGCTGTCGTGTGGTATGTTTGCTGCCGTGAGACGGCCACGACGAGATGGCCACGGCGAGATGGCTGCAGCAAATTGTCCTAGGCCTCTTCTGGGACCCAGATTTGCTATCAGTCCTACAAGGAAGACCCTACCAAGAAACCCATGCCAGGTACGTCAGACTTACTTCTATTGTAAAAGCAATTGTAACAGAATCTTGCTGGTCTGGATGTGTTTCCCCTCCTCCTTCACTTTATCTTCATCTGAATGAGGGAGGGGTTTGTCTGAAAGATTTTCTCAAGTTGACCAGGGGTGCCAAACCTAAGGCCGGATCCAGCCAGCAAGGTGTTTGATCTGGCCCTGGAAAGAGCGAAGGACTGGCGTCCTGCAACCCTCTGCCAGCGAAAACAGAGCTCGGGAGGCCCGCCTGCAGCGCTCCCGAGTTCTGTTTTCGCTGGCAGAGGGTTGCAGGAGGCTGTTGCAGCCGAAAACGGAGCTCGGGAACCCGTTTTCACTGGCAGAGGGTTACAGGAGGCTGTTGCAGCTGAAAATGGAGCTCGGGAACCCGTTTTCACTGGCAGAGTGCTCGGGCCATTCCCAACACGAGTGACGTTGAGTTGGTCACACCCACCGTGGCTGCCCCCCCCCAAGGTCAAACACAACCCTGATGCGGCCCTCAATGAAATTGATTTTGACACTCCTGTTCTTGACTCAAGGCTCAAGACTCTCTTCTCTGACCGTTGAGTGTGCAGTGCTTCTCCCTCCTCTCCTTCAAGACCATTCGCTCTTCCCTCTACATTTGCTGACCCCTGAAATAATAATTAGGAAAAAAAAACTTTCATCCAGGGGTGAAATCCAGGACGTTCTGACAGGTTTGGCAGAACCGGTAGTGGAAATTTTGAGTGGTTCGGAGAACCGGCAAATACCACCTCTGGCTGGCCCCAAAGGGGGGTGGGAATGGAGATTTTGCAGTATCCTTCCCCCAGGAGTGGGGAGGGAATGGGGATTTTGCAGTATCCTTCTCCTGCCACACCCACCAAACCACACCACGCCCACCAAGCCACGCCCACAGAACCAGTAGCAAAAAAATTTGGATTTCACCACTGCTTTAGTCGGTCTCCCTGCCCATCTAGCCCTCTCCCCATAGCCTGCCTCATTGCTTCTATGAATTGACAAAAGAGAATTAATGTTAAGAGCCTTGGTAGTACCGTGGTCTAAAGCACCCTGTTATTAAGACCAGCTGCCTGCAATTACTGCAGGTTCGAATCTCGCCAGGCTCAAGGTTGACTCAGCCTTCCATCCTTTCTAAGGTAAGTAAATTGAGGACCCAGTTGTGGGGGCAATAAATATACAAAAGATACACAAAATATACAAAATATACAAAAAGATGAAGGCTATTGCTTAGTGTATTGTAAGTCGCCCTGAGTCTCCGGAGAAGGGCGGCATATAAATCAAATTTAAAAAAAAATGTTCTTGAACACCAGCCAAGATAAAACTACAGGTAATCCTCAATTTACAACAGTTTATTTAGTGGCCATTCGAAATTACCATTTTTCCATTTTTCACACTTACGACCACTGCAGTATCCCCATGGTCATGTGATCCAAATTCCTGATGCTTATCTACTGGCTCATATTTATGACGGTCGCATGTCCCAGGGTCACGTGATCCCCTTTTGTGACCTTCTCATGAGCAAAGTCAATGGGGAAGCCAGATTCACTTAACAACCATGTTGCTAACTTAACAACCACAGGGATTCACTTAATAGCTGTGACAAGAAAGGTCGTAAAATCGGACCAAACTCACTTAACAAATGTCTCATTGAGCAATAGAAATTTCGGGCCCAATTGTGATAATGAGTCGAGCATTACTTGTATTGGTAAATTTTTTCAACCTAAAGTTATTTCCCTAAAGGCAGTTCCTTGGTAGATGCCATGAGTTCCTTCCTTGTTCCCCTCACCTAGAGAGAATACTTTGCAAGATCCTGGCACTGTGCCATTTGGAAAATAAATTGGACACCTGGCATTGGCAGAAGCCAAGTTTGCATTTTCCTATGGGCCCATTCTGGCCAGCGTGGTCCCAGCTGGGTCTCCAGTTTGACTCTCTATAGAGTAAGGAGAAGAAAGGCCTGAGTGAGGATGGAGAAAGGGTTCCTCTGTCCCCAGTGGCAGCCTTTCCAAAAATTGCCCTTGAAAGAATGTGGCGTTTGCTTTGGCCAAAGAAAGGGGTCAACCCAGACATTTGGGGGCCTGTGAACCAGCAGTCTCCTCAGCTTATAAACCGGAGAAAAGGAAGGTACTATTAGCGGGCCAGTGATAATTATTAGCAGGGAGTGATGCAAAGTCCAAAGAAGCAAATTTGGAAAAGCAATCTCTTGGAGAAAGAAAAAAAAATCTTGAATAATAACCTCCTTTCATCCTGCATTTCTCTCCCTCCTGAATGTTCTTAACTCTTCATTACTGACTTCAAGGGAACTCAGGCGTCCAACTTTCCAATTTCTCCCCTCCAAACCCTGAGGGGTTTTCCAAAGACATCGTATGGAGCCTCCGACCATACGCTAATCTAACGTTGGGTAGGTTCTCCAGACTTCTTGCGCTCGGCTGATGCATTGACGTTCTCCCCTTTTCATCAGGGACACAGATCCAACTGGAATCTTGTCAACTGGACCCAGAATGCGTTCTCTTGTTCCAGATCCCAGGAATATACAACAGGAGCTGAGATCATGGATAAAAATATGTCTTCAGGCCTTCGGGGAAAAGGCGAGCAAGAAAACAAGAGTGTGAGAAAGGGAAAGTTCACTTGCAGGCTGGAAAGAGAAGGGGGGGGCGTAGGAATTGGGGAGGGGAGCAGTGCGGATCTTGACAAGGCAGCATGGAACCCGAAGTTTAAGAAGGGGCCAATGTTTAAGAATATGATGGGCTGTTCCAGGGGGTAAGCTGCTGGGGGTTCGCAGGGGTTCGGGAGAACCTCTAGCTAAAATTCTGTGCAGTTCTGAGAACCCCCAAATCCCACTCCTGGCTGGCCCTGCCCACCTTACCCTGCCCCTCCTAAGAGTCCCCACGAGGCCCGTTTTGGATGCAGGTAAGTGCAGGGCACATGTGGAGGCTTGGGGAGGGTGAAAAATGGGCCTACCGGAAGTTCGGGAAGGCCGTTTCCAGCCTCCAGAGGGCCTCAGGAGCCTGGGGAGGCCATTTTCACCCTCCCGGAGGCTCAAGGAAAGCCTTTGAAGTCCGGGGAGGGCAAAAACGCCCCCCATCCCCGTGGTGTAGGAGGCCGACTAGGCCACGCCCACCATGGCCATGCCCACCCAGCAACTGGGCAGAGAACCCCTTGCTAAAATTTTTGAAGCCCACCCCTGACAGTTCCTCTTTGCTGTTGAAAGCCCTGCACATCTCACATTTATCTTGGTTATTCTTGGAATAGGAAAAGTACTTTAGACATGCCCAGGGGCTAACACTATTGTTTGTTTTTGATTCATACTTTATATTTTTAACACAGAGAACCGTATGGTCAAAGGGTATAGAAGAAAAGGGGAACAACCTTGAAGGTCAGGAGGAAGACCTACTGCCAAGCCAACGGTCAGATAAGAGGGACTCTTGAACTCAGGCCAAGGCAGTGCCTTGAAAAAGAACATCTTAGATACGTTCCTTTTTACTTCACACAAAAATAACAGAACAGAATAATAGAGTTGGAAGGCACTTTGGAAGTCTTCTACTCCAACCCTCTGCTCAGGCAGGAATACCCTATACCCGTGATGGCAAACCTATGGCACACGTGCCAGAGGTGGTACGCAGAGCCCTCTCTGTGGGCACAGGTGCCGTTGCCAGCTGTTCTTCTGGTTTCTGGCACACATGCTGGCCTTCGTGCGCGCCAGAGCACCAGAAACCCGAAGACCAGCTGGCCTGTGGGCATGCGTGCACCAACCACCTGGTCTTCAGGTTTTTGGCGCTCCAGCACACATGCATGCACATGTGTGTGTGTGTTCCAGTTTGGGCCCTCGGTGCCGAAAAGGTTCACCATCACTGCCCTATACCATTTCAGACAAATAGTTATCCAATCTCTTCTTTAAAACTTCCAGCGTTGGAGCATTCACAACTTCTGGAGTCAAGTCGTTCCACTGGTTCCAATTGTTCTGTCAGAAAATCCCTCTTTAGTTGTAAGTTGCTTCCAGGGGTGGGTTCTAAATTTTTTTTACTACCGGTTCTGTGGGCGTGGCTTACTTTGTGGGTGTGGCTTGGAGGTCATGTGACTAGGTGGGCGTGGCTAGCTGGTCAGAGTCATTTCTGGAAGGTCCTCGCACTTACGACCAGTCCTCGTACTTATGACCCGACTCATTTGTTTGCTTTTAACACTGATCAGCTGTAGGACCGCCCTTTGATGCCCCACGGCAAGAGTTTAAAGAGTTTTTTTCCCCTCTAATCATCAGCTGGGACTCAGGAGGCAGCAATAGATTGGGGGTGGGACCAAATAAAAGGTAAGAATAATGGGGGTGGGGTGGGGGGGGTGGGAGGGCGGGGGGAGACGTCATATCGTCACCACTACTGGCTCGGCCGAACCGGACCGAACCGGGAGGAACCCACCACTGGTTGCTTCCCTCCTTGATTAGTTTTCATCCATTGCTTCTTATCCTGCCCTCAGGTATTCTGGAGAATAGCTTGACTCCCTCTTCTTTGTGGCAGCCCCTGAGATATTGGAACACAGTTAACATGTCTCCCCTGGTCCTTCTTTTCATTAAACTAGACATCCCCAGTTCCAAGCAACCTGTCTTTATGTTTCGGCCTCCACCCCTTCGTCATCTTTGTTGCTCTTCTCTACACTCTTTTTACAGCCTCCACATGTTTTTTACATCATGGCAACCAAAACTGGATGTCAGATCCGGAAGCCATCTTTTACATTTGGGCCTTCAGGCCTGCCACATTTTCTATTGTGGGAAAATAGGGGGAGAGGATTGCATAGAGTATGGGTGATATATAGTTAAAATGACATTCTTTTCTCAGGGAGTCGAGGCTACCTTGCCCTGCGGCTGCGATGAGATGACAGGGAGGCCTCTCCAGTTTTGGTTGGTGTTTGATTGGCTCGTGTGATGGACTTGTGGTTGTTGGGCAGGGACTTGAACTTTCTTTTGGGTGGGGAAAACCTGGAAGCTTTCCAATTCGGGTTTCCCCAGATATGCCAATATGACATCTCTAATAAAATGGAACTTTGAGGAAACTCAAGCCTCGGAGTTTTCTTTCGTTGGGGGTGTTACTTGGACACTGGATGCAGTATTCCAAGTGTGGCCTTACCAAGGCATTATAAAGTCAGGGGTGGGTTCTACTTACCTTTACTACCGATTCACAACGGGATCACTGTTTTCACTGTTGTGAAAAGGCCATGCTGCCCTCGAGGGTCCCTAATGGAAGGATTGAAGAGGAATACCTTAGAATGAAAATCAGAGAGGGAGGTTCTGTTGAGGGTGTCTCATATCATGTGCTAAAGGGTTTCAAGCTGACCTTCCAATTCCACTGGTAGGATTCACTCCTCCAAAAGTGATATCCTGAAGTTTGGGGTTAACCTTTTATAGCTGCACAGATTTCTGTCTGGATGATATTTGTTTATGGAGACAGGCATTAGGTTGACAGGCATCAACCTACAACCACAACTGAGCCCAAAATTTCTGTTGCTAAGTACATTTGTTAAGTGAATTTTGCCCCATTTTACAACCTTTCTTGCCACAGTTGTTAAGTGAAATCATTGCAATTGTGAGGTTAGTAACATGGGTGTTGAGTGAATTTGGCTTTCCCGTTGACTTTGCCTGTCAGAAGGTCGCAAAAGGTGATCACATGACCCATGGACACTGTCATAAATATGTATGTCTAGTTTAATGAAAAGAAGGACCGGGGGAGACATCATAGCAGTGTTCTAACATCTCAGGGGATGCCACAAAGAAAAGGGAGTCAAGCTATTCTCCAAAGCACCTGAGGGCAGGACAAGAAGCAATGGGTGGAAACCAATCAAGGAGAGAAGCAACCTAGAACTAAGGAGAAATTTCCTGACAGAACAATTAATCAGTGGAACAACTTGTAAATGCTCCAACACTGGAAGTTTTTAAGAAGATGTTGGATAACCATTTGTCTGAAATGGTGTAGGGTTTTCTGCCTAAGCAGGGGGTTGGACTAAAAGACCTCCAAGGTCCCTTCCAACATTCTATTCTATTCTATTCTATTCTATTCTATTCTATTCTATTCTATTCTAATACTCTTTGCTGTTGGGCTAAGGCTAGGCCAAGTAAAACATAAAAATGGAGAGAGGCTGCCACAAAGAGGAGGGGGTCAAATTATTTTCCAAAGCACTAAAGGGCAGGACAAGTAACAATGGTTGGAAACTAATCAAAGAGAGAAGCAACCTAGAATTAAGGAGAAACTTCCTAACAGTGAGGACAATTAACCAGTGGAACAGCTTTGCCTTCAGAAGTTGTGGGTGCTCAATTACTGGAGGTTTTTGAGAAGATACTGAACAGCCAAATGTATGAAATGGTGGAGCAGGGGTTCCTAATCTGGGGTGCTACACACCTCCTAGGGGTATGAGATGATATTCCATGGGGTGCGAAAAGTTGGATTTAGAAGTTTCAAAATTATACTGTATATGCATAATTTTATGCCAATTATATGCACATAATTATTTATTTTTGTAAGGGGTGCAAGAATGTATCAGAACAGTTCTAAGGGTGCAGGGTATAGAAAAAGTTAGGAAGGGAACCCCTGTGGTACAGGGTCTTCTGTTTGAACAGAGGGCTGGACTAGAAGACCTCAAAAATCCCTTCCAGCTCTATTCCGATTCTGATTCTGAAGCTGAAGAAAATAAAGCCAGAGATAAAACAAAGAAGAAGAAACCTAATTAAACTGATTATATGCCCATTTAATTCACTCAACTTTTCCTATTATCCATTCTTCAAAGTTCAATTGTATTCCATTTGTTGCTTCATAACTCGCCTTTTGCTTTTTAAGCTCAGCACCCCTCTCTCTTTTTCTGCTTCATCTACTCAAGATGCTCTCATGCTTATTTCCATTCCTGCTGAGCTTTCACTCTTCCATCATGTATTTATTTTGCAATGGGATCCTCATTCATTCTTTCTTTATAACCAAACAGCCTCAACAGCCTTCATTTCATACCGGACCCTCAGTTTTGGATTCAGTCCAGATTATCTATTTTAGCGACCACACAAACAGATTTTATCTCTGTTTCTACCAGGAGTGGGTTCTAAATGTTTTTACTACTGGTTCTGTGGGCGTGGCTTATTTTGTGGGCATGGCTTGATGGTCATGTGACAATTATTTAGGATTTAGCAGAGGTACTGGTCTACCAGGCTTTTAACTGCTTGCAGAGCAGTACCGATCTACCCATGTATTTTTGCAGGCACTGGTCTACCCATTTATTTTTGCAGGCACTGGTCTACTCATTTGTTTTCTTTTAACACTGATCAGCTGTAGGGAGGCCCTTTGAAGCCCCTGAGTTTAAACAGTTTTTTTCCCTCTAGCCATGAGCTGGGTCTCAGGAGGTAGCAATAGATTGCGGATGGGGCCAAATAAAAGGTAAGAACACGGGAGGGCGGGGGGCCAGAACCGGTTTGGTGATGTCATATCATCACCATACCGGCTCGGCGGAACCAGGCGGAACCGGGAGGAACCCACCACTGGTTTCTACCTATGTGGTTTGTCCAAGTGGTGGGATCCTCCCATTTTAACAACCAGTTCCGTGATTGCGTGATTTGCATGCATGCACTCCCTTTGCGCACACCCACACATGCACAGTTTGAAGAAATCTTCACTTCCTGGTTTCTTCAGAGGAGTAACACAGCTGATTTGCATGGTAGAGCGGATTGCTCTTTAAATAAAGGTAGGAAAATATCGCACGCGAGCAGGTGAGCCCATCTGATCGTCGGGGTGAACCGTTTCGCTCCCAGCTGATCGTCGGAGCTACCAGTTTGCCTGAACCAATCCGAACCAGTAGAATTCCACCCCTGGGTCTGTCTAAAAACTGGCCAGGGGATTCTGGGAGTTGGAGTTTACCCCAGGGATGAAATCCAGCAGGATCTGACAGGTTGTGGAGAACCGGTAGTGGAAATTTTGAGTAGTTCGGAGAACCGGCAAATACCACCTCTGGGTGGCCCCAGAGTGGGGTGGGAATGGAGATTTTGCAATATCCTTCCCCCAGGAGTGGGGAGGGAATGGGGATTTTGCAGTATCCTTCCCCTGGAGTGGGGTGGGAATGGAGATTTTGCAGTATCCTTCCCCTGCCATGCCCACCAAGCCACACCCACCAAGCCACACCACGCCCACCAAGCCACGCCCACAGAACCAGTAGTAAAAAATTGGATTTCACCACTGGTCCATGCGTCTTAAAGCTGCGAAGGTTGAGAAACCTTGCTCAATGCACTTCTTTGATTTATTGAATTTATATCCTGCTACAATCTGAATGGATCCTCAGGAGCTTGGTATCAAGCAGTTTTTTCATTTACTCTCCTGCCTCTTGTCCCAAAGGTGCTTTTTTTTCAAGAGGCAATTTGACTTTCTGGTTTTTCCTTGAAGATGTTTCACTTCTCATCCAAGAAGCTTCTTCAGCTCTGACTGAATGGTGGGGAATGGAAGGATTTATACTCCTTGCAGACAGCTGGTCATTCGCATTCTTTTTAGCGAGTCACTGAGGCCACCTGGAGGTCTGTGCATTTGCACTACTCAGGTGACCCCAAGGACACAGATAAACCTCCAAGTTGCCTCAACGTTAAATTTCTGTTGCTAAATGAGACCTTTGTTAAATTCTTTTGCCCCATTTTACGACCTTTTTTGCCACAGTTGTAAGTAAATCACTGCAGTTGTTAAGTTGGTAGCACAGTTGTTAAGTGAATCTGGCTCCCCCATTGACCTTGCTTGTCCAAAGGTCACTAAAGGGGATCACATGACCCCAGGGCACTGCGGCCGTCATGAATACGAGCCATTTGCCAAGCATCTGTATTTTGATCACGTGACCGTGCGGATGCCACAACAGTCATTAAGTGTGAAAAAACAGTCCTAAGTGCCAATGGAACTGTGAACGATGTCAAGATGAACTGTTGTAAGTCGAGGACTACATGTAGATAAGATTAAATATATTTCATCCAGAAGAAGTGAGGATGTAAGAGGACCAGGGGTGAAATGCTCCCTGTTCGGACCAGATCACCTGATCCGGTAGCGATGGTGGCAGGTGGTTCAGAGAACCGGTAGCAAACATCCCTGCCACCCCTCCATTCCCAGCTGAGCCGCGCAATCATCAGAGGCTTTTTTTTTTAAAGCATTTCTTCTACAACCTCTTTGGCTGAAAAAATGTTTTTAAAAGAAAAAAAAAAGCCTCTGCCGATCAGGCAACTCAGCTGGGATCGTCAGAGACTTTTCAAAGCATTGTTTTCTGCAATCTCCTCAGCCAAAGAGGTGGTTTAAAAATGCTTTTAAAAGCCTCTGACGATCCCAGCTGAGTTGCCTGATCGGCAGAGGCTTTTAAAAGCATTTTTTTACAACCTCTTCGGCCGAAGAAGTTGTAGAAAAAATGGTTTTAAAAGTAAAAAAAAAAAGTTGGCCACGCCCACCCAGTCACATTACCCCCACACACACCAAGCCACACCCACAGAACCGGTAGTAACAAATTTTACATTTCACCACTGAAGAGGACTCTCAACAAAGACTTTCGGTTGAGGGGAAACGTCAGCAGCCAAAGCTCACCAGTTTCCAAGTCTGTTTCCATGGCAACAGCAAGACCACCGGGTGACAGGGGAGCAAGCTGTTTTCTGTTTGTCCAGACGGTTGTTGCCGAGTGACCTTTTCCTTGCTCATTGTCAGCTTCCTGGAAGGCCAACTGTGTCCCTCAGAGGGACTCTGTCTTGAGAAAACCTGAAGGGGAAGCTCATCTTTTATTGGTCTTGTCCAGCTGTCTGATAACTGTCTGAGGCTTCTGCGTTCCCCTTTTGGGGGATACCCCCATACTGGGGAAAATGGACTTTTAAGCCAGCATTCCTGACTTGGGCCTTTGGGAGCAGTCATAGCCTGAGCCTTTCCAAGAAGAGTCAGGAATTGGTGGAGCCGGACTAATGTCGACTATTACTCAACCCAGGAGGCTGCACATGCCTGGCGGACACCCAAGGAAGGGAGAGAGGCAGCCTAGCTGACGCACATGAACGGGACAGCTTTCCTAAGGCAGGAGAGGCTCCCTCTGTGGGTCACACTCACAACCGGTCCGACAAAGCTGCATTTTAAGCTGCAAGGGAGCTGTTGCCCAAATGTGGTTTTTTTTACGTTCAGGGAGTTTCTTGGGGGGGAGGTGTTTCGCTTTGTCTTTGAAGGAGCTTGTGGACAATTTCCTTATGT
The DNA here is from genome assembly GCA_022577455.1 of Arizona elegans. NCBI lineage: Eukaryota > Metazoa > Chordata > Lepidosauria > Squamata > Colubridae > Arizona > Arizona elegans. The sequence goes on along the minus strand of JAKOOJ010000012.1, from coordinate 5,393,669 downwards.
GAGATAGGAGCAGGGGTGGGCTGCTGGGGGTTCACAGGGGTTCGGGAGAACCTCTAGCTAAGATTCTGTGCAGTTCAGAGAACCCCCAAATCCTACACCTGGCTGGCTCCGCCCATCCCACCTCTCCTAGGAGTCCCCACGCAGCCTGTTTTGGATGCAGATAAGGGCAGGGCGTGCATGGAGGCTCGAGGAGGACAAAAAACGGGCCTACTAGAAGTTCGGGGAGGGCGGAAATGCTTGTTTCTGGCCTCCAGAGGGTCTCCTGAGCCTGAGGAGGAAGTTTTCACCTTCCCGGAGGCTCAAGGAAAACCTCCGGAGCCCGGGGAGGGCAAAAACACCCCACCCCCACCCCACCCCGCCGCCATGGTGCAAGAGGCTGACTAGGCCATGCCCACCATGGCCACGCCCACCCAGCAACCAGGCAGAGAACCGCTTGCTAAAATTTTTGAAGCCCATGCCTGGATAGGAGAGCTTCTTCCAGGGAACGTCTTTAGAATTACTTGAGGCTAGTACGACAATGGCAGAGTTTGTGCAAGATGTTTAACTCAGTTGCTGCATTAACCCATTTTCATTCAGTGACCATTCAAAGTTACAAGTGTTGGAAGAAATGTCCACCTGGGTTCAGTTCCAAGTGGGGAGAAAGACACTGGAAACATGGTGGCTGATTGGAATGATGGTTTAATGGTGGACAGGACCACATGGTTTTGAGGTCCTGGGCAAAAAAAGCACATGGGTGAGAGAGAGAGATTTATACCCTCTGTTGGGCTTTGAATTTGAGCTTGTATTCTGATTGGTTGTCAGACTCCCATGGGGCCATGCAGGGGTAACTTTGTAGGTTATCTTTTGAGTCCCAAGCTTGGTTGAGCCTTGCTGGGTGATGTAATCCCCTCAGGTGCCATGTGGTGAGTTCTGTTGTTAGATGGGTAGGGGGCTAATCCTACCTTTGTTAGATCTTGGATGAGGGCATTTGCTTATGAATAGACCTAGCTATCTCTTTATCTCTAAAGTGCTGACATCTGCTGTGGGCTATTGAGGAGGGTGGGGGCTATTTAGAGTGAGTCTGCTTCCTGCCTAAAAAACATGTTTCTCCATTTCTAATCCAGGGGAATATAATATTCTGCCTTTTTAATATTTCCTAAAATATTTCATTCTTCTAGGAGAGGGGTGGGTGCTAACTTCCTACACAAGAGCACTGAAAAAAGTGACTTACGATTGTTTTTACACTTCTGACCATTGCAGAATCCCTGTGATCACGTAATCAAAATTCAGAAGTTTCTGATCAGGTTTTGTGACTTTCTGACAAGCAAAGTCCATGGGGAAGACAGACTCACTTAACCTGAAATTTCTAAATTGCACGTAATAATCTTTGTGAATTGTCACCATTTTTATTAACAATTATTAATCGTGGCAAAAAAATGCCATAAAATTGAGTGCAATTCAATTAGTAACAGCCTTGCTTAGAGCGGTGGTTAGAGTGCAGTACTACAGGCTACTTCTGCTGACTACTGGCTGTCTGCAGTTCGGCAGTTCAATTTTGACCGGCTTGAGGTTGACTCAGCCTTCCATCCTTCCGAGGTTGGTAAAATGAGGACCCAGATTGTTGGGGTCAATACAGAGATGGGTTTCAGCAGGTTCTGACCAGTTCTGGAGAACCGGTAATAAAAACTCTGACTGGCCCCGCCCCCATCTATTCTCTGCCTCCCAAGTCCCAGCTGATCTGGAGGAAATGGAGATTTTACAGTATCCTTCCCCTGGAGTTGGGTGGGAATGGAGATTTTACAGTATCCTTCCCTTGCCATGCCCAAGCCACACCCACCAAGCCACACCCACAGAACTGGTAGTAAAAAATTTTGAAACCCATCACTGGGTCAATATGCTGACTCTGTAAACCACTTAGATTAGTGCTGTAAAGCACTATGAAGCGGTATATAAGTCTAAGTGCTATTGCTATTGCTTGCTTAGCAGTGGAAATTCTGGTCCAATTTTGGTTGTAAATCGAGGACTGTCGCTGATACTGTTTGAAACACCCTATGTAAGCTAATAACAACTGGAGGAAGCTTTTTAAACAGGGAAGCAGTGAAGGAGGAGATTAACTCTCCACATGTCTTTGGATATTTTTTAGACAGCAAATTCCTTTTTAAACTCCTTTTAGAAGACAAACTCAAAAAAAAAAGCATTCCCTATTTCAAAAACTGCCCCATCTGAGTTTTCTTTTTTTTTTTTTAATCCAACACACCATTTTTTCCTTTCCTGGCTGGCTGCTGTCGAATATGAACAAGCAACTTTTTGATTGAGGATGAAGGTTCCTTTAAGCTAATAGCTGAATGAAATTTTCTGGACATTTTCACAGGCATTTGAAGGATCAACAGTTTGGTATCTTCTCGCTGCCTCCTTGGAATGCAGCGTTGCTGCCTGAGTTTGAAAGGAACACCAAAAAAACCAGACTCCTTTCTCTGAATCTGCCTGCTTTTTAAATCACTTCTCAGTGCGGTAGAGAAATCCACAGCTTCTCTGATAAACATGAGGCCGCGGTGGAAGAGGCCAACTGGAAGAGGCCAAATGTCAAAAATCTCTCTGCCAAGAATTCGGAAAGGTCAACAAGAGACGTATGGATGTGAGAAGAGAAATGGCTTGTCTGTTGGTTGATTAGGAATAGGGACTGAGAAAAACGAATCCTCAGATTTAGAATCCTTGCAAAATTTTGGCCTCGACAAAAATTGCAGAGATGTCTCTTTTGACAAGCTGTTGCAGCTGCACTAGGCCCTGCCTTCTTATACGAACATCAGGAAATGAGTAAAAAGGATATTTGACACAACTTTCTTCCATTGATTGATATATATATATATATATATATATATATATATATATATATATATATATATATATATATATATCTTGGCAACGTTTCGACGAAGTCTCATTCATCATCTTCAGGCTGGTGTTCTCGGCTTCGTGTTTCTAGGAGCAATGTGTGTGATCGCAGCTGTTTCTTCCTTTTAGGAGAAGGAAGGAAGAAATAGTTGCGATCACACACATTGCTCCTAGAAGCACGAAGCCAAGAACACCAGCCTGAAGATGACGAATGAGACTTCGTCGAAACGTTGCCAAGACACCTCCAATTTTACGCGGGAGAAAACCCGAATAACAGGAATTGACCAAACAGCTTGTCACCCTATCCTGTGGTTGTGGGGTGAGAGAGAGAGGGACTGACTCACCCAACTGGCTTTCATGCCTAAGACAGGACAAGAACTCAGAGTCTCCAGGTTTTTAGCCTGGAACCTTAACTACTAAGCCAAACTATCACCTTCCATTAATGTAGCTAATCCTTTAAAATGGGGTATCAAACTCGATCCCATCATGGGCCGTATTAGGATTTTGTTTGCTGTGGGGGGGCGGGGTGTGTGGCCTGGTCACTGCAGCCAACTGGGTGGGCGGGGCGGGGCGGGGGTGGGGCGGGGCCAGGGCGGCACAGGCCGTTCCCTCACCATCTCTGGGACAGCCCCTCAGGACAACTCTGGGCCTATCACAGGCCAGATCTGGCCCATGAGCCGCGTGTTTGACACCCCTGCTTTAAAGCCTCTATTACGGGTAGTCCTCAACTTATGATCAGTCACTTAGTGACCATTCAAAATTATGACAGACAGCCCCAATGTCACTTACAACATGGTTCAATGCAATTCAATTCAGAATAGAGCTGGAAGGGATGTTGGAGGTCTTCTAGTCCTGCCCTCTGCTCAAGCAGGAGAATCTATATTATTTCATGTAAGTGACTGTCTAGTCCAGTGGTGGATTCCTCCCGGTTTGGCCCGGTTCGGCCGAGCTGGTAGCGATGACGATATGACATCACCGAACTGGTTCTCTTTGTTCGGGAGCTCCTTTCACTCTCCCCCGCCCCCCTCCTCACGTTATTCTTACCTTTTATTTGGCCCCACCCCCAATCTATTGCTGCCTCCTGAGTCCCAGCTGATCGGCTAGAAGGAAAAAAAAACTGTTTAAACTCTCGCTGTGGGGCTTCAAAGGGCCGCCCTACAGCTGATCAGTGTTAAAAGGCAGTGTGGTGGTAGACTGATGCCTCCAAAAACAAATGGGTAGACCGGTGCCTCCAAAACAAATGAGTAGACCGGTACAGCTCTTCAAGCAGTTAAAAGCAGTTCAATATCTCTGCTAAATCCTAAAGAATTGTCACATGACCATCAAGCCACGCCCACAAAATAAGCCACACCCACAGAATCGGTAGTAGAAAAATTTAGAACCCACCCCTGGTCTAGTCTCTTCTTAAAAACCTCCAGTGATGGACCGCCCACGGCTTCTGAAGGCAAAGCTGTTCCACTGGTTAATCGTCCTCATTGTCAGGAAGTTTCTCCTCAATTCCAGGTTGCTTCTCCCCTTGATCAGTTCCAGCGGCTGGTCTCTCCCACAGTTGTGTAACTCAGATGTGGGTTTCAGCAGGTTCTGACCAGTTCTGGAGAACTGGTAGCAGAAATGTTGAGTAGTTCGGAAAATCAGTAAATACCACCTCTGACTGGCCCCTCCCCCATCCATTCTCTGCCTCCCGAGTCCCAGCTGATGGGGAGGAAATGGGGATTTTGCAGTATCCTTCCCCTGGAGTGGGGTGGAAATGGAGATTTTACAGTATCCTTCCCCTGCCATGCCCACCAAGCCATGCCATGCCCACCAAGCCACGCCCACAGAACCAGTAGTAAAAAATTTTGAATCCCACCACTGGTGTAACTGCATGTCAGGTGCTCGGCAACTGACTTTGCAACATACTGTGGTTACATGACCAGGTTTTTTGATATTTTGATCAAAAATCAGTATGTACTTCCGATTTTCAGCATTCACTAGCATTCACTTTATGGCAGCAGCAGCCACTTGACAACTGCCACAGAAAAGGCAGTAAAATCAGGTCAGTCACATGGGTGACCTGCTTTACAACCGTCACGACTGACCATAATGGGCAGGTTCCATTATGGTCGTAAATCGAGGACTACCTGCAATTTATTTAATGCTTTTTTAAAAAGCACTAAATAATGCTTTTTAAAAAAGGTAGAATCACAGTGGCTTTACAAATGCACTTTTTCATGCTATACAGTATTATTTCTGACTAATTCCAGCCTTTTCTGACATAATTGTTCTGTCATCCAAAGATACAGAAACCATGTATCCCCAGAGTTGGACTTTATCATAAAAAAAAAAAAATCAAGATTAGCATGAAATTAAAACAAAAATCTTTACTTGTATAATTTGTTCTGAAAACATTTGGCATTTTGCAACTTCAGAAGAATCTGGGTAAGTCCCAAAATGCTGTCAATCATCAATTATGCAAGGAACAACATCATTCCCCTAAAAGAAACAAAGAAACAAACGGAAAATATATATAAACAAATATACATAATTTATTCTGACCACAGTTGGCTGTAGATGGCTATGGGATAGGTTGCCAAAATTAGAAAGGGCAACAAGAAAAACAATTGATTTGGAGACAGGAGAAGCTAGAGAGGCTGTGAAGTAAAGATTTCAAAGACAAAATGGAGCTGCCATTCTAGAGCAGAAGCCTCTATAGCTGCTCTCCACTGGAAGTTCTTCTCTAGAGAAGCTGCACTCTGAATTTCTAGATTTATTCTCTCTATATTTCCAAGTATTACTCCACAAACAAGTGGTAGAAATGTTTAAAATTGTCTGAAACTTTGCTTGGAATGTACATATCTATCTGTCTATATCTATCATCTATCATCTCCCCACTCCTCTCTCTCATCCATCCATCCATCCATCCATCTCATCCATCCATCCATCCATCTCATCCATCCATCCATCTATCTCATCCATTCATCCATCCATCTCATCAATCCATCCATCCATCTATCTCATCCATCCATCCATCTATCTCATCCATCCATCCATCCATCCATCCATCCATCTCATCCATCTATCCCATCCATCCATCCATCTATCTCATCCATCCATCCATCCATCTCATCCATCCTTCCATCCATCCATCTCATCCATCCATCCATCTCATCCATTCATCCATCCATCTCATCAATCCATCCATCATCTATCTCATCCATCCATCCATCCATCTCATCCATCCATCTATCTCATCCATCTATCTCATCCATCCATCCATCCATCTTCTATCCCATCCATCCATCCATCCATCTATCCCATCCATCCATCCATCTATCTCATCCATCCATCCATCTCATCCATCCATCCATCCATCTATCTCATTCATCCATCCATCTATCTCATCCATCCATCCATCTCATCCATCCATCCATCCATCTATCTCATCCATCCATCCATCCATCTATCCCATCCATCTCATCCATCTTCTATCCCATCCAACTCATCCATCCATCCATCCATCCATCTACCTCATCCATCCATCCATCTATCTCATCCATCCATCCATCCATCTATCCCATCCATCTCATCCATCTTCTATCCCATCCATCCATCCATCCATCCACCTCATCCCTCCATCCATCTATCTCATCCATCCATCCATCTCATCCATCCATCCATCTATCTCATCCATCCATCCGTCCATCCATCCATCTATCTTATCCATCCATCCATCTATCCCATCCATCTCATCCATCTTCTATCCCATCCATCCATCCATCCATCCATCCACCCATCCATCCATCCATCTCATCCATCTTCTATCCCATCCATCCATCTATCTCATCCATCCATCCATCTCATCCATCCATCCATCCATCTCATCCATCCATCCATCCGTCCATCCGTCCATCCATCCATCTATCCCATCCATCTCATCCATCTTCTATCCCATCCATCCATCCACCCATCCATCCATCTCATCCATCCATCTATCCCATTCATCTCATCCATCTTCTATTCCATCCATCCATCCATCTATCTATCTATCAATCTATCTCTATCCACAGGGACTTATAACAGTTCATTCAGTGATCGTTCAAAGTAACAACAGAACTGAAAAAAGGGACTTATGACCGTTTTTCACATTTACCACGGTTGCAGAATCCTCGTGGTGTTCAGACGCTTGGCAATTGGTTCATATTTATGATGGTTGCAGTATCTCGGGGTCATGGGATCGCCTTTTGTGACCTTCTGACAAGCAAAGTTAATGGGGAAGCCAGATTCACTTAGCAACCATGTTATTAACTTAACAACTGCAGGGATTCACTCAACAACCGTGGCAAGAAAGGTCATAAAATGGAACACTTAACAAATGTTTCACTTAGCAACAAAAAAATTGGGCTCAGTTGTGGTCATAAGTCGGGGACTACCTGTAATAAAATATACTAGCCACTTCTATAACACCAAATTTATCTAATCAGCAAGATCAAAGTTTTCAAGTTCTTTATTCATTAAACCCCAAAAGAAAAGTCTCTGGTTTTATCTGTATATATTAAGATGTGAATCCTACTCCAATATTTCTTTGCTTTGTCACCAGTCCACCATAAATGGTAAAAAGTTCCTTCTTTACATTTACATTTCCAACATTCATTTGAAGAATCTTGACAATTTATCCAGTGTTAGAAACGTTGCCCTCTCTGGATAGGTATAGTGTTCTTCAGAAGGATCCTTGCTTTTCCATCACTGACTTGGGATCTGGATTTAAACTTCCAATTTATTTTTAGTAGTTGTGAATTTGATGACAGCAGCAATTCTTCTTTTCTACAATTTGGACTTGTGGGATCCTGCCCTGAAATCTGTCACTTCATCAATCATTTTCTTGACAGAGTTCCCATTGCTTTCATCACAATATAGAATTTAAAATATTTCAATTGTTACAATTTCCCTAATTAAATTTAACAATGTTCTAGCTGTTATCCAAGCTACAACTTAATCCTTTCTACTTTCACCACCATATACCATTACAGATATTTCGATTGCTACAGTTTATGCTTATTCCTATTTCTAAAAGAAATTCAAAAAAAGAAAAACTTGTCATTATCTAGATTTCAAAGATACAAAAACAAATATTCCAATTGTTATTCCTTTCATTTTTACAATCATATTATTTCCCATTTGTTTCTTACTTAAGGTGACCAGACGTCCCGCTTTTGGCGGGACAGTCCCGCTTTTGAGCAATTTGTCCCGCGTCCCGCGGCGTTTTAAAAAAGTCCCGATTTTTCATTCTGCCTCCTGGTTCCCGGCTGCCTCCTGAATCCCCGCTGATGGCTAGAAGGAAAAAACCTGTTTAAACTCTTGCCACGGGGCTTCAAAGGGCCGCCCTACGTTAATTAGCTGGGCTTCCCCCTCTCAGCTGATTTGCACAGGGCTCTGCTCTTGCTAAATTGCTCAGTTTTTTTTTCCTCTTTGTGCAACCAAGCTCAAAACGAAACTGAAAGTAAAACAGGCTGTTGGCTTTGCGGTTTGCTTGCAACGTTGGAAAATTAGGCAGCAGATTTATTTTCCTTTTCCTCACCAAAAAAGGTAAGTGCAAACAATGGAAAATTATTTAGGGCAAAAGAGGAGATCTTAAAACACAAAAGAAAAAAAAGCTCTTTTTAACTAGGGAATTGTAATAATTGAGATATTATTAATTGTATACTGTGTTGAAAGCAGAAATGGTTAAGTTGTGGTTTGGAGGAATCTATGGGGGAAATTATTTGGTTTATTATTATTGGTAAGTATAATTAATTGATTTGTAAGAAATTGAATTGCATGGAAATAATTGGAATATTCATGTTCATATTGATTAATATACAAAAAAGATAGTTATATAACTAATTGATTTATATTAAAATGTTGAATTTGTATTAAACAACTGTATTACATAATTACATAATTAACCAATGTGAGGATGGATATAAAAATAGATGACAATGGGAAGGGGTATAAAATAGAATAGAAGGGAAAAATTGAATTTGATTAAGATTAGAGATGAGGATGAAGGGTAAAATTGTTTTTTTAAAAAAATAGATGAGGAATAAATATGGCAAAAAGGAAATATAGAAATTGTAAATTTAATTGAAATGACTAAACACTGTTTAAATTTGTGAACCAGCCAAATATTCTGTTCAAAGAAAATACATTGTATGTATGTGTGTTTCTAATTATTGCTATTTATTCATATTTGTTCTCTTTTATTCTTTAAAGTTTAACAATTCATTCTTTATCTTAATATCTTTATATTTGTTTGGGGTTGGCTTTCTTCCCTTTCATCTTTTTTATTGTACAGCAATCTTTCTCCTCAAACCTACCACCTCTCTTTTCTTTCCTTCTTACTTTCTCTTCCCCCCCTCTTCTTCTCCTCCCTACTTCCTCTTCCTTTCTCCTTCTCCTCCTCTCTTCCTCCCTCTCTTAACTGTCACTCCTACTCTAATTTCCCTTCCCTTCCTTCATCCCTCTCTATTACTGTATCCTTTTATGCATATGGACTACTCAGAGGGCTGAAAAAGTTATTTTTGACTGGTCCTCGCACTTTTGACCAGTCCTCGAACTTACGACTGTCCTCACATTTTACATTTTTGCCCTATCTTGTCATCATGGTGAAGAGAAGCAGTTGTGAAATGAGTGACATGGTTGTTAAGAATGCTGCACGGGCATAAATGTGAGGATGGTCATAAGTGTGAGGACCAGTCAAAAGTGTGAGGACCTGTCAGAAATGACTTTTCAGCCCTCTGAGTAGTCCCTATACACACAGCCATGGCCACCCGGTCACATGACCAGCTAGCCACGCCCACCCAGTCACATGGCCTCCAAGCCACGCCCACACAATAAGCCACGCCCACAATGGTGTCCCTCTTACCAATGTTAAAATCTGTTCACCTTACCCTATACACATAGCCATGGCCACCCGGTCACATGACCAGCTAGCCACGCCCACCCAGTCACATGACCAGTTAGCCACGCCCACAAAATAAGCCACGCCCACAATGTCCCTCTTTACCAATGTTAAAATCTGGTCACCTTATTCTTACTACTATTCATATTTCAATTCTAATTATATATAATATCTTTCTCTTTCATTTCTTTTTCTCCCTTCCCATTTTTATTTTTGCCTTTTTCTTTCTCCTTTTTTTTCTTTTGTGTTTTAAAATCTTGAACTCTCCTCTTTTGCCCTAAATTTCCCCTTGTTTCCCATCTCTTTTCTCCTTTTCTTATCTCCCCACTTTTTATCCCACTGTTTATTCCAGTGTAATTGTGCTGTTACAGATAGTGAGTTGTGGTGAGTTAGTTACCTTAAGAATTAAGAGTTGTCTCCTTAAGAGATTGCATTGTGGGAGATGTAGTGAGAGATTGCATTATGGGAAATGTAGTCCATGCCATGTGACCTTATCTGTGTGTCTGATTGGCCACTGAGGCTCTCTGCCGGGATTTTAGAACAAAGACCTGGCCACATGTTGAATTACCTCAGAAGAGAGAACATGCTTTCTGAACAGGGAGTCAGAACTACCATCCTTTTACACTAGGAAATGGGACAGATTATGAAATATGGATGCACCTCAGCTGGACTCACTATGATTGTAAGTCTTATATGTTCAAGGATTCCCAAATAAATATAATCTGCATGAAAACCTGTTTGCTAGAGTTTATCTGCCTGTTCCCAGTGGAGCCAGATGCCTGGGGAACAGAACAGTAAAAGGATGTAGATGCCTGACCCCCTCCCTTTCTTTTGGATTATTGATGGACATTCTGTTTGAGTGAAAATGCATCTCTTCTCTGCACACAACTTATAAAAGGACTTTGTTTGCATCTAATTGAGACCTTTGCTTAGCCATGAAAGTGACAAAAATTGCTTTCCTTCTCTTTGCCTGAGTGAAGTATTCTGCTCAGCAGTAAAAGACAGAAAGAGAAAGACAATTCTTGTGCTAGCTAAGAAGATTGCCCTGCCTTAAAGGGGCCCAGGGCTGCATGTTTCAATCACCTTTGCAAAGTTTGTGTGTATGTTGTTTTAGAAGTTTACTTCGCCAGTAAAACAAAAAGCCTTATTTTAACACAAAGTAATCCGAGCCACCTAAGCTCTTTGGAAATTGAATTTGCATGATACAAGTTGCTTCCCAGCCTGACCACTCAATTTGCATTTGAAAAAAGAAACAATCCAGCCACAGGGCATGCTGTTGCTTTGAATCTTGCTTGAATAAAATACTGGAAAGCTAAATCCCCTTTACAGGGCAAGCAACTAAAGCCCAAAGGAACCCAAGTCGAGGAAAGCCTCTTAGGGTCTCCAAATAGGACAGTTGCTTTGCAGCTCTATACAAAGGAACACGCTGAAACCAGTTTAACCCAAGCATTAGTTAGGTAACAGCACCCTAGTGGCCAAAGGCAAACTGCATCGACATCCCCTAGAATTTGCAACGCACCCCAGTGGTCAACAGGCAAACTGCAACGACGTCTCCTAAAGTTTGCAACGCACCCCAGCGGTCAACAGGCAAACTGCAACGACGTCTCCTAGAGTTTGCAGCGCACCCCAGCAGTCAACAGGCGAACTGCATCGACATCCCCTAGAGTTTGCAACGCACCCCAGTGGTCAACAGGCGAACTGCAACGACATCTCCTAAAGTTTGCAGGAAGTTCCCCGAGTTTCCCAGTCATGGCTGAGACCTCTAATGAGTCAGCAGAGTTGAACCTCCCAGCTAATCTTGACACGCCTGAAGCATCGGATGCCGTGGAGTCTTATCCAATCATGGCAGAAGCATATGATTCATCAGGAATGATGACCCTTCCATCACCCAACCTCGACACAATTCCAGAAGTGAATGTCCAAAACTCCAAAGAGGCTGAAGCTCATCAGAGAACCTATGACCTCAGGCAGCACAGGAAGCTCACTGGTGTTATGCAGTCAAGCCTGAAGGAAGATTGGGACAAGCATTATCGTCGCAACAAAAGGTATTGGGAGAAGTTGCAACAGATCTGCAACAGGCCCGTGGATCCGCACGTTGGTGAATGAAATGGATGAACTTTATAAGCAATGGAAGAATTCTGAAAGCCATCTTGTCAACATCCAGCAGCAGCTAGAAGACCCAGAACTCGTGGGGGACATGCAACGCTTAGAGATGTTGAGTGTGGAACGTGGGAAAATATTTCAAAGTTGTAAGGACTCTTTCCACATGGCGCTCCAGGCGAAAGGCACATCAAGGGAGAAAGCCTCCTCACCCCAATGCTCACATGCATCTATCGCTCATTCTTCCAAGAAAGCTGCAAGTGAGAAGGCCCAATCCAAAACAACCCATCGCTCACACGCATCTCATCGGTCACAAGCGGTCCCCTCTTACAAGTCATCCTGGTCTCGGCAGGGTAGCAGTGTCTCACAACAATCTTCTGCTTCAGGTTCCTTCCATCCTTCCAAAGCATCTTCCAGTCACAGCCAAGTCATCCAGAGCCTCCACAGCGAGGAGTTTCGCTGTCCGGGCCGCAGAGGCACGAGCCGAAGCTGCAGTGGCCAAAGCAACCTTGAGCGTGGCAAAGGAAGAACAACTGCTGAAGGAAGAATTGGCCAAAGTTCAGGCCAGACAACAGGAAGAAATGGCCAAAGTTCAGGCCAGACTAGACTATTTGAAGAATGAAAAAGAGACACTGGAAAAAGTAACACTGGCTGAAGCTTTAGAGGCGGCGGCTGAACACGCTTCACTCAACTTCAATCCTGGACAGTTAGAGGAGGAGGACTCAGATGAGCGTGTCAAAGCCTATGTTGAGGACCAGAACTCCCCACAGCAGGGACAAAGAGGAGAACCTCACCCACCGGCTCTACGAACTACTCAGACAGCAGATATCATAAGATCTAGACTACGAGACTCCTCCTTTGAAAGTGCACGACCTACCCCGGCAAATGAAGACATTCGGGGCAACCAGAGTACTCCTTCAGCAGCAATGAAGGCGTCTCAAGAGGCAAGCACGCAAACAACCACGATGCACCACCTCAGAGTAGAGGCTAAGGAGTTCCTGCCAAACCTGCCAGGCATTCTGAGTACAGACGTCCAGCCCAATGGAGGTGCTCCACTTGCCTGCCAGGAAAAAGACCTATCATCACCTGTGGCATGGAAAGACGAAATTGTCCGTAAACACCCTGTAGGGAACTACCAGCCAGCGTTGGCACTTAATCCTGCCCTAGCCAACGCAGTAGGGCGAACCTTGCCACCACCCCCATCGTATAACTCTCCTGAAGTCCAAAAGGATACTGCAACATCCTGGAGAAGGATGGACCTGGCACAAAGGGGAGTACACAAGTTCTCCGACATATCAGGCATAGATTACATGCTATGGAAGCTTCTTTTTGTAAATGCCATTAAAGGCGAACGATTGGAGCCAGCCGAGGAACTCGGTCATATGTTCACATGGCTAGGCCCACAATCAACGCAAGCAGTAAAGGGGGTCTACGCAGCAAAAATGTATGAGCCAGTTGAAGCCCTCAAGCTATCATGGGAAATACTTGATGAGCGGTATGGGGCAGCTACAATGACAGAATCCTCATTCCTAGAGCGGGTCGACAACTTCCCTGCCATGGATCTCAGTAACCCTGAAGAACTATGGAACTTCTCTGATCTCCTTACACAGCTACGGTCAGCACAAATGGATCCCACCTTGCCGGGACTTAGCTGTCTCGACCTGTATAAGACACAAAGGTCTATCGTTGAAAAACTACCAATGAAACTGATTGATGCATGGATCGACCTAGCCGATAATTACAGGGCAAAGAACCTTGGCAGAGAACCACCCTTCGCCGCCCTTCAAGAATTTGTTGCCCACATGTCGAAGAAGTACAATGATCCACGAAATAAAGGTTTTACAATACGAAGAACCTATGCCAGCATAAAAACCAATCAAAGCCTTGGTCCGATCAAGAGCCCAGTGCAGGCCGCAAGAGGAACAGCCTCTGTGTCAGTGCATAGCACAGAGGTCGTTCCCCTGTCAACAAGGAACTCCGATGTAAAGCCGTCTAAGAGTGCTCTACATCGATCTCAGAAAGCGAAGGAAGAACCCGTTTGTCCACTGCACAAGACCTCGCATTCTCTGAATAAGTGCAGAGAATTCCGAAAGAAGTCCCTGGGCGAAAGGAAGGCATTGATCAGGGAGTACAAAGTCTGCTTCAAATGCTGTGAGTCTACGGACTACATGGCCAAAACTTGCACAGTTAAGGTGCTATGTTATCTATGCAAAAGTGACCAGCACCCAACCGCCTTGCATCTAGAGCATGAGTTGACACCACAGCCGACTCCCACTCCACGGTCGACCTCTACCTCACCTATGACTAATGAGTCTCAGAATGACAATGAAACACACCCAGAAGCGATAAGTGTCAACTGCACTTCAGTATGTGGAGACTCACCGTCACCTCGTTCATGCCACCCGATCTGCCTAGCTAAAGTCTATGCAGCTGGACACCCAGAAGAAGCAGTGAAAATGTATGTGGTAGTGGACGCGCAGAGCAACCAATCGTTGGCCAAATCAGCTTTCTTCGACCGCTTTAACATTCAATCCGAAGAAACGCACTTCACAATGTCGACATGTATGGGGGTACAGTGCACGGCGGGGAGGAGAGCTACCGGATTCTGCATAGAATCAATAGATGGGAGTGCTAAATTCACATTGCCACCACTGCTAGAATGTGATGCTTTACCGGACAACCGCAGTCAAATCGCAACACCAGAGGTAGTAAGCAATATACCTCACCTGAGACACATAGCCAATCTCTTCCCCTCCCTAGACCCTGAAGCCGAAATCCTGCTCTTGTTGGGTGCGGACGCCCCCGAAGCCTTTCCTCCCCAGGAAGCAGTCAGAGGCCCAGCAGGCTCTCCGTGTGCCCTCAAGACAGACCTTGGATGGGCCATCATAGGACCTGTTTGTATCGACCGGCTACGAGACCCCCCCTGACTTCTACCAAGTAGTTCTAGACCAGTCACCGACATGGAAGAAGACCTTCAAGATTGAACCTCAAGCTTGCATGAATCATGTCCACTTCACTGTTCTGCATTGTTTGATGCTATTAACTTGTTTACTTTAGTTACGTAGATAGTTACGTTGCATTATTTTCTGCTATGCCTATGTTTATCTCAATTAAGTAGTTAGTTAGTAGTGGAATTTATAATTCCAGGCGGGGAGTGTGCTGTTACAGATAGTGAGTTGTGGTGAGTTAGTTACCTTAAGAATTAAGAGTTGTCTCCTTAAGAGATTGCATTGTGGGAGATGTAGTGAGAGATTGCATTATGGGAAATGTAGTCCATGCCATGTGACCTTATCTGTGTGTCTGATTGGCCACTGAGGCTCTCTGCCGGGATTTTAGAACAAAGACCTGGCCACATGTTGAATTACCTCAGAAGAGAGAACATGCTTTCTGAACAGGGAGTCAGAACTACCATCCTTTTACACTAGGAAATGGGACAGATTATGAAATATGGATGCACCTCAGCTGGATTCACTATGATTGTAAGTCTTATATGTTCAAGGATTCCCAAATAAATATAATCTGCATGAAAACCTGTTTGCTAGAGTTTATCTGCCTGTTCCCAGTGGAGCCAGATGCCTGGGGAACAGAACAGTAATCATTCTGTATTTCACAAATCTGGACTCTTCTATTTTGCCCTGCATTTCCTGTTGTTTTCCATCTTTTTCCTCTCTTTTTTTTTTCCTTTTCACTGTTAATCCCAGTGTAATCATTTAGGTTCTTTGTATTCTTTCTATGCCACCCTTCTCTCCTTCTTTGTCTCTTTCCACCCTTTCTGTTTTTTCCATTGTTAATCCCAATGTAATCTCTAAAAATCTCCTTTTTATTATTACTATTTACATATTCAATTATTTTTCCAAAATTACTCTCATTGTCTTTATCTTCTTTATATTCAGTCTCTGTGTCTTGCTTCTCTGTCTTTGTTTCCTTGTTAGCTTGAGCGTGCTCTGTCTCAATTTTGGGGTCCTCAAGTTTCAATTCTCCATGTAACATTGTAATTATTCCTCTTATTTCAGCTTTCCATGATGAGTACATCATTTCCATCATTTCTCTAATTTTCTGCGCCATTTTGTTTTTTCTGTGTTAATATTGTTCCAGTATTAAAAGTTCCATTATTTTCCTTTTTTTTCCTAAAGTCCAGGCGTGTTATTAATTTCAAGGATTGGACCCAATAACAGACATGGACTCATTAATGTTCAAACAGGTTACCTTTTATTAACATTGACCTTCTCATTACAGCAATCATCAGCAAGAACATCTGGAGCAGCATGGGCAACCTTAAATACCTGGGAGGCGGAGTCTGAGGTAAGGAGTGGTCTAGAGGGGAGGTAGATGTATGGTGTGTATGAGTTAACCCTTGCAGTCCTGGGTCATGTGTACCTGCTTGTATGGGTAAGGCATTTACACGTGACAAGGCACTTGCAGACAAAGCAATCCTCCCCAAAAGTTCTCATGATTATTATCACTGATGTAGTTCAAAATTTTACAAAACAAAGATTCCAAATTGCAATGCTCTTTTTTCTCCTGAAGATGTCTCTCTACAATCCACAATTCTCTTAATTATTTAACGAAGTGTCCATTTTGTATAAATCCTCATTCACAATCTAGCTTCTTTTTTCTTCTTTTTAACTTTAAAAATACCAAATCAATTTTTATAGTCCAGTCCAAATTAAACAGTACTTTTCCCCCTCTTTTTTTCTCCTTTATTTTATCTTTAGGTATACAGCACTTCTGTTGCAGGACTTAATATCCAATTGTCTTTTATTTTTCTTAACCTTCAAAAAGAAAGGATCTATTTATTTTCTTTAGTCAATTTTGGGGTTACTTCTTCTAATTCTTAACATTTTCCAAAGAATTTTATTCAAAAGTCATTTTTCTTTTCGGGCTTTTGTCCCTTTAAATTCCGCTTGCATCCTCTTTTTCTCCCCCCATGCCTGTTTTTATGCTGGGGATTTTTCTCCCCCCAGCACTATTTTTATGCTGGGGGTTTCAAGTTTAAAAATAATTCTTTTTGTTGTTACTTTGCCTGTAGCTTGGCTTTCACTCACCCGGATTCAAAAACTTGGTTGCATTCACCACTCCTGTTCAATACTTAGTCTGGTTGCCCCAGCTTCTTGACAGCCGCAATGGCTGCCGCCCCCGCTGCCGAATCAGAGAGAGATTCCTCTGACCTTCGAGGAACTTGCCTGTTCCTCTTGGTCTTCTGAGGTGCCTCTCCTTCTTCCCCATCCCTACAGGACTGTTCTGGTCCGAAGACCCCTTGGCAGCGGTTTGTCAGTCCAGGTTTTTGCAGAGCTCATCAGAGCCCACTAATTCCCCGACTGTCTCACCGCGATGCTTCCAGTTGAATCCCATTGCTAGACTTTTGAGGACAGCTTATTTCAGCTTTCTGCTTTTGTCATGATTGATTGGAACTTTTATCCTGGTGAGATGCATTATTTGAGCAAGCCTTAATTCTAATCCTGATCTAATCTGTTCGTCTCTAGGTCAAAGTGCTTGTCAATTACTTATAGGTGTCAATCAGATAGACCACAATGAAGAACTGGCTACCTACTTTGAACTGTAAAGGTCTTCAGTTCAATTCTTCAAATGGCCCACTTTGAATTTCACAATTTGCCTGAATTTGAGGATAGCCATCTTGGTGGTTATTAGAATTAAGGAACCAAGGTTTGGTTCTCAGACTGAGAAAAGATCCAAGAGTCCATTTTTAATATAACTTCCACAGTCTCCTTGATGGATCATGGGTTGTTAGAGAATTTATTTATTATTTAATTTAGTGTATGGTAATGGTACATTAGCAGGAGACTACAGTGTTAATATAGAGTAGCTGCCAACCCTGAAGCTGACCTGACCGTAGCCATTTGGATGCTTCAGTGTTGCCACACTGGAGCTGAGGGATAGGGAGGGCGGAATAGAGATAGCTGGGGATTTGTAGCCAAAATAAAATACTTTCCCCTGGGAAGCAAAGACATTCTAATACCTGACCAAAGAGAGGGAGGACGGACGTTACCAAGCGACCGGACGGTACCTTGATTGGACCATGTGACTGATTGTTTGGGGAAGGGGAAAAACTTTTAATTAAATGAAAACTGTGGGAACCTTCAGAGTCGGTTTTCACCAGAACTGTGCCAATATGATATATCCAATAAAGCTACTCTTTGAGAAACCAACTTGCCTCAGAGCAGTAGTGATTTTGAAAACTTTTTACTACCGGTTCTGTGGGTGTGGCTTAGTGGGTGTGGCATGGCTTGGTGGGTGTGGCTTAGTAGGCGTGGCAGGGGGAGGATACTGTAAAATCTCCATTCCCACCCCACTCCAGGGAAGGTTACTGCAAAATCCCCATTTCCTCCCAATCAGCTGGGACTTGGGAGGCAGAGAATACATGGGGGCAGGGCCAGTCAGAAGTTTTACTACCGGTTCTCCGAACTACTCAAAATTTACGCTACCGGTTCTCCAGAACTGGTCAGAACCTGCTGAAGCCCACCTCTGCCTCAGAGGTTTACTTGCTATGGGTGTATTACTTGGAACCCTGACAGTATAGCAGTGCCTAAGACTGCTAGTCTGTTCAGTTCAATCTCGCACCTTATCCAGAAATGCATCACAGGGAGCGCACTCAATATGGCATTCTGCATATCATCTTTATGATTCTATAAAATCCCCGATAGACAACTATTTCATTTCTACTTACAGTAAATGCCTTCACTCCTGCAAAACACGGCTAGCCGGATGAGAACCCCTGGACCAAACGAACAAAGTTTGCCTTTCCCTCGAAAAATCCCACCAGTGGTTCTTGAACCAGTGGTTCAAGAGCCGAGGTGGCGCAGTGGTTAGAGTGCTGTACTGCAGCTACTTCAGCTGACTGCTAGTTCAGCAGATCAGCAGATCAAATCTCACCGGCTCAAGGTTGACTCAGCCTTTCATCCTTCCGAGGTGAGTAAAATGAGGACCCGGATTGTTGGGGGCAAAATGCTATTTAGTATACTGTCGATAGTTGTAAGCCGCCCAGAGTCCTCGGAGAGTGGGCGGCATAGAAATATGATTAATAAAATAAATAAAATAAAGTGTGTTATATCTTCCAAACTTGAAACAGTGGACCGTGGGGTTGCGCATCAGCCTCACTAGCTGAATGTAAATTCCTGAGAAGTGGAAAAAGAAACCACCTTTGAACTTATGTGCCTTTTCAGCTCTTTTCTGAGGGAAAGGTGATGAAACCGTTTGGGATGTAACACAAGGGATGAAATGCTAGAAGGAGCGTTTAAAGGTTTGTACCAGAATAATACAAATATGCTAAAGGCTGGAATGTTGGCAAGGAAAAATAGTGCGGAAGAATGCAAGTTATGCGTATCTGCAAATCACACACACATACACATTAGGGCACCCAGATGAATTTGTGTATCTTGGCAGAATATTTACTAACTATGAGGAAACGGAGGGGGAATTTAAGACACGTAAATGCTTGTAGAAAGGTATGCGTTTAGCGTTTGTTGAAAGAAGCATCCTGTCTCTGCGTTCCTGCCCACTTGGTTCTATGGCAGCAAGAGTTGAATATGTCAGAAACAAAACTCTAAGTAAGTTTACAAGTTTGTTTGTTTGCAGGTAACCCTCGATATACAACCTACTTGTTTAGCGACCATTTGAAGTTACAGCAGCCCTGAAAAAAGTAACTTAAGACCAATCCTTATACTTATGACCATCGCAGGATTCTCAGGCTTACATGATTAAAATTTGAGTGATTGGTATATCTACGATGGTGGTTGTATCCCAGGGCCACATGATCTCCACTTATGACTTTCCCTGCTGGTTTCTGATAAGGAAAGCCAATGGGAGAAGCCGGTTCGCTTAATCATCGCATAATTCGCTTCACAACTGCAATTATTTGGTTAACAATCGTGGCAAGAAAGATCATAAAAAATCACAGCTGCCTTGCCTAGCAACACAACATTGTAACTGTAACAACATTGCCAAAAAGACATTTAAGAGTTGTTAACCTAATCTTGCGTAGCTTCTTCTTTGGTAACGTTGTACTACTAACTAGAGCATACAAAACATTTGCTAGACCAATTCTTGAATACAGCTCATCTGTCTGGAACCCGCACTGCATATCGGACATAAATACAATTGAGAGAGTCCAGAGATATTTTACAAGAAGAGTCCTCCATTCCTCTAACTGCAATAAAATACCTTATGCCACCAGGCTCCAAATTTTGGGCTTAGACATCTTAGAACTACGTCGACTTCAGTCTGACCTAAGCATAGTACATAAAATTATTTGCCACAATGTCCTTCCTGTCAATAACTACTTCAGCTTCAACCACAACAATACAAGAGCACACAATAGATACAAACTCAAGGTAAACCGCTCCAAACTCGATTGCCAGAAAATGTGATTTCAGTAACAGAGTGGTCAATGCCTGGAGTGCACTACCTGACTTTGTGGTTTCTTCCCCAAACTCCCAAAACTTTAACCTTAAACTGTCTACTGTTGACCTCACCCCATTCCTAAGAGGTCTATAAGGGGCGTGCATAAGTGCACCAGCATGCCTACCGTCCCTGTCCTAATATTCCTTTTTACTCTTACTCTTTTCATGTATTCAAATTATGTTTATATTTTTACCTGTTATCTTATATATGCTTAGCAAATAAACTTATGATTATGAAATTCTGGTCCCAGTTGTGATCGTAAGTTGAGGATTAGCTGCATTTAGCCGCCCTGAGTCTTCGGAGAAAGACTTTGGAGAAAGGCGTCATATAAATTGAACTAATAAATAAATTTATTTGTTACAGGTACTTCTTAACTTACAACCGTCCACTTAGTGACCGTTCAAAGTTACAACAGCATTGAAAAAAGTGACTCACACTTATGACCTTTGTTGCATCCCCATGATCACGTGATCAAAATTCAGATGCTTGGCAACTGGTTCATATTTATGACTGTTGCAGTGTCCCTTTTGCGACCTTTTGACGAGCAAAATCGATGGGGAAGCCAGGTTCACTTAACAACCGTGTCGCTAACTTATCAACTGCAGTGATAACTGCAGTTAACAACTGTGGCAAGAAAGGTGGTAAAATGGGGCAAAACACACTTGACAAATTGTCTCGGTTGACAACAGAAATGTTTGACTCAATTGTGGTCATAAGTCGAGGACGATCTGAATTAGATTTTAATCGTTTATTGCTTATGTCAGAGCAGTGTCATTCAGGAGAGCAACTGATGCTATCTCGGTTTCTTATCCACGGAAACGCGGAACTTTTCAAACAACACACTGAGCTTGTTGATCGAAAGGTCGGCAGTTCAGCGGTTTGAATCCCTAGTGCCATGTAACAGGGTGAGCTCCTGTTACTTGTCATACAGCTTCTGCCAACCTAGCAGTTCAAAAGCATGTAAAAAATGCAAGTAGTAAAATAGGGACCACCTTTGGTGGGAAGATAACAGCATTCCATGCGCCTTTGGTGTTTAGTCATGCTGGCCACATGACCACGGAGATGTCTTCAGACAGTGCTGGCTCTTTGGCTTTGAAACGGAGATGAGCACCGCTCCCTAGAGTCGGGAACGACTAGCACATATGTGCGAGAGGAATCTTTACCTTTTATCCATTGGGCAGATAAAATAGTCCTGGGATCTAAACTTCCTTCTGATGAAACAGAATAGGGCCTGGAGTTACCCTATTCAAGAGTCCTTGCAGGCATTCCAAATTCTTATGCACATACCAGATGTGAGACTTGTACATCAACAAGTACAAAACAAAGGCTGCGCTCGGGAATTATTGCCTAATTTTAAATTGCCCTTCTGGGTATACATTGTAGGAAGAGAACTGCTTCGGTCTGTAGTAGCCAAAAATCAGAAGGCGTCTGGTAACACTTTTTCAGACTAACACATGTTTATTAAAAGACCTGTTTTCTTGAACTATGGCTCCCTTCATCAGATGCATCTATATAATATTAAAACTCTCCTGTCTGTTTGTAACCTTTAACTGGGTAAAACCATCAATCATTTTTTTTAATCAAATCACCTCAAATGGGCTAACTTAAAGAATGCATCCAAAATCCAGGATCCATTACATTGCCAAGAACGATAAGATGAAGATAAAAACAAAGCACAATTGTATAATAAAATCTCTCTACATTTCTACACCAATAAAAATACCTAATGTCATGGTGATCGAAATTTTTAAGCCACAGAATTAAACCCAGTTTCATCGGATCTGATGTGGGAAGAGGACCAATTCAAAGGCTCAGAGCTGACAAATAATAAGATTTATTATTATCTTCCAGCAAGGAAGAACAGGAAAACAGTAAATTCTAAGAACAAGAATCTATAAGCTCTGAATAAGATTTATTCCGAGAGTTAAGCAGCTGTTTTTGTGAAAGTGGAGCATGTTATATATTATGTAGAGCATTTTATGTATTATGACAACTAATTTCAGAGAAGCCTGGGCTGGCTTCCCTGAAGAGCAACTTAATAATAGCTATGACAATTTAGTTAACTTTTGTACAAATATGGGCCCTCTCTTGTCCTGCACTTGGCCAAATAAGGATGGATAGATACATGGGGATGAATTATGCATGACAAGATAACTTCAGACTTTGGGGAGATCTTAGTCTTTGGACAACCAGAATGGTAGATACTTTTTAGCCAATGACAAACAGTTCCCATTGTTTCCTGGCCGAGAAAGACATCATGGAAGAACAAGATTTTTGCCACCTGCGTCCCAAGGAGTTCTGAGGAAAATAAAATAGAATTAGATCACAACTGAAGTATCTCCAGCTGGCCCACAGTGAAGTCTGCAACCTGGCAGGCACGACTTGATGACAAGGTAGATCTGAATGGAAAAAAAAAAAACATGTGTTTCGTTCTTCAACGTCCAGCAGTTCTCCCGACTTTGCAAGCCATCGAACTATTGGTCTGCCTGGCCAGGACCGAGTTATCTCCCAGGAGAGGTTGGTTGGTTGGCTCTTCGTTGTGAAGTTCAGACAGTAAATAAAGTTCAGTCTGTTTATGTGAGTGGTTGTGGAATAACACTTCTGCAGGAACAAAAAAAATGGCTGCCGTTTGTGAATGCAGTTATATGCGTAAGAGCGTCTGTTTGGAGTGGGTATTTTAACTGTTAACTAATGATAGTTTGACTTGGTGGTTTTGTGCACCATTCTGGACTTTTTAAATAGAAAAGGTGGGAGGAAGAAGAAGAGGCGGGAGAAGAGGAGAGAGGAGAGGACGAGGGGGAATAGTAGGAGGAGAACAAGAAGAAGAAGGAGGAGGAGGCGAAGAGGAGGAGAAGGAGGAGAAGAGGAGGAGGAGGAAGAGGAGAGGAGGAGGAGAAGAGGCGGAGAAAAGGAGGAGGAGGAGAGGAGGAGGAGGAGGAGGAGTTACAAGGGCAAATCCCTGCAGTTGTCATGGCAACATATTCAGAAGCTGTTTATCCTTTCCTCCTTCCTAGGGCTGAGAGAAAATGAGACCTGGTCCAAGGTCATCCAGCTGGTTTGTCCCTGGACTAGAACTCACATCCCCCACTTAGTACCCGCCTGGTACTATGACACCAAACTGCCTCTCTTCCTCCTCCTCCATATATTTCCTTAAATAAACTTAAGAAAGGAGAAATGGGTGAAAATCAGTGGTGGGATTCAGCCACTTCTGGAGAACCAGTTGTTAACTTTCTGAGCAGTTTGGTGAACTGGTTTTTGGAAGAAATCATTAGGGCAGAGAACCGGTTGTTAAATTATTTGAATCCCACCACTGGTGAAAATGATTTGTGCTGAAGGTCTATTAGGAAGAATAGAGTCACATATGGAAAGCGGAATGCCAAATGAACAGGATGGCTTCCAAAAAAAGGGAAGGTGAGCAAAAAAACTACTCTAAGAGGGAGAATGGAGAACAAAAGAAGAAGAAAAGATTCCCTGCTAAGCCTTGTGTCGATTGTGTCGGAACATGGAACATATTAAGACTGGTGGGAGGCCAAAACACCTAATTATTCTTCTGAGGAACCTGGCCAGTGAACCAGAAGCTACTGTAAGAGCTGACTTTGAAGAAACAGAACTGTTCAGAATGAGGAAGGGAGCGATACAAGAATCCCTATGATCCCCAGGTAGCTTTAACTTTTGCAGCAAATATTTCATCGGAAGGGCAGAGGAAATGACAGCTGGAGTCAAGACGGGAGCTAAAAATCATAATAATTTGAGATACACAGTACAGGCTGTTTTGTTAGCCAACAATGAAGACTTAACAGGACTGATCAGGAAACAGAAAATGAATGTGATTACCTTAGCTTAGTTTTCTGAATAGTTTTTATCCCAGAGCTATAATTGCACTCAACAATGAATTAAAGGGCCACCATCAGTGAGCTGTTGGACAGCATTACTTGGTCTGTTGTGTGGATGTTTGGGTGGTTTAGGGGTGGGGAATTGTGGTGGGTGGGAGTGTGTTTGGGGATTGTTATGTGTGTTGGACCTAGTCTTTGGGTGTTGAGTGAATTTCGTTGTATGGGTGTACTGTGTATACACATACAATGACAATAAAGTTATTATTATTAGCTTAATATTAAATATTAAGACGACAATGTCAACTAGCGAACTCAGAACTGGCAGTGAAGAAGTGAAGACACAACTTGGTTTTGTTGTTATTGGCTTGGGAGTAGATAAAAATGGACAATATGCTAAGAATAAAAGAGAAGAATAACCCTAGGAAAGAAACTACAAACTTAGACAAGACCTTGAAAATATTTCTGTGAGAACAAAAGTCAACATATTGAAAGTACAATACTATACCACAGCACTCCCAGTGGTGATATTCAGCCGGTTCTGTCCGGCTCGTGCGGACTGGTAGCGGCAGCTGCGAGAGGCACCGCCCACCCACCGGGACGTCATCACATCCCATTTTTGACAATCTGCGTATACGCGGAAGGCCCTGCGCATGTATGGAGGTGGCGCATGCACTTGCATTTGCGAACTGGTTGCAAAGGTAAGTGAATACCATCCCTGAGTGCTCCCCAACCTTTCCAGCTTTGTGGACTGGCGGGGGGAGTTGATGTTTCTGTGCTAGCAGCAGGTGTATGAGTGCATTCGCACACAGCTCCATTTGCAGAAACGGCAGGCACACATGCCTGCTACTCAGGCAAATGGAGTTTTGCTTGCGAGCCTTTGAGCCGGCTGCTTGTGCAGCCCAGTTCCAAATGGGCCATGGTCCGAGGGTTGGGGGCCCCTGCTATACAGGACAGTGTGCAGTAGAGTATAGTAGTAAATGTGAGATATATCTAGGTGTCCTGGGTTGGTGACCGTGGCCCAGTGGGGGGTGGGGAGGCAGGCGCATTTATTCGTGCATACGCATGCACAAATGGGGCTGCATTCATGTATATAACACTCATGGCAATGGTAGCACCTGCGCAAACAGGGCTACAAGCATGTGCGTGATGCTCACAGCAATGGTATCACCCACATGGTACCCACGGCAGCAGTAGTGCCCACGCGGTCCCCACAGCAATGTTGCAATGGTAGCAGCTGTGCATCACTTGTGGTGATGCTAGTGCCCACACAGCGCTCATAGCAATGCTAGCATGAGTTGGGGGGGATATGTGTGCACGCATATGCGCGCAGACTGGTCAGCTACTCACGTGGCCATGTGGCCAACAGGCCATGGCCAGGTAGTGGATTGCGGCCCACAGGTTGGGGACTCCTGTCCTAATGGACCCCCACTAAACTATAAGCCAGCAGTGTGCTGCAACTGCCAAAAGAGACAATGCAGTCTTAGGCTATATCAACAGAGGGATAGCATCAAAAGGAGAAGTGATAGTACTGCTCAACACCGCACTGGTGAAACCACACTTAGAATATTGCATCCAGTTTTGATCACCACTATAAAAAAGATGCTCAGATCCTAGAAAGTGTGCAAGTGTACAATGGTTTTTAAGTGAATCTGGTTTCGCCATTGACTTTGCTTGTCAGAAAGTCACAAAAGGTGATCACATTACCCTGGGACACTACAACGCAGAGGTGGTATTCAGCCGGTTCGCACCGGTTCGTTCAAACCGTTGGTGGAAATTTGGCCAAGGTCGCTGAACCGGTAGCGATGGCCAGCTGGTTATGCCCCTGAACTGGTTTCTTGGTCGCCGCTCGCTTGCACCACCCACCATGTTCGTCACCCACTATGTTCTTCACACACACGCATCCTATTGCCTTGCAAGTCCAAAGGGATGCGCATGCGCAAAGAACATGGCAGTGACGGCAGCAGCTTTTTCCGTGACATCCAGTACTTTTCGGCGGCCTGAGGCCAGCCACCGCCTCTTTGAGAGCCACTTTGGGAGCCTCTTTGGGAAGTTTCTTTGCCAGTTGCTTTCGAAAACTCCGGCCAGCTTGCCTTCCGGACTCTGGACCAGCCGCCATGGATGGTAAGCAGCCTGAACAAAGAGGCAGTGGGGTGGGGGGAAGGAAGGAAGGCTAGGGTCAGGGCTGCTAAAGGAGGGGAAACGGGGGTGACTGGTGAAGGGAGGGCGGGGGTAGATAAGTAGAAATTCCAAAAATTTTCCTACCTTTTCCTGTGGGCGTGGCTAGGTGGGGGGGTCATGTGACTGAGTGGGCGTGTGCGTGAGTGATGTCAGGTTGGCCATGCCCACTCAGTCACATGCCTCTCCCACTTAACCATGCCCACCGAACCCGTAGCGAACATTTTTGAAACCCACCACTGCTACAACGGTCATAAATGTGAGTCAGTTCCCAATTTTGATCACATGATCATGGGGATGCCGCGGCAGTCACAAGGGTGAAAAGCAGCCATACGTCACTTTTTTCAGTGTTGATGTAACTTTGAACGGTCACTAAATGAACTGTTGTAAGTTGAGGACCACCTCTACTGCCCTTTCAACAGAGTCCCTCACCACTTTATAATCGAGAACCTTGCTGGGGAAGAAGCTGGAGGTTGTTTTGCTTCAAAAGGACAGAAAGATAGGAAGGAAGGAAGGAAAAGTTTTCCCTGACCGTATTTATCCACGAGCAAGCTGGTTGCCGGGGCAACCAAACATATGCATTTTGCCTCCAGATGTTGCAGCATCCAAACCCCATTGCAATGGGATGAGGCAATGCCTAGCAGAATCCCTGGGGTCATTGTCATTTAAAGAGCAGCACATGAAAAAGATGGGACAGGTCAGGGGATAAAAAATAATGGGGGAGATTGAATGACCCCCAAAACCATGCCTGGATCGTTCTTTCTCGTACCAATGTCAGATTTTCCACCAGCTTCCATCTTGCACCATGTGCATCTTTTCTGAAATCTCCCCCTTGAGATTTTTCTAAGATTGGGGCACATTCCTAAATAACGCTAACTGTATATTGTATAAACATGCGATGCATTTTTTTTTTTTTTTTGGCAGAGAAGAAGAGTTGAGGAATGCCTGTTCTAATTTTTTTTTAAAAAAATGCTAGTGAACACATTAGTCCACCAAGGGAAATATGTCCAAAAGAAACAATGAGCTACTTCAAATTTGTAAGGTCACCTTAATTAATCTTATTAATAACTTGGGGCTGGTGGAGGATGGAACAAAGAGCTGCAATTTTATGCAGAGTAGAAAAGAATTGGCTTAATTTTTTTAGTGTTATGATGGGCACACAGAGTTTCCATCCTCTGTCGCCATCTTTCTCCCTGGCTATAGGGAATTCACCTGCAGGCAGTGTCTGATCCCCTATCTATATGCTACTATAATTCTCCTATCTGTTTATCTGTTTGTAACCTTCAATTAGGCAAAATGATGCATTCTAGGGCAGTGGTAAAGAAGTGGGTTTCAGCAGGTTCTGAACAGTTCTGGAGAACCAGTAGCGGAACTTTTGAGTAGTTCGGAGAACTGGTAGTAAAAGTTCTGACTGGCCCCACCCCCATCTATTCTTTGCCTCCCAAGTCCCAGCTGAACGGGAGGAAATGGGGATTTTGCAGTAACCTTCCCCTGGATTGGAGATGGAATGGAGATTTTACAGTATCCTTCCCCTGGAGTGGGGTGGGAATGGAGATTTTACAGTATTCTTCCCCTGCCACGCCCACCAAGCCACACCCACCAAGTCATGCCACACCCATCAAGCCACACCCACAGAACTGATAGTAAAAAATTTGGAAACCCACCACTGCAGTGGTCCCTAATCTCTGGGCCGCAGCCCACTATTGGGCTGAGGCCTATTTGCAACTGGGCCATGTGAGTGGCAGGCCAGTACATGCACATACCTGCAGCTCCACTCACACGAGTGATACCCCAAAGGCTTCTTTCTTGCATGAGTGGAGCTGCACATGTACACGTACTGGCCCGCACATCACATGCTCCGGTTTCCCTCTCCCCCACCCCTCCAGCCAGTCCGCCAAATCACCTACTCCTGATGCTCCAAAAGGGGAGCAGTGAGAGCAGAGGCTGAGTGGGACGAGCAGGCCCTGCTCACTTTCCCTGACTCACCAAGGCTGCCTGCGCAGGACAGCCGATCTGCTTTTGGAGCGTCGGGCAGCCTCGGCGAATCTGAAGGAGCACGAGACCAAAGCCTTCTCCTTTCCACACCAAAAGCTTTTGCAAAGGGACGAAAGGCTTCAGGGGAGCGATCTCGCGCTGCTTCAGGCCTTCATCCCTTTGCAAATGGTTTTAGCAATAGCAATGGCACTTAGACTTATATACCACTTCACAGTGCTTTACAGGCCTCTCTAAGCGGTTTACAGAGTCAGTATATTGCCCCCAACATTCTGGGTCCTCATTTTACCCACCTCGGAAGGATGGAAGGCGGAGTCAACCTTGAGCCTGGTGAGATTTGAACTGCCAAATTGCAGGCAGTCAGCAGAAGTAGCTTGCAATACTGCACTCTAACCACTGCGCCACCATGGCTTTTGATGCAGAGAAGTCTGAAGGAGCACAAAACTGGACTCCAAAGGCTTCTCTTCTCTCTTACATGAGAGGAGCTGACTGTGTGCACACGCATTGGCCCTCTGCTCATGCTGTCTGGTTCTTTCCATACTATTTGCCAAGCCACAAAAGTTGGGAATCACTGTGCCAGGGGAATAGGTTTTTTAATAAAAAATACCTCATATGTGCTAACTTAAAGAATGCATACAAAATGCAGAACCCATTATTCCCTTGGAATTGAAATATCCAGGATGTTCAGACAAGTTTTAATTGTAAAGTTGTATCCCTTGACGCATCCCTGCCATCTTCCCACAAACAAAATCAAGAGACAGGCTGGCAGGAAGTCCCAAATCACTTCCGCTTCCGCTGTTTTTTTTTCCTGCCGGTGATTATTCTGTCATCATTTTAGGAAAGTAAATATTGACAAAAGATGATCCAGTCGGTCACAGGTTGTCTAGTGACAAGTAAATCACCCTTGACGAATTATCCTGTGCATTGGAATAAATAAGGCTATTGTGAAAGAATTTAAGCAATTTGAATATTAATAAAAGTTTTTGCATGGAGCTCCTGAGCATGGTAAGAATTCAAACTGCAGCAGTGAATGCCCCAAAGGTGGTTTTTTTTTTCAAGAGGCAACTGGACTTTCTTGTTTTTCTTTTGAAAAACGTTTTGCTTCTCATCCAAGAAGCTTCTTTAGCTCTGACTGGATGGTGGGGAATGGAAGGATTTATATTCCTTGCATTTGTATTTTTTTAGAGAGTCGTTGAGGCCACCTGGAGGTTTATCTGTGTCCTCGGGGTCACCTGAGTAGTGCAAATGTATAGATATAGTAAATCTTCAGGTGGCCTCAACAACTCTCTAAAAGAATGCAAATGACCAGCAGTCTGCAAGGGCTATAAATTCTTCCATTCCCTACCATCTAGTCAGAGCTGAAGAAGCCTATTGGATGACAAGCAAAATGTCTTCAAAAGAAAAACAAGGAAGTCCAGTTGCCTCCTTAAAAAAGCACCTTTGTGACAGCCAGGACCTGGATGACTGAAAATAGAATAACAGAGTTGGAAGGGACCTTGGAGGTCTTCTAGTCCAATCCCCTGCTTAGGCAGGAAGCCCCACACCACTTCAGACAAATGGTTATCCAACATTTTCTTAAAAACTTCCAGTGTGGAGCAGTGGCGGATTCTAACCAGCTTTTCTACCGGTTCTCTTCGGGTACACACTTTGCTCGCATGCACGCCAAACTTACGCTCCGCACAAGCACTTTATGAAACTATCCAGCTGAGGTGCGACAATCCATTCTGCCGCACCTATCAGCTGGGCTAAAAAGGAAGAAATAAAAGGTAGGAATAATGTGGGGGCGGGCAGGAGGGCCCAGCTCCTGGACAAAGAGAACCAGTTCGGTGATGTCATATCGTCACCGCTACCGGCTTGGCCGAACCGGGCTGAACCGGGAGGAACCCACCACTGGTGTGGAGCATTCACAAGTTCTGGAGGCAAGTTGTTCCACTGATTGATTGTTCTAACTATCAGGAAATTTCTCCTTAGTTTTATAGTTAGTTTTATATATAAAATCTCCATTGACATGTAGTAGTAAATAATTAGCAAGCATTAAAAGCCAGTAAGTACATAAACATAGTTTGTATATTGGATCTGTGGCTAGGCATCAAGACAATGCTTTCCAACTTTGACCACTTCAAGATGAGTGGACTTCAAGATGGGTGGAATACCCAGAATTCCTATCCATGGCTGGCTGGGGAATTCTGGGAGTTGCAATCCACCCTTCTTAAAGCAGAGAAACCACTGCTTTAGAGAAAATTGGCCAGGTCAGCTGGACCAGCCAAAGCTGTGGTCTAACATTTAGCAAATAGCAACTGGAGTCTATTTTATAATGTTGCAATGAACTTGTAACTAATCATGTTTATAATCTTGTGTTTCCTTGTTGCCTGATTAGAAATACACCCTGTGCCTCAAAGTACAAAGAGCCACAAAGCATGCCAGTAATAGTGACATCTTATTAAAGGTATTTTTGCAAAAAGAAGCATGCAAATATCTGGATTTTGCACAGTCTGGTTCCCTGGAAATATTGTGGAGAATATTTCTACTTGGCTGTGTAGCTGATTCCTTCAGGCCCCCCTTTTCATTATGTCTTCTAAATCTTAGAACGTTGTGTTGTTTCCATAAATTGCTGGTACTGACATTCTATATAAATAGCTTAAAACATTGAGAATAGGAAAGAGAAAGAAGAAAAACATTCTAATGACGTTAATTGCCATTTAGGATAGCAGTATTACAATATTATTTAGCTTTTTCATCCAAAGTTGAATATAGCATTCAAAAAAAAAAAAACCTCTCTACAATTCACATCAAAATAATTGTTGTATACTGGAGCTTTTCATCTTAAGTTGATCACTTATTGAAGTGTCCCTTGTATTGTTACTTTGTGTGTATGTGTGAATACCTATTAATAAAAGGAAAACATAGATAAAAAGAACTCATTGAACAAGAATTAATTCCCGAAAAAGCCCACAAAATATATGTAAGTGTGTGTGTATATATACATACACACCAGAGGTAGGTTTCAGCAGGTTCTGACCAGTTCTGGAGAACCGGTAGTGGAAATTTTGAAAAGTTCAGAGAACCGGTAGTAAAAATTCTGACTGGCCCCTTCCCCAGCTGTTCTCTGCCTCCCAAGTCCCAGGTGATCAGGAGGAAATGGGGATTTTGCAGGATCCTTCCCCTGGAGTGGGGAGGGAATGGAGATTTTGCAGTATCCTTCCTCTGGAGTGGAGAGGGATTGGAGATTTTGCAGTATCCTTCCCCTGGAGTGGGAAGGGAATGGAGATTTTGCAGTATCCTTTCCCTGGAGTGGGAAGGGAATGGAGATTTTACAGTATCCTTCCCCTGCCACGCCCACCAAGCCACACCCACAGAACCAGTAGTAAAAATTTTTGAAACCCACCACTGATACCCACACATATATAAAATAACTATTGGTTTTCTGACTCCCCCCTTTTTATACATCTGCCATTTGGCAATATTTATAGACATTTGGGCCCCGTTATATAGCTCATTTGAGGTTTGTTTTTAATTTTGTGGGACGAACAAGACTGGTGCTGCATTACTGCACAGGTTTACACAGGTGGTCCTCGACTTACAACAGATCATTTAGTGACCATTTGAAGTTACGAAGTCACTGAATAAAGAAACTTTTTTTTAAAGAAAAAGTTTCATTAATTTTCTACTTATTACATTTAATTAGTGCTTAATAAACATCGTGTTACCTGGGTTATTTTGTTTGCTTAACAATTCAAATTATATTCCTAATCTTTACCCCTTCTTTCCAGCCATTGATAAAATAAATTCCATGTTTGATAGTATTCTGTATTATCTTTCTGTTTCATCTTCAATGCAAGTCTGTCCATTTCTGCACAGTCCAATATCTTCTTAATTATCTCTTCATCTAGTTGGCAATGCATGTATTAACAGCAGTGAGGACTGTATTTGCTCAGCATTGGAAAAATGAAGAAATACCACTAGATGATGAAAAAAGAAACTTATGACCATTTTTCACACTTAACAACTGTTGCAGCATCCCCATGGTCACGTGAACAAAATTCAGATGCTTGGCAATTGGCTCATACTTAGGATGTATAGGAAGTTAGCACCCACCCCTTTCCTAGAAGAATGAAATATTTTAAGAAATATTAAAAAGGCAGAATATTATGTTTCCCTGCATGAGAAATGGAGAAGCATGTTTTAAAGACGAAGCAGTTCCCACCTTCTTGCCCCCCTCCACCCTTTGTCAATGGGCCAGAGGCAGAAACTCAATTCCCTCCCATCTTTGTCAATGGACCATCATCTGCAACACAATAGGACTCATCTAGCAACAGAAACTCCCCACATGACACCTGGGGAAGATTACATCAGCCGGTAAGGCTAGCTAAAACCCCCACCCCCTGGGAGTCTGACAACCAATCAGGATACTCTTCCTGTGCCCCAGGATCTTCAAAGCTCAGAGGGCATAAAACCAAGGCACGCTCAGCATCTCGTCCTTTCTCTGCTCAGGAAAACAAACCATGTGATCCTGTTCAGGACTTCAAGCCATGTGATCCTGTCCACCATTAAACCATCTTTCCAAGCAGTCTCGATGTTTCCAGTGTCTTTTTCCCCACTTGGAGCTAAACCCAGAAGAATATTTCTTCCTGCAGATGGTTGCTGTGTCCTGAGGTCATGTGATCACCTTTTGTAAGCCCAAGTCAGTGAGAAAGACAAATTCACTTAACAACCGTGTTATTAACTTAACAACTGCAGTCATTCACTTAACAGCTGTGGCAAGAAAGATCATAAAATGGAGCAAAACTCACTTAACTGTCTTAATTAGCAGCAGACGTTTGGGCTCAGTTGTGGCCAGGAGTCGTCCCATGATGAGTTGGCCATGGCGAGTTGTGCTTGGGATGACACGTGCATAGGTATGTGCAGTTAAAAAATGGGGAAAGCATTAAAACAGCTTAAACAAGCAACAAGATCAACAATTCCTAAAAATTCTGTTGTTGCCTTGCAGTGCTGGAATGTTCGACCAGATACGAACATAAGCCTGTTTCTCAATTTTGTTCTCTAGAGTTTAATCACATACCAAAAGAATCTGTTTTGATACCAGAGATTAATCCTGGAATGATTGTATTAAGAAAAGGCTTAGTTTGCATTGCTAGGAATCATGCGGAGAATTATTACATATGCAACTTTTTCACACTGCAGCTATAAGCATAAACCAGCTGGATGAAACGGCCGAATCTTTCTAGATTTCAGCTCTTTCTTATTTAATCATTTTCCTTTATACCTAGTGATTTCTTGAAGGTTGACAATTCTCCTGCTCCTTTACCCTTTGGATGAGAAGGAAGGAAGGAAGGGAGGGAGGGAGGGAGGGAGGGAGGGAGGGAGGAAGGAAGGAAGGAAGGAAGGAAGGAGAAAGAGGGGAGGGAGGGAGTGGGAGGAAGGAAGGAAGGAAGGAGAAAGAGGGGAGGGAGGGAGTGGGAGGAAGGAAGGAAGGAGAAAGAGGGGAAGGAGGGAGTGGGAGGAAGAAAGGAAGGAAGGAGAAAGAGGGGAGGGAGGGAGTGGGAGGAAGGAAGGAAGGAGAAAGAGGGGAGGGAGGGAGTGGGAGGAAGGAAGGAAGGAAGGAAGGAAGGAGAAAGAGGGGAGGGAGGGAGTGGGAGGAAGGAAGGAAGGAAGGAAGGAAGGAAGGAAGGAAGGAAGGAAGGAAGGAGAAAGAAGGGAGGGAGGGGAAGGGAAGGAGGGAAGAAGTGCCGAGGCAGAATCTAAGGCCAGATCTGGCCATCAAGAGGACCACCCAATCATACAACTAGAAGAGATCTTGGAGGTCTTCTAGTCTAACCCCCTGCCCAAGGTATGAGTCCTTATAATATCCCAGACAAACAGTTGTCCAATCTAGTCCCTCAGATAGTTCCTATTTCATGTGCATCAGGAAAAAAACAAACAGAAGTTGATTTCTTGGTGTATTGGCGCCAGATAGAAAACTATGTTGTGCGTTCCTACTTTCAAAAATAGTGTAAAAATGAAGCAAAGTTATAAAATAATAAAACAAGAATCATTTAAAGAGCCTACAAAAGTATACATATGTATTATGGAAAATCTTCTGCGCATCAGTTTGCTGGAGATAGATTTTTATATTGTTCCTGAATACAAAAAGAAAAAGGAAAGAAACTTTTTAAGCCACCAGGGTTTTATGTATCATAATAACATACTGTAATAATTATCTGATAGTAATATATTATATTAAGTCACCTCCTAGAACAGACAGAAGTTCAAATCAGGAAGGGATTTGGTGGTGGCCACACCAAGGGCTCATTTATGACTCCAAAATAGGACATTCCCCATTACTAAGGAACACCAAACAAGCTACTGAAATCTGACCAGGGGATATTCAGCTGCTGCTGTTGCCAGAATAATAATTCTTAAGAGCATTTCAAAATATTTCATTAGGCACAAATTTTCTGTAACTCTGATGGCATTCTTACAAAGTAGTTAATGTCCTCCTATTCTGAATTGGAACTGACTTGGCTAAGGCCACTTAGGAAGTACATGGAAGAGACTAAACTTTTAGAACAGGATTTATGGTTGATAACAGCCTCTCACATAAAAGTTCATAGAATGGCACGGCTGAAAATAACCTCAGAGGTCTTCTAATCCAGGAATTTCCAATTGCCGGGCCACGGCCTACTACTGGGCCACAGCCTGTTTGAAACCAGGCCACGGGAGAAATGGGCACACACGCATGTGTGAAACCCTACTCTTGCGAGCAGAGGGCCTTTGCTCTCGCACATAAACTTCCATTCACACAAATGGAGCTTCGCACATGAGCACAAGCGCCCTCCCTCCACTCAAGCACCTTCTTTTCATGTGAGTGGAGCTTTGCGCGTGAGTAATAAGTGGCTGCCACTTGCACGAGTGGAGCTTCGTATTTGAGCGCAAGCACCCTCCGTTCACATGAGAAGCTCCATTTGTGCAAGTGGGAGAGCGCTCGTGCCGCTCGCACAAATTGAGCTGGGTGCGAGCACGAGAGCCCGCCACTCACATGCTCCCCCTGCGCCGGGCCAAGCTGGGCCAGATCGCCAAGCTGGAAAGGTTGGGGACCACTTGTTAACCCTGAATGGAACCTGGCTGAGGCCATCTTTGAGCCTTCAGGGTTGCCACAAGGAAGGAGAAGGAGAAGGGGGGGGAATAGCTAGCTGGGGGTTTGTAGTCAAAACAAGACATTTCCCTGTGGGAACCAAGGACATTCCAACAGGTGGCTGGGGAGAGGAGGAGTGAAGTAACCAAGTAACCGGCTAGCACTGTAGTGGAATGGAAGGACTAAAAAACATTCCCAGGCCAGTCAGAGACAGTTTATTGCGCAAGGTTCAGAGCCAGATTTGTACCTGAAGCTTTGAACAAAGAAAGAACTCTGATACAATGGTTTTTATACATTTCTAAGACAAAGGATTCAGTGAGATCATACATTTTCCATATATGGTTAATCATGAGATCATACATCCGATTTTCCTTCTATGGTTACATTCACTTGTTAATAAGTTCATCTAATTACTTAAAGCATTAATCTTAGTTTACAAAATTATCTTAGCCACACAACTTTTCTTAAGTGCTCAGAGTCGCTAATGAGAGAGTTACTACTGTCCTTGGGTAAATTCATTAGATTAAGTAACTCTTTGTAACATATAGGTCTTTGTGTCATTCACAGTCAAGTCACTCAGATGTTTTTCCATATAGCAGTCCTTTCCATGACATCTAGGTATCAGAAGATATATTACCACTTAAAAGGGTTTAACTGTTTGTTAATGTAATTTCCAACAAGCACTTTCCTCTCTTATAATAATGTGAATAGATAGAGTCTCTCAGAGTTCATGTATCCAAGCACGTCTTCCCTTTATAATAATATGAATAGAGAGGGTCCCCCAGAGCCCATATATCTGACTCTGTATGATTCCTATTTTATTCACACTATTTCTTTTATCTACATTATTCTTTATTTGCTCTTTACCTCATTCCCCCCTGTGGAAGTTTTTCCATGCATAAACTTCCATTACTTCTTACACAACACTCTATGTCCCTTAATACACAAAGCCAACATATAACATCCCACAACATATGACTAATCTAGGCAAGAGATAGGTATTTCTTGATCTTCACCCTATTAATCCTTGGAGGTACTCCTTCCATTCTTTTCCCAGACCCTATTTTGACATATGTGTCTGTTTCAGAAACTTTTTTTTTTCTTCAAGAAAACGCTCTGTCAAAACTAATTCCTTCACAGATAGCTGTTTCAGCACAGGGATTGCACAAGGAATAAAAGCTAGGCCTGCACAAGGAATAAAAGCTAGGCCTGCCACAGCCATATCAACAAGAATAACATTTGTTTAATCCAGCCGGATCCAGGCAACCAAGAAAACCATCTGTCAGTTGTTTGTAACCTCTGACTTATCTTGGATGCCCTATCCTGCAAATCCTTGGCAACTTCTCTGACCACACCTGATTTATTCACATAGAAACAACAATCTTCTCATACCTCTTCTCTCTGTGGCCACAAGGTCTAAGGCACGTCGATTTTGTAGGACCACTGCTGCCAATGACTCTATCTGGTCTTGGACTTCCACCAGGGTTCCAGCAATTTGGTTCAGGCTTTCTTCTGATAATTGCTGAAACTGTATTACTGAGTGTGTTACCCCACCTACGCCTGTTCCACTGCAGTTCCTATCCTCATGATTACTAATAGTGGGACTAGGATTGGTACCCATTTCTGAACATGCCCCATGAGAGGAACAGGGATGGTATGTTCTCCACTGACAACATCTATTTCAGGAAAAAGGAGTACTAGTGTGCATGTTCCGGTCCAATTTGTTGGCAAACATAAATACGCATCCCTTTCACATAAGAAGATTTACGGAAAAGACATGTGCTCAGTTGTTCCTTGCATTAGTCCAGACCCCCAAAAGCCCCCACCACAAACATTCCCGTCAGCGGCTGTAATGGGACTTTTAGTGAAGGGTCCTTTTGCTTATCTCCGAGGATTGAACCTTCAAAAAGATACCGGGAGGTA
Source organism: Arizona elegans (assembly GCA_022577455.1). NCBI lineage: Eukaryota > Metazoa > Chordata > Lepidosauria > Squamata > Colubridae > Arizona > Arizona elegans. Next base: position 5,356,330 of record JAKOOJ010000012.1, on the reverse strand, counting down.
GTATCCCAGGGGGAAAGAAGACACATAAACCTGTGTTGGACCTAATGGAGAACCAGATAGTGAAGTGAGCGGGCTGGAACAGACTAGTGCACCTTTCCTTGGATACCTTCCAGGACCTCTTCCATCCTCCCCATTTTGTGATGATGGCAGTTGGAGGTGATGAGAAAGTGAGTGGTGTGCAGAAGGAAAAAGATCTTTGGTTAGTTTTACATCCCTAAGGTTCATTCTAGGACCAAGGTACACTTCTGATGGACATTGTTCTTTTATCAGGGATCCTATAGGTCTACCAGGTTTCTGATGTCTCTTTACATACAGGGAAGGTGACCCTATGATTTAACAAGGTTTCGACCCAATTCCAGTATCCCTGATATGCAATCTCTTCTTTTCAATTATTGTAGGGGCCCTTCTATTCCCCCCTGTACCAGGATTGTTAAACTCTTAACCTTAGGTCTAGGAGTTGGTTTAGGAATAAGGTACCCACTCCACCTTCTGGTGCCACGTTGTTGGCGGGAGTGGACTTGACCCAAAGTGTCCCCATTCAGTGTCTTGATGCTGCTAGGTCCCCTGGGATTCTTGACATCTTCAAATTCTTCTGCAGAGACAAGGGGAATTTCTTGAACATCCACACAACCTGGGGAACTACTGTTCAAGCTAGCATCACTCATTAGACCCTTGGCTAATAGTACCCACAACCCCAAATAAATCATCGTGACTTTATTCCCACACCCACAAGGCCTTAAGAGCGCAAGACCCGAAGTTTCATGTCAGGAAGAGGGTTAGGGATATGTGTAACTTGGGGTAGGGCAATATCAATTGTATTAAAACAATACCAACAGAAGGGCTAAAGTAGCTGTTGCCCAGAGTCCCCACACCCCAATCTTCCTCAACCATGAGTGTTTTTAATAAGTGCTTACTGGATACTATCACTGTTAATGGGTTTTACATTACAAACTAAAGTCATGGAATGTTGTCTTCCTCCGTTCCAAGCTTCGGCCGTGCGTAGAGAAGCAGCTTCCGGGGTGGTTCAGCAAAGCTTGACGATCTCCACCGTGCGTTGAGAGCCCGTTGCCGGTAGGACTCAGCAGGGTGTATTCTTCTTGAACCTCAACACCAAGGGCCGGTCAGTTGTTGTCACCTGGTATGTGACTGGATCACTTTGGTCTGCGGGCTTCAGTCTCGTCCAGTGAATCCAGGACCGTCCTCCTAAGATCTTAAAAGCACAATTACAAAACTAATACATCTGGGAGAGAGCGCAAAGGGATCTGAGCAGTTGTAGTCCTCTTCAGTTGGGAAACAGCATAGGCAACCACTCAATCCTTCCACTCCTTTGGGGCTGGCATGGGCCCTTTCACTTCCTTCCAGGAACATCCAATCATCATGGTGGAATTTATGGACTGGAAACTTCAAAGGTGGTGTTTGGGCTAATAGTCCTTGTTTCCTAAAAACTTAAAAATATCTGGACAGTTTATACACATATTGTTTCAATACTTTGTCTCTGGTTTCCAGAAAATTAATGCATATGCTTCCTGTAGTGAAAACTACTCCAAACAACAGTTCATATGATGATAATCTTTCTAGGTTGGGTATAATAAAACTCTTGACACCACTGATGCTGTAGCATTTCTGCAGAGAAAAGCTTCAACCCACCCTGTGAGGTGGTCCACTATGACCAATAAATATTTTACTCTCCCCACTTTTGGCAATTCTGTAAAATCCACATGAATACATTGAAATGGTCTTAAAGCTGGTGATCTCCCACCCATCTGTTGTTTCCTGACAGCTTGTTCATTCACCTTTTTACAAATCAAACATTTGTTTATAATTGATGTTACTAAAGGATATATCCCAATACAACCATAGCTTTTTAAAAGTTCATCTACAATAGCTTGAATTCCCCAATGACTCCACCCATATTTTGCCAAATGAATGCACTATCCCAAATGCATACAGTCTCCAGAATCCCCATACAGTATCCAGCATCCCTCCTCCCTTTTTTTTTTCTTTTTTTTCTTCAATGTGCCGCCCTTCTCCGGAGACTCAGGATTATAATGCATTAAACAATAGCCTTCATAAAGTCAGCTTATTGCCCCCACAAACTGGGTCCTCAATTCACCTACCTTAGAAAGGATGGAAGGCTGAGTCAACCTTGAGCCTGGTGAGATTTGAATTGACAGTAATTGCAGACAGCTGGTGTTAAATTACAATGCATTTGTCTATTGAGCTATCCAGGCTCCCTGTCCATAGAGCTTAATTTAATGAATACAATTCAAAGGTTTGAGCAGACCAATTTCGAGGCAAACCCCTTGTTTCCAGGATTTTTCCATACTCCCCCTTCCACCCTAGAGGAACCATTTATACAAATTGTTTCTCCTTTCTCCAGGGGGTGTTCCTCCAAATCAGGTCTTATTTTTGTTTGTTAATCAATCACTTCAGCACCATGTTCTAATCCAAACTGATCCATTGATCTGGTGTTGGCTAAGAACTGTGCTTGATTCAAATTGTGATTTGTAGTTACAATCAAGTCTGTCTGCTGCATTAAAATTGTTTCATTTGTGTGTGTGTGTCTGTGTGTGTGTGTGTGTGTGTGTGTGTTTTCAAAGAGATTGAATGGCTTTTCCGAGTTTGGTAAAGAGCCTTGGTCAAAGCTTGTTTCAAATTTTCAAGGCTCCCTCTTTCATGTCCCTCCCATTTCAAACTCCAAGGTCAAGATACAATTAATTTTGCATAGAACTATCTTAATTTTTGCTTGTTTATAGATAGAGGCTGAGACGCTACTCCTGTCCGAAGGAAAAAGAAGCCTTTCTCTTTAAGAATTGTTGAAAGGCAGAGCTTTCCCTTCCTGAATTCAAAACTCCCGGCTGGGAGATTACTTCGAAATGATTGGAGGTCAGCTGCTTGAGAGTAGAATCAGTTTATTGTTTCTGGGGGGGCAGGCAAGAAACAAATACAAACACAGCGTTCCGAGGCTGGTCTGTCGTAACTGTAAGAGTAACCATTTTTCCCTTTTTTCCCAAAAAAAAACATCTTTTGATTTGGCATGTGAATTCTTTATTTTGTGTGTGTGATGGTTTTATGGTGGTTAAATGTCTTTGTTTGTGATTAGGTTCTTCGGTCCTGGGTCTGGCAAATAAGTAATAGTTGTATATTTCACACTCTGTTTTTCCTAACCCTTTGTAGTTGTTTGTTCCCAATAATTATTCAGCTTGCCATCTCTGTGTTTTAGTGAATATCCCTCTTTTATAAACAAATTAGCTCCTTCTTCGAAAGGAACAACAATCAAACAAACAAATCTGAAATATATCAAACTTTAGCTTCAATTCTCTGCCTTTAGTAAAATACAAGTCAGATTAAAAAAATCTTTCAAAATCATTTCTTTTATATAGGTTTAATTAAGCGTTTTAAACCTCAAAAATTTCCAGAAAAAAAATAAAATCAAAATTGTATTCAGAGCAGAAAAGCTTTCATATGCAAATTAAAGAGATCAGCAGCAAAAACCACATTAGCCGATCTTTCCCCCTCCTTTCTCTGCTCTTTCAGCAGAGAGATGTCCGCTGGAAAAAAAAAAAAATCCAACAGCCCACCCTTTTCCTGCTTCTCACTTCCAAAGGAAAAGAGGGGAGGGAGAGGAAAAAAAAATGTTTTACAGCAGGCAACCAAGCCTATTTCATTCAGCATTCACCTGCTTCATTCAGCATTCTTCCAACAAACCAACACATTCTGCATTTCTCTCTAACCTCCATAATTCACAGACATTTCCCACAAATTATATGAAGGGGAATTAAAGTGCATTTTCACCAACTTTTACCCTCAACACACTTCACATTCATGCTGCAATCAAACTGCGTACACCAATCTCACATGCAAAAATCTCACTTCATGCAAACCAATCATTACAATTATTCAAGCACAAGTTTACTTAATTTGCTGGCCAGCCAAACAATCACAATCAATTCCATTCAAATTTACACACCATCATATATATATATATATTTAACAGAAATCACACCAAATTGATCAAGTCAAATTATCTGACACTTCCCATTTAGACAGGCTTTCCTCTTTACGGCCTGCTAAACCCCGGGTGGGAAGAACAGTAAACAAAGTCTTCTTTATTCTTAGTTAAGAATGGCAATTTATCAGAAACTTTATAACATTGCAATTAGTTCTTTTCTCTTATCACACATAAGATCACACATTTTTTTTAAAAAAAACTTTTATTGCATAAGGTTTTATTTCTCCCCTTTCTTTAGTTTTCATCAAACAGACCCTAGCAAACTCTGCCTGATACTTGAGTAATTAAGGGGGGTTTTTCTTTTTGTCTTCCACCGATCAATACTTATTACCACCCATTCTAACAACACTACCCCTGGCTCACAACGCTGGACGTTCCGACAGTCGTCTATGAGAACCGCAGAGGTTTAACCACCCGCACAATCCCACACAATACTTAATTCCACAATATTTAAATACTTAATTCCAGAGACTTCAGGATGCCACCTTGTCTCCAGGAGGGTGATCAGCCCCCCTCTGCCACCCCTTAACGGGTGGGTACTCTAAGAGAGACTTTAACTCTCTGATTTATACTTACCTGTTTTTTTTTTTCCTTTTTTCTTTTTTTTCTTTCTTTCTTTCTTTTTCTTTAAGGTCTCTGTGTCTGGCTAGCCTTTAAGGATCCTTGACTAGCCTGTTTCGCCAGCGGGTTACGGCACCTTCTCACCGAAAGGTTCCGTGGACTTCAAAGGAGTCCTAATGGCCGGCCAGTGGATTTTCCTTGGGGAGGGGTCGGTTCCGCTGGGGCAGGCTGTCTGGCAGACAAAAGTTCTTTGTTCCTTAGTCCCATCTGGTGTACCATAAATGTAGTGGAATGGAAGGACTAAAAAACATTCCCAGGCCAGTCAGAGACAGTTTATTGTGCAAGGTTCAGAGCCAGATTTGTACCTGAAGCTTTGAACAAAGAAAGAACTCTGATACAATGGTTTTTATACATTTCTAAGACAAAGGATTCAGTGAGATCATACATTTTCCATATATGGTTAATCATGAGATCATACATCCGATTTTCCTTCTATGGTTACATTCACTTGTTAATAAGTTCATCTAATTACTTAAAGCATTAATCTTAGTTTACAAAATTATCTTAGCCACACAACTTTTCTTAAGTGCTCAGAGTCGCTAATGAGAGAGTTACTACTGTCCTTGGGTAAATTCATTAGATTAAGTAACTCTTTGTAACATATAGGTCTTTGTGTCATTCACAGTCAAGTCACTCAGATGTTTTTCCATATAGCAGTCCTTTCCATGACATCTAGGTATCAGAAGATATATTACCACTTAAAAGGGTTTAACTGTTTGTTAATGTAATTTCCAACAAGCACTTTCCTCTCTTATAATAATGTGAATAGATAGAGTCTCTCAGAGTTCATGTATCCAAGCACGTCTTCCCTTTATAATAATATGAATAGAGAGGGTCCCCCAGAGCCCATATATCTGATTCTGTATGATTCCTATTTTATTCACACTATTTCTTTTATCTACATTATTCTTTATTTGCCCTTTACCTCAGCACCTCAACTGGACAATGTGACTGAGGACTTGGGGAAGGGGGAATGTTTACTTTTTAACCACGGGAACTTTCAGAGTCGGTTTTCACCAGTTGTGCCAATATGAAGTATCCAATAAATCGTTCCTTGAGGAATCTACCTGAGTTCTGCTTTCTTTGGGTGCATTAGTTGGAACGCTGACACCGCTATCCTAGTCCAACCCTTTGCCCAAGGCAGGAGATCTTACTCCATCCCAAACAAATGGCTGCCCAATCTTTTCTTGAAGACCTCCAGCAAAAAGGCACCCACAGATGCCTTTGATGACAATTTCACCACCTGTAACTTTCTCTCTGACTCTCCTTATTTCTTTTACTGGGTTTTTTTTCCCCAAGAATGTTTATTCCCCATTGTTTGCCATGTTTCTGATCCAAGATTGGTGGCTCTGAATGAAATATTTGAAGGGAGGAGACATCCACTTGTCCCAGATTCTATGTCCAGAGAAATGGGGAAGAGAGGAGCCAATTTTATTTTATTTATTGCATTTATTTATTAAATTTATCTGCCACCCATTTCACTATCAAGCAACTCTGGGCAGCTTAACAACTTGCGTGCAACTTTGGACCAGTTCCTCTCTCTCTCTCAGCCCAACCCACCTCACAGAGTTGTTGTTGTGGGGAAAACAAAAGGAGGAAAAATATTAGGTATGTTCCCTGCCTTGAATTGTTTATAAAAATAATAAGGAATTTTTAAAAATCAGAAAAATAAAATAAAAATAAATAGCATGTGTAAGTTGAATTGGATCCTAAAGGTGTAGGAGAAGAATAAGCAGAGCCAGGAGGCGGAGTTAAGCAAGTCATCAGTCTAGAGTTGTTACATTCCCACAAACAGTCCTAAGTCCAACCCCTCTTGAATTCCGTTGACTCTTATTTAGTGACAATTTAGTATTGGATGTTGGTTCACTACATTCTTGGTTGTGGGCTTAAGCAATAAATCATCTTAACTGCAATTTAATTTACAGTCCTGATACTTTACACCTGACAGGGTGACTTAGTGCCCAAACTTTGGTTTGATTAGTTCTAAAGAGGAAAGAGCTGGGGAATCAATTAAAAGGCTAGAATTAAACAGGTATCCTTAGGTTGAAGCTCAATTCTCAGATCCTTCTCCAAAAGGCGATCTTACCATTTTGTAATTCATTAATGATACATTGAAAATTGTATTTTCATGACCATTTAAATCCTACGTTTGCTTATTCGCCTGCCACTATTTCTTATTTTCTCTTTTCATTCCTTTTACATGAGTTATTTCTTATTTCCTTTTTTATATACTTTTCCTTAAGACGTTTATGTTTGTAAAAAAGGAGGGTTGTATATACCCACAACAAGTTAGGAAAGCAACAGGGATAACGTAAACACTCAAATGATCTATTCGGGCAGATCAAGCCAAGCCGCACCCTAGCCTAACTTTCTGTTCCTTGTACCAGCTGGTTAGGCAGATGCCTCCCAAGACCACAAAAGTGGGACACTAAATTTTCCCTGCTCCAGATGTCAATTGGGGCTACATTGGTGTGGAGAGATTAGGCAAGGGTTGGAAAAGGGAAACAAAAAAAAACCAAAAACCCTATTCTGGCCAACCTTAGCCCCAGGAAATAGAAGATAATTTATGAAGACAGGTTCCCATGTTTTTTCCAAACCTGGCTAAGGATTGTAGCAGTTGTGATCCCAACTAATTTGGAAGATGCCTTGGAGAAGGCTGAAGCATTTGTTGGAGATGGGATTTAAAATCTTCTCAAGCACGATTGATGTGTTCTCTTATTCCCAGTCATTTGTCAAGACCAACAGAAAAGGCATGAAGGAGGAATGCTCTAAATCAGATGTGCTTATCTCTCAGAGGCAGAGAAGGAATGGTCTTTGGACTTTTTTAAAAAAAAACACCAAATCCTGGTATTCTTCATGAAAGGCTTTATGTTGTATTACTTAATTATCCATCTGCTGAGTTTCTTAGCCAACTCAATTGTCAAAGCGACTCTAGACAATCTGCAACCCATTAAAACAACGAAGCAAGTAGAGACTGGCCATCATCATCATCATCCACCACAACAACAAAACTTAAGATACATTAGTTAGTCCATCAGGGAAGAAAACATCAAATGCCAAGGAAATCCAAATCCAAATTGTATTGGATCACAAGTCAACAGCTTCAGGGCCTGTTAAAAGAAAGCTGTTTTAAGGGATTTCTTAAAAGGCAACAGAGTTAGGTCCTTATGACTGTGAGAATCTCAGAGGGCAGAGGCGGCCACCGGAAAAAGCACATTTCTGTGATCCAACAAGATGATGGTAGATGTAACTGAAGAGAAGGGAGGAGGGGGAAGAGGAGAAGGGGGAGGAGAAAAAGAAGAGGAGGAGAGGAGAGGAGGAGGAGGAGAAGAAAAAGAAGAGGAGGAGAAAAAGAAGAGGAGGAGGAGGAGGAGGAGGAGAAGGAGAAGAAGAAGAAGAAGAAGAAGAAGAAGAAGAAGAAGAAGAAGAAGAAGAAGAAGAAGAAGAAGAAGAAGAAGAAGAAGAAGAAGAAGAAGAAGAAGAATCTATGTCAGCGTTTCTCAACCTGAGCAATTTTAAGATATGTGGACTGCAATTCCCAGAATCAAATTCCCATGCTGGCTGGGGAATTCTGGGAATTGAAGTCCACTTTTTTTTTTTAAAGTCGCCCAAGCGGAGAAACACTGGAATCTTGAAGACGTCATTGCCATGAAGTGTTTATGCTTTCAATACCGGCTTTTGGGACTACATCAAATCTCAAGAGCTCTGTGGAAAGAAATGTGGCCTACTTAAGACAGCATCTTCTCTCTCATCTCATGATACCTATGGAAGCCAAGAAAGAGGGAATGTAGCATTGAGAAGGGAGGGCTGACGAAGGCTTCCAATGCTAAAGGGTCAAGACCTGTTTTTCATCATTCCCGGAAAGCAGGAGAGACAATAATGGAATTAAATTTCAGGAAGTTGAGTCCAGACTGAATATTAGGGGTGGGTGGGTGAATGAAAGGCCTAATGGGTAAAGACAGTTTGACAAAAGGAAATACTGACTCAGATGTGTTCATGCAGATATTAAACAGCCATCTCTCCGGGGAACTTTAACCTTAATTCCTGCCCAGAACAGGAAGTTGGATTGAAAGATAAGGAGTCACTTCCAACTCTGTGATTCCAGGATTCACTGGCTATAGGCTGCCTTTTAATACACCTTATAGCAGGGGTCCTGAAACTTTTTAAACAGGGGGCCAATTCACGGTCCCTCAGACTTGTTGGGGGGGCTGGACCGGCTGGGTAGGCATGGCTAGGTGATCATGTGAATGGGTGGGTATGGCCTCGGAGGCCTACTGGGCTAGTTTTTGCTCTCTCTTGCCCCCAGAAGCACTGTGCCGTCCAAAAACAAGGTGCGCGAAGGCCTCCCGAGACCTCAGTGCAGCCCGTTTTTCCCTCCCTTGTCCCCAGAAGCACACTGCCGGCCAAAAATGAGGTGCATGAAGGCCTCCTGGGACCTCCACGTGGCACATTTTTCCCTCTCTCGTCCCCAGAACCACTTTGCCAGCCAAAAACGAGGTGCGCGAAGGCCTCCCGGGACCTCCACATGGCCCATTTTTCTCTCCCCCATCCCAAGAAGCACTCTGTTGGCCTTACCTTCCAGTTCAAGCCCACAGGGCTCACTAAGATAAGTCCTGCGCTCAGCCAAAGGTTGGGACCCAGTGGGTGAGCGGGGCGAGATGGGCAGGGCAGCCTCTGGGTCCCCCATGGGCCAGATTAATGGCTTGGGTGGGCCGGATCTGGCCCGTGGGCTGTAGTTTGAGGCCCCCTGCCTTATAGGAATTGTTTTATACTCATGTTCCTATCCTTCTTTCATTTCCCCCTCTCCCTTCTGGTATAACTGGATATAAATACTCATTGTGGTGAAACTGGATCTGTTTGGTTAGAAGTGGCCTGCTTTCTTCCAGATTTATTTATTTATATAGTTCAGAAAGGGCTACCACCATCTCAAAAGAATGAATTTCATCGTTTAGTTATCTCCTCTCTTACTCATTCTCCTCCTGGAAATGCTGTATTTTAGACATGGGCAATGGGAGGGATGTTAGATTCTGAGTCTCATTTACTCAGATAATCTGTTGATTATAAGAATAAAATGTATTTTAAAATATTATATTGAAGGAGAGGAATGTAAAATAATGTTTTTGGTGTGAGAATCCATCAACATTCTAGTTAATTATTTCTCTTCTTTTGTCCTCTTCACTCCACAAAACTCCATTCTACTTAGCTTCAATGATTCCCTTTTAATTTCTCTTCTCTCAATTCCTCTTCTCTTCTCTTCTCTTCTCTTCTCTTCTCTTCTCTTCTCTTCTCTTCTCTTCTCTTCCTCCTTTCCCTTTCCTTTATATTAATCTTCTCTGTCATTTCTCCATTCATTATTATTCTGGCCGATTGTTTCAAATAAATTGTTCTAATTAAATCTGTAAATTTCTTCCCAAATTTCATAATTTCCAATTGGTTAATAAGAAAGTTCCAGTTCAGATTGTCAAACGCCTTCTGAGCATCTGAGTTCTATAAGGAAATACAGGGCCCACTGGAAGTATTACTGTTGAATTTATATAACGAAGCACTGGAACAATCTAAACTACCACAGACATGGAGAGAAACACTAATATCACTTATCCCAAAGGACGGCACAGACACACAACAAATCAAGAACTACCAGCCAATCTCGCTGCTTAATGTGGATTATAAAATTTTTGTAACAATAATAGTTGAAAGGGCCAAAAAAATTTTTAAAGGAAATTATTAATTCGGATCAGAATGGATTTTTGCCAAGCAGATATATAAGAAATAATATAAGAATGATCATGGATACATTAGAATATTATGAGACCCACCCGGATAAAACATATTTCTTATGTATCGTGCAATTATGGATCGCATATGATGTCTCCTCTGACTTGGCACCTTAACTTTATTTTGCTTTGTTTTCTTTGGAAAGGTGTAGCATTCCACCTGCAGGATTTTTATCAGAGATTCGTGCTTCCCATCCAAATAACTGTGGGGCTCTTCAACCAGTCCCATCACCTACTTTCTTTCTTCAGGACATGCATCTCCCTATGGTTGGGAACATGTGGACTTCTGTCAGCGATGGGCAGGTGTCCAATCCCATTCTTCAGGTAAAGGAAAAATGCTGCCCATCTCTGCAGCACCCTTGGCTCAGATACAGCTCATTCAATACCTGCCTACTCTTTCAGGAAGAATTTTCTCAATGTATGAGCTGTCACCCAGCAAAACAGACTGCCAAACGAAGTCGTGAGTTGCTCACTAGAGATTTTCAAACAAATGAATGGCCAGCCATCAGAGATCTAGAACCGCACAGTTTGAGGAAACCTTGGGGTCTATGAATTATAGTCAATATTTCTTTAAGTCCAGTTGCTGGGAAGCAATAATGGAAAAAGAACAGTTGTGTTGTGTTCATGTTTCTGAACTTTCTGGTTCAAACTTATTTGTTAAATTCTGTGGCATAGTGCCAGGATAAACTCCAGCCTAATGTAGCAAGGTTCTTGAGATGTTCTTAAGAAAGGGTGATGGAACTGGACACGTTTACTCCATGACAGCCACCTATGACATAGTTTTGGGGCTGGGAAGGGGGATTGTGCGTAAGTCATTGAATCATTGTTGACTCCTGACGATTGCATGTAGAAAGAATCATGCAATTTTTTTGGCAAGATTTTCAGAAATGGTTTACCTTTCCTGTCTTCTTCTTAGAGTTGAGAAAGAGGGACTGGCCTAAAGTCTCCCAGCTGGCTTCATGCCCAAAGCGAGACCAGAAGTCACAATATTTTTTTTTTGCTGCACTTAACCACCAAACTGATTCTCATGACATAGTTTATAGAGGTGGGGCTTTTCTGCAAGGATTGTAAGATGGTTAATGATCATTTTTTGTTTTGCAGGTCATAATTGTCTCAAAGGTGCTTTATCAAAAGGCAACTGGACTGTTTTTTCCCTTTGTTTTGATGCTTTCAAAAGACTAGAATAATGGGCTACAGCACATTTTTGTCCAAATCATTATTTCATGTCCTCTATTGTAGCAGTTTCTTGATAGTCTTCGAATACAATTTGGTCTGATTTCAGTTCCCAGAATTAGCCATGTTAACTGGGGGATTCTGGGAATTGTACTCCAACACACTTGCAAGGTTGCATTTCCTGAGTCAGATGAAGAGAGCATATCTTTCTCCTTCTGTCCTGGCCACTTTTTACTATAGCAGGACAACCAGATTCTGTAACAGCTTTGTTCCCTATGCCATCCATCTGGTAAACTCACAAGATTCACTTTTCTCGCCATGTACCAGGAGTGAAATCCTACCGGTTTGGACCGGTTCGGGCAAACCAGTAGGGATGATTGGCATCGGTTTGCCGAACTGGTAGCAATCATCCCTGGTGGCCCCGCCCACGCCCACCCACTCGCCCACTTGCCTCTTCCAACTCACTTGCCCCTTCCCGCTCGCTCAGCGCTTCTGGCTGCTTGGCCCACATACCCACACCCACCCTATATAAGTTCCCTTCACCATGCGGCCCAGCTACTTGCCTCACCAGTCGCCTCACCTGCCCAGCTCACCAAAGATAAGCAATGCATGCCACCCACTCACCCTTCACCTTGGGTCGGGGGCTGGGGCCCAGGGACATGCGATTCCCCAAGGCCCCAGAGCCGCTGCCCACTCACCGCCCACCTCTACCGCTTCGGGGAATGGATCATTCCCTGGCTCTGGCCTTCACCCGGAGCTGCCACTTGCTGCCCGCTCTCCCTTTACCATCCTTACCTTCCTCCCACGACTGGCCGTCAGGGAAGGCAACTGGGCTCCTCGCCAGCCCGCATCTCACCCCTCTTGTCGCAAGATGCCTGCAGCCGCAGCCTCTTTTTTCCGGTGCATCTGGAGGCACTTCTTGTGCTGAAAAATACAGCAGCTGCAGGCTTCTTGTAGCGAAAGTTACCAGAGCTGCTCTCCTTCTTAAACATGCCGCCACCGTCGCTGCCCTTTCCATGTGCCAGCCGCGCATCCGCACACCCATTTATTTATTCTTTCATCATTCATCAGCAGCAGCAGGCAACGGTGTGCACATGTGCGGTCGGCGCATGGAACAGAGTGGCAATAGCAGCGGCACATTTAAGAAGGGGAGCAGCTCTGGTAACTTTCACTACAAGAAGCCTGTAGCCGCTGCATCTTTCAGCACAAGAAGTGCCTCTAGGCACACTGGAAAAAAGAGGCCATGGCTGCAGGCATCTCGGGACAGGGAAAATAGGCAGAATAGAAATTTTAAAAAATTTCCTACCGGGTTCTGTGGGCGTGGCTTGGTGAGGGGGTCATGTGACTGAGTGGGCATGGCTGTGAGTGACATTGAGTTTTATTTGTTTGTTTATTAGTTTGTTTATTTATAAAAATTATAAAAATTTATTGGCCACTCATCTTACCATAGGGTAACTCTGGATGGCTTACAGTCATAAAAAATATATCTATACATATACACGTAGTCCTCAACTTATTGCTGGCTCATATTTAAGTGATTGTCCACTAGGACTCCAAGATCTCTCTGGACAATCATTTAAATATGAGCCAGCAGTGTGCAGCAGCTGCCAAAAAAGCCAACACAGTTCTAGGCTGCAGTAACAGAGGGATAGAATCAAGATTATGTGAAATGTTAATACCACTTTATAATGCCTTGGTAAGGCCACACTTGGAATATTGCATTCAGTTTTGGTCATCTGTGTTCTCTGATCCTCTGAAAAGTCACTGAGAAAATACAGGAAGATTGAGGGTGGCCTTTGACCTTATAAGGATCGAACAGGTGTGACAGAGCCATGGTCATTCTATAATCTGCATCTCCTCTGCAAGCAGCCAAAGTTTATCAACAAATATATATATATATATATATATATATATATATATATATATATATATATATATATATATATATATATATATGTGTGTGTGTGTGTGTGTGTGTGTGTGTGTGTGTGTGTGTGTGTTTTTTTCTTCTAGCCAGGTTTTCCCTATGTAGCCAAGGTTTTTTTATATATATATATATATGCTACTTGGGGGACTCAGGCCAAACCAAAGAGGGTTTTGATGTAGCCATGTTCTGATTCTGGAGTCTGATGATTTTCAACAATTCTGTGCTGGTGCTGTGCATAGATTAAAAACCTCTGACTGTTCCAGCTTTGTATCTCGGCTGACTATTTTATCTCAGTTGTTTTCCAGTGTTTGTCTATCATTACTACCACATTTTGGAGCGTTCACAAAAGACCATCATTTCTCGGATTGCCAATTTAGTTCTATCACTCCTTGCTTATTTTAGAAATATCAACACTAAATCCATTCTGGACATGCTTAGAAGGAGCCAGGGACTTGCTCAATTCTCTTCCCCTTCTCATCATCTGATAGAAATAAAAATAAAAATAGAATCATAGGGCTGGAAAGGAATTGGAGGTCTTCTAGTTTAACCCCTTGCCCAAAGCAGGAATCAAAGAGCCGAGGTGGCGCAGTGGTTAAAATGCAGTACTGCAAGCTACTTCTGCTGACTGCCGGCTGACTGCAATTTGGCAGTTCAAATCTCACTGTCAACTCGCAAAGCATCCCTGGCCTGCTCTCGAGTTGCCATAGGCCAGGGGGGATGGGAAACCGGCGAAATGGCACAGCAGCCCAAGACAGATGCACATTCCACGCCTATCTCTCTCAAGGTTGTATCCCAGGGTTACATACATCAGTGAGGGGAGTGACCTCTACAGCCTGCAAAATTGCTCCGTTGGTGAATGTGATTAATGACACACCCTGGGGGGAGTGGGGAAACAGGGTCATATTGGAGTGTAAATTATGTAGGGTCAGAGTTGGCTTCACTTGGGAACGACATGAAGCTCCTAATAAATAACCGGATTTCTTTTGAGGCTTGGCTCGAGACTCATGATTTAATTAGGACATCCCTCGGAACCCACCAGGCTCAAGGTTGACTCAGCCTTCCGTCCTTCCGAGGTCAGTAAAATGTGGACCCAGATTGTTGGGGGCAACAGGCTGATTCTGTAAACCAATTAGAGAGGGCTGTAAAGCACTGTGAAGTGGTATATAAGTCTAAGTGCTATTGCTATTGCTATCCTTATACTATCCCGAACAAATGGTTGTCCAATGTTTTCTTGAAAGCCTCCAACAATGGAGCACTCACAACTCCAGGAAGCAAGCAGCTCCATTACTTAACAGTTCTCGCTGTCAATCATTGAGACGCGCCTCCCATTCTGATTTTGCCAATGATATTCTTAAATGAAAAGCATTTCTTTGCGTTGCTTCCAACCATGTACACACTCCCTTTATTTATGCATTTTGGTATGGGAGTCTTGATGATGGAGAAGAACAGTATTGCAGTAATCAGAGAAATATGTAAAAGCCAAAAGAAAACTGGGTGTCAGTATTACATTAAATTATTGATCAGTTTCTTCTACCCTTTGTATATTGATTTTGCTTCTGGGAGCTATTTTTGTCATCCTTTTTTTTTTCTTGATCATAAAAATCAATCCTGTGATTTGTGATAAATTTGTTTAGTTCATTCTGGTACTTTGTGTGTCAAGTGAGCTATTGATGAATAGAATAGAATAGAATAGAATAGAATAGAATAGAATAGAATAGAATAGAATAGAATAGAATAGAATAGAATAGAATAGTTCTTTATTGGCCAAGTGTGATTGGATACTTCACATTTCCAATCACATATTAGATGTTAGACCTAATCAAAGGTGGGATTTACTTACCTTCCTGAACAGTTCGCAAATGTGAGAGTGTACGCAAGGCCTTCCACGCATGTGCAGTAGTCACACATTACGTCCGGGTGGACGAAGACTCCCGTAATCACCACTACCAGTTCACCAGAACTGGACAGAACCAACAGAATCCCACCTCTGGATCTTTGGTTTCTGACATTTGATTTTGAAAACTAACATACATCCAATTTTGCCCAGGTCCTGGACTCAAAACTGATTTGAAGGCACACATTGTAAAGACTAGAGATCTCCAAACTTGGCAACTTTAAGACTTGCAGACTTCAACATGGCTGACTGAGGAATTCTGGGAGTTGAAGTCCGCCGGTCTTAAAGTTGCCAAGTTTGGAGACCCTTTGCTCAAGACTAAAACCAAGAATGACATGTGGCAATTTTTCCAAGCTGACTTCTTTATTGTTTCACATCCACAGGCAGTATCTTGCCTACAGATGGAGGCCTCTACTATCCATATCTACAATATAACTATGGGAACTATTAAGGAGGGGCTGTCTTCACCCTCTTTCTCCCACACATAATATCGGGGCTGAGTTGCCTCTTATTTCTCTGGACTGCAATTCCTTCCTCACTGCAATATCCCATCTCTCTCTCTCCCTCTCCCTCTTCCTCCTTCTCTCTCTCTCCCTCTCTCTCCCTCTCTCCCTCCCTCTCCTACAGAAGAGAAATGGGAGAACAGCTTGTACTGTCTGTTCTTTCTATGGTGACCCCAATTAAGCCATGTAAGAGAGAGGAGTGGAAGGACTTTGACTCATGAATCAGTTCTTGGCAAGATGCCCCATTCTCGCTGGCTTGGGTTTTTTTTTCTCCAAGAACATAGACGAATTCCACAGGCTTTGAAACTCAGCTGCTGCTGCTGCTGCTGTTGTGACTGTACCAAAAAAATTAAGGCCAAATTCAAAAGAGGATTCCTAAGTCCTTCGCTAATGAGAAAACAGAGAAGGTGAGGCCAAGGCTGAGGAATGAAGGATGACTGTGAAGGGAATCAGATCTCAGCATGTGAGAGCTGTTGCAACAGGTCTGCCTTGCCAAGGCTCTTAGGCCAGTTCCAGAGGCATGCCAAGCCAACATCCAACAACAGGTACAGCCAAGCACCAAAATGCCTTTGTCCTCCCTCCCTCCCTCTCTCCCTCTCTCTCACTCTCTCTCTCTCTCTCTTTATTCTTATTTTTTAACTACCCCTCTCCCTCAAAGTGGGGCTTTTCTCCCCCTTTTACCTGTTTGCCTGCTTTTTATTTATTTATTTATTTGGGTTGTATCTTAGCAGCTGATGTTTTTATGCAATATCTTTCGTAAATTTCAAAAACACACATTAAAACACCTGAATAACAGGACAAGTTTAAAAGTGACAGAAACATACATCAAACAAATATATAGACAAAAGGACCTCAACTTTTTTTTCTACAAAGATAATAATGCACACAGATGCACACATATATAAAATATTCAATAAATTAATATTCTATTCTTAATATATTCTTTTCTTAATTTTAATCTAACACATAATCAACTGTCAAAAGTGAATCAACACAGTATTTGAAAAACCACAATATTTTCGTAGTCAAATCATATCTATTCCTCAAATCCCCCAGTCAGACATTTTCCCTGTTGGACTTCTGCCTGCAGATGGCGCATCACCTCCCACACCTTAGGTTTTGAAGGGAAATGCTTCTGTCGAGAAAAACGGCACAACATGCTGAGCGGAAACAGGATTTCTGGTTGCGAGACAGCTTTAAAAAATCCAAGTAGATGTGAACTGCCAATTAATAAGTTTAGTTTACAGATTGGACAATATCCCACAGTCATAGGAGAAATTATGATTTGGCAGAATGCAGCTCCGATACAGCTGTTCTGCAACAGATCTAATTATTTCGCTATACTAAAGTTAATTGCTAACATTCCCATCCCACGCTGTGCATATTTTGTCATATTTTCGTCTAGCCTATAAGTAAAATGCAAAATGGTGTATGTTCAGATCTTGAGGACTAGTCCCAGAATAAGAAGAAAAGGTTCAATTACTCTATTGATAGATCAAGGCAACATCATATTATTACACTGGGCGACTGATTCATATTTATGACGATTGCAGTGTCCTAGAGTCATGTAATTGCCTTTTGCGACCTTCTGACAAGCAACGTCAATGGAGAAACCAGATTCACTTAATAACTGTGTTACTAATTTAGCAACTGCAGTGATTCACTTAACCAATGTGGCAAGAAAAGTCATAAAATGGGGCAAAACAACAATTTTTTCACTTAATGACATAAATTTTGGGGTCAATTGTGGTCGTAAGCTGAGGACTGCCGGTATCATATTAGTAGGAGTTTCATTCATTCCTTTGATTGTGTTATTCCAAATAAATGTGTCTGCAATCCACCATGGGGCAAAAACATGAGATGAAATCTAAAGTTTCCATCAGTGCCAGGACCACCATTTTGGTAGGTAAAATGAGGACCCGGTTTGTGGGGGCAATAAGCTGACTTTGTATAAAAAAGAACACCGCTTGGGGGGGAGCGAAAGCCCTACTAAGCAGGTATATACAAAAGTGCGAAGGCTATTGCTTAACACATTGTAAGCCGCCCTGACTCTCTGGAGAAGGGCGGCATATAAATAGAACCAATAAATAGAACCAATAAATAAATAAATAAATAAATAAATAAATAAACAAACAAACAAACAAATAAATAAATAAATAAATAAATAAATAAATAAATAAATAAATCTCCATGGTTTCATTTGCCATTTCTAGAAGGAGGAAACTGAGATGTCCAGTTCTGGATCTTAGACTGTCATGTCTAATTTGGTCCTTGGGGTACCCCAAAAATGTGATGGCTGGAATGTTGGGAGATGGGACAGAATTTTGTGCTATGGGACGGAATGTTGGGAAGCAGGATGGAATGTTAGCAACTGGCCATTAATATGCTGGAAGTTAATGAGATCCAGCAGAATTATACCAAATTTTGCTTCTTGGATAAAATCATGCAATCTGTAAAACAAACAGATTAACTGGCAGCCCACACCCATTTATCCTCTTGGCAGTGTGTTTGTTCTACTAATTGCAAGGCTGAGTTCATAGGATGGGTAAGTGTTCCATTATGACAACCAGAAAAACAACCCACATTTGTCTAAAACAGGGGTGTCAAACCCGATTTCATTGAGGGCCACATCAGGGTTGTGTTTGACCTCGGAGAGCGTGGGGCCTGGCCATGGTGGGTGTGACACGCGACACGTGTCAGGGGCACCTGTGGTGGCCAAGCGCTAAGGCAGGACTTCCCTGAGACCCTCCTCACTCTCATTATAATGTCCCTTCCTTCCTTCCTTCCTTCCTTCCTTCCTTTTTTCCTTCCCTCTTCATTCGCCTTTCTTCTTCCTTCCCCTCTTTTCTTATTTTTCCTTCCTTGCTCTCTTCCCCCCTTTCCTTCTTTTTCTTTGTCTTTCCTCTTTCCTTTCCTGGAAATGCTCAAATTTTCTCCATTTTCTCGGGCAGAGGCACCGTGTTTTACGACTTCTCTTGCCACGTGTTAAGTGAATCACTGCTCCTGTTAAATTAGTAGCATTAGTAGTTGTTAAGTGAATCTGGTTTGTTAAGTGAATTGATTTTGCTTGTCAGAAAGTCACAAAAGGGGATCATATGATACTGAGACACTGCAACTGTCATAAATGTGAGTCAGCTGTCAATGTAAATCATGTTACTGTGGGGATGCTATAACGGTCATAAGTGTGAGAGATGGTCATAAGCAGTGGTGGGTTCCTCTCGGTTCTGCCCGGTTCCGTCGAGCTGGTAGTGGTGACGATATGACATCACCGAACCGGTTCTGCCCTGCCCCCACCTACCCACCCCCCGTTATTCTTACCTTTTATTTGGCCCCACCCCCAATCTATTGCTGCCTCCTGAGTCCCAGCTGGTGGCTAGAGGGAAAAAAAACTGTTTAAACTTTTGCCGTTGGGCTTCAAAGAGCCGCCCTACAGCTGATCAGTGTTAAAAGAAAACAAATGAGTAGACCGGTGCCTGCAAAAATAAATGGGTAGACCAGTGCCTGCAAAAATACATGAGTAGATCAGTGCCTGCAAAAATAAATGGGTAGATTGGTACAGCTCTGCAAGCAGTTCAAAGCCTGGTAGACCAGTACCTCTGCTAAATCCTAAATAATTGTCACATGACCATCAAGCCATGCCCACAAAATAAGCCACATCCACAGAACCAGTAGTAAAAAAAATTTAGAACCCACCCCTGGTCATAAGTCACTTTTTTCAGTGCCATTGTAACTTTGAACAGTCACTAAATGAACTTTTGTCTGTCAAGGACTACCTGTAGTTGAAAAGATGACAGCTGGTATTTGATTTCCACCAAGCAACTACCCCTGTCAATTGTTAAGCTAGGTTGAAATTTATTGAATATTAGTAGCTTGAGTTGGTAGTTATCTTGTTGGTTTGAGCTCCGAGCTTGGCGATTTGGTTGCAAACATTTCATCCCCATTCAAGGAGATATCTTTTTTTCCCCTCTGTTTAAATAAATTTTTATTAAACATATTTCAACCTTTACACCACGTTTCCACTCTTTACAGCATTCCAGTATTGGTATCACTCATATTTATATAGTTTCCAATTTTTATAGATTGCTGTTTTATATATTATATAATTATTTAATCATATAAATTTATAATTATTTATGTACATATTTAATATCTTTTACCTTTAAAATGTAGCAATATTTACAAATATATATAAAATATTTCCCGATTTTAATTTAACTCTTAAATAATCTTTATGTGTGGATTTTACATCTATTTTCTAGCCAATCGTACCATATATTCCAAATCTTATAATATTCTGTTTCTTCTCTATCTTTTAGTTCCATGGTTAACCTATCCATCTCTGCACAATCAAGCACCTTTTTTATTATCTTTACATCAGAAGGAAGTTGTCTTGTTTCCAATTTTGAGCACATGTGATCCTAGCTGCGGTTATTATATGGAGTATAATATATTGAATATTTTTGCATAGGTTTTCTCTTATTATGCCCAATAAAAATAATTCTGGTTTCAGCTCAATTTTTTGTTTCATAATTTCTTGTATCCAATTCTTTATTTTGACCCAGTATTGCCTAACTTTTGGGCAAGTCCACCACATATGGAGGAATGCAGGGGTGGGTTCTACTTACCTTTACTACTGGTTCGCGTGATTTAGATTCACTAGAAAGCAGGATTTCCTGCTTTCTAGCGATTTTAAATCGTGCGGCACAGCTGATCATCGAAAATACCAGTTCAGATGAACCAGTAGCTTTATCACTACCGGTTTGCCCGAACCGGTGCGAACCGGTAGCATTTCACCACTGATGTCAAGATATTCCATCATGTGACCTTATAACATACATCCATATATCACAAATGGATTTATTTAAGATTGCAAGCCAATGAAAACAATCTAACATCATTAATCCTACAAGTATCAGTTTAGCAATTAATTTAATTAATTGCTAAACTGATACTTTAATTTAATTGATACAATTAACTGATACAAATTTTATTCACCTATGGATTAAATTTGCTTGTGAAGAATGTTTCTAAAAGAAGGGAGGTATTTTCCTGGCTTTTCAAAACAGTTATTTCTATTTTTATATATATACATATAAATATATTAGTACATACTATAGAAGCTTACCTACTATTAGTAGTAGTAGGTATCATGGAGAACCGGTAATTCTCGACATTTTGTCAGATCAGAATTCCCAACAACTTTCAAGTTTGGACTCATTCATTATGGTCAGTGGAAGTTGGCATCCAGCATAATATGAGCATGTCCCCAGTCAGCAAATTAAATGTTAACCATATTAGAGGTAGTCCTCAACTTACAACAGTTCATTGAGTGACCGTGCAAAGTTAAAAGGCACTGAAAAGGGGAATTGTGACCGTTTTTCACACTTGCGACCATTGCAACACCCCCAGGGTCACATGATCCAAAGGCAATGGGGAAATCAAATTCACTTAACAACTGTGCTACTAACTTAATAACTGCATTGGTTCACTTACAACTGTGGCCAAAAAATCTATCTATCTATCTACCTATCATCTATCTATCATTTATCTATCATCTATCTATCATCTATCTATCATTTATATCTATCTATTGCTATCTATCATCTATCTACCGTATCTAGCTAGCTAGCTAGCTACCTATCCATCCATTATCTGTCTGACTGACTTCTGTCTGTCTGTCTGTCTGTCTGTCTGTCTGTCTGTCTATCTATCTATCTATCTATCTATCTATCTATCTATCATCTATATAGAGCCTCGGTGGTGCAGTGGACTAAAGTGCTGTTAAGTGCTAGCACTTAGCTGCCAGCTGCCTGCAATTAGTGCAAGTTCGAATCTCACCAAGCTCAAGGTTGACTCAGCCTTCCATTCTTTCGAGATAGGTAAATTGAGGACCCAGATTATGGGGGCAATAAGCCAACTTTGTATAGAACAACACCGCTTGGCGGGGGCCCGAAAGCCCTAATAAGCAGGTATATACAAAAAAGTATGCAGGCTATTGCTATAACGCATTGTAAGCCCCCCTGAGTCTATGGAGAAGGGCATCATATAAATTGGACTAATAAATAAAGCTATCTCTCGTATCTAGCTAGGTAGCTAGCTAACTATCCATCCATTATCTGTCTGTCTTTCTGTCTATCTCTAGCTAGCTAGCTAGCTAGCGATACCTAGCTATCTAGCTCTCAAGCTATCTAGCTAGCTATCCATTCATTAGCTATCTAGCTATCCATGCATTATCCAGCTATCAAGCTATCTAGGTATATATCCATGCATTATCTCTCCCTCTCTCTCTCTATCATTCTATCTATCTATCTATCTATCTATTAGATGGATAGATAGGTAGATAGGTAGGTATAAGTGTGATTCACTTACAACTGCGGTAAGAAAGGTCGTAAAATGGGGCAAAAGTCATTTAACAAAGGTCTCATTTAGCAACAGAAATTTTGGGCTCAATTGTGGTTTTAAGTCAAGGACAACCTGTAGTTTCAAAGTTTGTTGCTTTAATTGCCACTGATACCCTATAATAACACCAGTCTTCACTCTTGTTTTGAGGCTATGTTTTTAACCTGTATAATGTTTTATATCTGGACTTTAAAAACAAGACTTAAGGAAGACATAAATAGGCAAAACAATTCCCAGCTAATCAGCAATGAGGAAAAGACAAGCTCTCCTCCCTTTTGATTAGATTAGCTGATAATTTGGAAAGCCATTCTGCCTTTTTTTTACGAGCGTATCTCATGGTTCATTGGCTTTGAAAGCATCTGGATCGGTTTTAAGGAAGAATTGCTGGATTCTTAGGAGCCATGTGGTTCATCTCTAGGTCAAGAATGGAACTTCAAGTCTTCTCTCCTGGCAGTTGAGCTGTTAAGGCAAGATTGAAACGTGTCTGTCAGGGATGCAAAAGCATATATCTTGTTAACTGACCATTCTTCACCACTCGTGCAGGGGTGGGCTTCAAAAATTTTAGCAAGGGGTTCTCTGCCCAGTTGCTAGGTGAGCGTGGCCATGATGGGTGTGGCCTAGTCGGCCTCCGGCATCATGGTGGGGGGGCATTTTTGCCCTCCCCAGGCTCTGGAGGCTTTCCCCGAGCCTCTGGGAGGACAAAAACGGCCTCCCCAGGCTCCGGAGGCCCTATGGAGGCTGGAAACGGGCCTGTTTCCGGCCTTCCCGAACATCCAGTAGGCCCGTTTTTTGCCCTCCCCGAGCCTCCACGCACACCCTGCACTTACCTGCATCCAAAACAGGCCACGTGGAGACTCCTGGGAGGAGGAGTGGGGTGGGCGGGGCCAGCCAGAAGTGAGATTTGGGGGTTCCCCAAGCTGCAGAAAATCTTAGCTAGAGGTTTTCCTAAACTCCTGTGAACTCCCAGCAGCCCACCCCTGCACTGATGCAGATTCCCTCTGGGAATCATAGAATCATTAACTGGAAGGATCTTCTTGCTCAGTGCTGGAAGATCTCCAAGAAAAGGATCTCCAACCTGTGCCTGAATGATCACCCCTCTGAGTGATTGGTTCTGCTATGACACTGTTGTCAACATCAAGATATTTATCCTAAAACTTAAATTCCCCCTCCTGTAATCGAAGTCTATGGTGTATAGTTGTCTCTTACACAACAGTAATAAACCAATTACTTTAACCATGTTTGAGTTATTGGATTAGCACCTGCTAGATCCAAGTTGAAGTCCATCCATGGCCTCCTTTGGTGGCTTTGGATCAGTTGTCCCAAAGGTGCTTTTTCAAGAGGCAACTGGACTTTCTGGTTTTTCTTTGAAGACATTTCACTTCTCATCTAAGAAGCTTCTTCAGCATTGACTGGATGGTGGGGAATGAAAGGATTTATCTTCCTTGCAGACAGTGGGTCATTTGCATCTTTTTAGCAAGTCATTACGGCCACCTGGAGATTTACCTATGTAGTCAGGGTCACCTGAGTGCTGCAATGGGTGTGGAGCCTTCCTAGAACTGTGGAAAGGGCTGTGTTGTAGCAAGCATGAGGAATTCTGGGAGTTGAGGTCCACAAGTCTTAAAGTTGCTAAGTTTGAAGATCCCTGCACTACAAGATAATAACCTGAGTATTGGGCTCCATTCGAGAGACCATATCTTAAGTAGGATTGAGACAAACTGGAATGGGTTCAGGGAAAGACAATAAAGATTGTTGAAGACTGGAAATGAAGTCCTGGGAGAAATGTAGGGAACTGGATATTGTTAAACATAACAAGACTAAGGATCTACGACAATATCCTGCAGATTTCAGGAGGGATATCACAGATTTCTCAAAGGGCAAAACCCGGGGAACAATTATCCAAATTTGCAGGGGTAGATTCCAAGTGACTGCTAGGAAAATTTAACCGTAGAGCCAATTTTCCAGAGAGATGGCAGGCCTCTTCATTTGGAGGCATTCAAGCCATGGCTGGACACCGATCTGTCTGGGATGCTTTCGTTCGGATTTCTCCACTGAACCGTCGGGTTGGACTTGATGGCCTCAATTGGACTTGATGGCCTCAATTGCCTTCCCAACTCTCTGATGCTAGGATCATCGGTCATGTCAATTTTTCCTCTGTTGAACTTAATGATTTATTCTACCCACTTTTTTTTTAACAAGGCTGTTTTTCCATTTTCATAGCGATTCCTCTGAATCTGTTCCAGCTTGTCTATCATTCAGGAGGTAGACCGAGTCTTGTGCACAGAACTCTCTGTCCTCTGTTGGTTTCCATAACAATCAAATCAAATTGACCCCCGCCTAAAAAAAACCAGCTAGCTTGTTTTTGTTACACTTCTTTCAAGGGGGTGGGGCTGGCAAAAGTCTTTGCTGGAAAAAGACTATGGATTCTCTTCAGAGCTTTTTTTGCAGCCAGCATGAGCTGGTGTTTTCTTCCAAGATGGGGAGAACTTCAAAATGGCTGCCAACAGAAATGGCTCCTTTTTTTGTTTACCACTAAGGAGAAACTTAATTTCTGGCACCATCGGCAACTACAAGTACCCTGTTTCCCCAAAAATAAGACATCCCCTGATAATAAGCCCAATTGGGCTTTTGAGCGCATGCGCTAAAATAAGCCTCCCCCCAAAAATATTTAAACGCAGAGCTGGAAATCAGATAAGATGGCAAGAGGAGCTCCATCTTGCTCCACGCACCCCAAAATAATAAGACCTCCCGAAAATAAGGCTAAACGCCTATTTCTGGGTTCAAAAAAATATAAGACAGGGTCTTATTTTCAGAGAAACACAGTAGCCCTCGACTTACAACAGTTCATTTAGTGACCATTCAAAGTGACTTATGAGCGTTTTTCACACTTACGACCATTGCAGAATCTCCATGGTCACCTGATCCATATTCAAATGCTTGGCAACTGACTCATATTTATGACGGTTGCAGTGTCCCAGGGTCATGGGATCACCTTTTGTGACCTTCTTATAAGCAAAGTCAATGGGAAAGCTAGATTTGCTTAACCACTGTGCCAAGAAATGTCGTAAAATTGGGGCAAAATTCACTTAACAAATGTTTCACTTAGCAACAGAACTTTGGGGCTCAATCGTGGTCGTAAATCGAGGACTATCCGTGGTGCTTTCCAGCAGAGTCTTTTATTCAAGAGGAGCCATGCAATAGATCTCTGTCAATCATTCTCCTGTTGTGAGTTCCTGGTTTCCAATCACTTGTGTTCTCTTCATGGCAGAGGCTAAGGAACCAAGATGGTGGGTGCAACCACCAAACAAATCTTTACCCTCTTCTATGTATATTGATATAGAATGTGGGTACAAAGAGGCAAGGCTTCCATCTACGCCTGGGGTTATAAATTTGTCCCCGTCCCACATGAATGAATTGATGACAAAGTCTAAAAGTTTCTGGACACTTGGAGATGTCTTAACGTCAAGTCAGAAGAAAGAGGAATTTTCTTATTTGACATCAGGAGAACTTAAGCCCACCTCCCTCATGGGCTGAGAAGAGAGGAGGGGGTCAACCTATTTTCCAAACCATCTGAAGGCCAGACAAGCAGGGGTGAAATCCAGCAGGTTCTGACAGGTTCTGGAGAACCAGTAGCGGAAATTTTGAGTAGTTCAGAGAACTGGCAAATACTACCTCTGGCTGGCCCCAGAGTGGGAGGGAATGGGGATTTTGCAGTATCCTTCCCCTGCCACACCCACCAAGCCACACCCACCAAGCCACACCACGCCCACCAAGCCACGCCCACAGAATCAGTAGTTTAAAAAAATTGAATTTCACCACTGCGGACAAGGAATAATGGATGGAAACTGATCAAGGAGAGATTCAGTCTAGAAATAAGCAGAAATTGTCTGACGGTGAGAGCAATTAACCAATGGAACAGCTTTGCCTTCAGGAGTTGTGGGAGCTTCATCACTGGAGGCTTTCAAGAAGACACCGAAAGAGACAAGAAGAGACTTTGTCAGACTGGTGTAGGGTCTCCTGTTTTTTGGGGGGGGGGGGGGGTTGGACTAGATGACCTATAAGATCCCTTCCAACTCTGTTACTCTGTTCCTCATGTTACTAGGACAAAAAGCAATGGATGGAAACTAACCAAGGGGAGAAGCAACCTAGAACTAAGGAGAAATTTCCTGACAGTTTGACCAGTGGAACGACTTGCCTCCAGAAGTTGTGGGTGCTCCAACACTGGAGGTTTTTAAGAGGAGATCCATTTGTCTAAAATGATACAGGGTCCCTTGCTTGACCAAGTGGCTGGACTAGAAGATCTCCAAGCTCCCTTCCAACTCCATTATTTTGTTACTCTGTACACATACGCGCTATAGTACTGTAAGAAGAAACATCTTTCATCGTTCACATAAGTCTTTTTGCATCTTTGCTAAAATGAAATCCAACATCTTGGGAGAATGTTCCACTTGTCTTCTATAGCATCGTGTCTAAATTAACCCTAGAGGCTATGGTCAACAGCTGACTGCCGGACAAGTTGAATTGTTTTCCTTTTTAAGATGAAAAGCGAAAGAGGGCTTTCATCACTGAACTGAGCTTCTGAAATAACTGCCCTCCCATCTTGAACTACCATATTTTTCTCATTTCTGTTTTCATATCATATCCGTCCTGTTTCTTTTCTTCTGCACCACCCAAGAACCCAAACCGGTGACGGACAAGCCAAATGAAAACATCTCACAGTTTCAAAACCACTGGCCAACATGTGATTTTTATTTATTGTTTTTAAATAACGTACTTCCAACACGCCTCTAAAAATTGGCTTTGAAATGTGGCTTTGACAGATCATCATAAAATGCTACTGTTTTCCCCCAAGTTAACGAATTTTTATTCCCGCCTGCTTGAAATGCCTTCTGTAAAAGTAACGGGACAGCAACGCTCAGGATCCCATAGAAGAGAATATCCGAAGGTCAGGGTTGAACTGTGGAGCTCTTGATGCACTTGAGCGTGGTTGTTTGCTTGCAATTGTTACATTACCACACTACGTCACATCTTCAGTGCTAGTGAATGTTCCCTGTTTATTTATATTAGCTTGCCTACCAGTATTAGCGGATGTAGTTTTCTCTTTGGTGGTTCCTTGATTAGGTTATTGTTTTCTGCTTGATTGGTTTTCTGGTGTTAATCCCTGCTTATCTGGGTGTAGGCTGCCAGAGACAGTGTGTTCCGGTCTTTTTATTTCTTTCTTAGCTTTTTTATTATCTCTTTTGAATGGTGTGTAAATGTGGTTTATCTCTGTGTGTCTATTGACGACTGATTTGTCTGAATGGTAAACCTCAAGGAATATGTTGTTGTTGCTGGTAACTCTAAATGGATTTTTGTTGATCAAGACTGAATGATGAGGCTTTAAAGATTTGTTTAAAGAAAAGAACATGGGATAAAGGGAACTTTTGTTGTATTTTCAGAGAAAGTGATAAATTACTGCATTAAAAAGAAAGGAAATGAATATAAAGTTGGTTTATTTGATTATGGTTAAAATATATATGCTGTTATTTCTGGTAACTTCGAATGGACGTTTGTTAATTAGGACTGAATGATGAGGCTTTAAAGGTTTGCTTATAGGTAAGCAAACAAAGCTCCCGAACAAAGAGAACCGGTTTGATGACGAACCGGGCCGAACCGGGAGGAACCCACCACTGGTGGGGATGCTCCAATAATCATAACTGCAAGGATCAGTTGTAAGTCATTTTTTTCAGCACTTGTTGCAATTTCAAACTGTCACTAAACAAATGGTTGTAAGCGGAGGCTACTTGTATGCAAAAATTCTTTTTGAAAAAAAATAGAAGCTTTGGGGGTGCGGGTAGTGGAGCAAAGGGACACAGGAGGGAAAGACTTAATTTCACACCCTTGCCTCGACCAGATTTGTGAGCATACACACAAACACACATATACACACATGCTGCAATTCCAGTCCACTGCAGTTCTCTCTTTTTGATGGCTCCAATTCGCATATTTCAAATGTTTATCTTCTGCCTCGTTCCTGCTTGGTCCACAGGGGCCCAATGCCCTTTCGGATGTGGTGGATCAAAGCAGTCACTCCATCCTAAATGAAGTTGACTCATGCATTCTTTTAAGAAATCAGCTCGAGTCATAGTCACAGTCAGTCACTCCTGCGGTAATTGCTTCCAGCAGTTAATCGTGCCTCCCACAAGTGTTTTCTTCATCCCCCTTGCCTCCTTTTCCCGGTGTCCTTCGTCTCGGCTGGTGACACCCAGTTCCAGGATTATCAGAGAAGGAGAAAAACAACCCTCCTCCTTGTTCGTAATTTAGGAAACATCTATCAGGCGCCTTACTCTGTTCTCTGTCTTTGTTTATATATATAAAAAAAGACACACCGAGCTACAAAAAGCTACAACTCCTTGACTCATCAAGAAGCTCTCCTATTTCAGTGATGGCCCCACTCCTGCTCTTCTTTGACCTCTCTTGGGTTTATGATGTCATTCTGGAGACAGGGAAACTGCACAAGCTGTTCTAAATGTGGCCACATGATAGCTTTATGTAATAGCACGATCCACCTGTTCTCCAGATGTGTTGGGCTTCACCTCCCTGATTTCCTAGCCAGCAGGCTGTACAACGCTGTGGCCTCCTCTACCATCCCATTGGACATTGGCACTCTCAGAGTTGAGAAGGACACACAAACACAAACACAGAGAGAGAGAGAGGTACAATCTGCCTGTTCTAATCTAATTTTTCCTCCTCTTTCCAATCTTTCTGGGAAGAAGTGCAGAGAGGGTCTTGAAGAAGACACTCAACAGCCTTTAGATAAACCCCAGTTTAGCTCTGGAAGGAAGAACCGAGGAGACCTCAAGTTTTCTTCACTTTGATGCGTTTGGTACAGGATCCAATCTGGGTTGGTCACCAGGACCAGAGGTGGAGTCTTCCAAGCATTCGGACTCGTGCTAGAGCCCATTCTCAGGGAACGTCTCTCTATCAGAATGTGAATGAGTCCAAAAGCTCAGAAGACTAAACCTCTAGTCCCAGTGACCAATCCAGATTAGATCCTGCAACATTATCCTGGGACATGTATATTTGCTTTCTTTTGTGATGCTCTTAGGTATGAGAGAGAGACAATCTGTTAGGCTTCCCAGATTCTCTTATAATACTTTATAACCATGACACACGTGCCCAAAGTGGCACATGAAGCCATATCACCCGGCACACACCCGGCACGCGCGGCCTTGCCTGTTTGTCTTCCAGGTTTCTGGCTCGCATGTGTAAGCGATGATCAGCTGTCCTTCGTGCGCGCAAAAACTGGTGTGGGCATACGCACCAGCCAGTTGATCATTGAGCGCTCATTTGCAGTAGAACCCGGAAGTTTGACTTTTGCTGGAGTGTGGCCCCGACGAGCGGGCGCGTCTACGCACAATGTTTCCGCATGACTTTTTCAGCAGTCGGTCCCGAAAAGGTTTGCCGTCACTGCTCTATGACAATTAAGTAGACTTCCGGAGTGGTTCCTTCATAGTGGTTGCTGAATATCTTCTTCAACGTCACCTCCCTGCTGCTCCACAACATCTCATTCAATCCACAAAGGTGAGTACATGACCCTGGGACACTGCGACCATCATCAATACGAGCCAGTTTCCAAGCAACTGAACTCTGATCACATGACGATGGGAATGCTACAATGGTTGTGTGAAAAACAGGCACAAGTCACTTTTTTCAGTGCCCTTGTAACTTTGTACAGTCACTAAACAAACTGTTGCTTGTACAGTCAAGTGACTGCAGTGCTTGGAAAGAGGTAGAAAAGAGGGATACACTGAATTTCTTGCCTGTATATCTGAACTACTGATTTGAGATTGAGAGGAGAATTCTTCAAGGGAGAAAGGAGGTTTTTTTTTTCCCTTTTTAGCTTGAGGCTTGACCACAATTTACTCATCAAATTAAGGGTTTCATTCCAGAGGTATTTCTGTGGCTGTAGGCTAGCCCTATATTTCTGATGGTTGAATCTAATACTATAAACCTCTCCCAATTCCACAAGTGAAAAGAATGTTACGCTATTCTGCCATTCAAAAGATGTGTGGACTTCAACTCCCAGAATCTCCAGACCTCAATTCCCAGAATTCTCCGATCAGCAAATCACGATGAAATACCATGTCCGTGTACCATGAATGGTGCTCCATCACTGGAAGTTTTTAAGAAGCAACTGGACAGCCATTTGTCTGAAATAGTATAGGCAGTGGTGGGATTCATCTAGTTCGCACCTATTCGGGAGAACCGGTTGTTAACTTTCTAAGCAGTTCGAAGAACCGGGTATTGGAAGAAATCTTATTTTGTTTTTTTCCACTTTACAGGACTAATCCTGTAAGGAAGGCAGGAAGGAAACATTCTGGTGTTGTTTCTAGCATAATCTTTATTGCCCTGCTTACAGAAACTGCCTCTCCAGTTAACCCTTAGTACATTGTAACAGCTAAGGCAAAGCACCCATCGACGTGAGTGATGTTGAGTTGGCCACGCCCACACAGTCACATGACCACCAAACCACGCCTACCCAGCTGGTCATTAGGGCAGAGATCTGGTTGTTAAATTATTTGAATCTCACCACTGAGTATAGGGCCGTGATGGTGAACCTATGGCACGCGTGCCAGAGTTGGCACGCAGTGTCGTCTCGTTAGGCACATGAGCCGTCGCCCCAGTTCAGCCCCGCCACGCACGCATGCGCGCCTCCCATCTGCTAATTGGTCTTTGGGTCTCTGCCACGCATGCACGAGGGAGGGGCGTATGGGGGGATGTGCGCGCATACACAGGGGGCAGGGCACATGCTGGGGGCCGTGTGGGCATACGGGGGGGCAGGGTGCATGTGGGGGCATGTGGATGCACAGGGGTGGGATGAAAGCAGGGGGCGCACACGCATTGCACTTTGGAAGGTTGGGCATGGACGTATGCATTCATGGGCACCTGCGCGCACACTTTGGGCACTCGATCTGGAAAAGGTTAGCCATCACTGTTATAGGGTTTCCTGCCTGACCAGGGGGGTTGGACTATAAGACCTCTAAGGTCCTTTCCACCTCTGTTATTCTAAGCAACTGAATTTTGATCACGTGACGCCAGGAATGCTACAACGGTTGTGTGAAAAACAGTCACAAGTCACTTTTTTCAGTGCCCTCATAACTTTGTACAGTCACTAAATGAACTGTTGTAAATCGAGGACTACCTGTACCAGTTTACCAATTACCAGAATTATCAGCCTCAGAGAACAACATTTGGTGGGGGGAACCTTTGTTTTTTCTCTTTTTTTGGTGAAAATAATGCAAAGGAAGAGGCACAGACGCCTATCAATTCATTCCTCTTTGATAAGGATGAGATCATTGGTTGGAAATGTATCTCTTTTTTTCCCCTCATTTAAATCCTGGGAGCTTTGTCTCAGACACTTATTTATTCATCCTTTTCCGTAAGGGAACTCTTTGTCTTTATTAAAAATCCATAAATCTAAGAGCTTTCTGACCCTCTCAGGGTGGGGAGATAACTGATGACCAGCATATACCAGAATAAACAAGTCAGAAACGCAACTATTCTCTCCTTTTACAATGTGCCCATTCGTCTTGTTAATCAACGCGCTAAACATTTCTTTATAGACAGCAGCTGCGTTTTGTAACCATCTGCGCTGGACAAGAACTGGAGATAGGAGTTTGGAAAATGAGAAACTGTCTTCTCTGCCTTTCAAAGTCTAGTTTCTCTGTCTCAGCAGGAGGGGGTGACCTGACTCAACCCCCAGGACCCAGGCAATTGCCTATTATTAGAATTAGAATAATCAGAGTTGGAAGGGACCTTGGAGGTCTTCTAATCCAACCCCCTGCTTAGGCAGGAAATCCTACACCACTTCAGACAAATGGTTATCCAACATCTTCTTAAAAACTTCCAGTATTGGAGCATTCGCAACTTCTGGTGGCAAGTTGTTCCACTGATTAATTTTTCTCACTGTCAGGAAATTTCTCCTTAGTTCTAGGTTGCTTCTCTCCTTGATTAGTTTCCACCCATTGCTTCTTGTTCTACCCTCAGGTGCTTTGGAGAATAGCTTGACTCCCTCTTCTTTGTGGCAGCCCCTGAGATATTGGAACACTACAGTCATGAGTCCCCTAATCCTTCTTTTCATTAAACTAGCCATGCCCAGTTCCTGCAACCGTTCTTCATATGTTTTAACCTCCAGTCCCCTAATCATCTTTGTTGCTCTTCTCTGCACTTTTTCTAGAGTCTCCACATATTTTTTTGCATCGTGGCGACCAAAACTGGATGCAGTATTGAAAATCAGCATTTTTTCCCGGCCATTTGGAACTGAGAACCACACAAATCTGTGTAGAGAAAGGTCTTGAATGTATTCAAAAAAAAAAGACTCTTCTAGAAAAGTCCTTCCTCATATAGGTAGTCCTCGACTCACAGCAGTTCATTTAGTGACCGTTCATTACAACAGCACTGAAAAAAGTGATTGGGGAGCGTTTTTCAGTTACAACCTTTGCAGCAGCCCCGTGATCATGTGATCAAGATTCAGATGCTTGGCTACTGGCTCATATTTATGACCGTTGTTCTGTCCCGAGGTCATATGACCCCCTTTTGTGACCTTCTGACAAGCAAAGCAGAGGTGGGTTTCAGCAGGTTCTGACCAGTTCTGGAGAACCGGTAGTGGACATTTTGAGTAGTTTGGAGACCAGTAGTAAAATTCTGACTGGCCCCGCTCCCATCTATTCTCTGCCTCCCAAGTCCCAGCTGATCAGGAGGAAATGGGGATTTTGCAGTAACCTTCCCCTAGAGTGGGGTAGGAATGGAGATTTTACAGTATCCTTCCCCTGGAGCGGGGTGGGAATGGAGATTTTACAGTATCCTTCCCCTGCCATGCCCACCAAGCCACGCCCACCAAGCCATGCCACACCCACCAAGCCACACCCACAGAACCGGTAGTAAAAAAATTTGAAACCCACCACTGAAGCAAAGTCAACAGGGAAGCCAGATTTTCTTAACAATCAAGTTACTAACTTATCAACTGCAGTGATTCGTTTGAGGTAAAAAAGATTGTAAAATGGGGCAAAACTGAATTAACAAATGTCTCTTGTCAACAGAAATCGTGGGCTTCATTGTGGTCGTATGTCGAGGACTACCTGTATTGATTTCAGCTATGTCCAAGGATGCTCCCAGAGAGAGGGGGAATCAAAACCGTCAAAATGGTGGCCATAATCATGTGACCAAAGCCCCACCACTTTTTTTTATACGTCATATGCTCTTTCCTGGATTCCCTCTTGCTTTCAATAGAAGAAAATATTTTAGCTCAGGTTTGAGTCAGAAAGCCTTTGATGCTCTCTGAACTTGGTTGTTTTCCTGTCAACATTTCATTACCCAACTAGGTAACATTATCAGTATTCTAGAGTAAACCTTACTCCCTTCTAGCACCATTCATTTGGGCCTTCCACTGGCAGTGTCTGCGTTGCTACCAAAATTGAGTCTATCTACCTTGCGGTTGGTCGTCTTCGTTTTTCCTTTCCTTCCTTTCCTTTCCCAGCTTCAGAAACCTCTCCAGAAAGCTGGAGACCCTATACCATTGCAGAGAAGTGGCTCTCCAGGCACTTCTTTAAAATCTCCAATGATGACACACCCACCACTTCTGAAGGCAACTGGTTAATTCTTCTCACTGTTTGGAAATTTCTCCTTAGTTCCAGGTTGCTTCTCTCCTTGATTAGTTTCTATCCATTGTTTCTTGTCCTGCCCTCTGGTGCTTTGAAAAATAAGTTGACTAGGGGTGACATGATAGCAGTGTTCCAATATTTAAGCAGCTTCAACAAAGAGGGGATCAACCTATTCTCCAAAGGATCTGAAGCAGTGGTGAAATCCAATTTTTTTTACTACCGGTTCTGTGGGCGTGGCTTGGTGGGCGTAGAAGGGGAAGGATACTGCAAAATCTCCATTCATACCCCACTCCAGGGGAAGGATACTGCAAAATCTCCATTTCCACCCCACTCTGGGGCCAGCCAGAAGTGGTATTTGCCAGTTCTCCGAACTACTCAAAATTTCCGCTACCGGTTTTCTGAACTGCTCAAAATTTCCGCTACCAGTTCTCCAGAACCTGTCAGAACCTGCTGGATTTCACCCCTGATCTGAAGGCAGAACAAGAAGCAATCAATGGAAACTAATCAAGGAGAGAACCAAGCTAGAACTAAGGATACATTTCCTGATAGTTATAACAATTGATCAGTGAAATGGCTTGCCTCCAGAAGTTGTGGGTGCTCCCAACACTGCAGGTTTTTAAGAAGAGATTAAAGGGGTTTGGACTAGAAGACTTTTAAGACTTTTATTTTGTTAAAGCTCCTGCAAGCTTGCTTCTTCCCAGCTGATATTGGATCAGTAATAATCTCCCAGCCTGATCTACCCTCCAAGGTTGTTGTTTAGAAGGTGAAATATAAACATAGATACCCACATCCATTGCCCAAAGGAAAGCTGGGGCATACAATGGAATTGACAGCAAATAATAGTGCATAATTCATAATATCAATAAGCCTGCAGTTTTTCTCTTTAATATAGGCTCCGGGACAAGAGAGTGCAAGAGGATGGATGAATCCCATCAAAACTAATATTTGAGACTAAGGAAAGAGAAAGAGCATTGGAGAAAGACGAAAATGGAAAAATGATTTGTTTTTAGTTCTTTCAATTTACTCTCGGTTTAGGTTATATGCTCTGAATCTCAACCCTTGCTCGGGGGGCGGTGGGGAACGACTGGGGGCATACAATTTTTGTCAGGTTGGGTGCCATAAGTGGGCTTGAGTGATGTAACAACCCCCAGTGCAGAAAGCATGTTTGTGAGCATCATCTATCATCCCAAAAGTGCCAGAAACAGCTTGGCAAACCACAACAATGCTAATGCCTTGTAAAATTAACATCACATTTAAAGTGGAAAAGGAGAAAAAGCATGGCGCAGAAACGAAAGGAATTCAATATTTATTTTTACTCAATACTTTTATCCCCTTTTATAGGATTTATATATATATAAAAAGGGATAAAAGTATTAAGTAAATAACAAATATTGAATTCTTTCCATTTCTGCTCGATGTATTTCAGTTTTTAAATTCTTTTTAACTTTTTTTTTTTTTTTAGCTTTTAAAATTATTCTTTGGATTCCACCCGTCTTATGCTGGCCTATGACCATAATAAAGATTTGATTGAGTGTGGCTCATGTTATGCCTCTTCATTTAATGACAATGGTTTATTGGGGCCAAAGGTTAGTGACCTTTGGCCCCAGCAAACATTTCCATCTGGAACCAGTCTTAGCACCGTCTCCAGAAAGCGGCAAAGGTTGAAGGATCTCAGCCTATCCCAAAGGTGCTTTTTCAAGAAGCAACTGGACTTTCTTGTTTTTCCTTAAAGACAATCAGCTTCTCATCCAAGAAGCTTCTTCAGCTCATCTTCAGCTCAGATCTCAACCTATGTGCCCTTCTCTTTGGGGATCCTTTCATCCACAGCAGCTCTTGACTGCTTCTGTAACCACTAGATCAGAGGTGAAATCCAGCAGGTTCTGACAGATTCTGAAGAACTGATAGTGGAAATTTTGAGCAGTTCGGAGAACCGGCAAATACCACTTGTGACTGGCCCCAGAGTGGGGAGGGAATGGGAATTTTGCAATATCCTTCCCCTGGAGTGGGGTGAGAATGGGGATTTTGCAGTATTCTTCCCCTGCCAAGCCCGCCAAGCCAAGCCAAGCCAAGCCAAGCCACGCCCACCAAACCACACCACGCCCACCAAGCCATGCCCACAGAACCGGTAGTTTAAAAATTTGGATTTCACCATTGTACTAGATGCTTCTCCCTATACGATCAAAGAATCAGGACTCCCAACCATTCTCCTGTGCTTGACCTAGTAGTATGAGACAAAGGGAAGAAGGTCTTTTGTCTGTCTGTTTTAGATGAGTTTGGCTGTAGGCCTTTCTCTTGGAGTGAAGGGGCAAAAAGGAGAGATCACATTTCCGGCCGATGGAGATCTCGGCCTTCCTCCATCCATCTCCATCCCCGGTCCATTCGGGGTGCCACATCTGTTTTGCATCGTGGGCTGCACAGCTGCAGAAATTCACCACTCACATCTGTTTCCAATCCTGACACAACATGACTTCACCCAATCTGGAGCCCGAGGTCTTCTGGAGTGCTGAGTCACCGCCGATGGGTGTCCCACCTGAATCTCTGCTGCTTTTAGGTCAGATGAGTCTGGACACAGGGAGGGGCTCTGAGGCCTTCACTGCTGTTGGCAGCTCTGCCAACATCTGCCTTTTTGACTTGTATCTTGAGGGGGCTTTGAAGGACAAAATTTCACGGAAGGACATGCTTGGCTGGCCGGTGTGACTCTCCCGTGTTGCTTACATTTTTGAGAAAGCATTTCCTGACCTAACGCATCAAAAGGGAACACTTGCTGAGTCTATAACCAAAAAACCCCCATCTCCCATGCCAAGACCCTGATCTGTATGAGGTTAAACTCCTGCCTTTCTGCTGACCAAATAAACAAGGCTATGACACTGCACATAAAATGCAATTAAAACATAACATCAGAGCAGTGTTGCTCAAACTTGGCAGCTTTAAGATGTGTGGACTTCAACTCCCAGAATCCGCCAGCCAGCAAGTTTGGCTGGGGGGGGGGGGGGTTCTGGGTGTTGAAATTCACATATTTTAAAGAAAAATGGCAGAATGGTTTGATTGCCACCCAAAGTTATAAGAACAGGAACATCCACAGGATAGGACCAAACAGGTCAAGATGCAACCCCATTGTGGCCACCATCTTATTTTTTTTAACCTTACTGTGGAAACACCCCTGTACCCAAAACTAAAGTTTATATATGGGTAGCCTGATTTGAATGAAAGAAACTTGAAGAAAGAAAAGTATTTGAAGAAGTGTTCGTTTAAGGCAATGGCTGCCAACAGTTCCTGTGAGGTACTTTTCAAAGCACAGCTACAATCTTGCTGGATAACAGGCAGAGCTGAACTGTATATCCATCTTGATTTCAATATTTTTCTTTCTTCAAATTAATTAATACCCAATTAATTAAGAGAATATGTGTAGATCAGGGTTGAACTGTGGGGTCCTTATTGCTCTCTGGGCGTGATTGTTTTCTTACAGATGGCAAACAGGCATAATATCTTCAGTGCCTCAGAGCAAACCCCACCTTCCTTTCACACTGACGATGTTACCGAGCTGGGTAATGAAATGTCTGAAAGAAAGCAACCAAACTCAGAGAGCACCAAGGACCCCATAATTAACACCCATCTTTTTGTGCGATGCACCCCACTACATGTTTTATTTAAATTGTGATTGATATTCCCCTGCTTCTTGTTTCAAATATCTGCTGATTTAGAATTGTTTCCCATGGTTTTCCCCTCCTTAATTTTGTTTGCTTTCCTTCAGAATGGAAACAACTTTGAATTAAAAACAATTAAACCTTAAACAGCACCAGGGAGTAATCAGGTATCTTTTTTGAGATCCAGACTGAGCCATTTTGGCCTGGCTGAAAGGAAAATAGAAAGTTCTGGCCAATTGTGAGCACCGAGTATTATATCTGGATCTCTTTGTAGCTCAGTAACGGATGTGTTATTCTCAGTTGTGAACACTTGTAACTTCCCATTTAAAAAGGAAGGGGAATAATAATAATAATAAAAGGATTTTGCTCCAACATTTAACTAAGGCTGATGAAAATCAGCCAATGCTGGGATGGGAAATGGAAAAACTAGGAATAGAATTTTATGAGTAATGGATTCCGAGAGAAATTTCATTTCTGCTCTGAAAGCAAATCCCTCGGCACTTAATGAGGTCCAAGACACCTTCTTTGCTAATTCTGAGGGAACATCTTTGTGAAATGGACTCAGGGCCCAGAAGTCTTTTATTTCTTTTTTAGAAGATCTGACAAGTTTGAAATAACTTAAACTCAAACTCAAGGCCCACGGGCCGAATCCAGCGTGGGGTGCTTAAATCTGCCCCACGGGGCCAGCCTGGAAATAGCAAAGGACTGGCCTAAGGTGCCTCTGGCACAGGAGTGCAATTCAGCAGGTTCTGACAGGTTCTGGATAACCGATAGCGGAAATTTTGAGTAGTTCAGAGAACCAGCAAATGCCACCTCTGTCTGGCTCCAGATTGGGGTGGGAATGGGGATTTTGCAATATCCTTCCCCCAAGAGTGGGGAGGGAATGGGGATTTTGCAGTATCCTTCCCCTGCCATGCCCACCAAGCCACGCCCACAGAACTGGTAGTAAAAAAAATTTGAATTCCACCACTGCTCTGGCATCCAAAATGGGGCAGGGAGAGCGTGCATGTGGCCCCCATGAGGTCCATTTTTGGCCTGGACGGCCTCCGATACACTTTGTCAGCCGAAACGGGGCACGCACACACACCGTTTTGGCCCGCAATGTGCTGCAGGAGGCCGTCCAGGCCAAAAACAGGCCGCACGTGGCCCCCCTACAGTCCATTTTGGCCGGCAAAGTGCTGCAGGAGGTATCCATCCTATCTCCCCCTCCCCTCCTGGCCGCCCGCCCCACAAAGGAGAACTACAATGCTGATCTGGCCTTCATCCAGCCATCAAAGAAATCCAGTTTGACACCCCTGGCTTAGACATTACAGGCCAGATTTCGTTCTCCTGACCCAGCAGAAAATACACAGAAAACAATCCATGTAACATATATACGATTTTGCCAATACAGAATACAGGTAGACCTCGAACTTACGACCACAATTGAGCCAATGATTTCTGTTGCTAATTAAGACACTTGAGTGAATTTTGCTCCATTTTGCAACCTGTCTTGCCACAGTTCTTAAGCGAAGCACTGCGGGTTTTATGTTAATAATACGGTGGTTAAGGGAATCTGGCTTCCCCATTGACTTTGCTTGTCGGAAGGTCACAAAAGGTAATCACATGACCCCAGGACACTGCAACCGTCATAAATATGAGTCAGTCGCCAAGCATCTGAATTTTGATTGATTGATTTATTTATTTATTTATTTATTTAATTAATTAAATTTCTATACCACCCTACTCCCGAAGGGCTCAGGGCGATGAACAGCCACAGAATAAGACACATAAATACAAAATTTTAAAATATTTATTTATTTATTTATTTATTATATTTCTATACCGCCTTTCTCCCATAGGACTCAAGGCGGCGTACAGTCAAGAAAAATATAGATACACAAACATCATAAAATTGCTAATTAAAATTATTATTATAACATAGTTTGGCCCAATTAAATAGAACCTAAAATTAGATAACATTTTAGAAACATTCACATGTTCATATGTTTAGCCCCGCTTGTTGGAACATCAGGGTTTTGAGGGCACGGCGGAAAGCACGGAGATCAGGGATATTTCGTATCTCAGGGGGCAGTTCATTCCAAAGGGTTGGAGCCCTCACAGAGAAGGCCCTCCCCTGGGAGTCGCCAGTCGGCATAATTTGACTGACGGTACCCTGAGTAGTCCCTCCCTGTGAGAACGAACTGGTCAGTGAAAAAATAGAATAAAAACGAATTAAATAATTTGGCTGAACAATTTAAAATACCCCATAATTTAAAAACAAATTAAAATTTACATTTAAAAAGGGGAGAAGATTTAGGCCAGGCCAGCTTGATGAAATAAAAAAGTCTTAAGCGCGCAACGGAATGTGCGCAGATCCGGGATCCTCCATATCTCCGGGGGGAGATCGTTCCAGATCGTAGCCATAATCATGTGGCCATGGGGATGCTGCAATGGTCACGTGAAAAATACTCACAAGTCACTTGTTTTCAGTGACATAACTTCAAACTGTTATTAAATGAACTGCTGTAACTGTGGACTATCTGTAGGTTATATACAGTAAATAAATTAATTCCCCCTAGCGCAGTAAAGAGACAGGCTTAATTTGTCAGTAGCTACTTCTCTTCCTATTTTGGCATTGTCCCACGGCCGTCTTAGAGTGTATAAAATCTGTATTTTTCCATGATTTT
This sequence comes from Arizona elegans, assembly GCA_022577455.1. Lineage (NCBI taxonomy): Eukaryota > Metazoa > Chordata > Lepidosauria > Squamata > Colubridae > Arizona > Arizona elegans. The sequence goes on along the minus strand of JAKOOJ010000012.1, from coordinate 5,316,075 downwards.
GGAGGGAAATCAGGTGACTGCAGTGCTTGCCCTACATCCTCTGATGGTTGAATCTGAGACTATAAACCTCTCCCAATTTCACAAGTGAAAAGAATGGTATCTATTCTGCCATACAAAAGATGTGTGGACTTCAACTCCCAGAATCTCCAGACCTCAATTCCCAGAATTCTCCGATCAGCAAATCACAATGAAATACCATGTCCGTGTACCATGGATGGTGCTCCATCACTGGAGGTTTTTAAGAAGCAACTGGACAGCCATTTGTCTGAAATGGTATAGGGTATCTCCTGCCTGAGCAGGTGGTTGGACTAGAAGACTTCTAAGGTCCCTTCCAACTCTGTTATTCTGGGATTCTGAACCAGATTAAAACCCATTTCCCACTTGAGTTTTTCCAACCATCAGCTGAAATCAAAAGATGGGAGTTGCTTGCTGCCATCTAGTGGCCAGAATCCATAATTGCATCCAACTTGGTTTCAAAAAACTTGTCCCAAAGGTGCTTTTTCAGGAGGCAATTGGACTTTGTTTTTTCTTTTGAAGCCGTTTCGCTTCTCATCCAAGAAGCTTCTTCAGCTCTGACTAGATGGTGGGGAATCAAAGGATTTACATCTTTTTATACTACTAAAATTTTTCAACTGTGCAGAAACGGATAGACTCACCTTGGAACTCAAGGATAAAAGCGAAACATTGCACTATAAAATCTGGGCAAAATTCTATGAATGGTTAGATAGAGGATAGCTGAGACAAATGTGTAGTCTTAGACTAGAATTATATACATTATTATAGATAAATGTGTATGTGAATTGTATAGCTAGGTATATGTAGGTATAGATATGTATAATTGTATAGGAATGAGGTATAAATTACTATTATTATACTATGTTTAAATAACGTATAAGTTGTAAGGAATATATTATTATTATATTATCATTAGTATATTATGTATTAGTTTAAAGTGTTGGAAGATACTTGGGACCAGTGATGTCACACCTGAGGTATTCAAAAGGTACTGCCACAAATGTCTCCTCACAAGAGCTGGCTGAATTCAGTCAAAGAAGGTGATAGACAGGTTAGAAACAATGAAAATTTATGCCCAAAGGAGAGATGGATTAGAAAATTCCTAATTATAAAGAGAAAGGCCCAATGCCCTGTGGAATGAACTGCCCCCGGAAATTCGTAAGATTTCTGACCTCCGGGTATTTCGCTGCGCACTCAAGACCCTATTGTTCCGCCAGGCTGGGTTAGCAACATAATTTTTAATTGGATGTTTTAAATTTTTGGGGTTTTAAATTAAGCCAATTATTTAATATTTTTTAATTATTTTAATTCGATGTCTATTCTGTTTTTAAATAGGCTGTACACCGCCCTGAGTCCTTCGGGAGAAGGGCGGTATAGAAATAAAATTATTATTATTATTAAATTATTAATGCATATTAAGAGGGTTTATAATGTTTTGTTAGAAAGAGACTCAGAAAATGAATTGGTTAAGGATTGTATGATAAAATGGGCGCAAAATTTTGGAGATCCAGTTATGATGGAAACTTGGGAAAAAATATGGGTTCAGAATGTTAAATTCACACAGTCACAGAATTTGAGGGAAAATTTTTATAAAATGTTTTATAGGTGGCATCTAGATCCTAAGAAATTATCATGCATGTATCCTAATGTTCAACCGAAATGTTGGAGATGTGATTGCTTAGATGCTACATATTATCACATATTGTGGACATGCAAGAAAGCAAAGGCTTTTTGGATAAAAATTTGATGGGTTATGCAAAATGTCTTGAAGAAAAAAATTCAATTTTCTCCTCAATTGTTTTTACTGGGTATAGTTAAGGGCTTTTCAGTGGGTGAAACAAAATTGATATTGTTAGGTTCAGCTTGCAGCTTACTCCTAACTTGTTGGTCAGGCAATATATCTGTTTCTTTAAGAAACAACTGAGCCACGTAATCAGGGTTTGCTGAACCCTGTAATTAGGCTGCAGTGCATAAATAAGCAGCACAGAGAGGCGTTCCTTCTTCCTTCTGGATCTTCCTGGTTCTTCCTAGTTCTTCCTGAGTGATACCTGTTTGTATCCTGTTGCTTACTGAGTATATTACATGGTACTGTATACCAAGAGTTACTAAAGTCTGTTTGCTTTGGTAAGGGAAGATACTTACTGGACTGATATTACTGTTTATGACCTTGGACTGTTTTACTTACACCGAGACTGCTTGTTACTTGTAGATAAACTATTTTTTCTCACACGAGCCGCACGTTTATCTCCTTCCCTGTGTGTTTCTGCTCTGCTCGTTGCACAAGCAACAAATACTTTTTACACACACCCTAACATTGGTTATGGGCCCAGAACGTTCCAGGCCTCTTTAATTTGTTTTTGTGGAAGTGAGAAGTGCAGGCAGTGGGTGTAGTAGTCAAGATGATGGCTTTTGAGCAAGGTACAAGTTATGCTACTATAACCCGGTTGGATGGAACAAACTATGTTACCTGGTCCACAAAATGCTGTCTACTTTTGCAAAAAGAAGGACTGTGGGACATGGTTAATAATCCACCAGACATAACTGCATTGAATGCTGCTGACGAAGACGATGCCAAAAAGATAGCGAAGTTTCACAGGGACAAAGAGCGTGCTTTATGCATCATTGGCCTGACACTGGGAGACCAGCAACTTGTCCATTTCTGGGGCGAAGAGTCTGCTGCGAGGTGTTGGACAAAGCTAAAGAAGCTCTACGTTCGTGACTCTGTGGGTGTCCATATCTACCTGACACGGAAATTATTTCACTTACATCTTCAGAAATGAGGAGACATGATGACTCACCTGGACTCCATGACAGGGCTTTTCCAGGAGCTACAGGAAAAAGATCTTGTGTTTACTGAACTGCAGCAAGTTTATATTATTCTTTCATCGTTGGATGACAGTTATGACTCTTTTGTTTCATCATTAGAAGTATTGTCTAGAGATGAACTAACATTGGCCAGTATAACTGGTAGGTTACTGGATGAGGCCAAACGTAGGCAAAAACGAGACCAGTTAAGGATGCAACAGCAACCAAAAGTGGAAGCTGTATATGAGAATGTCAATATTGTTAAACGCTGTTATGCATGTGGGGCTAAGGGGCACATTGCAAAATATTGTAATAATAAGAAAGTGTCTGCTAGAAACTCTGCTAAACCCAGGAATGGGTGTAATTTAGCAACCAGTTCATCTAATAATATAAAAGATGATTGGTGGGTGATTGATAGCGGTGCCTCTCAATCAATAACAAAAAACAGAAAACTGTTTCTAAATATGAAGAAAAGTACTAAAAAGGTCAAATTAGCTAATGGCTGGAATGTGACTGTAGCTGGGGAGGGACTTGTTAAATGTTCTATTAGTAAGCACCCTTTACCCATGCTTTATATCCCTAGTTTGAAATATAACCTTTTATCTGTAAAGTCATTACTACATTCTGGGTTTACAGTAACTTTTAAAAACAACAAATGTTTGCTGGAATGTGAAGGCACTGTAGTTACTGCAGAATTAGAAAACGACTTGTTTGTTATTAGGGATAAGTCATTACTGTTAGTTCAGTCAAAAGCTAAATTTGGAAATGTAAAGCCTCATGATGAATGCGTACATTTATTACATAGAAGGCTTGGTCATCTGAATTTCAGATTGTTGCATTTGACTGTTAAGCAGTCTAAAGGCATTAATTTAAGGGCTTGCAGCAAATATCTAAACTGTAATACTTGTAACCAGCATAAAAGTATAGTTACACCTGCAAACCGCTGCAATGGGTTTAAAACAACTAAACCTTTGGAGGTAGTCTTTTTAGACTTAATAGGGCCAAAGAAACCCAGTTTAGGGGGAGCATGCTATATTTTGAGTATAGTTGATCACTTTACCAGATATGGTTTTTGCTACCTTATGAAGTCCAAAAGTGATACGTTCCAGTGTATCACAAATTGGCTTCGTTTTGTAGAACGGAAGCAGAAGTTTAAGGTGAAATGCATTGTTACTGACAATGGAACTGAGTTTACTAACCATCAGTTGGCTAAGTTGTTAAAGGACGCTGGGATACAGCATAAACGTTCTGCCCCTTTTCGGCCGGAACATAATGCATATATTGAACGAAGAGGCCAGACCCTACAAGCTATGACTAGGACTATGCTGGCTGATGCTTGTTTACCTGATAAATTGTGGGGAGAAGCAATACTAGGTGCCAATCATATTTTAAATAATGTGGTGCACTCCTCTACAGGAAAAATTCCTTTTGCTTTATGGCACGGCAGGAAGCCTGATTTAAGTTACATACATACTTTTGGTGCACCAGCCTGGGTGCATATACCGGTTAGTCAGAGAAGGAAGGACCAACAGAGAGCAAAGAAAATGATTTTTGTTGGTTATGAGGCTAACCATAGGTCCTATAGGTTCTGGGAAAAAGGAACAACAAAAGTTTTGTGTAGCGCTAGTGCTAAATTCCTAGAACACGAAGGCTGGGACAGGTTAGAAAAAGCAGACTATGGTTTTACAGATATTGATGTTAAGATGGACCATATTCCTGATGATAGTTCATCTGAGATGGATGATAAACCATCTATTAAGGCTGAAGAACAGGAACAGGAATTAGGGTTAGGGGAGGATGAACCCAATATACCTAATGTGAGTCCTGTTATGCCTAGACGATCTTCCAGGGACCGGCATCCACCAGATCGCTATAAAGCCACAGTGGTTTGCCAAGTAGATATCGGACCATCCAGTTATCAGGATATAACATTATATCCAGAAAAGGAGCAAAAAGCCTGGCAGGAGGCAATGGATAGAGAAATTGATTCATTGAAGAGGCTTGGTGTCTATGAAGTGGTAAGAATACCACCAAATGAGAAACTTATAGGCTGTAGGTGGGTCTATAAGGTAAAGAAAAGTGTAGATGGGGTAGTAACCCATAAAGCTCGGCTTGTTGCACAAGGGTTCTCACAGACAGATAGAGACTATGATGAGGTTTTTGCTCCAAGTTTACGAGCGAGCACTTTGAGAACGCTTGTTTGGGCAGCTAGAAATAAATGCTCTATTACTCATATAGATGTTGAGACAGCTTATTTGAACGCTCCGTTGAGGCATACAATATATATGAAGAAACCTCCTGGTTTTGATACACAGGATAGAACTGAGTGTTGGAGGCTACAAAAAAGCCTATATGGTTTAAGGCAATCAGGTTACGAGTGGAACCAATGTATAGTGCAGGAATTACGTAACATTGGGTTCTATGAGGGCGTAGCAGATAAATGTCTGTTTAAAAAAGAACAGGATGGATGTGTTTCATTCTTGTTACTCTTTACAGACGACATTGCCATAATTACCAGAACTGACACTGAGGCCAGAGAGATTATTGGTCAGTTGCAAACAAAATTTAAACTTAGAAATCTAGGATATATACGGCATTATCTAGGGCTGGATATCCTGCAAACATCTAGAGGATTTAAAATATCACAAGCTAATAAGATCTGCAAATTGTTAAAAAAATATGGGATGGAATTATGTAAACCTGCCAAGACTCCTATGGCACAGGAATTCCAACAGGATAGTTTGCAGAGGCCACAGTTCAGTAAAGAACTGTATCAATCATTAATAGGCAGTTTGTCGTATTTGAGCAACTGGACACGGCCTGATATAGCTTTTAGTGTTAATCAACTAGCACAATATAGTTCAGAGCCTACTGATAGGCATTGGCAGGCTGCAAAACGTGTTCTTAGGTATCTTAAAAGAACTCTGCATTTTGCTATGTATTTAGAACCAAATGCCAATATGATGTTAAAGGCATATGCTGATGCCAGTTTTGACAGAACTTCTACATCTGGAATTGCAATCATGTTGGATAACTGCCTGATTGGATGGAGATCAATTAGCCAGAAACATATCAGTTTGTCTACCATGGAAGCGGAGTTTTCTTGTCTATCACTTACATGTACTGAACTGATTTATTATAAACAGTTGATGGAAGATATTGGATTCAAAATGGACTATCCTATTACGGTTTATGAAGATAACCAGGCAGCCATTAAAATGGCAACGAATCTTACTGTAAAGACAAGGACTAAATACACTGATATACGTTATCTGAATGTTCGGCAATGTGTTAAGGATAACATGATTACATTGGAATATTGCGCATCGGAGGACAATATTGCCGATAACTTTACTAAAGCGCAAAGTGCCATTAAACACACCAATTGTTGTGAAAGATTTGGATTAAGAATCTGAAATGTACCTGATACTACTGTACAATGTATGATTTGGATGTGTGTTTTTGTTTTTGTATCTATTGTGTATATTGTCCTGCCCAATGGGGAGAATGTTAGGTTCAGCTTGCAGCTTACTCCTAACTTGTTGGTCAGGCAATATATCTGTTTCTTTAAGAAACAACTGAGCCACGTAATCAGGGTTTGCTGAACCCTGTAATTAGGCTGCAGTGCATAAATAAGCAGCACAGAGAGGCGTTCCTTCTTCCTTCTGGATCTTCCTGGTTCTTCCTAGTTCTTCCTGAGTGATACCTGTTTGTATCCTGTTGCTTACTGAGTATATTACATGGTACTGTATACCAAGAGTTACTAAAGTCTGTTTGCTTTGGTAAGGGAAGATACTTACTGGACTGATATTACTGTTTATGACCTTGGACTGTTTTACTTACACCGAGACTGCTTGTTACTTGTAGATAAACTATTTTTTCTCACACGAGCCACACGTTTATCTCCTTCCCTGTGTGTTTCTGCTCTGCTCGTTGCACAAGCAACAAATACTTTTTACACACACCCTAACAGATATTGTATATGGTGACAGCAGCTAGGTTACTGATTGGTCAATACTGGAAAAGGGATGATATGCCTACAATTCAAGAATGGACTTTAAAGATGGCCAGTTTTGCAGAAATGGCGAAGATACCAGCATATTTAAAAGACCGGACTCAGGAGATTTATGTATGGGAGTGGAAGAAATGGATAGATTATGTGCAGAATAAATATCAAACTAGGAAGTACCAGATAGGTTTTAGCTAAATGTTGTTTAGAAATGTATAGTTTATAGGGGGCAAAATAGCTTATTGTTATGTAGGAATGTATAGTGCACAGGGGGGAGAATAGAGGGGTGGTAAAGTATGATATAATATAATGTGGATGGATTTCACCTTGGGAAAATCATGGGGAGAGGGGAGGGTTTGGGGGGGTTGGGGAGGGATGGGGAGGAAATGGGGGGAAAATTGATATTTGTAAAACTTTTCCAATAAAAAAAAAAGAAAGAAAATTCCTAATTACTTCTGCAGGCTCTCACTGTTGGGTCATCATTAAAGAATGCAACCATCAGAATAAAAGCAGGGAATAAACAGAGAGCAAACTCAGCAACCACAGCTGGACCTGAATCTTGGGTCAAAGGAAATCAATAGGACTTCCCAAACTTTTTTCAAGACAAGAATCCTAACTCACCTTTTAGTGGCTCAGATCTGGACATTCCCCAACACATGTCAAAGAAGTTTACAAGGCTAGGACAGAAACTAAATGTGTTTTAATTTAGACGTTCATTAAATACATATAATCAGATTACTTTGCCCCTTCTATTACACACACATACAAAAATTACAGTTCCATAACCGAATCCGGAGGAGCCCCTTACAAGACTTTAGAGGTGGAATTGGCCAAAGGATTGTAGACCATATTCCCCAATGTCATACCCTGTTTCCCCCAAAATAAGACATCCCCTGATAGGCCAAATTGGGCTTTTAAGCGCATGGCAATAAGGCCAAGCGCTTATTTCAAGGTTCAAAAAAATATAAGACAGGGTCTTATTTTGGGGGAAACACGGTAGTAACATAAAAAAGAAGGTATAGAGGTGTCGCTGTATCCATTCCCTGTTCCAAAAGCTTTCCCCTGTCTGAAGAAACCTCCTATAAACCAGTGTTTCTCATTCTTGGCCACTTTAAGGCGTGTGAGTGGACTTCAACTCCCAGAATTCCACAGCAGAGTAAAAATCCACATATCTTCCAAGTTGCCAAGCTTGAGAAAGATCGCTCGCTAAATTCCAAACAGAAGGACAAAAATGTAGAAATGAAAGCAAAGAAATTGGTCATAGAATCGTGGGAGCAAAAGACTGAGGGGGGCGGGGGGGAACACTGGAAAAATAGCAGGAGGAAACTGAAACAGAAATAACCATCAGATAAGGAGTTTGTCAGTATCACTTAAATGGAACCTCAATTCCAGCTGCCAGAGCTCTGGAAGATGACATTCCCTAACATTAAAAAAAAAAATCTTTAACTGAATTAGTTAAGGAGTTTCCAAGATTTTGTACCTTCACCCTTAATGCTTGGGTTTGTGTAGCTTATTCTTTGTAATATATTTTTTTTAATTTGATTTATATGCCGCCCTTCTCCGGAGACTCAGGGCAGTTTACAATGCGTTAAGCAATAGCCTTCATACTTTTGTATATTTATACAAAGTCAGTTTATTGCCCCCACAATCTGGGTCCTCATTTTACCTACCTTAGAAAGGATGGAAGGCTGAGTCAACCTTGAGCCTGGTGAGATTTGAACTTGCAGTAATTGCAGGCAGCTGATGTTAATAACAGTGCTTTAGTCTGCTGCGCTACCAGGGCTATCTCGCTTTGCATGTAATGAGTCTATCTCATATATTAGTTTCACCTTTTAAGTTGCATTACTGAAATAAATGAACTTTTGCACGATATTCTAATTTTTCGAGTTTCACCTGTATCTTCAGATCAGTCCTCAACCTCTCTGGCTTGGCAGGGGGAGGGGCTTGGCAGGGGGAGGGGCTTGGCAGGGGGAGGGGACGGTTCTTTGCGAGTGGCAAGCACGGGTTCACACAGCTCCATTTGTGCGAATGAATGGATCTTCGTGCAAGAGTGCAGGCGCCCGCCACGTACACAAGTGGAGCTTTGCGTGTAAGCACAAGCACCTGCCACTCGCACCAGTGGAGATTCACGTGTGCACATACATTTGCCTGCCACTTAACAGAAATGGAGCTGTGTGCACATACGTGCTTGCCACTCACACAGCCCGGTTCTGAACAGGCTGCAAATCGGTAGTTGGGTGCGGCCTGGGGGTTGGGGGACCCCTGCTTTAAATGTCAGCAATGTAGCTTTTTAGAACAGATTGGACAGCCACGTGTCTGGAATGGTATAAGGTCTCCTGCTTGAGCAGGTGGTTAGACTAGAAGATCTCCATGGCCCCTTCCAACTCGGTTACTCTGCTACTCTGATTAGGAAAAGACAATTTGGGTTCACAATCACCTCAGTAATTTGGGTTTAAAACTGTCCCTCTTTTCTTCCCAAATCAACTTATCACAACATATCTTATCCCAAGGGCATATTTTGCCACTATTTAGCTGCTATCTGCAAGGGTGGGCTGCTGGGGGTTCGCAAGAACCTCTAGCTAAGATTCTGTGCAGTTTGGAGAACCCCCAAATCCCACTCCTGACTGGCCCCGCCCACCCTGCCCCTCACAGGAGTCCCCATGCAGCCCGTTTTGGATGCAGCAGGATGCGCGCAGAGGCTCAGGGAGGGCGAAAAAATGGGCCTACCAGAAGTTCAGGAAGGCCGGAAACAGGCCCTGGAGGGCCTCCAGAGCCTGGGGAGGCAGTTTTCACCCTCCCGGAGGCTTGAGGAAAGCCTCTGGAGCCCGGAGAGGGCAAAAACGGCCCCCCCCCGGGCCATTGTGCAGGAGGCCGACTAGGCCACACCCATCATGGCCACACCCACCCAGCAACCAGACAGAGAACCCCTTGCTAAAATTTTTGAATCCCACCCCTGGCTATCTGCCCCCCAAGCCTTTCAACACCTTCATTCTAAAACCAGCTTCATTGTCTGCATGTCACCCCAAAAAAAATCTCACAGAGCAAAGCCACGTGGGATGACCAAACCCCCTCATTTTCCCATAATATCAAACGACACTACAACGTTTCTTTGGTTTTGAACTTTATTTGGACTTCAACCTGAATGTGTGAGAACGAAGCGGAGTTCACACACGGCTAAGCCTTAATAGGAGTTGGCCTAACTTTGGCTTAGTGTGTTGTGTGAGCCTTCCCGTTGCAGTTCATCCAACGAAACCAGGTTACACTAACTAAATCTAAGGGATACGCTATGCCCACCTATTGGCTAACATGTCAGGCTAAAAGTGGGAAGACACGGGGATTAATCCCTAGTTAACAACAACAACAACACACAGTTGTCTGCCTCTCGTTTTGTCTATTAGCCTACCTGTCTATCTTGCCTTCAGGATAAAAACCTGTGGAAGCTGCTACATGGGGAAGGAATGCAACTGTCAGGGGAAACACAGGTAGTCCTCAATTTAGGACCACAATTGAGCTCAAAATTTATGTTGCTAAGTGAGACAGTTAAGCTGATTTCACCCCATTGTACAATTTTTCCTGTCACAGTTGTTAAACGAATATTGACGTTGTTAAGTTAGTCACATGGCTGTTAAGTGAATATGGCTTCCCCACTTGTCAGAAGGTCGTAAAAGAGGATCACATGACACATACAACCCGGGACACTGAAACCGTCATAAATAAGAGCCAGTTGCCAAGTGTCTGAATTTTGATCATGTGACCATGGGGATGCTGCAATGGTCATAAGTGTGAAAAACAGTCATAAGTTGCTTTTTTCAATGCCACTGTAAGTTCAAATGGTCACTAAGTAAACTGTTGTAAGTTGAGGACTACTAGTATCCTTGAGGAATGGAGGAGGAGAGCCACAGCTAGGGCAAACGTCAGTTAAGAGGCCTCTCAGCCCACAGAAGGAACGGGAGTATAGAAAGCACCTCAGAAGGAACATTCCCCCGATTCCTTGGAAAGCAAAGGCAAAGAAGGGGAGCCATGTTTTCAGACTTCCAAAATTCTGTTACTGCGATCCTTAAGTAAATAGAATAGAATAGAATAGAATAGAATAGAATAGAATAGAATAGAATAGAATAGAATAGAATAGAGTTGAAAGGGGCCTTGGAGGTCTTCTAATCCAACCCCCTGCCCAGGCAGGAAATCCTACACCACTTCAGACAAATGTTTATCCAACATCTTAAAAATTTCCAGTGTTGGAGCATTTACAACTTCTGGAGGCAAGTTGTTCCACTGATTAATTGTTCTAACTGTCAGGAAATTTCTATTTAGTTCTAAATTGCTTCTCTCCTTGATTAGCTTCCATCCGTTTTTTTGTTGTCCTGCCTTCAGGTGCTTTGGAGAATACCTTTACTCCCTCTTTTTTTGTCACAGCCCCTGGGATATTGGAAAACTGCTATCGTGTCTCCCCTGCTCCTTCTTTTCATTAAACTAGACATACCCAATTCCAGCAACCCTTCTTCATAGTTTCAGCCTCCATCCCGTCATCATCTTTGTTGGTCTTCTCTGCACTCTTTTCTAGAGTCTCCACATGTTTTTTGCATCGTGGCAACCAAAACTGGATGCAGTATTCCAAGTGTGGCTTTACCACATTTAGTGATCATATTCATGGTATTCGTTTCTTGAGAGGACATCCACCTCCTCTATTTTGCAGTAGAAAGCACAAGGAAGGAAAAACCCCTGTAAAATAGTATATAACCAAGAAGAAGAAGCCCTTAACGTTTCCCTCTAATATTGGGGGGAGGAGCAATGGTTTTAAAATTTGTGGTCCAGCCACATCTGGCATGCCCTTCCTTGTTTTGAATGCTTATCCTGCTTACGGCCTTCCACTATTCAAATATTGTTCCAATATTTTGTTCCAATATTTGAGGGGCTGCCACAAAAAAGAGGAAGTTTTTCCACCAGAATACAAGACAAGAAACAATAGATGGAAACGGAGGAGAGAAGCAACCTGGACTTGAGGAGAAACTTCCTAACAGTGAGGACAAGTGGAATAGCTTGCCTTCAGAAGTTGTGGGTGCTCCATCACTGGAGGCTTTCAAGTGGACAGCCACTTGTCTGCTTGAGAAGGAGGTTGGACTAGAACAGTGATGGCTAACCTTTTTGCCATTGAGTGCCAAAAGTGGGGGGGGGAGAGTGCAGGGGGGGGTCGCTCTTGTATATGCCCACACCAATAATTCTATGTGTTCCCCCCCCCCGCGCATACGTGTGTGACAACCCCCACCCCACGCTTCCCCCACTTTTGGCATGTGATGGCAAGGTAGGCCCGTTTTTCGCTCTCCCCAGGCTCCAGGGCCTTTCCAGGAGGCTGGGGAGGGCCAAAATGGCCTTCCCCACTCCCCCAGAGGCCCTCCGGAGGCCAGAAACAGCCTTTTTCCTGACTTCCAGTGGGCCCAAAAAGCCTGAAAATCAGCTGGCATGCACGCACATGCACGTCGGAGCTGAGCTCGCGTGCCCACCAATATGGCTCCGTGTGCCACCTGTGGCACACGTGCCATAGGTTCGCAATCACGGGACTAGAAGACTCCAAGGCCCCTTCCAACTCTGTTACAGGTAGTCCTCGACTTACAACCACAATTGAGCCCAAAATTTATGCTGTTTTTTTTTTTTTATATGCCGCCCTTCTCCGGAGACTCAGGGCGGCTTACAATGCGTTAAGCAATAGCCTTCATTCTGTTAAGTGAGACGTTTGTTTTGCCTCCATTTTACGATCTTTCTTGCCACGGTTGTTAAGTGAATCACTGAAGTTGTTAAGTTAGCAACCCGGTTGTTAAGTGAATTCAGCTTTCCCATTGTCAGAAGGTCACAAAAGGGGATCACATCACCCCCCTCCCCCCCGGACACTGCAACCGTCGTAACTATGTGCCAGTTGCCAAGTGTCCTAATTTTGATCACATGACCACAGGGATGCTGTGATGTTTGTAAGTGTGAAAAAAAGGTAATGTCACTTTTTACAGTGCCGTTGTCAACTCTGAACGGTCACTTAAACGGACTGTTGTTAAGTCAAGGAATGCTTGTTTATTTTTGTCTGTCCTGAATCTCTTCTCGTTCAATTTCCCTCATCTTTTACTACTTAGCAAACCTTCACCCTTCACCATTTTCTCTACTCTATTCATACATTTTATACAAACCTATCAAATCTCTTTCCCCTTTATACGGGCTTTCCTTAAACACACAGACATCTTCCCCATTAGATGCTTAGCAACTAGGCAGCCACTCTAATCCAAACCTACTTTCTCCTTTATTATTTACTGTTAATTGACGAAAACAGGGGTGGGCAACTGTGGCCCTTTTACAACCTGTGGACTTCAACTCCCAGAATTCCTGAGCCAGCTTGCCCACTCCTGGACTAAAGGATGCTCTTTTTGTCCAAAGTCACGTTCTTTTGAAAATAATTTGTCAAGGACACCCACTAATGGAAACTAGAGTTATTGAAGATGGAAGGGGATCAAATCTTCCTCTCGGCCTTCTCTTAACACAATGGGACACATAGGACCTGGCATTATAATGAGGCCTGTTCAAATTTACCTTCCCAGATTGTGCGAATCAGTCAACCGTGGTTCACAATCAATTTAAAGGTAGTCCTTGACTTACAACCGTAACTGAGCCCAAAATTTCTGTTGCTAAACAAAACAGCTGGTGAGTTTTGCCCCATTTTATGACCTTTCTTGCCATGGTTGTTAAGTGAATCACAGCAGTTTTTAAATCAGTAACAGGGTTGTGGAGTGAAGTTGGCTTCCCCATTGACTTTGTTTGTCAGGAAGTCGCAAAAAAAGGGATCACATGATCCCAGGACAGTGAAACCATCATAAATACATGCCAGTAGCCAATCATCTGAATGGGGATCATGTGATCTGCCACAGTCGTGTGAAAAACAGGTCATAGATCACTTTTTTCGGGGCCGTTGTAACTTTGAACCGTCACTAAGCAAACAGCCGTTAAGTAAAGGACTTATCTGGATTTATGCCTTAGAAATTTTGCAAATTCCGCCATCTTCAGTGTTGCTAGGCAAACCATGGTTTAGCCAGATGTTCATGCCACTTCCCACCAAATGACAAAATTTGCTGGCTTTGAGCAAATGTACAATCAACATAAGCTTTCGCGAATGAGTCTATGCATCCGATGAAGCTAACTGCAGCTGAATGAAAAGCCTCTTTATAAAGGCCTCTTTATAAAATATGTTGGTTGGCAAAGGGAGCCAGCAGACTCCTTTCTGATTTTTGGCTACCATTTTATAAGAGCACCGCCTTCTTGGCAGTAATCTTGTGAAATGTTGGGTCTTGCGTATGAATATGTGTATGTTTGTGAGGGCAGGTTGGGAAAAGTTAACAAAAGCCATTTTGTGACAAGACCGTTTTGTGGGTCACTCAAAACCCCATCCACCTAAAAGAGACAAACAAGCTTGAGAAAGCGAAAGCTCTAGAGCAGGGATGGAGAACAATGATCTCCTTTATGGCTTGTGGACTTGAACTCCCAGAATTCCTGAGTCAGCCATGCTGGCTCAGGAATTCTGGGAGTTGAAGTCCACAAGTCATGAAGGGGCCACCTTTCCCCATCTCTGCTCTAGCGAAAAATAAAACATGATTTCACAAAAAAAGACCTCTAAATACAAAGTGGGAGACCTAAATTAGCTTGATAATTGAGTCAATTATTCAGATATACCTGATGGGATGCTAGTATCTGTGGAGTTTTTCCTCCAGTGGGACCAGTCTATCAGGGCAACCTGGTCTACCCAATTATGGGATGGAGCATACTGCTTACATTTCTGTGGAAAAATGAAGGACATAAGGCTGGAAAGAACAGAATGGAGTGTGCTAGAAGAGGGCAAGGCCAGGTGGAATTCAGGTAGTCCTTGACTTATGACTTATGTCCTTGGAATCAGAATTTCCGTTTCCGGTAGTTAAATGAATCCACACTCAATTTTACAATCTTTCTAGCCAGGATTGTTAAGTAAATCAATGCGGTTGAGTGAATCACATGGTGTTTAACCAAATCTGGCTTGCCCCGCTGATTTTGCTTGTTGGAAGCTGGCTGGCTGGGTCTCAAATGGGGATCACACGACCCTGGGAAGTTGCAGCCATCATCAATATATACCAGTTGCCAAGTGCTCAAATTCTGATCACATGACCATGGGAATGCTGCAACAGTTGTAAATGTGAGAACCGGTCGTACGTCATTTTTTTTAGTGCTGTTCTAACACGGAAGAGCCACTGAATGAAATGGTTGTAAATCAAGGACTATATCAGAGGTGGGATTCACTTACTTTCCCTACCGGTTCGCAAATGTGAGCGTGCGCTAAGGCGTAGTAGTCACGCATTACATCCGGGCAGGTGAGCGGAACCTCCCGGAGTTGCAGCTACCGGTTCACACGATTCGGACAGAACCGGCTGAATCCCACCACTGGACTATATCCTGCAATATTCTATTCCAGAACCTTCTCTCTTTTGTAATCTACCATGTATGCACACAAATAAGCCAAGGATTTCAGGCTCCAAAACATATCCAAAATCAGATTTGGCTTATCCATTAGTATATACGGTAATACATTGTAAAAATTACTCATATATCTTATAGAGGCCCATCTGTAGCTAAGCAGACCCTTGAATTTTTTAACCCAACTGTCACGAAAAATGCAGGTTGGCTTATCTGTGACTGACACGTTTTTCAGGGTTTTTTCACAATTTATTTAGGGCCTGTTTACTCACACATGGGCTTACACGTGATTATATACGGTACTTCTGCATTGTGAAAAGTCTAGCACATATTTTTCAAGCTTAGCAACTTTTAAGAGGTGTGGACTTCAACTCCCAAAGTTCCCTAGTCATGACTGGCTAGGGAATTCTGGGAGTTGAAATCCAAACCTCCTAAAAGTTGAAGCTAAGGTTGAGAAACTTTGCCCGAGCAAAGGGAGGCAATGGGCACCCAATTCAGAACGCCACCTAGCCACCCAAAACCATATGCACTGGTGTTTTAAACTGGGGATAACTGGACAGAGTGCATAAGCTGCAATGATCACCATAACTGCACCATCGCAATGCAGTGCTAATTTAGTGTGTCGAAAACTTTTTGACACCATCTTCAAGTTGGATTTTAGCAATATTGAGGAGGGGGGGAGGGACAGGACAGGACGGGAGGAGAGGAGAGGGGAGGGGAGGGAAAAATTAAAGCCTATAAAACAGGGGTCCTCAATCCCTGGTCCCTGACCCAGCACTGGGCCACAGCATGCCAGAAATCAGGCCTCGCCAACAAGCAAAGCCCCATCCGAGGGATGCAGGCAGCACTTGAAACCATGTACCCTCCGGTCCATGGAAAAACCTCTCTCCACAGAACCGGTCCCTCTTTCCCAAAAGGTTGGGGGCCACTACTATAAAATACGTTTTAGTTCTTCGAAACTAGAGATTTTGCCCACCTCTGGATTTCCCCCCCCCCTTTTTTTTTCACAACCATGGGGGTTCTTTTTGCTTTTTGCTAAATCAGAATCGTAACTCAAGCCTTCCTCTTCCGGAGACCATAGAGTTTTCACTTATTACCTACAAGTGCCCAATAATCACAGATAACTTGCTCCTGAATATGGGGGGGATCTACAGAGTTATTAGATAGCTAAATTACAGCAGGGGGGTGGGATTACACTAATAATGGAAGGCTCAAAATATGCTGGCTGGGGGCCTTGGGGAAGCCATTTTAATGAGCAGCCAGCTTCAAAGCTCTCTCTTCTGCGAAGGCTTGGCTTTTTTCCTAAAACTAACTTGACAATCTAAGCCTCCATCCTCTGTACTACCCTATCTTTTTTTTTTTCTCCAGCCTAACTCTACCTTCCAAAACCACCACATTTAAATTCTATAGCCCGACATTCTCTCTATTCTCACATCCGGCCCCCCCAAGCCAGGCTGCCATATTCCAATACCTTAGGGACTAGCACCCTGACTAGTAGTCTCGCAAGGAATAGGCTAACTCCGCCACGGTCACAGAGGTGACCCCCTGCCCATGAAGTCGCTAGGGCCCTGCTCGGCTCCCTCCCACAAGCCGCCCATGCTGTAACTCTCAGCCGAGTGATCCTTCTGATGGGTGGTCAAGGCCGAATGAGAACCGAAGCTCCTCCCACATTCATTGCAGATGTAAGGAGTGTATATGGAATGTGTTCTCATGTGCCGGGTGAGTTTGGAACTGGAAATGAACCTTTTCCCACACTCGGTGCAGCCGTAAGGCCTCTCCCCTGTGTGGACCCGCTGGTGGGTGTTGCGAGTCGACAAATGGCTGAAGCTTTTCCCGCACACGTTGCAGAGGTATGGCTTCTCGCCCGTGTGGATCCGCTGGTGCTTGCTGAGGTTGGAACTGTAGCTGAAACTCTTCCCGCATTCGGGGCAGCTGTAGGGTTTCTCACCCGTGTGGACCCGCAGATGCTTCGTCAGATCCGAGTTCTGCTGGAAGCATTTCCCACAATCCGGGCAACCGTAGCCGTAAGGCATCTCGTCCATGTGGATCCGCTGGTGAGTGACCAGACCCCGGTGCTGGCTGAAGCAGGCCCCGCACTCAGCGCACACATAGGGCATCTCGCCCGTGTGGGTTCTCTGGTGGATCAGCAGGTTGGAGCGCTGGGCAAAACATTTGCTGCACTCCGGGCACTGGTGGGGCTTCTCCCCCGAGTGGATTCTCTGATGCTTCAAGAGGTTGGAACTCTGGCGGAAGCATTTCCCGCACTCGGGACAGGGGTATGGCTTCTCCCCCGTGTGGATCCGCCGATGGATGGTAAGGCTCGAACGCTGCGTAAAATGCTTCCCGCAATCAGGGCACTGGTGTGGGCTCTCCGCTGCATGGCCCCGCTGGTGTTTGAAGAAGGCCGGGCTTGGGCGGAAAACAGTCCTGCTATCAGAACTTTGTAAGCTCCTCTGGCCCAGCTGGGCTCTGCCGGGAGCCTTCAACCCGTTTTCGGTAATTCGGTTCAGGGCCTTCTCAGCATGCTCCCCGTTAGAGTTCCCCATGTCTGAAACAAAAAGGAACAAGAAGCTTTACTTGGTGGTCCAGTAACATTTGGGGTCCCTCCACACCCCCACTGCACAGTCATTTCCTGGCTGGACTACTACAGTGTGTGCTCTACCTGGGACTGCCCTTGAAGAGTGTTTGCAAGTTGCAGCAGTCCAGAAGACAGTGCTATGGGCAGCCTTGGCTGCTTCACATTAAGGCCAAGTCGCACCTGTCTTCGGCAAACTGCACTAGGGGATGACGGTATCGGTCGAACAACTCACCACGGTTATCTTGCTGCAACCAACTCACTGCAGGATAACTTACGAATGGACAATTCCACATGAAGTGATAAAGGTTATCCGCCATTGTTTCTTTGACATTATTTTCATTGACAAAAATAATATTAGGAAGACCACTTAGACTTATATACTGTTTCACAGTGCTTTACAGTCTTCTCTAAGCAGTTTACAGACTGCGGTGCTATCTCAAAATTAAATGAATTTCCAAACTGCCAATCTTTAAGGAAATCTTTCTTTAATTGAGTTCAGCCACCGGATTATGACTCCGCGCAGACAAGACTGACCTTTTGCCTCCCAATCCCTCCCTTTCCGATCCCCAAATCTCTGCTTCTCATTGGCTGTCTTCCAAGTCATTCTTCAGACTTCTTTTCCTCGTCATTTCCCAGGAATGTGCCCCCTCCCCTCATTTCCACGACAACCAGGCTTCAAAGGGATTTAGCAGGCAAAAGTTTTAGAGGTTATCTTTCGCTCTCCTCTGCTTTCTCTCTATGCCAGCATTGCAACGCTGACAGTCAGCCTCTTGCCCCTAACAATCTGGGTCCCCATTTTACTGACCTCGGAAGGATGAAAGGCTAGGTCAACCTTGAGCCGGTCAAAATCGAACTGCCAACAGCAGTCAGCAGAAGTAGCCTGCAGTATTGCATTCTAATCACTGGACCACGAATGCTCTTGATATCAAAGAAACGGAGGTAGATAACATCACGTTGAATTATCCCAGGTGGAATATGTCCACGAGTTGACCATGGCGAGATAGCCATGGTGAGATGGCCACGGCAAACCATCCCATTCTGTGGGAATGACCTTGGGATGTGCAGGATTGGGTGGGGGGCGGGGGGAGAGATGCTGCTGCCTAGGGAATGATCAGATAAGAGGGGGCATAGCCCACAGCTGCATAACAGGCGGAGAAAGAAAGTCGGAAAGGAACCTCAGCCTAATTTATCAGGCTATAAACAGAAACAGCAGGAAATTTGTACTTTCAGGCTTACTGGTCTGTTAATATAGCCTAAAAATAAAATAGAGTTCAGCTCATCCGGTTGTGTTTCCTGACTGCTCTATCTAGGAAGGCTGACAACCAGCTTCCAAATACAATTCAAGGGGTTGGTTGCCATCTACAAAGCCCTACATGATGCAAACTTAGGATACTTTCAGGATCATCTATTGCAGCGCTCCCCATCTTTCCGGCTTTGTGGACTGGTGCCGGCAGGGTTTGTGTGTGTGGAGAGGGGATGGTTCCACGTGACTGCCCACTACTTGTGCGGCCTAATTCTGAACAAGTCAACGGCCCGGTACCGGTTTGTGGTCCAGGGATTGGGGACCTCTAATCTACTACATATCTAGTCATTTCTGCTTGCTCTGTTGTGGCCCGCCAGCGGATCTGGTAGCAGATTCGGACAGTGAGGAGTTTGGGGAGGAACATGGGCCAGTCCTGGAGTCTGGGGGAGGCTCTGATGAGGGCTTTGTGTCGGAGGCAGAGATGGGGCCAGGGCCGAATGCCAGTTATCAGCTGCCTTTGGAGTCAGTCATCAGTGAGGCAGACAAACAGCTGGAGCCTGTTCCCAGTGTGCCCATGTGCAATTGCTAGACAGAGGTAACAGCTAAAGAACAAGGGTCAACTTGGGAGTAAGGCCACAGGTGGACGATGAATGGCCCCTCCCGGAGGGAATAAAAGAGGAGTGAAAGGGGAGTGGAGTTTGCAGAAGACAATTAGTTCATTACTGCATTCTTGTCAAGTATTGGGGAGTCTGAAAGATATTGGCCTGGCCACTCTCCAAGCCTGATAAGGGTCGGTAATTGTGAACTATCTTGAAAGACTGTGGGAGAGGAAAGACTTTGCTGGAGAGGAATTCACTGTAAATTAAATAAAAGGGGTAAATCGGGATGAGGACTTGTCTTCGTGCTGCTGGAGAAGCCTAAGTCAGAACATACTCCACCAAAACTGGCAGGATTCACAGGGCCACCTTCTAGATATGTTGAAGCTGCAATACCCAGAATTATTAGTACCCCTGATTTTTGGAC
This sequence comes from Arizona elegans, assembly GCA_022577455.1. Taxonomy (NCBI): domain Eukaryota; kingdom Metazoa; phylum Chordata; class Lepidosauria; order Squamata; family Colubridae; genus Arizona; species Arizona elegans. The sequence goes on along the minus strand of JAKOOJ010000012.1, from coordinate 5,295,930 downwards.
CGGAATTCTAGGTCTTGGTGTCCCCACAACCCTGGAGAACAGCTGATTGAGACAGGTGGTCTTACCGCTTCCGAAGAACCAAAAGGCAGGAGATTCTTACCCAGGATTCTGGCATCTTGATTCAACTCTCGATGAATCCGCTTCAGCCCAGCACCCACAGAAGATGGTTTCATTTCAGCCCAGTTCACCACTTGAGTTCCCCGAGTCTGAAAGAAGAGCAGAAAGCAAGGCCTTAAAAAGCGATCTTATTCCTGCAGTGTCCCTGCAGTGCTTATATTTCTGGATGCAGAGAAAGCATTTGATCGATTGAATTGGCATTTTTTACTGAAAATAATACAAAAGATGCAGTTTGGAGAGTATTTTACACAATCTATTAAGGCAATATACCAGGAACAAACAGCACAAATAATAATTAAAGGTAGCTTAACAGAAACCTTCAAAATTGAAAAAGGAACAAGACAGGGGTGTTCCCTGTCCCCATTATTGTTTATTTTGACTTTGGAATTTTTGCTGAACAAAATACGAAAGTCAGATAAAATAAAGGGAATTAAAATTAGGCATTATGATTACAGATTACGAGCATTTGCAGATGACTTGGTTGTAACTTGAACCCAACTAGTGCAATCAGCTATAGGTTTAATGAATATAGTTAATCAATATGGTCAAGTATCAGGTTTTAAAATAAATATAGGGAAAACAAAGATAATAACTAAAAATATGACTACAAATCAAAAAGAAGAATTAGAAAGAGTAACAGGATTTGAAATAGTAAAAAAGGTTAAATATTTAGGGGTTTATATTACAACTTCAAATGTGAAATTATATAATTATGAACCGTTATGGCAAAAAATACAGAAAGAGATGGACAAGTGGAAAAAACTACAATTGTCTATGTTGGGAAGAATAGCAGCAATAAAAATGAATGTTTTGCCTAAGTTTTTATTTCTTTTTCAAATGATACCAATACTTTAAAAAGATGCAAATTTGGGGGAATGGCAGAAGGGTATTAATAATTTTGTTTGGGCAGGGAAAAGACCGAGAATAAAATTAAAGATACTGCAAGATATACGTGAAAGAGGTGGTCTCAAAATGCCCAATTTAAGATTATATTATGAAGCAGCTGCTCTATCAGCAATTAGTGATTGGATTAATTTAACAGAAGGAAGAATTTTGAATATTGAGGGATATGATTTGTTATATGGTTGGCATGCTTATTTATTATATGACAAGAAGGTGGATAAGACTTTTAAAAGCCATATATTAAGGAATGCTTTATTGCGTGTCTGGAGAAAATATCAATACAAATTAAATGATAAGATACCTATATGGGCAGTACCCAGACATGCGATAGAGAATATAAATGTAGAACAAAAGCAAGATGTGATTACATATAAAGAGCTTCTCAATATGGAAAGAGGTATACTACAGTTAAAATCTTTGAATGTACTAAAAGAAGAAAGGATAATTCAAACTTGGTTTCAGTACGGACACTTACAAGCTAGATGGAAAGAGGATCAGAAAATTGGTATCATGCAAATGGATGAAAACTTGGTAAAACAAATCAGAGACCAGAGTCAAATGCATATAAAAAGGTTGCATAATACATTGATAGAAATAGATTCAGAAACGGAGTTAGTTAAAGATTGTATGATAAAATGGGCACAAAAATATTGAGGAACCAATAATGATGGAAACGTGGGAAAAAATATGGGTTAGAAATGTAAACTTTACGCAAGCTCAAAATATGAGAGAAAATTTTTATAAAATGTTTTATAGATGGCACTTAGATCCTAAAAAGTTAGCTTGTATGTATTCAAGTTTACAATCTAAGTGTTGGAGATATGAGTGTGATGAAGCCACGTATTATCATATATGGTGGACATGTAAAAAAATCAAAGCATTCTGGATAAAAATATGGTAGATAATGCAAAAAAATCCTTTAAAAAAGATAAAAGTTTACTCGTTCTTATTCCTGGCCACTCCTTTCCAGGTTTTTGCCAAGTTCCTATTTATCACCAACTCCAATCAGACAATATATAGGTAGTCCACAATTTACAATAGTGGCCAAAATTGTGGAAACCTTTTGGGAAAAGTGTATTTTTGAGGTTTGATGACTAATAACACAACTTTTTTTGGGGGGGAGTTTTAAGATAATCATATTCCACTGCTGGAATGGCCTGGGAATAGCCCAGACCTTAACCCAATTGAAAATCTATGGAGCCGACTAAAGAAACTTGTTAGTCAGAAGCGAACCAGCAATAAAACCCAGTTAATAGAAGCAATCATTCTATCTTGGTTTCATATGATAACAGCTGCAGAACTAAAAGACTTGATTCACTCCATGGGAAGACGCCGGAAAAGCGCCTAGAGAGTAGTTGGAGGGCCAGTCGCTCCGAATATGACCGTACACTAGTGAGGTCTTATATCAAGACCTACTTAGTGGCGATAAAGGCGGCAAAGTGTAATTACTTTTCCGCTCTTATCGCGTCGGCAGAAAATCGCCCAGCTGCCTTGTTTAGGGTGACTCGCTCCCTTCTCCATCTGGGAGCGCGGGAAGACCCCTTGCAAGGTCGTGCTGAGGATTTTGCGCATTATCTGCACGATAAAGTCGCTCAAATTCGGGAAGGCTTGGACTCTGACTGGGTAGGTACAGGCGGGTTGTCCGAGGTCTGTCTTGAGACGGTTATCTGGGATGAGTTTGACCCTGTGACTCCCGAGGACGTGGACAGGATGCTGGGGAGGTTGAACGCAACCACATGTTTATTGGACCCGTGTCCCTCCTGGTTGGTGCTGGCTACCCGGGAGGTTACGCGAGGCTGGCTCCAGAGGATTATAAATGCTTCCTTGAGTGAGGGGTTCTTGCCTCCCGCCTTGAAAGAGGCGGTGGTGAGGCCCCTCCTCAAGAAGCCTTCTCTGGACCCAGCTGTTTTAGCAAACTATCGTCCAGTTTCCAACCTTCGCTTCTTGGCGAAGGTTGTTGAGAGTGTGGTTGCGCGACAGCTCCCGCAGTACCTGGATGAAACCGTCTATCTAGATCCATTCCAGTCCGGCTTTAGGCCCGGGTACAGCACGGAAACGGCATTGGTCGCGTTGGTTGATGATCTCTGGAGGGCTCGGGACAGAGGTTGTTCCTCTGTTCTGGTCCTATTAGACCTCTCAGCGGCTTTTGATACCATCGACCATGGTATCATGCTGCGCCGGTTGGAGGGGTTGGGAGTGGGAGGCACTGTTTTACGGTGGTTCTCCTCCTATCTCTCCGACCGGTCGCAGTCTATGTTGGCTGGAGGGCAGAGGTCGACCTCAAGGCACTTGGTTTGTGGGGTGCCACAAGGGTCGGTCCTCTCGCCTCTCCTGTTCAACATTTATGTGAAGCCGCTGGGTGAGATCATCCGTGGTTTTGGGGTGCAGTGCCATCTGTACGCTGATGACACCCAGCTGTACATCTCCACCCCAGACCACCCCAACGATGCCCTTGAAGTGATGTCCCGGTGCCTGGAGGCGGTGCGGGTCTGGATGGGGAGGAACAGGCTCCAGCTCAATCCCTCCAAGACTGAGTGGCTGTGGCTGCCGGCGTCCCGATATAGTCAGCTGGTGCCATCGCTGACTATCGGGGGCAAGACATTGGCCCCCACGGAGAGGGCGCGTAACTTGGGTGTCCTCCTGGACGCACGGCTGTCTTTAGAAGAGCATATGACGGCCGTGGCCAGGGGGGCTTTCTATCAGGTTCGCCTGATACGCCAGTTGCGCCCCTTTCTGGATCGGGACTCCTTATGCACGGTCACTCATGCCCTCGTCACTTCCCGCCTCGACTACTGCAACGCTCTCTACATGGGGCTCCCCTTGAGGAGCACTCGGAGGCTCCAACTGGTACAGAATGCAGCCGCGCGGGTACTTATGGGGGCGACATGGCGCTCCCACGTGACATCTCTCCTGCGCGAGCTGCATTGGCTTCCAGTGGTCTTCCGAGTGCGCTTCAAGGTGCTGGTTCTCATCTTCAAAGCGCTCCATGGCTTAGGACCCAGTTATCTACGAGACCACCTTCTGCCTCCGATAACCTCCCACCGGCCAACACGCTCCCACAGAGAGGGTCTCCTCAGGGTGCCGTCTGTCAGGCAATGTCGGCTGGCGACCCCCCGGGGAAGAGCCTTCTCTGTGGGGGCACCCGCCCTCTGGAATGAGCTACCCCCAGGGATACGACTAATCCCGGACCTCCGGACCTTCCGCCGGGCCCTGAAGACTTTTTTATTTCAGCAAGCCGGGCTGGGTTAAAAAAATTTTTAATTGGGTGAATTTTATGGGTAACGGGGTTTTAAATTGTAGAAGCCTAAGATAATTTAATTTTGTTTTAATGTATTTTAATATTTGTATTGTGTGTTTTTAATTCTGGCTGTTCACCGCCCCGAGTCCTTCGGGAGAGGGGGCGGTATAGAAATTTAATAAATAATAATAATAATAATAATAATAATAATGTCGTAATTCATGCTAAAAGTTACCCAACTAAGTATTGATGTCATCATTTTTGTATATCTCGTTTTTTCTACGTGATTGACTTTTCTTCTTTATACTGCAACTGCTATTCTAATAGCAAATCCGTCATAAAAGTCATTGCATTACATTCTTGATTAAATTATCTTTCCATTGATATATAATTTTACGGTACTACTCCAAAAAAAAAGGGTGTTATTAGCTAATTTTAGTAAATACACTTTTCCCCACAAAAGGTTTCCACAATTTTGGTCACTACTGTACAACCAACTAATCAGTCTAAACTTGCAGTTGCTGAGTGAGATGTTTGCAAAGTGAATTTTGCCCCGTTTTACGACCTTTTTTGCTCCAGGTGTTAAGGGAATCCCTGCAGTTGTTAAGTTAGTAACATCGTCCTTAAGTGAATATGGTTTACACATTGACTTTGCAGTCAGAAGGGCACAAAGGGTGACCAAATGACCCCGGGACACTGCAACCGTCGTAAGTATGAGCCAATTTGAAGCCAACAGTCTGAATTTTGATCACAGGGATGCTGCCATGTTCATAGGTGTGCAAAACAGTCAGTGACATTTTTAAGGGCCGTTGTAATTTTGAATGGTCACTAAGCGAACTGTCGTACGTCTAGGACTACAAGTATGTCCCACCAAAACTGCTAGAATCTACAGGTAGTCCTCGGCTTACGACCACAGTTGGGACGAGAATTTCCACTGCTAAGCAAGCTGGTTGTTAACTGAGCCCAATTTGACGACCTTTTTAGCAACCGTGGTTAAGCGAATTGCCACCATCCTTAAGTGAACTCGGCTTCCCACATTGACACTGATTGTTGTTAAGCCAGCAGAGGAGGTTGCAAATTGTGATCACGTGATGTTGCAACCGTGATAAATGCCTGCCAGTTGCCAAGTGTCCAAATTTTTATCACATGACTATGAGGATGCTCGGCCAGCCTAAGATAAGATATAAGTTACTTTTTTCAGTGCTTGAGCAGGGGGCTGGACTAGAAGACCTCCAAGGTCCCTTCCAAATCTATTCTGATTCAATTACTGCAGCATTCACTTAATGATCATCAACTTGCCTAATGACTGTGGCACAAGTTGTCATAAAATAAAGTTGGTTGCATAATGACTCTCTTAACCAATATGACTTATGGCCGTAATTCCAGGCTCAATTATGGTCATAACGCACATATTCGTATATTCATATCACCTTTGCCTCCTTCCAAAAATTCTTGCACTAGTTGAGATGCAGTTGGGATGAATATGTAGGTCAGTGATGGCTAACCTTTTGCCATTGAGTGCCAAAGGCGGGGGCCGTGTGCGCGTGCCCACACCCATTATTCTATGCGCCCCACCCCCGCACATGTGATACTACCACCAGCCCCTGCTTTTGACACACGATGGCACGGTAGGCCCATTTTTCGTCCTCCCCAGGCTCCAGAGGCTTTCTAGGAGCCTGGGTAGGGCCAAAATGGCCAACCGGAGTCCCTCTGGGGGGGGGAGGCTGTTTTCGCCCTCCCCAGCCTCCTAGAAAGCCTCGGGAGCGTTGGGAGAACAAAAACGGGACTTCCTCACCCACTCCCAGACCCTCCGGAGGCAGGAAACAGCCTGTTTCTCTACTTCCGGTGGGCCCAGAAGGCCTGAAAATCAGCTGGCTGGTGCACAGCTGAGCTCGCGTGCCCACCGATATGGCTCTGTGTGCCACTTGTGGCAGACGTGCCATACGCTCACCATCACGGATATAGGTAGTCCTCGACTTACAACAGTCCCGTTTAGTGACCATTCAAAGTTACAACAGAATTGAAGAAAGTGACTTGCAATCGTTTTTTACACTTAACAACCGTTGCAGAGTCCCTACGGTCATGCGATCAAAATTCAGACACTTGGCAGCTCATATTTATGACAGTTGCAGTGTCCCAGGGTTTACGACCTTCTGACCAGCAAAGTCCACGGGGAAACAAAATTCACTTCACAGCCATGTTACTAACTTAACATCTGCAGTGATTCTCTTTTAACGATTGAGGCAAGCAGGGTCGTAAAATGGAATGTGGGCCGCGAAACTCACTTAACAAATGTCTCACTTAGCAACAGAAATGTTGAGCTCAATTGTGGTCATAAAGTCGAGGACTATCTGTGATAAGATCTTTTTCGGGAAAATACAAAACACTTAAATTCATCACCGCACGACCATTTTGCACCAACGACAAGGCAGCTCAGTCCTGTCAGACATACCTGCTTCCCCTTTCTTTCGGCTTCTTGCTGCCTGATCAGAAAGGCCTCTGCCAAGGGCACAGCTTGGGCACACGACTCCGGGCCGTGTTCTCTCACCCAGCTCTGGATCTCCTGAGGTAGAAGGGTCAGGAACTGCTCCAGAACCAGGAGGTCTAACATCTGCTCCTTAGTGTGCTTCTCCGGCTTCAGCCACCCCCGGCACAGTTCCCGAAGCTGGCTGCACACCTCCCGGGGTCCCCAGGCTTCGTGGTAGCGGAACTGCCGGAAGCGTTGGCGCTGTGCCTCCATCCGGAGGGCGTCCCCTTTCAAGATGGCCGCCTTGACTTTGGCGTATTCACCTCGGTCCTGGAGGCTGAGGCTACTGTAGGTCTCCTTGGCTTCCCTACCCAACACGGGCACCAGGCGAGCCAGCCATTCTCGGCGGGGCACCTGGCAGGTTCCAGCCAGACGTTCAAAGGAGGCAAAGAAGGCTTTGTTGTCCCCCAACGGGGCGGGTCCCTCGGACAGCTGCTGGTGTCCCTCCCCTAGAGGAGAGGACCGGAGCGCAGTGAGGAACTCCTGCCATTGGGCTTCCCAGAGTTCGGGCAAATCCTCCCTGGGCTCCTGCTTCATTTGCCGTGGGGCAGCCCAATTCAGGAACTCTCGAATGGTGCCCACTTGAAGGACCCGAGGCAGTTTCCCTGCACGGTCCGTTCCCTCTGCCCCTCGGGGGCTGACGGTTTGACGCTCTTCCACTTTGACCCCTCTCTGTCTTGGGATGCCATCGGCTCTTCTGGCCTTCTGTTCAGCCGCCATGGCCTCTCGAAAAGCAGGCCTCGCTGACCACAAAGTTTGCAATTTCAGTCAATCTTGGGCCGGAAGGTCGTAGGAATATCCAGAATTTATCTCTCTAATACAGCTGGCAAATAAGGCAGTTTTCTCCAGGATGGGACAGGTTTTAAAGAAGCAATAGGCCGTGCGACATAATTCAGCAGCTAAGTGGCACTCTCTGAGGAGAAAAATAAAGAATGAGAGAAACTGTCAGCCCAGCAACAAGACCAGGCCAAGAATCATTTCCCCAGGAGGGCTAAAACGATTTTTACAGGAAGTCCTCGACTTACAACAGTTCATTAGTGACCGAAGTTACAAAGGCACTAAAAAAAAAAGCGATTTGCCTTCATTGAAAGTGATTTTAGGACCATTTTTCACACTCACGACCGTGGCAGCCTCCCCTACAATGACGTGATCGAAATTCAGACGCTTGGCAACTGGCATGTACTTATGACAGTTGCAGTGTCTCCCACAGTCATGGGATCAGCTTCTGCGACCTTCTGACAAGCAAAGGAGGAACAGGGAAAATCAGATTCATTTAACAATTATGTTATTAATTTAACAACTGCAGTGGTTCACTTAACAACCGTGGCAAGGAAGGTCTTAAAAGGGGGCAAAACACTCTTACCAAATGTCTCACTTAACAACAGGAATGTTGGGCTCAGCTGTGGTCGTAAGTCGAGGAATACCTGTATTGGGAGTGGCTATTGTAGCAGAATCTTGCAAGTCTGATTGTACTGTAACTCCTCCCCCTCTTATACCCATGTGAAATAGAGAGGTTTCTATCAGAGCCTTTTCTGCATATTTTCTCCTTGTTTTCTTCTCCTGGCTTTGGTAACAGATCTGGCTTATCTCTGTCAAGATCAAAATCGAAATGAATATTAAGTAACTTCCTGATTCTCTATAGAATCACTACACAGATGATCTCAAAAGGCTTTTCAGCCCAGACACATCCAGTTAGATAGTCCTCAACTTACGACCACTGTGGAGCCCAAAATTTATGCTGTTGAGATATGTGTTAAGTGAGTTTTGCACCGTTTTACAACCTTTCTAGCTACAGCTGTTAAGCGAATCACTGCAGTTGTTCAGTTAGCAACACGGTTGTTAAGTGAATCTGGCTTCCCCATTGACTTTGCTTGTTAGAAGGTCACAAAAGGGGATCACATAACCCCAGGACACTATGACTGTCACAAATATGAACCAGTTGCCTAGTGTCCGAATTTTGATCGTGTAATCCCAGGGATGCCGCAATGGTCCTAAGTGTGAAAAATGGTCCTAAGTCACATTTTTCAGTGCCATTGTAAATTTGAATGGTCACTAAATAAACTGCTGTAAGCTGAGAACTACCTATAGTTGATTACAGGTAGTCCTCGACTTACAACAGTTAATTTAATGACCATTCGAAGTTACAATGGCATTGAAAAAAGTGACTTAGGACCATTTTTCACACTTATGACTGTTGCGGTCATAACTTAACAACTGTGTTACTTAACAACTGTGGCAAGACAGGTTGAAAAATGGGGCAAAACTCACTTAACACATGTCTCACTAAACAGAAGAAATGTTGGACTCCATTGTGGTCGTATGTCGAGGACTATCTGTACAGAAACAGCAGGATGAGACTCCCAAACTATGGTGCCACCTCATAACAGGGCAGAAGTTTTAACTGTCATCAGGAATTCAAACACTTTGGAAGATTATAACACACTGCTTATAATCAACTGGTTGCACACTTTACAATTGTGCAAGGGCGGTTCATATTAGACAATAGACAGGCTGAGGAAACAGGAGAGAAGTGGAAGATGAGATTGATAATTAAGATTAAATAAACGAGTATATAGCTGTATAGATATGTATCTACATTAGTAATAATCCTGCAACTCTTAGACTTGGAATAACTTTATTGTCACTTTGAATGTACACTAATCGGCATATAATTAAAATGAAATTTCGTAGCATACAGTTCTCAAAGGGTCTCCTATATAATGAAAAATGTATAATTTCACTTTTAAGGAATACACTTTCATCCCAAGGCTACCACAACCTGGCCCGTGATTCACACCTTCAATATGCAAATATTAAGCAGGCAATAAACAGAAACAAATAGAACTAAAGAGCTTTCACCTGTTAATCCAGGCAGATCAAAGCCACCCCAACAGATTTAGCGGCAAACCTGCAGGACCAGCATCTGCCTTTTCTAACCTGAAAAGAGACACTGGATTCCAAATCCCATCATTCCCACCATTACAATTTGCTTATCTGCAAAAATATTTCCCCCCACATTTCTTCCTACACATTGTTGCGGAAAAAGGGATGCCACTGCATAAGCCACCCTCTTTAAATGGCCAGGCTTTTTGCAGGGCACATGGTTACATTGCCCTTGCTCCCCTGCAGGTGAAGAGATGGGTGCTGTAGTCCATCCTACCTACAGAACCACAGAAAGGGGAAGCCAGCAGGACCGGACTTCAAAAATTGCAAGGCGCAGAATTGCACTTCCCTCGCTTCCCATACCAAGATAGTGAGAAGATGGGAGTTGTAGTGCACCTAGCCACAGAGCCTGGACCCGGGAAGCCAACAGGCCCGGACTTCAAAAATTGCACGACACAGAATTACACTTCCCGGCCAAAAAGTGCAAGAAACTGCACTGATTTTGCACGGCGCAAGATTACCCATGCTCCCAGCCCCAGCAAGCGAGAGGGATGGGAGTTGTAGTACATCCTAGCCGCAGAGCCTGGAGCGAGGAAGCCGGCAGGCCTGGATTTCAAAATTGCACGGATTTTTGTACGGCGCGAGATTACCCATACTCCCCGCCCCAGCAAACGAGGGGGATGGGAGATGTAGTGCACCCTAAGCCGCAGAGCTTGCAGCAGGGAAGCCAGCAGGCCCGATCTTCAAAATTTTGCACGGCGCACAAGATTACGCTTGCTCCCCGCTCCAGCAAACGAGAGGGATGGGAGTTGTAGTGCATCCTAACCGCAGAGCGCCGGGGGGCGGGAAAGCCAAGCAGGCCCGGACTTGGAAGACTTTGCAGCTACGGGATTCCTTCTGCTCTCAAGAACAGGACGGGGGAAACACTGCCTTGCATTTCGCCCCTTTGCAGCTCTGGCTTTTTTTGCAAAAGCGGCTCACCTAACTGGCGCGCGCGCTTCTCCCCGGGCCACGCGCCACTCGTTGGTCCAGCTCCACCGGAGGAGCCCCACCGCCAGTCTCTCCCCCCCCCCTCCCCCTTTCCCACCACTTACACAGGGCAGATTAAAACAGCACAGGAAGGTGCACCGAGTATTTAAATCCCCCCCTAAACCCCTCTTTCTCTCCAAGGGCCGGGCCTCTCTAGCAAGCAGCCTCTCTCGCTCTCTTTAACCCACTGAGTACCTCGCTCCGCTGAGCCCTTTCCCGAAATCCAGGCGCAAAGCAGAGACTTTCTCTTGCGCTGGGATGCAGGAGGTTTCCTTGGATAGGATAGGATAGGATAGGATAGGATAGGATAGGATAGGATAGGATAGGATAGGATAGGATAGGATAGGATAGGATAGTGAAAGGGAAACAATAATAAGGATATAATAAATAATACTAGAATATGATATACTGGTATACTAGATTCTGTAACCATTAGGTTCCTGTAATACATATTATTCCTTTCTATTTGTATCTCCTGTTACAAATATATTGTTATTAGGCCTCTGTAATGTATCTGGTATTTGTCAAACGTATGTCCCTGCCATTTGACCTGAACTCATATCAATCTTATCTAAAAGCATGTTAAAACTACAGCCATCAACAAAGGGATAATTTACACCTCAGCCCTAATTTATGTTTGATCTGGATAAACTCCTGCTTTCCAGAGCCAGGGGGCCAAAGTGGCCAATTGAGTAAACAAAGAAATGCTCAAGGATGACTAATTGGGAAGTTTCTATTCCCCCTTGCAGGGCAACAAGGAATACACAAACCTAAATTAGGAGGCCAGAATTGGGTACTAAACTGACGTCTCTGAGGGTATAAAAGGACACTATACCTTCCCCAAGGTATTTCCTCGCATGCATTGTATCTGTATGTTCTGGATATAGTTCCACCCAGTATTTTGTTTTTGGCCATAAATAAAATCTGTTTTTTTGCAAGCCTCGTCTTGAGTCTCTCTCTTTGGCATTCTGGTGACTCTGTATTTTGGGACCTTACATTTCGATAGGATAGGATAGGATAGGATAGGATAGGATAGGATAGGGATTGGGAATAGAATAGAATAGAATAGAATAGAATAGAATAGAATAGAATAGAATAGAATAGAATAGAATAGAATAGAATAGAATAGAATAGTTGGAAGGGACCTTGGAGGTCTTCTAGTCCAACCCCCTGCTCAGGCAGGAAACCCTACACCACTTCAGACAAATGGTTATCCGACATCTTAAAAACTTCCAGTGTTGTAGCATTCACAACTTCTGGAGGCAAGTTGTTCCACTGATTAATTGTTCTAACTGTCAGGAAATTTCTTAGTTCCAGGTGGTTGTATTTTTTTTTTATTCCCTCCTGTTTATCCGGCGGTCGTCTTTCGAGATTGTGGCTCTGAAGGATGGGCAGGCTAGCAGAGATGAGTGTTGTGGGACAAGCTTTGACATAGACAGATGGGGGAGGCAGCTGATGTTCCAGCTCCTTGTGGTCATGAAATCTGGGGTACATTTACACTGTTTTTCAACCTACTGTAGGTAACCTTAAGATGGAGGAACTTCAACTTGCCTCCCCCCAACTTCAAGTTGGCTGGCTGGCTGGAGCATTCTGGGAGTTGAAGTCCCCCCATCTTAAAGGAACACCAAGAAACTGCCATGTGATTTGCAAGCCAAACCATGCCCATCTTAGAAGTGGATCCTTTGCTTTTTGGAGAAAATACAGGTAGACCTTGACAAGAGTTCATTTAGTGACTGTTCGAAATTACAATGGCACTGAAAAAAGTGACATGGCCATTTTTCACACTTGTGACCGTTGCAGCATTCTCATGGTAACGCGAATTATATTTGGATGCTTGACAACTGGTTCATACCTATGACAGTTGCAGTGTGCCAGGGTCATGTGATCCCCTTTTGTGACCACCTGACCAGCAAAGTCAACGGAGAAGCCAGATTCACTTAACAACCGTGCTGCTAATTTAACAACTGCAGTGGTTCACTTAACAGATGCAGCAAGAAAAGTTGTAAAATGGGGCAAAGCTCACTTAACAAATTTTTCATTTAGCAATATAAATTCTGGGCTCAATTGTGGTCGTAAATCAAGGAATACCTGCATTGAGAAACACTGGATCAGACTTTAGGCAGGTACCCCAAAACAGCAGATACTAACAAACGTAGCTGAAACCTTAGTAGTGCGCACCCAAGTAATTTTTCGTTGAGTTTGCTAAAAGCCATTGAAAACATCACTATCGGCAAAAGTCTTGAGAAAAAAGGAGAATCTGCACTGAATGCTTTTCATGTGATTCCCTGTAGCTGCATCTGATACATGGGCATATGTATAAACAAAGAATAACTGTTTATTTGCTAATCAGCCAGTTATTGCTTACCCCAAATAAGATACGCAGGAAGGGCTGCAGATAAATATGCTCAGAAAGTTCTCCTGAGAAGAAAACAGGATGTGCCACCAAGTTATAAAAGTGTTTATTTGCTTGTCATGTCTTGTGAATATCCTGTGATCCAAGTAAAGTAATTTTCCCTGACAGGAATAGCATGATAGCTATGTGCATGTGGCTAGGAAGACAGACAGACAGACACAGGCAATGATAGATAGATAGATAGATAGATAGATAGATAGATAGATAGACAGACAGACAGACAGACAGACAAATAGACAGACAATTTATTTATTTATTTATTTAATTTTATTAAATTTCTATACCGCCCTTCTCCCGAAGGACTCAGGGCGGTGAACAGCCAGAAGATAAAACACAGAGATACAAAAATTTAAAATAGATTAAAAACGAATTAAATAATTTGGCTGAATTTAAAATACTCCATAATTTAAACAGATTAAAATTTGTATTTAAAATTTATATTTAAAAGGGGAGAAGATTTAGGCCAGGCCAGCTTGATGAAATAAAAACGTTTTAAGCACGCGACGGAAGGTGCGCAGATCCGGGATCCTCCATATCTCCGGGGGGGAGCTCGTTCCAGATCGTAGGTGCCCCCACAGAGAAGGCTCTCCCCCTAGGGGCCGCCAGTCGACATTGTTTGGCCAACGGCACCCGGAGGAGACCCTCTCTATGGGAGCATACTGGCCGGTGGGAGGCTATTGGTGGTAGCAGGCGGTCCCATAGACAATGATAGATAGATAGATAGACAGACAGATATAGATGATAGATAGACAAATAGACAATGATAGCTAGACATAGGTAGATTGATAGACAGTCAAAGACAGATGATATAGATGATAGATAGATAGATAGACAGATAGATAGACAGAGACAGACAGACAGACAGACAATGATACAGGCAGACAGACAAAGGTAGATAGATAGACAGATATAGACAATGATAGACTGACAGAGAGAGAGAGAGAATGATAGACAGACAGACAATGATAGATATAGACATAGACAGACAGCCAAAGATAGATAGATGATAGATACAGACAGATATAAACAATGATAGATAGATGATAGACAGACAGAGATAGATTATAGATCTAGATAGATAGATATAAGAGATAGATACATTAGTTAGATAGATAGATGATAGAGATAGATAGATAGATAGATAGCCCTCAACTTACAATCATTTGTTTAGTGACCAATGTTACAACTGAAATGAAAGAAGTGACTTGTGGCTGTTTTTCACACTTACGACCATTGCAGCATCCCCATAGTCACCTGATGAGCACTTGGAAACTGGCATTATTTCATTAAAGTTGCAGTGTCCCAGGGTCATGTGATCATATTTGTGACCTTCTGACAAGCCAAGTCAACGGGGAAGCCAGATTCCCTTACCAACCTTGCTGCTAATTTAACAACTAGCAGCGATTAACTGTGGCAAGGAAGGTCGTACAATGGGGCAAAAAACTCACTTAATAACTGTCTTACTTAGCGCGGAAATGTTGGGCTCAGTTGGGCGGTGGTGCTTTGAGGACCACCCGTATGGAGCCTCTCTGGCTTCCTTCTTCCCAACCTCCTCGGATCATAATCATCCCCGACCACTAAGCCTGCTTACCAACCCCAGTGCGCACTTTCCACCTGGCTCCGCCGGGAAGGGAAGGGAAGGGCGCCAGGTTGGAGATCGTAAATCAGCCACGAGCCCGGGGACTCAGCTAGCTAGCACCCTTCAGATCCGGCAGCCCAGCCACAACTCCCACTATCCCCGATCGGCCAGCCGGCTGGGGATGCTGGGCTTGGGGATCCCTCCCTCTCTCCCCCTCCACTTCGGAGCGCGCGTAAAGGGCTCTCCCGTGCGCCCGCCGGTTGCTTCTCCCTCTCGGCAAGCCGGCGCGGCCAGCAGATGGCTCCGGTTTCTCGGCTGGCCGAGGCCTCCCGAAAGAAGCTCCTCTTTTCCGCCTCTTTTCCTTCTCCCTCGCTCCCCCGCTCGGCGACCTCGGAGGGGCTGGTCTTCCTCGAGGCCGAGGCTCCGAGATCCGGTCTATGGAGCCGAAGAGTCCGCGCCTTCGGGGGAGGCTTTGGCTCCCGGTCTGAACCAAAACGGCCGAGCAAAGACGGGCTTGGCGTCGGGGTGGCGGGTGGGACCGTTCAATTGCGATCCCCTCCAGCCTCTATTCTTCGAATTGGAGCAGGGGGTTGGACTAGAAGACCTCTGAGGTCCCCCTCCAACTCTGAGATCTTATGATTCTTGCCCTCCATCCACCCAGCTGAGGCATCCTCCATCCTTGAGGGGAGCAGAAAAGAGGCGTCCAAGCTGACAGAAGGTAATCCACCGGCCCTGCTTCTGTTGCATGCACCTCTCTTTCCCACCTGCCTTTTCCAAGAAAAGAATGGATTTTAAAAAATAAATAAAATGAACAAAAGCAGGTCGGATGGTTAAAAGCATCCTTCCTCCCAGGGGAGAGTTCTGGATGTCTGGAGCTGTTTGGCTGGAGAATTTTGGGAGTTCACACAACTTAAGTTGCCTTAGATGCCCCTGGGGTTCATTTTATACAGATAGTCCTCGACCTGCAACAGTTCATTGAGTGACCATTTGAAGTTACAGCATCACTGAAAAAAATGACTTGCAACCTTATCTTTTTTCATACTTACGGCCGTTGTAGCATCCTCGTGGTCGCGTGATCAAAACTCCAATGCTTGGCAACTGGCTCATATTTATGACGGTTCCAGTGTCCCTGGGGTCATATGATCCCCTTTTGACAAGCAAAATTAATGGGGAAGCTAGAATAGGGATAGGGATAGGGAAAGGGATAGGGAAAGGGAAGGGAAGGGAAGGGAAGGGAAAGGAAAGAAGGAAAGGAAAGGAAAGGAAAGAAGGAAGAAGGAAAGGAAAGGAAAGGAAAGGAAAGGAAAGGAAAGGAAAGGAAAGGAATGATAGGGATAGGAACTTTATTGTCACTTTGAATGTACACTAATCAGCATACATTAAAATGAAATTTCGTTGCCTACAGCTCTCAAAGGGTCACCACCTCCAATATACACTACATAAACATGATAACATAAATAAATAAATATGCATATACCCACATATATGACCCAGAGAAACAACACAAGTCTAGTTCGGATGTGTACATGTACATGGCGAGAAAAACGAATCTTGCGAGTTTACCAGACAGATGGCATAGGGATCAAAGCTATTTGCTTAACAACCGTGTTACCAACTTAACAAGTGCAGTGATTCACTTAACAACTGTGGCAAGAAAGGGCATGAAAAGAGGCAAAACAAATGTCTCACTTAACCGAAATCTGGGGCTCAATTGTGGTTGGAAGGGGAGGACTACCGAAAATAAGACCCTGTCTTATATTTTTTTGAACCCTGAAATAAGCGCTTGGCCTTATTGCCATGCGCTCAAAAGCCCGATTGGGCTTATTATCAGGGGATGTCTTATTTTGGGGGAAACAGGGTACCTGTACAAGCCCCATCATCCCTGCCAGCCTGCCCATTGCTACCTTAGAAGTCTAGCACCTTTGGCAGGCGTCAGATTGGGGAAGCTGATTTCTGAAGTTGTTGGTAGGCTGGACAGAATAGAAACCACGAGAGATGAAAAAAGGACAGGGATGCAGTTGTATACTTCAGTTTGAGGGAAATTGGGGGTGTTTTGCACATGGAAGAAGCCTGAAAAGTTTGGGCAGTTCCAGGAAAGGGGAACTTTTTAGAAGGATGTCATATATTCCAGAGCAGATCCTCAGAGTCTGGTGCAAATCCCTAAAACCACCAGAAATATGTGCAAGGGAGGAGACTGGGAACTGGTTTGGTGTTATGGTTAAGATGCTGGGCCACAAATTGGAGAATGTGGTTTCTAGTCCTCCCTGAGGTAGCGAAACTAGTTGATTTTGAACCTGTCACTCTTTCTCAGCCCAGAAAGAGTTTGTTATTATATATGTTTGTGTGTGTACATACACACACATATACATATATATGTAATATTATTTTGCACAATGCAAAGGTGGATAATGCATAATGCTCCCACCTCCTATTTACCCTGTGAGGTGGGTTGGGCTGAGAAAGAGTGACAGGCTCAAAATCAGCTAGTTTTGTTACGTGTGTGTTTGTGTGTGTGTGTATAAAATGATCAAATGATCATATATCTGTACTTGGACTCCCTCCCATCCCTGCACTGCCTTTGTCTGACTCCTTATATCCAGAGATGGGTTTCAGCAGGTTCTGACCAATTCTGGGGAACCAGTAATGGAAATTTTGAGTAGTTCAGAGAACCAGTAGTAAAAATTCTGACTGGCCCCGCCCCCATCTATTCTCTGCCTCCCGAGTCCCAGCTGATCGGGAGGGAATGGGGATTTTGCAGTATCCTTCCCCTGCCACACCTACCAAGCCACGCCCACAGAACCAGTAGTAAGGAAATTGAAAGCCACCACTGCTTATATCTCAGATATTCAACCACACATTTTAGTAATGCGCTGTCCATAATTCATAGTAGAATTAGAAGGATTTCTTTTTAAAAAGCAACCTGTTTGGAAGAGTTTGGGTTGCTGTCTTTGCATACTGAACAGATAGGGAGAAAAAGATAATTACACTGAAAGTGAACAATAATATAACCCCAGAATTACATTAAAATCTTTTTCTGGATTTGCACAATACATTGAACTAAGCAAATGGGACAGGTTTGCAAAAGCAGACTCTGAGAAATGTAATCCAGATAGAAACTAACCAAACAGAACATCTTTGTTCAAATGCAGACAGTATTCTTAAAGTGGCAGAGTGAAGCATGTGATTTCAGGCCAGTCACAGAATGGGGGTTAGCGTCAAACTGTAAACTGTGTGTCAGCCCTTCAAGGTAGGCCAGATCAGGAAACAGACATCACTGGAAATAATTTGTAGTATTGATCTAAGCCAATGATGGCTAACCTTTTCTGGACTAAGTGCCCAAAGCGTGTGGCCAAACCCCCAAAATGCCCCGCGCATGTGTCCTGCCCCCCACATGCATGCATGTATGAACCCTATATGTGCCCTATCCCCATGCAGGCATGTGCAGCCCACTGCATGCGTCCCACCTCCATGCGTCCCACCTCCATGCGTCCCACACACATGCGCCCTGTCTCCCCACTCATGCGTGTGAGGCCCCTCATGTGCGCCCCGCTCCCTGAGCATGTGCGCACAGGCCTCCCACATGCGCCTTGCCCCCCTCCCCCACATGTGCGGCAGAGACCCAAAGACCAGCTGGCCAGCAGGAGGCACACTCGCATGCACAGCACAACTGAACTGGGGCGACAGCTCACGTGCCCCCTCTGGCACGCGTGCCATAGGTTCACCATCATGGATCTAAGCAATGTTTGTCAACCTCAGCAACTTTAATATGTGTGGACTTCAATTCCCAGAATTCCCCAGCCAGCATGCTGCTTGGGGAATTCTGGGAGTTGAAGTCCACTTGTCTTAAAGTTGCCAAGTTTGGGAAACACTGATTTAGAAGGTTACCGTTTCCCTACCCCTGATATGGCTCCAGGTATACAAGTAGTCCTCGACTTACAGCCAATTTTTTTGTTGCTAAGTGAGACATTTGTTAAATGAGTTTTACCCCATTTTACAAACTCTCTTGCCATAGTTGTTCAGTAAATCACTGCAAGTTGTTAAGTTTGTAACACGGTGTTTAAGTGAATCTGGCTTCCCCATTGACTTTGCTTGTCAGAAGGTCACAACAGTGGATCGCATGACCCTGGGACATTGCAACGGTCATAAATATGAGTCAGTTGCCAAGCATTTGAATTTTGATCACATGACCATGGGGATGCCGCAACAGTCTTAAGTATGAAAAACGGTCGTAAGTCACTTTCTTCAATGCCGTTATAACTTCGAATGGTCACTAAACGAACTGCTGTTAGTCAAGGGCTAACTGTACTTCATCGCAGTGTCCCATTCCTAATTTTGTAAAATGAAGAGAGTTTATCCTGGCTGCTTTCCGATTTCCTACATTTTTCCCACCAACTTCTCCGTCAGCAGATTTTAAGCCTGGTTAAAGACTTTTTTTTCCCTTGCAATTGCAATAGGAGCCTCAAGAATGGCGGGGCCGAACCTTCTCTGAGTCAGATTGTCTTTCTATGTTAGTGCGTGTGCATCAAGCCGAAAAGAGCAACTGGTTTTTCAAAGAATAGCACCCCTTCTGACCTCCCCTTTTCTCCCTGACAGATTTGGCAAAATGATGTGTGTGTTTGTCTTTGGAACCTTCCCTCCTCCGCGAGGAACAGAGATGGTGATGACGGAACCTTTTCAGGTAGCAGAGGGGTTTTGGGGGAAGGGAAATATGTCGCACTTAATAAAATAAAGTCCGCAAGGGAAACCATTGCCCCACTCTTTTCTGTTCTCCTTGCAGGCACCGCCGTTCTCATTTGAAGAGGTAGCTGTGTACTTTACAGAGGTAGAGTGGCCACTCCTGGATGCAGAGCAGAGGGACCTGTACTGGGATGTCATGCAAGAAAACTACGAGACTGTGGCTTCACTGGGTAAAAATTCCCCCCTCACTTTACTTAGTGGGGTGCAAATGGGAACTGCAGCAAAATGATGGGTGTAAAGCAATCTCCCTGCCAGCTGTACTTTTATAGGTAGTCTTGACTTAAGTCTCTCACTACCACTTTATGAAGCCTTAGTAAGGGCACACCTGGAATACTGCAACCAGGTTTGGTCACCACATTAGAAAAAAAATATTGAGATTTTAGGAAAAGGGCAGAAAAGAGCAACTAAGATGATGAAAGGCCTGGAGACTAAAACATACGAAAAACAGTTGCAGGAGAATGGGTATGGCTAGTCTAGAGAAAAGAAGGACTAGGGGCGACATGATAGCAGTATTCCAGTATTTGAGGGGCTGCCACAAAGAGAGTGGGTCATTTTTTTTAGAATACCCTGTTTCCCTGAAAATAAGACATCCCCTGATAATAAGCCCAATCAGGATTTTGAGGGCATGCACTAAAATAAGCCTCCCCCTGAAAATAAGCCCTCCCCGAAAATATTTAAACGCAGAGCTGGAAATCAGATAAGATGGCAAGAGGAACCCCATCTTGCTCTATGCGCCCCAAAATAATAAGACCGCCCCGATAATAAGGCCAAGTGCTTATTTCAGGGTTCAAAAAAATATGTCAGGTTTCGAGGTCGTCTCAAATAAATTGCATTTCAAACAGTCTTTGAAGAAAAACTCCTATTTATTAAGCACAACATTCTAAATCCGACTTCATCGAAGCCAACACTGACTTCCAGACCCAAAACCCTCCCTTTCCGTTCCCCACTCCCCTGCACTCATTGGCCATCTTCCAAGTCATTCTACCCCTAATCTACTGCTCCAGCTCAAAGGAATTTCCCCCCTCCCACCCCATCTCCTAAGGGATATTATCTCCAGGGAAAATAAGTAGGTGAAATGTCAAACGTCCCTTTCCAGATGCCTCCGCTTCTCCTTCTTATGTCAGCACTAGAGTAAATGCAGCTTGAAGTGCTGACAATAAGACAGGGTCTTATTTTTGGGGAAACACAGTATTAGAATAACAGAGTTGGAACTTTAATGTTTTAATGTCTTCTTTTAACTTTTGTATGGGATTTTGTATGCATTGTTTTATTCTCTGTTGTAAGCCGCCCAGAGTCCCTTGCGAGTTGGGCGGCATAGAAATGCGACAAAATAAATAAATAAACTTGGAAGGGACCTTGGAGGTCTTCTAGTCCAACCCCCTGCTTAAGCAAGAAAGCCTACATCACTTCAGACAAATGGTTATCCAATCTCTTTTTAAAAACTTCCAGTGTTGGAGAATTCATGACTTCTGGAGGCAAGTTGTTCCACTGATTAATTTTTCTGTCAGGAACAATTAAAACAAGTTCTAAGTTGCTTCTCTCCTTGATTAGTTTCCACCCATTGCTTCTTGTCCTGCCCTCAGGTGCTTTGGAGAATAAGGTGCTTTGGATAATTTATTTTCCAAAACATCAGAAAGCAAGACAAGAAACAATGGATGGAAACTCATCAAGGAGAGAAGCAACCTGGAATTAAGGAGCAACTTCCTAACAGGGAGAACAATCAACCAAGTGGAACAGTTTGCTTTCAGAAGTTGTGGGTGCTTCATCACTGGAGGTTTTTAAGAAGAGACTGGACAGCCACTTGTCTGAAATGGTATAGGTTCTCCTGCTTGAGCACAGGGCTGGACTAGAAGATCTCCAGGATCCCCTCCAGCTCTATTCTGATTGATTGACTATACAGCTGTGGGCTATGCTGTATTTTATCTGATCATTTCCTGAGACTTGCAGGCTTCTCTTAGGCATCCAAGCCGCAGCTGGGTGACCTTGGCCCAGTCACTCTCTCTCAGCCCAATCTACCTCACAGGGTTGTTGTTGGCAGGAAAATAGGAGGAGGAAGGAGTATTAGGTACATTAGCCACTTTGAGATTGGATGATGATAATGAGAGAGAGGGGGAGAGGGGGAGAGAGAGAGAGAGAGAGATTTTAAAAGGTCTCCTATTTTAAAAGGGATTTTAAAAATCCAATATAGGTAGTCCTTGATGTATGACCACAACTGAGCCAAATGTTTCAGTTGCTAAACAGGTTAGTTGTTTAAGTGAGTTTTGCCCTATTTTATAACCTTTCTTGCTACAGTTGTTCAGTGAGTCACTGCAGGTGTTAAGTTAGGAACGCATTTGTTAAGTGAATCTGGCTTCCCCATTGACTGTGCTTGTCAGAAGTCCGGAAAAGGGGATCACGTGACACCCCGGGGTGGGGGGGGGGATGCAAGGTACTGCAACCTTCATAAAGGTGAGCCTGTTGCCAAGCGTCCGGATTTTGATCTCGTGACCATGGGGATGTTGCAATGGTTGTAAGTGTGAAAAAAGACTATAAGTCACTTTTTCAGTGCCGTTCTAACTTCAAACGTTCACTAAACAAATGATTATAACTCAAGGACTGCCTGTAGTCATCTCTGGCTTGGGCCTCCTCAAGATTCAACCATTTTTTTAAAAATACAAAATTCCCTTTCTTTTGCGGGGTGACTACAGTTGCCTGAAACTGGCAAGCATTTCCTACGTTGGTAGCCTCAATCCAAAGAAGATTTCATTTTGCATTATTTTTAGAAATCAGACTCTTTAAACGTTCTTACCCTTTGGAACATTCACTGCTCTTGGTGTCGGGTTGTGGACTGCCACGCATTTAACCGACGTCGTCATTTTCTCTCTCTTTTGTGTACGCTCGTGTGTTTTGTGCACGCAATGCAGCTGTCGCAATCCCCAAGCCTGAGTTGATCTGTCGCCTGGAACGAGGAGAAGAGCCATGGGTCCCTGCCCAGGCAGCTTCAGAGGAGAAAAAAATCCCCCTCAACCTTTATGAAGGTGAGAGAAAAAGAGAGGGAAGCAACGATGAGCTTTGGGGCTAAATGGCCGCTGTCCAGTGGTGGGTTGCCCCCAGTTAGCACCGGTTCTATAGAACCGGTAGTAAAACCGTTGGGAGGCCCCACCCACTGACCCTGACATCATGAAAACGCTTCTGCGCTTGCACAGAAGAGTGTACGAGCGAAGTGAGCACATGCGGCCCCGTTGCAAACCGGTAGTAAAGGTAAGTAGAACCCACCCCTGCCGCAGTCCAATCTTCTGTTGTCCTGATGTTCCACCAACAGCCGTGATGGACATCTTTGGAGGCCAATTGAGCTATTTGTGGTAACAGCCCATACACAACTGAAATGAGCTGACTAAGCTCTTGTATATGAAGCTGGCTTGCTGGTCTCTGATTGGTCCCTATCTCAGAAGTCCAAGAAAACTGATTCCTGATTGGTTTCTTGTCTCCAATTTGGTCCATTGTTGATTGTCTCTTTTGCACCGTATGTAGATATTGTTTATGTCTATGAGTCTGTCGATGGGCAATTTGTCAGAGTGCCAGCCTTTCAGGAATTCATCCATGTGTGTATCCATCAAAACTGACTAGTAGTTAGAAGACATGATGAAAACTCTTTAATTTCACAACATACGGACAGACTTAATCATAGTTTCATATGGGAAACAGTTGAAATCATCCTAGAACAAATCAAGTTCCAAAAACTCTGGACTATTTCTGGAAGTTTGGCACTCTGACAAATTGGCCCTCAATAGACACATAGACATAAACAACATCTACAGACTGTGCAAAAGAGATAATCAACGAACAAAAAAGGAACAAAAACTTCAGACCAACTATCAAGAAGTAAACACTACCCCAACCAAGGAACTGCCAAACAAGCTAACAGTAAACAGCCCAACCAAAGAACCTTGAAACCAAAGGCCACCCCCACCAACACTGACACGACAAACCACTAGAAAAGAAACAGAGCAAACCCCACTCCCTACTAGCAGTAATGATGTTGCCTAGTTTGGGTAATGAAACCTCTGCAAGAAAACAGCCAAGCTCAGAGAGCACCAAGGACCCCTCAGATCTGACTGTCTTTTCTCTATCCTCCTTTATCACTTGTTCAGGGACGTCCACAAAAATGTGTGCATGTGGGGGGGGGGAGGGGGGAACCAAGATGGCAGCCAAAGCTATGTGATCAAAGGCCTCTGTGTATTTTAATTCAGAGATGATACCCCAAAACTACACACTATTGAGCCTAATTACTCTAGATTTGTGAAGCAGAGAGAGAACTTTTTCCCCTACTTGTCCCTTAGCTCCAGGGGTGGGCTGCTGGGGGTTTGCGGGGGTTCGGGAGAACCTCTAGCTAAGATTCTGTGCAGTTTGGAGAATCCCCAAATCCCACTCCTGGCTGGCCCCGCCCCCTTGCCGCCCCCCGCCCAGGAGTCCCCACGCGGCCTGTTTTGGATCCAGGTAAGTGTAGGGCGCATGCGGAGGCTCGGGGAGGGCAAAAAATGGGCCTATCAAAAGTTCGGGAAGAGGGCCTCCGGAGCCTGGGGAGGGCAAAAATGCCCCCTCCCACCATGGTGCAGGAGGCCGACTAGGCCACGGCCACCCAGCAACCGGCCAGAGAACCCCTTGCTAAATTTTTTGAAGCCTACCCGTGCTTAGCTCATCCCCTTTCTTTTTCTCAGGAAACAACTTTGCTTCTCCCACTATGCCAGCAAGTGAGGTGATCGTGAGGGAGATCAAGGAAGAGATTGCAGAACCTGAAATCTTGGATCCACAAGATCCCCCGTGGGCTTTGCTGAGGGCACCCCCAGAGAACTCTTCCTTAGCGTCAGAGGCCCGCTGTGGCCTGCAGAGACAGTGGGAGCTGCAGGCCGGGCACATCTGGCGGGAGCCGTCCAGGCACATAAGGGCAGCCAATTCCAAGCGCTCCATGTTCCATGTGGGCCGGAAGAAGCTCATGTGCCCGGAATGCGACCGGTGGTTTCACTGCAAGTCGGAATTCTTGCTGCACTGGCGAACCCACACGGGAGAGAAGCCCTACGAGTGCCTGGCCTGCGGGAAGCGCTTCATCCAGAGCTCCCACCTAAGTGCCCACCGGCGCATCCACACGGGCGAGAAGCCCTACGAGTGCCCCAGGTGTGGGCGGAGCTTCAACCGGCGCTCCACCCTGACGGAGCACCTGAGGATCCACACCGGGGAGAAGCCGTACAAGTGTCTCCAGTGTGGGGAGAGCTTCCGCTGGAGGCCCTACCTGACCAAGCACCAGAGGGTCCATCTGGGCAACGCTGCCTACAGAGGCTTCAACATCAGAGAAGCCATCTTTGATGTCTCGTCCCTCCCTAAGCCTCTGGGAAGTCTAGCGGGCAAGTCAGATTTTATTCTCTGCTTTTATAGATTTCTTGTTGTTCAGTCATTAAATTGTGTCTGGCTTTTTGCAACCCCATGGACCATAACTTGCCAGCCCACCCTGCCCTCCACAGTCTCTTGGAGTCTGCCCAAATTCATGTTCATCATGTTGATGACACTATCTAATCATCTCATCCTCTGCCGTCCGCTTCTCCTTGTGCCTTCAATCTTTCCCAACATCAGGGTTTTTTTCAATGAGTCCCTCTCTTCCTCATTAGGTGGCCAAAGCATTTGAGCTTCAGCTTCATTATCTGTCCTCCTAAACAACATTCAGGGTTGATTTCCTTTAGAATGATTTGATCTCCTTGCAGTCTAAGGGACTCTCAAGAGCCTTCTCCAGCACCACAATTCGAAAGCAATAGATAGATTATTAGACCTTTCTCAGGGGCTGCCACAAAGAAGAGGGAGTCAAGCTATTCTCCAAAGCACCTGAAGGCAGGACAAGAAGCAGTGGGTGGAAACCACTCAAGGAGAGAAGCAAGCTAGAACTAAGGATCAATGGAGGTTCTCAGTCATCCAGCTCATGGTTTGTTTGTTTTTTGTTTTTTTTTTAATTTGATTTATATGCCGCCCTTCTCCAGAGACTCAGGGCGGCTTACAATGCATTAAGCAATAGCCTTCATTCGTTTGTATATTTTATACAAAGTCAGCTTATTGCCCCCACAAACTGGGTCCTCATTTCACCTACCTTAGAAAGGATGGAAGGCTGAGTCAACCTTGAGCCTTGGAGAGATTCGAACCAGCAGAAATTGCAGGCAGCTGTGTTAATAACAGGGTGCATTAAACCACTGTACTATCAAGGCTCGTTTTGTCCCAAAGGTGCTGTTTTTCAAGAGGCAACTGGACTTTCTGTTTTTTCTTTGAAGACCTTTCGCTTCTCATCCAAGAAGCTTCTTCAGCTCTGACTGGATGGTGGGGAACAGAAGGATTTCTATTCCTTCCAGACAGCTGGTCATTTGTGTCCTTTTAGAGAGTTGTTGAGGCCACCTGGAGGTGTCCTCAGGGACCCCCGAGTGGTGCAAATGGGTGTGGAGCCTTCTTGAAACTGCTGAAAGGACTGTGTTATAGACTGGAGATAGATGATGTTGTATCCCACCCCCTCTGTTGAGAGTGGGCTGTTTAATTTTGACATAGACGGACTCTTTGACCCCTCTTTAAAACCAGCGGTCCTCTCTGTCCAAAATGTGGACTTTGCTGACTTGAAAAGAGTGACCTGTGTCTTTTAAATGCAGATGCACTGCTGAATCCTCTCCTGATGGATTTGTTTTCCTGTTATCTCAATTGTTTGTCCCAACACTGCCCTCTTCTGGACAGATAGCTCTGATGTTATTCTGGGATCTGTTGGAGCCACTCTCCCAGTTTAGGAGTCACTGTCCCAATTGCTCCTGCCACTTCTGAGACCACCTTGGCCTTTACTTTCCACATCCTCTCTAGTTCCTCCTTCAGGCCCTGTTAGAACCTCTCATGCTCCTTCACACCATTGCTGTCCCTTGACACCATTACCTCTATCACCACCTCTGTCTTCCGTTCCTTGTCTACTACTCCGATGACAGATTGATTGGCTTGTATCTGCTTGTCCATCTGGATCTGGAAGTCCCACAGGATCTTGGCACTGTTATTCTCCATGACCTTCTATAGAATCTCCCATCTGGACTTGGGAGGATCTAGCGCCTATGCGCTGCGCAGATGTTCCGGTACACAAGTGTGCATTGGCCAAGTGTGATTGGATACGCAAGGAATTTGTCTCTGATGCATAGGTTCTCAGTGTACAATGCCAGCTACTTGATTGTGCCATTCAGTATTTGTGTGTGTGAATAAAATAATAAAATGAAATGAAATGAAATATAATATAATATTAATATTATATTATATTATATTAATATATAAATATAATAAAATTAAAAATAAAATAAATACAATAAAAATAAATACCACACAATAAAATATAAATATAAATAAAATACATAAGATAAATAAAATATAATAAAATAAAATAATAAAATATATAATATAATATAATACATAAATATAATAAAATTAAAACTAAAATAAATACAATAAAAATAAATACAATAAAATAAAATATAAATATAAAATAAAATAATTTAATATAAATAAATACAATAAAAATAAATACAATAAAAATAAATACAATAAAATATATAAGATAAATAAAATAAAATAAAATAAAATAAAATAAAATAATAAAATAAAATAATAAAATAAAATAATAAAATAAAATAAAATAAAATAAAATAATAAAATAATAAAATAAAATAAAATAAAATGGAAATACAAAAAAAACAAAAGAAAAGAAAACCAATCAAAATAGGTAAACTGTACATCTCTAGATAAAAAGAGTTAAAGGAAAAACAAGACTCTTGGGGTAGGAGTAGAAACCTTGTAATATAAATACATTTAAATCAGCTGCTGTCTCTGCCTTGCTCTTCCCCTCTCCTCCAGCAGGTGATGCGATTGAGAGTGGCGCCCCAGAAGCCGAGTCTCTACGTCCTGCCTCTGTCTTGTCAAAACCGTGCAGTGGGGTGAAGCCCAACCCTGAGATCTGTGGGCTCAGGCAAGGCTCAGGTGGGCAGCCGCTCAGGTGGCCCATAAAGACTGAATCGGAGCCGCTCCCTAGTGGGAACGACGTCACCGACATCAGCCAAATCAAGATCGTTCAGGTCGAGAAGAAGCACGTGTGCCACGACTGTGGGAAAGCCTTCCAGTATAAATTCGAGTTGGTGAAGCACCGCCGGACCCACACAGGAGAGAAGCCTTTTGAGTGCCTGGCCTGTGGGAAGCGGTTCTTCCAGAGCACACACCTCAACGCCCACCTGCGCATCCACACGGGTGAGAAACCCTACGAGTGCCCCAGGTGTGGGCGGAGCTTCAACCGGCGTTCCACCCTGACGGAGCACCTGAGGATCCACACAGGGGAGAAGCCGT
This sequence comes from Arizona elegans, assembly GCA_022577455.1. Lineage (NCBI taxonomy): Eukaryota > Metazoa > Chordata > Lepidosauria > Squamata > Colubridae > Arizona > Arizona elegans. The sequence continues at coordinate 5,268,137 of JAKOOJ010000012.1, read as the reverse complement.
ACAAGTGTCTCCAGTGCGGGGAGAGCTTCCGCTGGAGGCCCTACCTGACCAAGCACCAGAGGGTCCACCTGGGAGAGAACACCTACAGATACTTCAACAGCAGGGACAGCCTTTATGACAGCTCTTCCTTCCCAGAGCATCAGGAGGAGAACCAACCGGGTAAGCAGGTGTTAGTCCAGGGATATCAAACTCAAGGCCCGTGGGATGGATCCGGCAGTCGGGTTCTTAAATCCGGCCCGCGGAACCAGCCTGGAAATATCAAAGGATGGGCCCACTGCGCCCCTACCGGCCAACACAGCCTCGGGAGGTCTCTGCATGGCCCATTTTTGGCTGGCAGAGTGGAGCAGCTGGAGGCCGGGGAGGATGAAAACAGGCCAGGGAGCGGGCCTTGGGAGCACACAGTCCATTTTTGGCCAGCAGAGTGCTGCTGGATGCCAGGGAGGGCGAAAATGTGATGCGGGGGGGGGCTGTTTGCACCCCCCTCCGCATCCCATTTTGGCCGCTAAAGTGCTGCAGAAGACATCCGTCCCGTCTCCCCCACCCCCACTCTATGCCCCCTCCACTGGCCCATGGAGAACTACAATGCTGATCCGGCCAGCAAAAAAATCCAGTTAGTCCTTCAAGGTAGCTATTGGTCTTCCCAGCTAAACCAGACAGGAAACACAACCAGATGAGTTAAATCTACTTCAGAGGCTCCCAACTTTTTGGGCACCAGGAACCTATACCATGTAGAGATGTTTTTTCTGCAGACTGGAGGGGGTGTGTTTCATGTGCTTCCTGGGGAATGGAGCATTGCTTGTTTGTGTGGCCCAGTTACTAGCATGCCATGGATCAGAGCCGGTCCATGGACCGGGGTTTGGGGACCTCTGATCTACTTCACTGTGAGGCTACATTAACAGAATTTTGTTAGTCTGAAAGTACAAACTTCCCACCTCTTGTTCCATTAGGGCAGCTTCTTCCTTAGTTTTGTTCTCTGACCAATGAGCAACTGTGAATCCTTCCTAAATCAGAGGCCCCAACCTTTGGGGCACCAGGGACCGGTTCTGTGGAGAAAGGTTTTTTTTCGTGGACCAGAGGGGGCGTGATTTCATATGCTGCCTGCATCCCGCGAATGGGGCTTCGCTTGTTTGTGCGGCCCGGTTTCTGGCAGGCCGCAGCCCATTGCCGGTCCACGGACCGTGGGTTGGGAACTTATCCTAGGCAACATCTCTTCTCCCTTTTCGTCAAAGTCACCATTGCATCAGTCCAGATAGAAAGCACGACTTTAAGTACAGTAGTCCTTGACTTACAACAGTTCATTTAGTGACCATTCAAAGATACAACGGCACTAAAAAAAGTGACTTATGACCGTTTTTCAGGTTTATGATTTTTGCAGCATTTCTGTGGTGACATGATTAAAATTCAGGTGCTTGGCGACTGACTCATATTTATGACAGTTGCAATGTCCCGGGGTCATGTGATTGCCTCTTGCGACATGACAAGCAAAGTCAATGGGAAGCCAGACTCACTTAACAACTGCAGTGAGTCACTTAACAACTGCCACAAGAAAGGTCGTAAAATGGGGGGGGGGAACTGTCTTAGCAGTGCAAATTTTGGACTCAATTGTGGTCCAAACCTGTACCAGATTACAGGCTGTACTTCATAGAATCTTGTGAGTTATTACTCTTTTCCTGTCTGCGTTCAGAAGGTCCCGAGTTCAAATCCCTAACAAAATGGCAATTTCAAGGATCTTCACACCTGTTGTATTCGCAAACTTGTGGTAATTCTGATGCTCCCAGCTTCCCCACAGCAAAAGAGCAGTCATTCCTGCTCCCTCTGTTTGTTTGTTTTTTTGTTTGTTTGTTTGTTTTGTTTTTGTGACCACCTGACCACAGGTGTCAAACTTGATTTTATTGAGGGCCGCATCCGGGTTGTGTTTGACCTCGGGGACCTCATGTCAGAGGTGTCTGTGACGGCTCTACCAGCGAAAATGGGCTCCAGAGCTCCATTTTCAGCTGCGACGGCCTCCTGCTGCCCTCTGCCAGTGAAAACAGAGCACGTCCCCGTCCCCCCAGCTCCGTTTTCACTGGCAGGAGGCCATCGCAGCTGAAAACAGAGCCTGGGAGGGCTGCATACGGCCGTCCTGAGCTCCATTTTCACTGGCAGAGGCACCATGGGCTGGTCCTTTGCTGTTTCTAGGGTGGCCCCACAGGCCAGATCTAAGCACCCCATGGGCCGGATCCAACCCCCAGGCCTTGAGTTTGACACCCCTGCTCTAGGAGCTACACAAGAAACTTATGTGCTTTGGAGTGCTTCTCTGAGCTTGGTTGTTTGCTGGCAGATATTTTATCACCTCAGGGGTGGGTTCTAAATTTTTTTACTACCGGTTCTGTGGGTGTGGCTTATTTTGTGGGTGTGGTTTGGAGGTCATGTGACTAGGTAGGTGTGGCTAGCTGGTCAGAGTCATTTCTGGAAGGTCCTCGCACTTACGACCAGTCCTCGCACTTATGACACGACTCATTTGTTTGCTTTTAACACTGATCAGCTGTAGGACGGCCCTAGCAAAAGTTTAAACAGTTTTTTTCCCTCTAGTCATCAGCTGGGACTCAGGAGGCAGCAATAGATTGGGGGTGGGACCAAATAAAAGGTAAGAATAACATGGGGGGGAGGGCGGGGGGGAGAACCGGTTCGGTGATGTCATACGTCACCGCTACTGGCTCGGCCGAACCGGACCGAACCGGGAGGAACCCACCACTGCATCACCTGACTGGATAGCATCATCAGTGCCAGGGAGTATGGGGTTTAGTTTATATACAGTAGCTTGCCCTACCAGTATTTGTTTTCTGCTTGGTACTTCCTTGATTAGGGTATTGTTTTCTGCTTGATTGTTTGTCTTATATACTTTTGTACTTTACCATTGTTTACTTGAATATTAGTTTAAAAAGAAACCATATAACCTTGTCTTAACCTTGTTCTGTGTTCTTAGGAAAATCTTGCTGAAACATTAACCAAAGGCTCTTAGGTGAATTATAAGATTCAAATTATTAAGATTCAAGGGTTTGATTTTCATCTGCACCATTCTTCATCTCGTTGTCTGTCCAATGTCTGAACTTAAAGAATATCCAAAATTTTGGACCATTTTTGGTCCAAAACATCTGGAGGATATCAAATGCAGCATGATAAACAATGCACAAATAATAAAATCATTTATCCCAATGACTGAGCATGACCGATGCAATCATGGAAGAATCTCTCTTCTCTGCCAAACCCACAAGTGAGTTTTGTGAGTGTTTTGCGAGGAACGGAATAATAAAACTGTGTGGAGGAAACTGAAAAACTGAAGGAAGAGACGAAAAAGAGGCTTTCAGGTCATTCGATCTACTGGAAATCTGAGCAGCAGCCATTGCACCATTTTTCTCCCTTTGTGTCTTTGAAGCCCTTCTCTTCTTGCTTTGTTTTTTTAATTCTGTTTTCCCTCCTCGCCAGAATATTTAACATCCACCCCGGATTTAATCTCCCAACAAGAACCGTGGTGGCTCCAGAGCTCGGAGGAAAGGGAAAACCGAGAGAGTCAGAGTCGAGGCAAGGGACAAGTTGAACCATCTCGGATCCTATCTGAGGGAGAATCTGAAGGCTACAAATCACCCACCAGCCCTGCTCCCCCTTACAATAGGGCAGGACCCAAAGATGCTTGTGAGTTGTTCTTTTATCCTTCCAACCAACAGACGGGTCTTAACTGAGCCTGGAATCTGGACTGCTTCACTTTAGGATGGGAAGGGGATCTCCAGAACAAAGTGTCAACATACAGCTCGAGAATCCAAATAAAATAATAATAATGCATTAAATAATAAGCATCAGCAACAAGGCTAGTCATCAGAGTTTAAGAAAAGACCTCTAGGGTGGGGACCATCTGGGCCCCCAAGGGAGGCATTTTTCTGCAAGTCAGGTGCTGCCACAGAAGGCTCTACAGCAGGGGTGTCAAACTCAAGGCCTGCGGCTGAATCTGGCCCGTGGGGTTGCTTAAACCTGGCCCGCGGGGCCAGCCTGGAAATAGTAACGGACCAGCCTGCAGTCCTTCTGGCAGCCAAAACAGGGCAGGGGGTGGGTGCGTCTGGCACACCTATGCCTGTGGTGAGTTCGTCCTGGTTTGGCACGGTTTGGCCGAGCCAGTAGTAGTGATAATATGACGTCACTGGACCGGTTCTCTTTGTTCGGGAGCTGGGTGTTCTGTCCCCAACCAGGTTCATACTTACGACCGTTGTGTCCCGGGGTCACCTTTTGCCACCTTCTGACAAGCAAAGTCAATGGGGAAGCCAGGTTCACTTAACAACCGGGTTGCTAATTTAACAACCGCAATGACTCACTTAACAACCATGGCAAGAAAAGTCGCGAAATGGGGCAAAACTCACTTAACACATATCTACTTAGCAACATAGGTTTTGGGCTCAATTGTGGTTGTAAGTCGAGGACTACCTGTAATGGACAATCAGTCCTTAGTTGAGACTATCCATCCATTCAAGTTTGAACTTCTGAATGTTCTTTCTTACCAGGTGACAACGTGACGGCCAAAGGCCTGGCAGAAAATAAACCACAGAGTGACCTTGTGATAGGAGGAGTTGGTGATGTGTTACCACGCAGCTCTGACAGAGATGCTTCCTTACAGCCCGGGGTAGTTTTTAAAAGCAGAAATGCTTGAGGAAAAAATGGACTGAATCCGGTTAGTAGAATCAATGGACTTCACTTAAAAACCCAAATCATCCTATTAGGCTTTGTGGCTTTTTTCTCCCAAGATGGCGGCCTTCCACCTGGATGGCATTTAATTCTCACAATTCTCATGAACGGCCTAGCTAGCTGGGGAATTCTGGCAGCCAAATGGATATCCAGGTTGAACAAGTTAGTTTATGGCTGTAGAAACCATCCCAAGGGATTCTGGGAAGTTTTGGGTTTTGTTACGAGCTGGAAAGGGAGAAAGGCATGGTTTGGGGATCTACTAAGCTGTTTTGTCTCTTGCGTTGCAAAGTCCTATATTTGCAAGGTGCGTTTAAAAGCTGTATTTGGGCCACAGTTTTTTAAAACGCTGGCGGGAACTCATCTGATTGGACGCTCCTTCACACAAATAAAGATGGAAACACGTAGATGGTTATATGTCTGTGGAGATTCTCAGTCATCCAGGTCATGGTTGCCCCAAAGGTGCTTTTTTCAAGAGGCAACTGGACTTTCCGGTTTTTTTCTTTGAAGACATTTTTCGCTTCTCATCCAAGAAGCTTCTTCAGCTCCGACTGGATGGTAGAGAATGGAAGGATTTATCTTCCTTGCAGCCATCTGGTCATTTGCATCCTTTTAGAGGGTGGTTGTAGCACTTGGAGCTTGTATCTCTGTCCTCAGGGTCACCTGAGTAGTGCTAATGGTTCCAGTAGTCTGCAATTCTCATCCAAGAAGAAGCTTCTTTTGATGAGAAGCGAAATGTCTTTAAAGAAAAACCAGAAAGCCCAGTTGCCTCTTGAAAAAAACTACCTTTGGGATAAATCAGGGTCAGCAACCCGCAGCTCTGGAGCCGCATGTGGCTCTTTCATCCCTCTGCTGTGGCTCCCTGTTGCTGGTCGGCTTCACAATTGATAGGGCTTTTGGTTAGGACAGATAGAGGGAGGAGACTATGATGGGGGAACTGGACTTCCGGTTGAATTGAACGGGGGCTTTCTGTTAGGACCTTCGTGGCTCTTTGTTTAAGGTTGCCGACCCCAGGGATAGATGGTTATACTTTAGTCTGGGCAAATCCAAGGTCAAGATAAGCCTGCGCTGAAATGTAGCAATGAGGTAGAGAGCCAAGGTGGGGAATTAATTTTCCTAAGAGTCCATATGAGAAACTGGGACTATTGTGGAGGGCCAAACCAATAGGGCTGGAAAGGTGTGTACATATGCATGGATAAACATAAGCAATTTTTTTTTAAAAAAAGTCACTTTCGAAATAAAAAGCAATCCACACAGGCCAGACAGGGACAGCCAAAGAGCCAGATGTGGCCCGGGGGGGCGGTAAAATGCCCACATGTGCCCAAGAGAGAGCGGGTTGATTCCACATGACCGCGTGTCAGGCTCTCAGCAACCAGCCTGCATTTACGTTCACTTGCAGCGTCTTGCAGTCATGTTACCACATTTTGTGACAGCTTACGGAGCCTTGGTTGCGCGGTGGTTAGAATGCGGTCTGGCAGGCTAACTCTGCCCACTGCCAGCAGTTTGATTCTCACCGGCTCAAGGTTGACTTAGCTTTCTGTCCTTCCGAAGTTGGTAAAATGAGGACCCGGATTGTTGGAGGCGAGGGGGCAATAGGCTGACTCTATAAACCACTCAGAGAGGGCTGTGAAATACTATGGAGCGGTATATAAGTCTAAGTACTATTACTCTTGAAACGGACATTTACCCGTATTTTTCGGACTATAAAACGCACCAGAATATAAGACGCACAGAGATTTCGTCCCTCCCAAACCCTCTGTGCGTCCCATTTTTACAAAAATGGGCCCGTTTTTGGCCTCCCAAACCCCCCATGAATTGCGTTTTTGCCCTCCCCAGCCCCCAGGAATACTCTGCAGGTCTCCTAAACCCTCTGCACATCCCATTTTTGTGAAAAACGGGCCTGTTTTTGGTGAAAACAGGATGCGCGGGGTGGGGTTTCTAGAGGCCAAAAATGGCTGTATTCAGTGTATAAGATGCACCAATATTTCCACCCTCTTAGGGGGGAAAAAGTGTGTCTTATACTCCGAAAAAGTATGGCACTTCTGGTTTTTGGCAAAACTGGTCCATAATGAATTATTGGAACATTCACTTAATGACTACAGCCAAAAAGCTATAAAATCAGGTCAGTCATGTGGATCACCTTTTTATTTTTTTGACTATCAACTTTCAATCATAATAGGCAGGCTCCATTATGGTCATAAATTGAGGATTACCGGTCTTTTCTCTTTTCCTACAGACAACTTCAGATGAGATCATTTTGTCCTCCAGTTCTTGATTTTGCCTTTGGAGAAGATGACGATAGGAATGCACAAACAGCCTGGCAGCTGAAAGACTACAGAATCCAATGCAAAACCTTTTTATCCAGGAGGAAAAAAAAGAAAAAAAAGGGGCCTTACAGTCCCAAGGCCTCATTTAAAAAGAACAAACTCAAAAAAACCAACAGTATTTTTCTTTCTCCTCCAGTATTAATGGCCACTTACTCGTCCAATTTGTACAGCTCTGAGGGCAGAGAGGATGTCTTTAACCAGATAAAATAATATAATTTTATTATTGTCAGAAAGACCAGCAGCATACAGAAACCCCCATATTTTTCAGCATAAGGAGACTAAGATATTCCAAATTTTTGTTCAGGTCTCTTGCATTCCCCCGATGTAGTCATTTCCATTTTCCAGCTTATGACACACAAAATAAGCAAGGGCCCAAAACATGCCAACAGTGCCCTAATTTTGGCCTGGTAACAGTTAAAGTACTTAACATTCGGCTTTGCTCCCTGACAAATATAAAAACAGTATGATCAGGAGAAAAAGAGGAATGTGGAGAATATGATTTTTGCTTTTTGTGTCCCATTCACAAGGTGTCCTTAACTAATATATTTATGTTTTGAATTCTATGTTGATCTCTTTTTTAAATTGAGTAATTCAGGTGCATGTTTTATAACCAGGGATTATTAATTTTTTTGTCTTTTAATGACTCCGTAATCCCTTGCATCAGGGTGGAGTCGGGGCAACTGAATGGAGCTGAGTGTTTACTGGCCGGATGCTCTTCCTATCGCCAATGCAGAATACGCAGCAGATATTTACTCATTATGCCCAGAGAGAGATATACCTGCCACTACCTAGGATCAAACTCATAGCTCCCCGATTGTGAGGCAAAAGCTCTGCCTCTAGGCCACTGCACCACTCGTTTTATAACCAGGGATACACTGATATATTTCTGACCAGAGGTAAAAAAAATTAAAAGAGTAAATTGCAAGAGAGGTCAGCTGTTAAGGTGCCATTGAGAGCAAGGTTTTCAAGGTTAAGGATGCATTTGTGCTCTTTTGAGTAAACAACCGTGCCAAAGGCTAAATTTGCACATGCTGAAAAACAGATTAGATTGGTTTCGTAGCCTTTAAGCCAGGGGTGGACATTCATGGCAACTGTAAAACCTGTGGACTTCAACTCCCAGAATTCCTGATTCTTGCCTGGAATTGAAGTCCACTAGTCTTAAGAGTTACTGAAGTTGGACACTCCTGCTTTAAGCCATAAAGAAGATAATAAGCTGTGAGAAGATGAACATCGTTGCACAGAGAGTTGTCTAAATGGTAGAGGGACGGAGGAAGGGAAGGAAGGAAGGAAGGAAGGAAGGAAGGAAGGAAGGAAGGAAGGAAGGAAACAAAGAAAAGTTTGCCAAAAAAATGCAAGTAGATAACATTTGTCTAGCATAACCAGGATTCAGAATCCAGCTGTTAATGCAGAATATCACTTGAATATAAAGATCTTGATTGTGAGGTTTAAAAGTCAACAGCTATTCTGACCTCTATTACTTCCACTCCCTCCCCCTCTCCCGTTTTTGAACGTCTCTCTCTTCCTTGCCTAAGGAGTTTTATTCTCACATTTCACACAGTTTGGCAACCCCCTTGGAAATTTCTTCCTGTGCATTTCTTTCATAATCGTTCTCCAATTCGAGATAGAAATGAGAATGAATGATCCTGCATTAAAAAGTATAAAGTGACCTTGGGAGTCGGGTTTGACTTCTACAGACTGCAATTTTCATGACAAAATGCAGAAAGAGTTTGCAGTTGCTTTTTTTTCTTGGGTCTTTCCCAGACTTCAGCTCTGGCTCTCCTGGTGGCCTCCTATCCAAATATTAACAATACTCCACCCTATTTAGCTTCTGAGCTCAGACATTCAGCCAGGTCCTGCCACCTCCTGCATTTGTGGATATTTTTCTACAAAATATCGGTTCCAGGACTACCTCAGGCTCAGTGGAAGTGAGGGTGGGGAGGTTGCATTAAAAATTAAAAATAAATGATTGCAGAAATGAAAAGTCTGCTTTTTTGAATTTACCATGTCAGATGAGAATAAATGAAACATGAACACTGGGGCTTGAGTTACTTTGCAATAGCAGACAAAGTGCAATCAATTTTTTCCCTCATTGGAAAAAGCTAGCAAGGAATAATATAATTGAGTGACAGTTGCAATGAAGGCTAATATTTTTGTATATTGATCTGTTGGCAGCTCTGTAAGGGGAGGCGGTATCAGAGGTGGGTTTCAGCAGGTTCTGACCAGTTCTGGAGAACCAGTAGCAGAAAATTTGAGTAGTTCGGATAACCAGTAATAAAAATTCTGACTGGCCCCACCCCATCTATTCTCTGCCTTCCGAGTCCCAGCTGATTGGGAGGAAATGTGGATTTCGCAGTAACCTTCTCCTGGATTGGAGAGGGAATGGAGATTTTACAGTATCCTTCCCCTGCCATGCCCACCAAGCCACACCCCAGAATCGGTAGTAAAAATTTTTGAAACCCATACTTTAACCACTACGCTAAACTGGTTCTCATCTTAAATAAATAAACCGTATTATTAAAATATAGAATTTGCTTTTAGAGCATTTTGATTGCTTTTATTGGTTTGCTCTTTGAAGATGTACGTTGTACTGACAGTCCTGGTGGGAAGAAAGGTGTTTTGGAAATACTTTTGATATTAAGAAACTAGGCCTCATGAGGTTGCCTTGAGTCCATCTTCAATGGTCTTCCTCAGCCTATACTTCCAGGATTATAACAAACCTTCCCCATTTTCAAAATTTTCTCCAGCTCCTTCTGGAGAAGAAAGAACAACCCGTTGAAAAGGCCGGTATTAATAAGCTTCAGCAGAAATAGCACAAATAATACAGAAGACAGCAAGACTACAGCCCCCAAATTTACAAACTTTTATTGGATATTTTCAAAACTTAAAAGAGAAAAAAAAATAACCCAAGAGAGATCTTGCATTGGAAAAAAAAACCCTGTTAAAACAACCTTCCATATTGTAAAGATACAGGGTTGGTCTGGGTGAAGGAGAAAAATAATAAGATCAGGTAAACCATGTTCTTTTGGATGGATCTTGCTAAAGAGATGATGACACCTCAGAAGCACCTTTTCCTTAGACTACTTGGAGGTGAGAAAGGATGTTTTTGGCTCGAGGATCCTGGCTTTCAAACTTTTTGCCTCTGAGAGAACTATTTCCATGGAGAAAAGTCTGCGACACTCAGAAGCTGTTTTTCAATCTCAGCAAGTTTAAGACGTGTGGACTGCAACTCCCAGAATTCCCCAGCCAGTCAGTTTCTGAATGTCTCTTACAGAAGGGATGAGATTTGGGGAAATGACCCTCTGCAGAGGATTCCGGGAAAATAATTCACGTACAGTAGTGGCCAAAATTGTGGAAATCTTTTGGGAAAAGTGTATTTTCTAAAACTAGCTAATAACACTATTTTTTTTTTGAGTAGTACCATAATATTATATATCAATGGAAAGATAATTTAATCAAGAATGTAATGCAATAATTTTTATGAAGGATTTGCTATTAGAATAGCAGTTACAGTATAAAGAAGAAAAGTGAAACACGTAAAAAAAATTAGATATACAAAAATTATCACCATGTCAGTTATTAGTTGGGTAACCTTTAGCATGAATTATGTATGACCCTACAATGTCTTCCCAAGAAGTGAATCAAGTCTTTTAGTTCTGCAGCTGTTATAATGTGAAACCAAGACTGAATGATTGCTTCTGTTAACTGGGTTTTGTTGCTGGGTCGCTTCTGACTAACAGGTTTCTTTAGTCGGCTCCATAGATTTTCAATTGGGTTAAGGTCTGGGCTATTCCCAGGCCATTCCAGCAGGGGAATATGATTATCTTAAAATTCCAAAAAACAAGTGGTGTTATTAGCCATCAAACCTCAAAAATACACTTTTCCCAAATGGTTTCCACAATTTTGGCCACTACTGTACATCATCAGCATGCGCCAATTCCCTGCTAGACAGCCAGGGTCTCATCTAGGACCCTTCCAGAGGGACGCACCTTGGGGTGGCAAGAAAACCAGGCCTGTGAAGCCTAAACCAGCTCAGGCTGCAGATAGGGACTGACAGGACAAAACACACTTGTTCTTATGCATAGAAAGCACTGATGTCAGGGAGAAGGCAGAGCTAAGAGTGTTGTTACTACCGTATCAGCTTTTTTACATGGGGATTGCCATGTACTGGATGGAAGCAAGCAGGTCACATCCCAACAAACATGCCAGGGGTGGGGATGGGGCGGTAATCTCCCAGATATTAAACTCAGCAGCTTGCTAGGACTGAGCTGCAGCCAAAAAATGTCCCCCTGCCCTCCAACTCATCTTGCTTAGTAAGACCTGGAAAACTGCATACAGTTTAGGTCACCAAATCTATTCTCCAAAGCACCCAAAGGCAGGACAAAGAAGCAATGGATGGAAACTAATCAAGGAGAGAAGCAACCTAGAACTATCTCAGTGGAACAGCTTGTCTCCAGATTGTGGATGCTCCATTACTGGAGCTTTTAAGAAGAAACTGGATAGTCGCTTGTCTGAAATGGTATAGGGCAGGGATCTGCAACCTTAAACACTCAAAAGAGCCATTTGGACCCGTTTCCCACAGAAAAGAAAACACCGGGAGCCACAAAACCCTTCCCGTGCCTGACTATTTATTGAGCAGCCACAAAACTAGTATATGTAGTTGAATTAAACGTTCTGTTTTCTTCTGAAATTTTTCTTTTCTTGGATTTATCCATGGTTGGCCTGCCGGGGGTTGAAAAGCTCAATAAATCACGTGCCGGTGAGTGTCACACACTGGCAGTTGTGACACATATTTTGAGTGACAGGGAACCGCAGCAGAGAGGTGAAAGAGCCACATGTGGCTCCAGAGCCACAGGTTGCTGACCCCTGGTATAAAGGTCTCCTGCTTGAGTAGGGGGTTGGACTAGAAGACCTCCAAGATCCCTTCCAACTATTGTTATTTTGCTTGCTGTTCATTGCACATCTCTGTTCTGCCTTATTTTTAAAGGATGCAAGTCTTAAAAAAAAAAAAATTGCTAGCCGATATTTTACCACAGTGGAATTATTAAAAGTACTATCTGTTCCAGATTTTTTGAGGAGGGCGGGGAATAGACAAAAAAAATGAGGGGTTCTTTTCTCCCATCCATTTGCTTTGTTGAAGACCAATTGGCACCAAGGAGTTTGGGGTGCAGACGCTGCAGTTCCCTCTCCTTGCAGAGAATAAGGAAGAAGAGAACCTGGCACTTCCAGTAGATGCCAGGCCTTTTGGAAGCAAGGCCTCTCCCCCCATTTCTAGCCCTGGTTCTGGAGAGATGCAAACCTCAATCAATCAATCAGAATAGAGCTGGAAGGGACCTTGGAGGTCTTCTAGTCCAGCCCCGTTCAAGCAGGAGACCCTATGCCAATTCAGACAAGTGTCTGTCCAGTCTCTTCTTAAACACCTCCAGTGATGAAGCGCCCACAACTTCAGAAGGCAAAGCTGTTCCACTGGTTGATTGTCCTCACTGTTAAGAAGTTTCTCCCTGGTTCTAGAATGTTTCTCTCCGTGATTAGTTTCCCTCCGTTGGTCCGTCTCTTCTAGGCTGAGCGGTTCTGCAGTTTTTTGGTCCAAATTTTGGGAATTCCCAACTGATTTAAAGCAATAGAACAGGGGTGCCCAAGCTTGGCAAATTTAAGACTTGTGGACTTCTAACTCCCAGAATTCCCATGGCTGGCTGGGGCATTCTGGGAGTTGAAGTCCACAAGTCTTAAAGTTGCAAGGTTGGATACTTCTGCAAAAAAGAGTGCCTAATTCAGGAATGTACCACTCCAGGAGGGTTTCCTTGGCCAAACATCCTTTTCCTCAAATGCTAGCGTTCTCCATGGAACCCCGTAACCCCCCCTCTTCCACTTAAAGGCTAAAATGAGCCATTTGCTGTCTTGGAAAATGTGAATGCAAGTTTAGGCAGTTCAACCTGCCCGAGCCACTAGAATCCAACTTCCTCCCTCTGCCACCAATGGAAATAGGCAGCCCGCATTTCTCTTGGGTGGGAGGGCAAACGTTGGCGTTTGGGTGCCTCAAGGGGATGACCATGCTACAGAGGCAAAGGGGCAGCCTCAGACATCTAATTTTATTTATTTGCACATATGAACATGGGCACCCCAGCCATGTTACAGGTGGCTCACTAAAGAGCAGGAATTTGGATACAACCCTCAGATGCAGCTGGAATTGTGATTTGGGCTCCTTGATCCAGTCCAGCTGTTCATTCCCCAACTTAATCGCTTCCTGTGTTAAGCAGGACTTTACCTGCAATGCCAAAAGTCATTTTAGACAGAGGTAGTATTCAGCCAGTTCGGCGGTATACAGCCGGTTCGACCCTGCGGGTGGGCAATCCCATCCTATGTAGCTGAGTTTTTATTTATTTATTTATTGGTTCGATTTATATGCCGCCCTTCTCCGGAGACTCAGGGCAGCTTACAATGCGTTAAGCAATAGCCTTCATACTTTTGTATATACCTGCTTAGTAGGGCTTTCGGCTCCCCTAAGCGGTGTTCTTTTTTATACAAAGTCAGCTTATTGCCCCCACAATCCGGGTCATTTTACCTCAGAAGGATGGAAAGCTGAGTCAACCTTGAGCCTGGTGAGATCTGAACTCGCAGTAATTGCAGGCAGCTGGTGCTATTTAACAGCACTTTAGCCCGCTGCACCACCAAGGCTCCTTGGTGCAGCCCTTTGGACGCTGCACACATGCGCGAACAGAGCCTGTGAGCGAATTGCTGTGTTTTGTAACGTCGCATCCATGCGTGGATGGCGCACACGTGCTCACATTTTCGGTGCTAGGCGAACTGGTTGGAACAGTATGTCAAGCCCACCTCTGATTTTAGATCAGAAAATTATGGACCTTGTCCAGAGGTGGCCTTCACATACTGTTCCAACCGGTTCACCCAGCACCGGAAATGTGACTGCATGCATGCGGCGCCAAACAACATGGCAATTTGCTCACGCGTGCCATCCGCACATGCGTACGGCGTCAAAAACAGAACGATATAGGACAGGATTGAGCCCGCAGGCCGCTACTACCGGTTTGCCCAAACCGGCTGAATACCACCTCTGGCCTTGTCATAATCTCCAGTTCCATTTTAAGCCTTTCTACCAGGGGTGAGTTCTACTTACCTTTATTACCGGTTTATTTTATTTATTTATTTATTTGATTTGATTTGATTTCTATACCGCCCTACTCAGGACTCAGGGCGGTGCACAGCCAAACAATAAAACACATAAATACAAAATTTAAAAGTAGGATAAAATCAAATTAAATAATTTTGGCCCCAACAAATTTAAAACCCCAAACTTTTAAAACCAATTTAAAATTGAATGTATAAAATACTAAAAGATATTTAAAAATTAAAAATCTTTTATAAAAGAGGCAGAAAATTAGGCCAGGCCCGCCTGGTGAAATAGTAAGGTCTTTAAAGTGCGGCGGAAGGTGCGCAGATCCGGGATCCTCCGTATCTCTGAGGGGAGTTCGTTCCAGATAGTAGGTGCCCCCACAGAGAAGGCTCTCCCCCTGGGGGCCGCCAGTCGGCATTGTTTGGCTGACGGCACCCGGAGGAGCCCCTCTCTATGGGAGCGTACCGGCTGGTGGGAGGCTATTGGTGGTAGTAGGTGGTCCCGCAAGTACCCAGGTCCTAAGCCATGGAGCGCTTTAAAGGTGGTAACCAAAACCTTGAAGCGCACCCGGAAGACCACCGGGAGCCAGTGCAGCTCGCGCAGGAGGGGTGTTACATGGGAACGCCATGTCGCTCCCATTACCACCCGCGTGGCCGCACTCTGCGCCAGTTGGAGCCTCCAGGTGCTCCTCAAGGGGAGCCCCATGTAGAGAGCGTTGCAATAGTCCAGGCGGGAGGTGACAAGGGCATGAGTGACCGTGCGTAACGAGTCCCAATCCAGAAAGGGACGCAACTGGCGAATCAGGCGGACCTGATGAAAAATCCTCCCGGTCACGGCTGTCAAGTGCTCTTCTAAAGACAGCCGTGAATCCAGGACGCCCAAGTTGTGAGCCCTCTCCGTGGGGGCCAATGATTCGCCCCCAATAGTCAGTGATGGCGTCAACTGACTATATCGGGACATCGGAAACCACAGCCACTCGGTCTTGGATGGGTTGAGCCTGAGCCTGTTCCTCCCCATCCAGATCCGTACGGCCTCCAGGCACCGGGACATCACTTCAAGGGCATCGTTGGGGTGATCCGGGGTGGAGATGTACAGCTGGGTGTCGTCAGCGTACTGGTCGTACTTCACCCCAAAACCACAGATGATCTCGCCCAGCGGCTTCACATAAATGTTGAACAGGAGAGGCGAGAGGACCGACCCTTGCGGCACCCCACATATGAGGGGCCTTGGGGTCGACCTCTGTCCCCGTCAACACAGACTGCGACCGGTCAGAGAGAAAGGAGGAGAACCACCGCAACACAGTGCCTCCCACCCCTAACTCTTCCAACCGGTGCAGCATGATACCATGGTCGATGGTATCAAAAGCCGCTGAGAGATCTAACAGGACCAGGACAGAGGAGCACCCCCTGTCCCGAGCCCTCCAGAGATCATCAACCAACCCCGTTCTCAGCGGGGCCGCGTGCACACTCCTCTGCGCATGCGCAGAAGCGTTTTGGTGACGTCGGGGTTGGTGGGCGGAGCCTCCCACCAGTTTTACTACCAGTTCTATAGAACCGGTGCGAACCGGGGGCAACCCGCCATTGCTTTCTACCCAGCACATTGGGGACAAAGTGAGTTTTTTTTAAAAAAATGAACAGACAAACAAGAAATGGACAAGGGAAGCCATGGTTCTTTTGCCTTCTGTTTCAACAGGAGGTCTAAAAATACTACATCCGGAATCAAGGCAACAAGATGGTTAATGTTCAGTTTACTGGATTTCAAGTGGAGGAAAAACCCTAATTTCTCAGCAAAAGCAGGGTAAAAACAAGGCTGGGAACTCTTTACATTAGAAAATATAAAGCTATCCTAACAGAAACAGCCATTTATTTCAAGATGCCCTTTACCACTGTAGAATCAAACAACGGTGCATAAAAAAAAAAGGTATTAGAACCTGGAAAAACAAACAGCCCAACCCAACTGAGACTTGGGAGAGAAAGGTTAAATGTTTTCAGAAATCCAGCCTGATTTATGATCTCCCAGAAACGTGGGAGATTATTCCAGAGGTTTACAAGGATCTGCCCATGAAGTCAGAGCCACCACTTTTGAGGTCGGGATGAGACCTTTCTAAGATCCAGATGCGAAAACATTTGGCACACCTCGAAGCCTCAGCCTCAGTCCCTGCCCTCCCATCTGCAAAATGGGTATAAAAGGAATCTTATTTGAAGCAGCAGCTCGGTAAACACTTTATTCCACCACCACCACCCACATCGCTATTTTAACTTTGCAAGCCTGTGTTTTGATTGTTGGAACCAACTTGGTTTTTCACTATTATTAGGCAATATGTGTGTGTGTGTGTGTGTATATATATATGTGTATACAATAAATACAATAAATAAATTGTAACTGAGAAATGGAAAGACGAATAGAGCCTCTTGTGGTCATTTGAAGAGCTTACAATTTTCAACCGCCTCCTTTTAATTACCGGAGAAGTAAATTGACCTTTATAGTATCTTCTTTTTAAGTGACTATGTAAACGTGGGTTGATTATTCCTATTTTGCAGATGGGCAGATGCCACTTGCCCCAAAGCTGCACTCCTAATCCACCTGCAACAGATCAGGCTATCTGCTGCTTTCTCTCTTTTATAATCCGTAATCCCATGGATTCGGAAGCCCACAGCAATCCTTCCTATGGGCCTGAAGCTTTGCCTTATGCTTCCTTGCATAGATAAGATGGGCTGTCCTCCTAACACACTACGGACAGGGAGACATAGTGGAATTTGCCAGGGTGGCAACTGGAAATGAAATGGGCCTAAAAAAAACCTACTTTTTTTAAAAGAGCGAGTTATGAGTCCTCAGTCCCACGTCTTCCTTTTGGTGCCCCTGCTGGGCCTGCCATCAAGACCACGGGAAGTGGCATCAGAGGTGGAAGGCTTTGGGGAGTCGGGCGCAGCAGCCTCGCTTGGTCCATCGGTGGGAGACGGCTCCAGGACTGGGTCACCGCTGCCACCAGGCAGAGCCACCGGAGCCACCGGGCAGGGAATAACTGGACCGGTTACCGGCTCGGAAGGCATGCCAGGGACATGGCCGGATGGTACTGGAGCTCCAGGCTCTGGAGGACCCCAGGGCGGGTTGCCGTACCCCGAGTAAGAGCTGTAGTTGGTGTGGGTGCTCTGGGCGGGCGACTTCTGACCCGTAAAGACCTCCGCGATGGCAGCCATGGCGGAGGTCTGCCTTCCCAGGAACTCCCCCAGGTCGCTGTGGGAGCGTTTAATGGCGTCGACCATCAGCTGCGCCGTGGCTCGATCCTGCCGCCGTTCCTGTTTGCGGTGCTGCCTTTCCTCCTGCCTGGCCCTGTCAAAGGCCTTCAGATCGTGACAGTGCAGGCCCCGCATGGCATCCAACAGCATGGAGGGGGCCCGGGAGGCCGACTCCACCAGCTGCATGCTGGTCTCCAAGCGCTGTTTCCGGTTCCTCATCCTCCGGTTCCTCATCCGTTCGGCATTGGTGAGGGGCCTCCGGAACTCCTGGATGGGCCCTGAGGGGGAAGGATGGGGTTTGGGATGGGGGAGGGAGGGAGGGAGGGAGGGAGGGAAGATGCAGAAGGCGAATGGGGAGGAAAACAATTAGATTTTTGCTGGAGACTTGAGATTTACAGCCATGGAAATTGTTCCTCTCTTAACCTGCACCCTAAAATGAGGACCCGGATTGTGGGGGCAATAAACTGACTTTGTATAAAAAAAGAACACCTCTTGGGGGGGGGAGGGGGCAAAAGCCCTACTAAGCAGGTATATACAAAAGTATGAAGGTTATTGCTTAACGCATTGTAAGCCGCCCTGAGTCTCCGGAAAAGGGCGGCATATAAATCGAACCAATAAATAAATAAATAAATAAATAAATAAATAAATAAATAAATAAATAAGCGTTTAAAAAAATTGCAATGTTGGCTTGTCTAGTTCAAAAGCCAAACACTAGGACCCCTTGGGAGATGGTTGCCATGATGGTGGTCTACCTTCCCAGGAGCTCCAAAACTTCTAGTATCAATATCCCCAAAGTGCTTTTTTTCCCCAAGAGGCAACTTTTTCTCTGAAGACATTTCGCTTCTCATCCAAGAAGCTTCTTCAGCTCTGAAGATGAGAAGCGAAAGGTCTTCAAAGAAAAACCAGAAAATCCAGTGGTCTCTTGAAAAAGGAAAAAAAAGCACCTTTGGGACAACCATGACTTGGGATGACTAAGAATCTCCATAGACCAGGAGTGTCAAACTCAAGGCCCGCGGAGCCGCCCTGGAAACAGCGAAGGACTGGCCCACAGTGCCTCTGCCAGCGAAAAAGGTTTTCACTGGCAGAGTGCTCGGGCCACCACTGGCATGGGACATGTTGTTTTATAGTACTGGCCACAATTGTGGAAACCTTTTGGGAAAAGTGTAGTTTTGAGGTTTGATGGCTAATAACAGCACTTTTTATTTTATTTTATTTTTTTGAGTTTCAAGATAATCATATTCCACTGCTGGAATGGCCTGGGCCAGACCTTAATTTAACCCAATTGAAAATCTATGGAGCCAACTAAAGAAACTTGTTAGTCAGAAGCGACCCAGCAATAAAATCCAGTTAATAGAAGCAAACATTCAATCTTGGTTTCACATTATAACAGCTGCTGAACTAAAAGACTTGGTTCACTCCATGGGAAGACATTATAAGGCCGTAATTCATATTAAAGGTTACCCAACTAAATATTAACTGACGTGATCACTTTTGTGTATCTCGTTTTTTCTATGGTGATAATTTTTGTATATCTCGTTTTTTCTACGTTTCACTTTTCTTCTTTATATTGTAACTGCTATTCTAACAGCAAATCCCTCATAAAAGTTACGGCATTAAATTCTTGATTAAATTCTCTTTCCATTGATATATAATTTTATGGTACTATTTCCAAAAAAATCACTGAAGAAGAGCCTAATGCTGGGAAAGATTGAGGGCAAAAGAAGAAGGGGACGACAGAGAACGAGGTGACCGGATGGAGTCACTGAAGCAGTTGGCGTGAGCTTAAATGGACTCCAGACGATAGTAGAAGACAGGAAGGCCTGGAGGAACGTTGTCTGTGGGGTCGCGATGGGTGGGACACGACTTCGCAGCTAACAACAACAACTCCCCCCCAAAAAGTGGTGTTATTAGCTGGTTTTAGAAAATACAATTTCCCCCAAAAGATTTCCACAATTTTGGCCACTACTGTAGGTATAGCCAACAGGGAGGGAGGGAGGGAGAAGCTTCCTTGAAACACAGAAAAAAGCATGGCACATTGGAGAGAGATCTCACTTGAGCGTGGATTATTTTAACATGGCCAAAGATGTGAAAGTTTAGTTTAGTTTAGTTTTATTTGATTTGTATACTGCCCTACTCTCAAAGAACTCAGGGCGATAAACAGCCACAGGATAAAAAACATAAATACAAAATTTAAAACTGAATAAAATTGAATTAAACAATTTGGCCGAAGACAGATTTAAAACACCCCAATAAATTAAAAATGAATTAAAATTTACGTTTTAAAAAGGGAAAAAAGATTCTGTGAATCTTCACGAGTAGGCTGTTAAGCAACTAAAATGAGAAAATGGGATTCCTGCGTAAGATTTTGCACGATTTCAAGCTGAGGATAGGAGAAAATGGCAAGAATCACTTCTCTGAGAAAGCAAATGGTAATCTTTGTAGGGGTGTTTTCATACTGAACATGGACGTACACGTAGTCCTCGACTTAACAACCGCAGTGGAGCCCAAAACTTCTGTTGCTGAGTGAAACATTTGTTAAGTGAGTCGGTCCTCTTTTACGACTTTTCTCGCCTCGGTGGTTAAGCGAATCATTGCAGTCGTTAAATTAAGTCAAACGGTTGTTAAATGAATCTGGCTTCCCCACTGACTCCTACTTGTCAGAAGGTCGCAAAAGGGGATCATGTGATCCCGGGATACTGCAACTGTCATAAATATGAGTCAGTTGCCAAGAGTCTGAATTTTAATCACGTGACCATGGGGATGCTACAACCGTCGTAAGTGTGAAAACTGGTTGTAAGTCATTTTTTTCAGGGCCTTTGAACGGTCACTAAATGGAACTGTTGTAAGTCGAGGGCTACCTGCAGTGGTTTCTTCCCTTTGAAGCCAAGATAGAAAACCACTTCTTAAAAAAGCTAATTTTCAAAGACTGATTGAGAAATGGATCTATTCAAAGACCCCAAAAAGATTAATTTTCCTGTTTTAGCCACTCTTGCTGTCCTTTGGAAAGTTGGGAGATCCAACCCCATGACTCTCAGCCGGCACAGAGATCAGCTGAGGGAAGTTATTGGGAAGTGGAGCCCCACCAGTAGAGGGAGCTCTGGCTCCGCTGGAAGATCAGCTTACCGTAAGGGCGGAGGGTGGCGCCATCATCTGCCACGGACTTCCTACCGATCATCCTCTGCCGAGCATCTGCTGGCATTCGCTCCGCCACAATGGGATGGGGGGCCGGCTGTCCGATGGCAGGGTACTGGGACTGTGGTGCCAAGGGTGGGTACTGCATGGGCAGTGCCACCGTGGGGTAAGGGACCTGCTGTGTCATGGCAGGATACTGGACAGATGGTGGCCGGGCAGGGTTCAACATCAACTCCTCGAAGGACCACATCACCTGAAAATGGCAACAGGGAGGTTAATTCCGGCTTGTTTCTATCTTGGGGAAATGCTCTGAGGGATCTGGATTTTGTATCAATCAATCAGAATAGAGCTGGAAGGGACCTTGGAGGTCTTCTAGTCCAGCCCCATTCAATCAGGCGACCCTATGCCAATTCAGACAAGTGTCTGTCCAGTCTCTTCTTAAACACCTCCAGTGATGAAGCGCCCACAACTTCAGAAGGCAAAGCTGTTCCACTGGTTGATTGTCCTCACTGTTAAGGAGTTTCTCCTTGGTTCTAGAATGCTTCTTTCCGCGATTAGTTTCCCTCCGTTGCTTGTCTTGCCTTCTGATGCTTTGAAAAACAGAATCAATCAGAATAGAGCTGGAAGAGACCTTGGAGGTCTTCTAGTCCTATGTACGAGATCGCCTTCTGCCACCGATAGCCTCCCACTAGCCAATACGCTCCCACAGAGAGGGACTCCTCAGGGTGCCATCGGTCAAACAATGTTGACTGGCGACCCCCAGGGGGAGAGCCTTCTCTGTGGGGGCACCTGCCCTCTGGAATGAGCTGCCCCCGGAGATTCGCATGATCCCCGACCTACGTACTTTTCGCCGTGCCCTTAAGACTCTATTGTTTCAACAGGCTGGGCTGGCTTAGAAAATGAATTTTAATTGGGTGTTTGTAGCTTTTAATATAAGGGCTAAATTTTTAATATATTTTAAACTGTTTTTAAATTTTATGGGTATATGTTGTTTTAGTATGTCTGTACACCGCCCTGAGTCCTTTGGGAGAAGGGCGGTATAAAAATTTAAATAAATAAATAAAAATAGTCCAACTCCCTGCTCAAGCAAGAGAGCCTATACCCGTGATGGCGAACCTATGGCACGGGTGCCACAGGTGGTACTTGGAGCCATATTGGTGGGCACGCGAGTGTTGCCCTAGCTCAGCTCCAGCGCACATGCGCGCACCGGCCAACTGATTTTCAGGCCTTCCGGTCCCACCAGAAGTTGGGAAACTGCCTGGTTCCGGCCTCCGGAAAGCCTCCGGTGGGATGGGGAAGGCTGTTTTTGCCCTCCCCAGGCTCCTAGAAAGCTTCTACAGCCTGGGGAGGTGGAAAAATGGGCCTACCGGGCCCACCGGGCCATTACATGCCAAAAGCAGGGGAAAGTATGAGGGGGGGGTCATGTGTGCATGTGCAGGAGGGCGAGGCACATTAAATTATGGATGTGGGCACACGCACCCGCGACTGCCCCACTCCCCCTGCTTTTGGCACGCGACGGCAAAAAGGTTAGCCATCACTAGCCTATACCATTTCAGACAAGTGACTGTCCAGTCTCTCCTTAAAAATCTCCAGTGATGAAGCACCCACAACTCCTGAAGGCAAACTATTCCACTAGTTAATTGTCCTCGCTGTTAGGAAGGTTCTCCTTAATTCCAGGTTGCTTCTCTCCTTGATTAGTTTCCATCCGTTGTTTCTTGTCCTGCCTTCAGGTGCTTTGGAGAACAGCTTGATTCCCTCTTCATTGTGGCAGCCTCTCAAATACTGAAATTCTGCTTCATGTCCCCCTAGTCCTTCTTTTCTCTAGACTAGTCAAATCCAAATCCTGTAACCGTTCTTCCTATGTTTTAAGTCTCCAGGCCTTTTAATCATTGCTACATTCCTAGATGTTTGGTATAATAACTAAATAAAATATACACCAACTCTCTTCAATCCTCTTTACTTCCACAAATTAAATTTAATCCTGCTTTAAGATACAGGCAAGTCCTCGATTTACAACCGTAATGGTGCCTGCCATTTACGACTTCTTTTTGTGGTGGTTCTTAAGTGACTCTGTGGTTATTAACCATGATCGTTACGCAAACCCATTGACCGCTATGGGGCATTTTGCTGAAAAACAGAAGCAAATGCCATCATAAATTGTGGACGCTGCAAATAGCCATAAGGGAGGCCAGTTGCCAAAAGGCCCAAAATGCAGTCATGTGTTGGGGGGGCGTGGCTATTGGAACATCCAGAATCGGGCTGTACCTTTTGTGGTATCTGTCGTACGTTTCAATGGTTGCCGAACAACTGGTCATAAATCAAGGACTACCTGCTCACGGTTAATAATTATATCTATTTTACTCCTGGCATCTCCTGTTCAGAGTTTCACTGCTTGTTGTGGTTTTGATATTTTACATCAGGGGCCCCCAATCGCCCGGTCTGCGGATCGGCACCGGGCCACGGCATGCCAGAAACCGGGCCTCACAAACAAGCAAAGCCCCATCCATGGGATGCAGGCAGCATATTAAACCAGGGCCCCACCGATCCGTGGAAAAACCTATCTCCACGGAAGCGGTCCCTGGTGCCCAAAAGGATGGGAGGGGGGCTCTGTTTTAGATTACCCTGTGATCTACCCAAGGAACAATAATGGTTTATGAGCAGGTGGACAATATGCCCATGTTGGTTACCTGTGTCTCTTTCCTTTGGGTCTCTCTCTGCTGCACCAGGAACTCTTCCGAAAAAGCCACTGCTTGGCTGCAAGTCTCCGGCCCCTGTTCCCGGACCCAGCTCTGCATCTCCTGGGGGAGGATGGTCAAGAATTGCTCCAGGATTAGCAACTCCAGGATCTGCTCCTTGGTGCGTCTCTCTGGCTGGAGCCACTCGTGGCAAAGCTCCTGCAGCTGCCTGCAGGCTTCGCGGGGGCCCTCAGCCACTTGGTAGCGATGCCGCCGGAAACGCTGGCGCCGGATCTCTACGCCGACTGTCCCTTCGTTCGGAGGCTCTTCCTTGAGGCCCCGGTAGGTTCTCCATTCTCGGTGCTCCTGGCTGCTATAGACCGTTTGAGTCCCCCTGCTCAGGCTGGCCAGAGTCTGTCCTCCCCATCCTCCCGAGGGCCACGGGCTCGGATTGGCCGGAGCCTCGTATGGGGCCTGGAAAGAGCTATTGTCCCACGTTAGGGGTTTGGGTAGAGCCGAGTTTCTCCACCCCGATGGAGAAAACTCCTGCCTCGGGGGAGCCCATTGATGGGGCGGGAGAAGTTCATCCGGCTCCTGTTTGACGTGGCGCGAAGCCTCTCCGGATAAGAACTCCCGCGTGGACCCGATCTGAAGGAAGCGCGAGACTCCGCCCCGCCCCATCTCTTGCACAGCCGTGTCCTCGATCTTCATGGCCGGCCGCGGGCTCGGCTCGGCAGCCCCCTGCAGCTGGAGGTGAAGGGCAGCTGTTTCTCCTCTCCCCGATGCCATTTTGTCCCCCGCAAGGGAGGCCCGCGTCTCACCTCGGGATGAGCGAGGTGAGGCCCTCGGGCCCTGGCAGGAAGGATGGCTGGCCCTGCCCGGCGGCCAGCGGGGAGTGCAGTGAGAACTGCAGGGCACGGAGAAGATTTTGCCTATGGGTTCCTTCTGGAAGGGAGAGGAGGGAGAGCAGCTCAGGCTCACCCACCCCCTCCGCCCTCTCAAAGCAGGAAAAGCAGTCGGACCCTGAACTTGAGGGCTGCCTTTCGGCCTTGCCCCTCGCCTTACAACAGAAGCAGCCAGGGCATCGACGGCTGGGTCAAAACAGATGGCATCGTTCCCAGGCAGGATATCATGATCATCATGAGAAGTAGCGGCAGCCCGTGGAGATTTCTGGCTCCCTAAAAACCTAAGAGACATAAAACGTTGGAGAAAAGGCTTTTATTACTACAGGATTTATTTCAGCTGCTTCCATCCTACCGTTCTGGAAAAGGACAGATATGAGGGTTGTTTCCGCCATCTGGACTCTTGAGGGGTGAAATGTTTAGCAGGAACCTGTTAAAGCAGATGCAACTTTTAGCATGTTTGCATGGTTGCCCCATGCTACTGCTCCCTGATCTTGAGGAAGATATAATAGAGTTGGAAGGGACTTTGGAGGCCTTCTAGTCCAACCCGACCCCCCTGCTCAAGCAGGAGACTCTATACCTGTGATGGTGCCACAGGTGGCATGAGGAGCCATATTGGTGGGCATGCGAGTGTTGCCATAGCTCAGCTGATTTTCAGGCCTTCCGAGCCCACTGGAAGTCAGGAAATGGCCCGTTTCCAGCCTCCGGAGGGCCTCTGGTGGGGAGTGGGGAAGGCCATTTCTGCCCTCCCCAGGCTTCTAGAAAGGCTCTGGAGCCTGGGGAGGGTGAAAAACGGGCCTTCCAGTCCCACCTAAGTCAGCAAACGGGCTGTTTCCGGCCTCCAGAGGGCCTCGGGGTGTGTGTGTGAGGAAGGCTATTTCCGCCCTCCCCAGGCTCCAAGAAAGCCGCTGGAGCCTGGGGAGGGCCAAAAACAGGCCTACTGGGCCCACCGTGCCATCACATGCTAAAAGTAGGGGGGTGCACACACAGGGCGGCGGGGCACATTTAATTATGGGTGTGGGCAGGCACACACGCGACCCCCCCTCCACACAACCCCCACTTTTCGCACGCGATGGCAAAAAAGGTTAGCCATCACTGCTCTATACTATTCCAGACAAATGACTGTCAAGTCTTTAAACATTTAAAAATGCTGATTTAAACTAATGTTTGGTTTAAAAATAGTACTTTTCAACCCTATGTTGGCTACAGAATTAACAGAGGGATAGACTCAAGATCATGTGAAGTGTCAATACCATTGGAACATTCACTTAACGACTACTGCCTCAGAGACATAAAATCAGCTCAGTCACATGGATCACCTATTTTTTTTTCACCATCAACTTTCAATCATGGGATCGAATCAAGATCACGTGACGTGTTAATACCACTTTATAATGCCTTGGGGTAAGGCCACACTTGGAATACGGCATCCAGTTTTGGTCACCACGACGTAAAAAAGATGTTGAAATTCTAGAAAGAGTGCAGAGAAGAGCAACAAAGATGATTAGGAGGACTGGAGGCTAAAACATATGAAGAACGGTTGCTGGAATTGGCTATGTCTACTTCAGTGAAAAGAAGGACTGGGGTGAGATGATAGCAGTGTTCCAGTATTTGAGGGGCTGCCACAGACAAGAGGGAGTCAAGCTATTCTCCAAAGCAGCTGAGGGCAGGACAAGAAGCAATGGGTGGGAACTAATCAAGGAGAGAAGCAACCTAGAACTAAGGAGACATTTCCTGACAGTGAGAACAATTAATCAACTTGCCTCCATAAACTGTGGATGCTCCAACGCAGGAAGTTTTTAAGAAGAGATTGAACCATCATCTGTCTGAAATGGTTTCCTGCCTGAGCAGGGGGTTGGACTAGAAGACCTCCAAGGTCCCTTCCAACTCTGTTATTCTATTCTATTTTACTATATAGGCCTGTCTTGATAAGCAAAACCCTACAAATGCTTACTTGAGGTCAGGAAAAATCTTCACCGTGTAGCCCAGGAAATGCATTTCTCTCACCCTGGGGAGTCACAACTGAAGATCAACTGCAGAAACAACTTGTGGAAAGGAGACAGGAAAAGTATGTACCCAAAGATGGCATAAAGGAAATTGTGGCAGGAAGGAAAGTGTTATCAGAAAGGAGAGTAGCAGAGGGTGCCAGGTGGCGGTTAACCCCATAAGAAAGAATGACTGTGGTGGGTGCCAAAACAGAATGGAAGAGACCTTAGAGGTCTTCTAGTCCAACCCTGTGTTCAAGCAGGAGACCATATATTACTACAGGAAAATGGTTGTCCAATCTCTTCTTAAAAGCCTCCAGTGATGGAGCAGCCCCAACTTCTAAAGGCAAGCTGTTCCATTGATTAATTCTTCAGACAGAAAATATCTCCTTAATTCTAGGTTGCTTCTCTCTTTGATAAGTTTCCATCTATTAGTATTTGTCTTGCCCTCAGGTGCTTTGGAGAATAGCTTGACTCCCTCTTCTTTGTGATAACCGCTCACATACAGGTAGTCCTTGACTTACAACAGTTCATTTAGTGACTGTTCAAAGTTACAACCACACTAAAAAAAGTGACTTAGGACCATTTTTCCCACTTTGTTAGCATCAGTGGTGGGTTCCTCCCGGTTCAGTCCAGTTCGGCCGAGCCGGTAGCGGTGACGATATGATGTCACCAAACCGGTTCTCCCCCCTGCCCTCCCACCCCCCCACGTTATTCTTACCTTTTATTTGGCCCCACCCCCAATCTATTGCTGCCTCCTGAGTCCCAGCTGATGACTAGAGGGGGAAAAAACTGTTTCAACTCTTGCCGCGGGGCTTCAAAGGGCCGTCCTACAGCTGATCAGTGTTAAAAGCAAACAAATGAGTCGGGTCGTAAGTGCGAGGACTGGTCGTAAGTGCAAGGACATTTTGTAAGTGCAAGGACCTTCCAGAAATGACTCTGACCAGCTAGCCACGCCCACCTAGTCACATGACCTCCAAGCCACACCCACAAAATAAGCCACGCCCACAGAACCGGTAGTAAAAAAATTTAGAACCCACCCCTAGTTAGCATCCCCATGATCATGGGATCAAAATTCAGAGGCCTGGCAACTGGTTCATACTTATGACCGTTGCTGTGTTCCAAGGTCAGGGGATCACCTTTTGTAACCTTTTCACAGGCAAAGTCAATGGGGAAGTCAGATTCAATCAACTGCAGTGATTCGCTTAACAACTGTGGCAAGGAAGGTCGTAAAATGGAGCAAAATTCACTTAACTGCCTCGCTTAGCAATAGAAATTTTGACCTCATCTGTGGTCATAAATCAAAGACTACCTGGATTCGAAGAACACCATCATATGATTTAGCCCCCAGTCCCCTAATCGTCTTTGTTGCTCTTGTCTGCACCCTAGTTCCTAGAGTCTCAACATCTTTTTGGGTGTGACGACCAAAACCGAATGCAGTATTCCAAATGTGGCTTTACCAAAGGAGTATAAAGCAGGAGTAACACTTCCCATGGTAGCACTTAGACTTACATACCGCTTCACAGTGTTTTTACAGCCCTCTCTAAGCAGTTTACAGAGTCAGCCTATGGCCCCCAACAATCTGGGTCCACATTTTACCCACCTCGTAAGGATGAAAGGCTGAGTCAACCTTGAGCCTGGTGAGATTCGAACTGCCAAACTTCAGTAGTAGCCTGCAGTACTGCATTTTAACCACTGCGCCACCATGGCTACTACAGTAGAACCTCTGGTCACGACAGTGGTGGGTTTCAAAATTTTTTACTACCAGTTCTGTGGGTGTGGCTTGGTGGGCGTGGCTTAGTGGGCATGGCAGGAAAGGATACTGTAAAATCTCCATTCCCTCCCCACTCCAGGGGAAGGACACTGCAAAATCCCCATTTTCTCTTGATCAGCTGAGGCTTGGGAGGCAGAGAATAGATGGGGAAGGGGCCAATCGGAATTTTTACTACCTGTTTTCTGAACTACTCAAAATTTCCCCTACAGGTTCTCCAGAACTGGTCAGAACCTGCTGAAACCCACCTATGGGTCACGACCATAATTCGTTCCATAACTTTGGTCACAACCCGATTTGGTTGTGACCCAAACCTAACCAAAATTAATGCAGCGGGCACACGTGAGTCACTGTTGTTTGTAAACAAATGACAGGAAATTTGGCGTTTACAAAAAACTCAATTTGGTCGTGGTCAGAAGCGTTCATGACCAGAGGTTCTACTGTATCTGATTTTGATACTATCTCTGTTGATGCAGCCTAAGCTTTTTTGGCAGCTGCAACACACTGCTGGCTCATATTTAAGTGGTTGTCCACTAGGACTTCTAGATCTCTCTAACAATTACTGCTATTGAACTAGTAATTCCTATTCTATATCAGGGCATTTGGTTTTTCTTGCCACCCGTGTTCAAGTCTGTCAAGTTTTTTTTTTAGATCTTGGGCTCTTTCCCCCCCAGCTTGATATCATCTATAAAGTTGATAAATAACCCTTCTATTGCTTCATCTAAACCATTTATGAAGCTGTTGAAGAGTCCTGGGACTAAGACAGAACCCTGGGATACCCCACTGCCGACTCACAGAAATGGAGAAAAAAGAGCAACAGAAATCCTGCAGTATTTCTGCAAAGTGGAAGAAGCAACTGTAAAGAAATAGTGCTTTCTCCCTATTCAGCTGCTAAGTGGCTTTAGGCAATAGCATCATTGCATAATCTTGATGTTGGTCTATGCAAGCAAAGGTAACGTTATCTTGCCTTTCCTTTGTACCTCACATATTTCCTTTGTATCTCACATACTATTCTTGTCACCCAACCACTTCTGCTTTTATTATGTTGCTCGTGTGACAGTGTGCTAAAACCGACCAGCCAACCGACAGAAGAAGATACAGCAGGCCGGGCAGCAATGTCTTTTATTGGTATATTCTGCATTTTATCTATTTTTTATTTATTTTTTTACTGTAAGCCACCTAGAGTCTCGTATGTGAGATGAGCATCTCTATAAAACAAATTTATTTATTCATGCATTCGGTTTGTATGTCTCCCACCTCAGCAAGGGACTCTGGGCAGTGAACAATCTGCAAATTGATTCCTATCATAAAGTCCAAAAAGAAGAAAAGAAAAATTAAAGTACACAGCAGCCAAAAAGGATCGTCGTCATCTTCATCATTTCTTCTAATAAAGAATTTATTCTAATTCTATTCTATTGTTATGCTACCGGTAGTCCTCGATTTACAGTAGTTCACTTAGTTACAAACGGCACTGAAAAAAGTTACTTATGACCATTTTTCACACTTATGACCACTGCAGCATCCCCTTGGTCACATGATTTACATACGGATGCTTGACAACTGATTTGCATTTACGACTGTCACAGTGTTCTGAGGTCATGTGATCACCTTTTGTGACCTTCTGTCAAGCAAAGTCAATGGGGAAGCCAGTTTCACTTAACAATGGTGCTACTGCTACTGCGGTATCTAATTCAATTAACAAACATGGCAAGAAAAGTCATGAAACGGGGCAAAATTATACTTAAATTTCTCACTTAGCAACATAAATTCTGAGTTCAATTGTGGTCGTAAGTTGAAGACTATCTGTATAGAACCGCAGTGGTGCAGTGATTAGAGTGCAGTACTGCAGGCTACTTCTGCTGATCACCGGCTGCCAGCAGTTTGGCAGATCAAATCTCACCAGGCTCAAAGTTGACTCAGCCTTCCATCCTTCCCAGGTCGGTAAAATGAGGACCCAGATTGTACAAGGCAATAGGCTAACTCTGTAAACTACTTAGAGAGGGCTGTAAAGCACTGTGAAGCTGTGTATAAGCCTAAGTGCTATTGCTATTCTATTGCTATGATACTGCTGTTCTCTTCTATTGCTATTGCTACTCTATTGCTATGCTATTCTATTGTTTTTAAATCTACTGCTATGCTATTTCTAGTCTATTCCTATTCTGTTCCTATTTATATTTGCTATCTATTGCTATTCTATTGCTATTCTATTCCTATTTTATTGCTACTCTATTGCTATTCTATTGCTATTGTTATGCTGTTCGATTGCTATGCTATTCCTATTCTATTGCTATTTATATTGCTATCTATCTATTGCTATTCTATTCCTATTTTATTGCTACTCTATTGCTATTCTATTGCTATTGTTATGCTGTTCGATTGCTATGCTATTCCTATTCTATTGCTATTTATATTGCTATCTATCTATTGCTATTCTATTCCTATTTTATTGCTACTCTATTGCTATTCTATTGCTATTGTTATGCTGTTCGATTGCTATGCTATTCCTATTCTATTGCTATTTATATTGCTATCTATCTATTGCTATTCTATTCCTATTTTATTGCTACTCTATTGCTATTCTATTGCTATTGTTATGCTGTTCGATTGCTATGCTATTCCTAATCTATTGCTATTTATATTGCTATCTATTGCTATGCTATTCCTATTTTATTGCTACTCGATTGCTATTCTATTGCTATTGTTATGCTGTTCGATTGCTATGCTATTCCTAATCTATTGCTATTTATATTGCTATTCCATTCCCTATCCCTATTCTGTTCTATGCATCAGTGACGTTCTGTCCTACTGTAGCTGTTACAATAACAGCAGCCCTGAATTACACGAGATTGGTTTCTTAACCTGATCTACTGGTGTAGTGGAAACCCAACCATTTGCAGCACTAATGGGGGGGGGGGGGAATCACTCCCAGCAAAGTATTTGAAGAAGGGGTCACTAGGGTGGGACTTTCTTTCTTTGGAGTGTGGGGCGATCCTCACTCCTTTCAATACGCGCCCACCTCAGCCGGCGCCCTGTCAGGATTGGGGAAGGGAGGGGAGAGCTGGACTACAAAACCCATCACCTCCAGCTAGCGGGGCTGGGAAGGATGGGCTCTGCATCCTATAGAATTGGAATGCACTGGATTTTGGGGGGGGGGAAGCTCCCCCACCCCTTCGCTGCAGGCCCGTCCCGCCCAGTCTCCTCCCGTTTCGCCGCCTCGCCGAAACTCACCGTCTGCCAAGCGGAGGACCCGCCAACGGGCCGCCCCTCCCCCCCTCCTCCTCCAGCGCCCAACTTCAGACAATCCGACAGGCTTTGGCGGCTGCCACTTCCTCCCAGCAGGAGAGGAACGGACAGGAAAGGGAAATGCGCGCCGCCGCCGCTCCCGCTTCCGGGCTGGTCTAGGCGACGACACTTTGTGGTTTTAACTCTTTCAAAACTCATACAAAAGGATGAAGGCTATTGCTTAACGCATTGTAAGCCGCCCTGAGTCTCCGGAGAAGGGCGGCATATAAATCAAATTAAAAAAAAAAAAAAAGGTACCTTACAACAGAATAAGGCAGTTGGGAAGTTCTAGGACAGAGGTCTTCAAACTTGGCCGCTTTAAGACTTGTGGACTTCAACTCCCACAATTCTCCAGCCAGCTATGCTGGCTAGAGAATTCTGGGAGTTGAAGTCCACAAGTCTTAAAGCGGCCAAGTTTGAAGACCTCTGTTCTAGGACTAGGTGAAGGAAAGAGGGGAATTGCTTTTAATTGCTTCCCTTCATCCCACTTTAAATTTTCTTTTAAATTCCCGGATGATATATCCCTGCCTGCTTTAATTTTATGGCTGAAAATGTTGTGTAGGTTGCTTTTCTGACCTCAGGTTGAGAAACCATTTGCTTTGCACTAAGCACTCGGCCCATGCTCAGGAACACTGTCGATGGGGGGGAGATATCTAAGGATGCATCCTCTTCGGGTCTGTAGGGTTTATGATCAGGCACACTCATCAATTGGAGGACCAAGCATTCTGCGCTTGTTCAATGAGTCTTGGTTTGCTTTGAGGAATCAAAATTATAAGTGGCAATTTAGGCTATTGAATTTGGCAGTCCAAATGAAAGCAGCAGAAATGCATTTATCCATCCATTCCAATAGACTCTGTCTTGAACATGTCCAGGAAAACAGAGCCCATCACCAGTTTAGGTCTATATGCCGTGAGAATCAGGGAGGGTTTTTTTGGCGTTTCTTGACATTCATGGGAATCTCCCATGGGAATTCACTTGTTTGTGAGATAAATTTGAAAATAAATATATCTATATAATAGATATATAGAAAATAAATAAATCTATATAAATTTGAAAATAAATATATGAGAACAAATGTAATTACCCCAAATGTCAGCACCACAGTGGCCACAGAATCCTGGATGGCATTAAGGAGTAATATTTAAAGAAAATAATATAACAGCCAAGATTTTAAGATTTTGATGACGAATACATTAAAGGGATTTCATAATTGGGTGCCCAAAAAGGGATTTCAAATACTTTATACAGGTAGTCCTTGACTTACGACCATAACCCAGCCTAAAAATTATGAGGATAAGTGAAAAATTTGTTAAGTGAATTTTGCTCCATTTTACGACCTTTCTTGCCACAGTTATTAAGTGAATCACTGCAGTTGTTAAATTACTAACACAGTTGTTAAGTGAATCCGGTTTCCCGTTGACTTTGCTTGTCAGAATTTTGCAAGAGGAGATCACATGACCCCGGGACTCTGCAACTGTCATAAATATGAGTCAGTTGCCAAGCGTCTGAATTTTGATCATGTGACCATGGGGATGTTGCAATGGTCATAAGTGTGAAAAATGGTCATGTCACTTTTTTCAGTGCCGTTGTAATTTTGAACAGTCACTAAGTGAACTATCGTAATTTGAGAACTACCTGCAGTCACATTTGCAATCACACTTCAAACACAATATTTGTCCTCGCCTTCACGTCAGAAAAGAGGGACTTTCTGTACATGGTTTTTAACCCATTGACAGAATTGGTGGACCAATTTTCATAAGGCAGAAGTAATTTTACATTGACAAGGTTGTCTAAACAACGTGCGCCTTATGACCCCATTGTGCAAACGACAGAATCAGTACTTGTGTCCTTTCCATCGTTTGCCAAGAACATAATGTGTTTTTTGCACAATGCAGAATGATTTACATGTCACTCTTTGTCCTTCACGGACATCTATGCTTGTATCTAAAACCAACATATATTTCTGTCACGCATCATTTCATCAAAGCAGGACCGTTTCTTGCTTTGAAACCGGCCACTTTGTTAATATTGCTATGATCAGTGGTGAGTTGCTCCCGGTTTGGTCCGGTTCTATAGAACCGGTAGTACAATCGGTGGGAGGCTCCACCCATCCGCCATGATGTCATCATGGGTGATCTATGCATGAACAGAAACGCGCACATGCACACTCCCGCTACAAACTGGTAGTAAAGGGAAGTGGAATCCACCCCTGGCTATGATGCTTGGGGGAGAGAGCCGGTTTGGTGTAGTGGTGTAAGGCACCAGGCTAGAAACCAGGAAATTGTGAGTTCTAGTCCCAACTGAGGCACAAAGTCAGCTGCAAGACTTTGCAACAGTTGGTCTCTCACAGTCCTGGGGAGGAGGCAGCAAAGGCAAACCACTTCCAAACCACTTCCAAAATTACAGATTACATATTAACAGAGTTGGAAGGGACCTCGTAGGTCATCTAGTCCAACCCCCCCCCCCAAGCAGGAGACCTTACACCATTTCTGACAAATGGCAGTCCAATCTCTTCTTGAAAGTCTCAAGTGATGAAGCTCCCACAACTTCCGAAGGCAAGTGAGAAATCCATTGGTTGATTGTTCACATTGTCAGAAAATTTCTCATTTCTAGGTTGAATCTCCCCTTTGATCAATTTCCATCCATTATTCCTTGTCTGGCCTTCAGGTGCTTTGGAAAATAGGTTGACCCCCTCCTCTCTGTGGCAGCCCCTCAAGTATTGGGACACAGCTATCATGTCACCCCTGGTCTTTCTCTTCACTGGACTAGCCATGCCCAGTTCCTGCAACCGTTCATTGTATGTTTTAGTCTCCAGTCCCCTAATCATCCTGTTTGTCTCTGCACTTTTTCTAGAGTCTTAACCTTTTTTTTATAATGTGGTGACCAAAACTGGATGCAATATTCTGGGTGTGGTTTTGTGAAGAAAACTGCAGGGACTTGTTCAATGAGGGAAAAAAATCAAATCAACAACAACAACGAAATTGCTGGAGATGTCAGGCTTGCCTTCGGAAGCTTATGGAGCTTGGCCCCAGAAGACTTTCACATTAACCCCTTAATTCTGTGGGGTTCTTGGTGACCTCTGACATTGGTCATTTTCTTGCAGGCATTTTATTACCTGACTAGGTAACATCTTCAGTGCTAGAAGTGAGTGGGATTTGCTCCATTTACAGGTAGTCCTCGACTTAACAACCATTTGTTTAGTGATCAAAGTT
The DNA here is from genome assembly GCA_022577455.1 of Arizona elegans. Classification (NCBI taxonomy): domain Eukaryota; kingdom Metazoa; phylum Chordata; class Lepidosauria; order Squamata; family Colubridae; genus Arizona; species Arizona elegans. The sequence continues at coordinate 5,233,782 of JAKOOJ010000012.1, read as the reverse complement.
ACAAGAGCACTGAAAAAAGTGACTTATGACCACTTTTCACAGTTACAACTGTTGGGCATCCCAGTGGTCAAGTGATCAAAATTCAGACGCTTGGCAACTGACTCCTATTTATGACGGTTGCAGTGTCCTGGGGTCATGTAATCAGCTTTTGCAACCTTCTGACAAGCAAAGTCAATGGGGAAGCCAGATTCACTTAATAACCATGTGATTAATTTAACAACTGCAGGGATTCACTGAACAACCATGGCAAGAAAGGTCATAAAATGGGGCAAACCTACTTAATAATTGCTTTCCTTAGCAATATAAATTTTGGGCTAAATTGTTGTCGTAAGTGGAGGTGCCTTTTTTTTAGCTAAAGTGGCACAGAAGCCCCAAAATAAGCAAATCAATGCATGAATAAAAGCTTCCTTTCACTTCTAGATTACATGAGTTTATATACATCTCCTAAACTCAAAGAAAATGGCAGAATGAAAAACTGACACATGAGAAATAGATAAAAGTAAGGGTCTTTTATATCCCTCTTTTGTGATTTTCCTCAATTCTCACCCCCAATTATCTCTCTGAAGCTTTTACAATCCATTGTCCACTGTAATAGTTACACCAGTTTTTTAAACTTAGTATGGACTTCAACTCCCAGAATTCCCCAGCCAGGGAATGGGAGTTGAAGTCCTCACATCTTAAAGCTTTATTTACACAGCTGGGTTCTTTAAAAATATGAATCTCTGCCCTCCCCATCCCCACAGCTTTTTTACTTTTACCAAGAGGGACCTAAAAAGCACAACCTCCCACTGAGTCCCATAGATTTTCGCACCAGCCCAGGAATCATTGATTTGAACTGTGAATCTTGTTTCTGTTACTCCTCTCTGGGAGGTTTCAAAGTATTTATAGCAGGACTACTAGATTCTGTAACAGCTTTGTTCCTTATGCCATCCATCTTGCAAACTTGGATTTTTTTCCCCCCGCCATGTATATGTATTGCATACATCCAAACTAGACTGTGATGTTTCTCTGTCACATTCTCTGTATGTGGGTATATGTGTAATGGTTATCTTTCGAGAGCTAAACAAAATTTTATTTTAACGTATGCTGATTAGTGTACATTTAAAGTGACAATAAAATATTCCATTATTCTATTCTATTCTATTCTATTCTATTCTATTCTATTCTATTCTATTCTATTCCATCCCATATTCTATTCTATTCTATTCTATTCTATTCTATTCTATTCTATTCTATTCTATTCTATTCCATTCCTATTCCATTCCTATTCCAGTTTCATTCCAGTTCCATTCCATCGTTTGTGTAGCTGATGCAACTTGCATAAAAAGAGCAAAAGGAAAAATAAAACAGGAACACTTTCCCAGCGCCCTTATTACAATCGAAAAACAAATATATTTTTATAAGCGAGGCGTGCTGCTGTTCAGAGCCACCCATCCTCTGAAAAAACCACATCTAAGACAAAATTAGAGGCATGAACTTCGGTTTTTGAAGGGTTAAAATTCAGATTAGTTTGGTAGAGGAGGAGCCTCGGGAAACGGGGCGGGGACAGCTTCTTTCTGTTGAACCCGCCGTTCAGTCCTTCGGCAAATTTGCAAGCGGGTTCGCCTGCCTTTACATTACAGATTAATTTTGGGTGGAGGGGGGCTTATTCCACACAAGCGCGCCTTTATTCGCGACCGGAATTCCCATTGCAAAGGAAGATCTCTCGGGCCTTACTCGGGATCTGTAAGTGAAGGCGGCGGGGCGAGGCGGGAGCAATGGGAAACGCCAAAAGAAGGGGGTACACGCCGCACCCCTTCCAAACGACCTTTGATTGTGTGCACATGACTGCCAATGGACGAAGTGGCGCTGTGAATTTCTTTTCATTGCATAAATCAAGGATCAGGGCAGGGGAAACTATTGAAATGGAAGCTAAGCAAATAAGTAAATGCAACTTTAATTCAAATGCAAGTCCGAATAGGATAGCATAAGGATAGGGATAGGATGTAGAGTAGAGTAGAGTAGAACAGAACAGAACAGAACAGTTGGAAGGGATCTTGCAGGTCATCTACTCCAACCCCTGCTCAAGCAGGAGACCTTGCCTATACCATTTCTGAAAGATGGCTGTCCAGTGTCTTCTTGAAAGCCTCCAGTGATGAAGCTCCCACAACTTCCAAAGGGAAGCTGTTCCATGGGTTGATTGTTCTCACTCTCAGAAAATTTCTCCTTATTTCTAGGTTGAATCTCTCCTTGGATCAGTTTCCGTCCATTATTCCTTGTCTGGCCTTCAGGTGCTTTGGAAAATAGCTTGACCCGCTCCTCTGTGGCAGCCCCTCAAGTATTGGACCACTGCTATCATGTCACTCCTTCTCTTCACTAGACTAGACATACCCAATTCCTGCAACCGTTCTTCATAAGTTTTAGCCTCCAGGCTCCTAGTCATCTTTGTTGCTCTTCTCTACGCTCTTTAATTTAAGTGGTTTACAATTGCAATGTCTGTTGCAATTACATTGTTTGTGTATTTTCCCCCTCTGGGAAGTGAGAATGGGCCTATGACAATTCTCCGTGGTTGTCATGGCCAACTCCCTGCAGGACAAGAGTTACAGTAATATCGAAGAAATAGTACAAGAGAATTATTAGAGGAAGGATGCAAAAGGAGGGGACAGAATGAAATGAAATGTGAATGGCAAAAATTAAAATAATGTTTTATTTATTTTAAATAATTAAATAGAATTGTTAAATTGTCCCCACAGCAAGTTGGCTGTGGCAAGTTGTCTTGCAGCGAGTTGGCTGTGGTGGAATTGGCTCGTGGCAAGTTGGCGGTGGCGAGTTATCCCATTGCAAGTGAGAATGGTTCATTTGGGATGAACCACAACCACAACCACAACCCAGCAAATGGAGGTCAGATTGGGGGGAAAAGTTGGCGGGCTCTTAACCCAGGGAGCCTTGCTAGCAAGTGACAATCTGAAGCCAGCTATTGATAGCATTAATGTTCATTCTGTTGCAAACCACAAATGAAAGCTGATTTTCTGTTAGTAAACAAAGTGGTTGTCCAAGTGTGTTGTGCTCAATTTTACAACCTTTTTGCCACAAATTGTTCAGCATAATTACAGGTAGTCCTCGACTTAACAACCACAATTGAGCCCACAATTTCCATGGCTAAGCAAGACAGTCGTTAAGTGAGTTTTGCCCCCGTTTTCCAATCTTTCCTGACACAGTTAAGTGAATCGCTGCAGTTGTTAAGTTAGTCACACGGTTGTTAAGTGAATCTGGCTCACCCGTTGACTTTGTCAGAAGGTCACAAAAGGGGGATCACGGGTCCCCTGGCACACTGCAACCGTCATAAACACATAGCAGTTGCCAAGCATCCGAATTTTGATCATAAGACCACGAGGATGCTGCAAATGGTTGTAAATAAGTGAAATGTGGCCATAAGTCATTTCTTTCAGTGCTGTTGTAAGTTTGAATGGTCATTAAACAAATGGCCGTAAGTCAAAGACTATCTGTTGTGTAATTATTAAGTGAATCACATGGTTGTTAAACAAATCCAGCTCTCCCCCCCCCCCCCCCCCCAATTGACTTTGCTTGTCAGAATCTAGCTGGGAAGGTTGCAAATGATAATGTGATCAGATTATTGGAAATAATTTTTTTCAGGACCATTATAACTTCGAATGGTCGCTAAATGAACGGTTGTAAGTCGAGAACTACCTGCGGAGAGGATGATTGGGAGTTAAGTGTAAAGCATCCTCCAACAATAGAGAGAGGGGGGGAAAGAAAGGGAAAAATAGCTTTCAGGAGAAAAGAGTGAATTAGGACTGGGGGACTTTAAATTTAAAAATGTGGAATTGTTTGAGGGGAAGAAAATATCTGTAGCTCGAGGTTGAACTGTGGAGTCCTTGGTGCTCTCTGAGCTTGCCTTGGATGTTTTCCTGCAGACGTTTTATCACCCAACTAAGTAACGTCATCAGTGCTCCATGATGTGTTTGGCATGTCAGACTTCAGGGCTTCATTCCCATGCAGCATGTTTCTGCCCTGTTAGCCAGAAACAGACAGGCCAAACACTAGCTCTAAACCAGGAGCACATTATTCTGTACGATTTTGAGGATTATACCTCACGTGATCTCTTGCCATTAGCTCTGCTGGTTGGGGATGATGGGAATTGAAACTTAGAACACCGGAGAGGCCCTGTTTGAGTATTCCTGTCCTTCTCATGAATTTTTCTATTTCTTATTTTTTTAGGGAATTGATTTTGTGGGAGGATGAGAAGCATGAGGACACATGCGTGCCCCCCACCCCCGTTGCCTTAGGGAAGCAGGAACCCAATGCTGGATGTTTTCCTCTGCATCTGAAGGAAGAAATGGTGGGTTGGAAGTGAATTAGATTCATCTAGGGAAAAAGATTATGTCTTTGGAGCGGGAGGTGGAGATTTCAGCCTCGGGGTTTCAGAGAGTCATCGTTGACCTGGATGTGAAGCCAGAAATCAAGATGGAAAAGCAGGACCTGGAATCTGAGAGACATGCCCACTTGGCTGGGTATACCGAGACCATATCGGGAGGATTGTGCTCCCCACGTCAGCACATTAAACAGGAGTCCAGAGGCCAAAGTCTGGAGCCACAACAGTGGGAAGCACAAAGGTGTGACTTTCTCAACACATCCCCAGCTCTTCCTCTGGGCCAGGGGCTCTCCAAGCTGCCGGAGGCGATGCTGCAGCATGGCCCCAAGGCTTTCCCATCCATTTTGGAAGGAACAGGGACCGTGTCTGACTGGGCTAAAACAGAGAAGGTCCCCAAAATTACACTGGACAGCAGAGACTTCAGGATCCCAAGTGGAGGAAGCAAGGAGCAAACTGAAGGCCCCGAAGCTCTCAATTCCGAATGCCAGCGCCAGCATTTCCGGCAGTTCAGCTACAGGGAGGCCGAGGGCCCGTGGGAGGCTTACTGCCAACTCCGGAAACTTTGCCACCGGTGGCTGATGCCCGAGAGGCACACCAAGGAGGAGATGCTGGAGCTGGTGATCCTAGAGCAGTTTCTGGCTATCCTGCCCCTGGAGATGCTGAGCTGGATCCGGGAACAGGATTCTGAGAGTTGCTTCCATGCGATAGCTTTGGCAGAACGCTTCCTCCTAAGGCAGCGTGAGAAGCCAGATCAGCAGGTGAGGGTTACTTCTGGCTCGGGGACCCCAACTGAAGTTGGATGCTGGGTGAAGGATGGCATACAGGTAGTCCTCGACTCACAAACAATTCATTTTGTGACCGTTCAAAGTTGCAACAAGTGACTTGAACCAAGTGACTTCTAAACATGTTTCACAGTTACGACCTTTGAAGCAGCCCCATGAGCATTTGATGAAAATTCAGATACTTGGCAACTGGTTCGTACTTATGACGGTTGCTGTGTCCCAAGGTCATGTGCATCCTGACAAGCAAAGTCAGTGGGGAAGCCAGATTCACTTAACTGGGTTACTAATTTATCAGCTGCAGTGATTCACTTAACAACTGTGGTAGGAAAAGTGATAAAATGGGGCAAAACTTAAGGGACCATCTCGTCCCACTGGGATTGGGTTAAGGGAATATCTCATCCTACTTCAAGGTTGACTCCGCCTTCCATCTTTCTGAGGTCGGTAAAATGAGGACCCAGATTGTTGGGGGCAATAGGCTGACTTGTAAACCGCTTAGAGGGGGCTATCACTGTGAAGCAGTATATAAGTCTAAGTGCTATTGCTATTGCTATTGCTATTGGCCTGCCCTACCCGTGTCAGCAGAGGAAGCATGCTGTGGACCCTGTCTGCCAGGGAATTCCAGTTTGCAGGGTTCAGGAGAAGGGCCTTCTCTGCCATTTGTGCCTGCCCTCTGGAACATCTTGCCCTTTGGAGTGTGGTCTAGTCCAACCCTCCTGGCCTTCTGTAAGAGCCTAAAAACCTGGGTCTGCCAGTTGGCTTGGGCCTCCGAAGAGGAAACTTCATGTTGGAGGGGGCTGATGGATTAATATTGGATCCCACTTCCCTCTCCCGCTCATCCCCTCCATCTTTTAGCGATTGTATTTTGTATTTTTATATTTGTATAGGATGTTTTTTATATAATTTTACCTTTAAAAATTGTAAGCCACCCAGAGTTACCCTGTGGTCAAATAGGTGGCCACTAAATTAGATAGATAATTAAATAGAGAGAAATGAGAGAGAGGTAGGTACGGTAGGTAGGTAGGTAGGTAGGTAGGTAGGTAGATAGATAGATAGATAGATAGATAATTGGCAGCAGTTTGCTCTCCAAGCTCTTTCAATTTAGTTTTTTTTAATTTTTTATTATATCAAATACAAAGAAGAGAAGAAAAAAATAAGAAATTAAGGGAAGGAAAGGGAGTGGGGAAAAGGGAGTGTAAGATACAAAGGGAAAGGGAAAAAAGAAAGAAAGGGGGCATTGACATCCAACTTTTCTTAGCACAGTACAAGATGAACACACTCCAACCACTTTTTGCTTTTACACATTAATATATAACTAGCCACTCCTATAACATCAAATCTTTCTCATCAACAAAACCAAAGTCAAGTTTCATTTTTTTTTTCTTCACCAATTCCAGAAGGGATATCCAAATGAAAACAAATGTACTGTACCTCTTTGACTAAAATAATCAATTTAACCATGCCTGCTTTATCTTCCTTGCCATAGAAATAATGTGTATTTCTATTTGCACCTAGCAATCTTTGTGAACGATCACCGTTTTTATTTACAAAATTCATTGTGTTCTTTCAAATTCTTTGACATTACTGAAAAAAAGTGGATTTTTGTTTTTAAAGTTTCTGGACATTTCGTTACCAGATTAGGTAACGTTATCAGCAGGATTTTCTTGTCCTATTCTCCTTTAGCTTATAAATGTCTTGTGTGACAGTTTGGTCAGTTGGTCATTTGATCGTTTGGAGCTGGATTTAAATTCTGAGCAGCTGATTGGTTCTCCTGTTGACTGGTCGTTTGAATGGTTGGGTTTCTTACCTATTCATATGTTGGATCTAGATCAATGTTTGTCAATTGCTCTTTTGGTAGAAATACCAGGCTTCAATAAATTCACGTGTGTGGCGGGTGCTGGCATAGCCAATGATTTTTGTTCCTTCCCAATCGAATTGTTTATGATCAGTGTGGTTTGAGATCAGGGATTTTTGATGGTGCCGTTTAACTGCTAGATCATATTCATGAACCCTTGTTCTCAATTGCCTTCCTGTTTGTCCCACATAGAATTGGTTACAATCGTTGCAATTGATTTTGTATACTGTGTGGTTGTTGCCTTCCTTCTGTATTTTGTCTTTGACTTTAGATAGCTCTTTTCCGAGTGTAAATGTGGGTTTGGGCACTATCCTTTATTCCTAGGAGTATATGCAATAGAAGGCAGCCATTACGGACGTTCCTTTGATTTATGGAACATAATACTTAATATAATAAAACATAATACATAATATAATACATAATTTAATTTCATAATATGATCCATGTCATCCAAACTCCGACAAAATACACAGCCAACCACCACACAGAAACAAGTCTTGCCATAACATCAAAGGAACATCCAAAATGGCTGCCAGAATACGGCAAATGTTTCAGGTGGCGACATCAATTTTGGGCTCAATTTTTTATTTATTTATTTATTTTTAAATTTATATACCGCCCTTCTCCCTGAGGACTCAGGGTGATGTACAGCCAGAATTAAAAAACATGAAATACAAATATTAAAAACAATTAAAATATATATAAATTTGGCCCAAAATTAAAAATACAAACCAATTAAAACATTTAAAATTTCTTCTTAAGCCAGCCCGGCTTGCTGGAAAAAGTGGGTTTTAAGGGCACGGCGGAAGGCACTAAGGTCTTGGATTCTCCTTATCTCTGGGGTTGTGGTTGTAACCTGAGGACTACCTGCACTTCTTACTATTAGGCAATTTTTCCTAGTGCTCAACAGAAAACTACAGGTAGTCCTTGACTTACAATCATTCGTTCAGAAGTTACAGTGAGACACGGAAAAAAATGACTTATGACTATTTTTCACACTGTTGCAGCATCCCTGTGGTCACATGAACAAAATTTGGATGCTTGACAATGGGTTGATATTTATGATGGAGGCATTATCCCAGGATCATGTGATTACATTTAGCGACCACCTGACAAGCACTTCACTTAACAAACATGTTCTAACTTAACTGCAGTAATTCATTTAACAGGTGTGGCAAGAAAGGTTGCAAAACTCAATGAATCACTGTCTTGGTTAGTAAGAGAAATTTTAGGTTCAATTGGGGTCGTACATTGAGAACTACAGGTACTCCTTGACTTACGACCATAATACCATTGACACCCAAAATTTCTGGTGTTAAGTGAGACATTTGTTAATTGAGTTTTTCCCCATTTTATGGCCTTTCTTGCTTTGGTTGTTAAGTGAATCGCTGCAGTTGATAAGTTAGCAACCTGGTTATTAAGTGAATCTGGCTTCCCCATTGACTTTGCTTGTCAGAAGGTAGCAAAAGGGGATCACGTGATCTTGGGACACAGCAACCTTCATAAGTACCGTATGAACCAGTTGCCAAGCATCTGATTTTTGATCACATGATCATGGGGATGCTGCAAAGGTCATAATTCTGAAAATCAGTCAGAAGTCACTTTTTTCAGTGCCGTTATAACTTTGAATGGTCACTAAATGAACTGTTGTAAGTCGAGGACTACCCGTACTTATACTTCCCTGCCAACATGGACCCATGAATAAACGCAGTGACTAATTCTGCCAATTGCCAGCAGTTTGATTCCCTCAATCCTGACCGGCTCAAGGTTGACTCAGCCTTCCATCCTTCTGAGGTCGGTTGCTGGAGGCAATAGGCTGACTTTGTAAACTGCTCAGAGAAGGCGATAAAGCCTTATGAAGTGGTATATAAGTCTAAGTGCTATTGCTATTCACTTAACAACTGTGGCAAGAAAGGTCGTAAAATGGAGCAAAAATCATTTAAGAGTCTTGCTTAGCAACAATGTTGTGATTCAGTTGTGGTCATAAATTGAGGACTACTTGTAGTAGATTACAGGCTTTCTTTCTTAGAAACGTGTATATTATTGCCCCTTTCTGCATTCAGAAGGTCCCGAGTTCAAATCCCTAACAAAATTGAAATATAATGTGCTGAAATAACAATTGCCATTGTTATTTCAGTTCACTGGGTCTTCTCCTATCTACTTTGAAAATAATGATGGGGTGGGTTGGGGGCTGCCCTGTTTTGTTTGGAAACATGTCTACCTGCCCCCAAAGAGATCAAGGGGGTGTAGGAAGTATCTATCTCAAAAAGATGGCCATTTTGTCTACCCATTGTTATGGATTAAAATTACTCTTTTGTTCCAGATCACAGGGATGAAGCAAGAGGGGAGAGTGAATTTCCCTGAAACAAAAGAAACTTCTCTGGATGTTACCCTCAGGCAGCTGAGCAGGGAGGTCAAGCAAGAGGAGGATGGGAATGCCAGCACGACAGGTAAGGGTTCCTTTGTTGGCGAACTACAATTCCCAGCTGTCTTTGCTCTCAGCCATGTAAGCTTTATGCCCTCCATTTTGTTCACTGCGGAATTTCAGCACTAGGAGGCGGCCATTGCAGCATCAGCCTCCATACTGCAACTAGAGCAGGGGTCCTCAAACTTGGCAGCTTTAAGACTTGTGGACTTCAATTGGAAGTAAACACCAGTTGCCGAGTGCCCAAAATGTGGTCACATGATTGCTGGGGAAAGGGGCAGCCATTGGAACTTTGGAATTTGGTCGTAAGTAACTTTTGGGATGTCCGTTGTAACTTCAAATGGTCATTAAGGGATTGGTCATAAATCGAGGACTACCTGTATCTTCACTGGCCTCCTTCTGAGATTCCCCCTTTTCTTCCCCCAGCAAAAAATGGGTTCTTCTGCAAAATTTCCAAACCCCCTCTCTTGAAGACCCTTATTCCTTGGCATTTTTGAGCAGCCCAAGGAATTGTTTGCCCTGCCTGAACCCTAAAGAGAGAGGTACTAATTGGCGGGGGTATTATTGTATTTGGCAGCTGACGAAGGGCAAAGAGACCACGGGGAGATGATAGCAGGGAGAGAAAATGGCCAGGACTTAAAAGAATCTGCCTCGAATCCGAACAAGCCAACCGAAGAACAGCCAGAAGAGCCGGAGACCGATCCTGTTGCATTGCAGAGGAGAGACCGCTACGCAACCATCCTCAGGCAGCCAATCCCCAAAGGGAAGCAACCGAGTGACAAACTGTTCCATAGCCTCAACAAGCATCTCCAGGCCCACACTGGCAAGGAGCTGTTTGAATGCTCCGATTGCGGGAAGGCCTTTCTTTCCAGGGCCGGCTATATCGTGCACATCAGAGTCCACGGCCAGGAGAAACCCTACGAATGCTCGGAGTGTGGGAAACACTTCCGCCGCAGCTCGCACCTCAACAACCACAGCAAAATCCACGCCGGGGTGAAACCTTTCCAGTGCTCAGATTGCGGGAAGACCTTCAGCCGTAGTTCCAGCTTGGTTTCCCATCAGCGCATGCACACGGGGGAGAAGCCCTACCACTGTGCCTCCTGCAGCAAGCAGTTCTGCGACAAATACAGCCTGGTGCGCCACGAACGCCTCCACACTGGCGACAAACCCTACAAGTGCACGGAGTGCGGGAAGAGTTTCAACCAAAGCCACCATCTCGTCACTCACAAGAGGAGCCACACGGGTGAAAAGCCCTACGTGTGCTTGCTGTGCAGCAAAAGCTTCTGCGATCGGTCCACGTACATCCGGCACCAGAAGAACCACATGGGCGAGAAAATGTTCAAGTGTTCCGAGTGTGGTGAAAGCTTCAGCCGGAACAAGCACCTTCTCCGACACCGGAGAATCCATACGACCGGGGAGCTGTATACCTGCTCTGATTGCGGCGAGAACTTTTCCCGTCGGTCGGGCTTGACAATGCACCAGAAAATCCACACGGGGGAGAAACCGTACGAATGTGGGGATTGCGGAAAGAAATTTAACCGAAGCACCAACTTGATCAGCCATCAGAGGGTCCATACAGGGGAAAGACCATATGGTTGTCCTGACTGCGAGAAGAGATTTAGTCGGAGGACTCACCTTGTTAGCCACCAGAGAATCCACGAGCAGAAGGACATGTCGGAAGGGCTGGCCACAGCGGGTTTGCATCCCACTGCAGCAGTTTACGTGCCCACACTGTTCAGCACAACCCTGTGAGGTAGGTCTGTTGGGTTGAGAGGCAGGTCAAGCCAAGATCATTCAGAACTCTATGGGGCTCCACAGGATTTTCCCACTGTTGAAATGACAAAAGTGACAGTAGTGTGATTTGATGTTGAAAGATGTTGAGACTCTAGAGAGAGTGCAGAGAAGAGCAACAAAGATAATTAGGGGAAAGGAGGCTAAAACATCAAGAACGGTTGCAGGAAGGCCCAATCCTTTGTGCCTTGAGTGAAAAGCCTGGGCTGATTCGTTTGATGATCCATCAATATGGTTTCTTCCCTGTCCATGGTAATCACTGGGGTCTTCTGCAACACCAAAGTTCAAAATGGTTTCAGGAATTGGGCATGTCTAATTTAATGTAGAGAAGGACTAGGGGAGACATGAGAGCAGTGTTCCAATATCTCAGGGGCTGCCACAAAGAAGAGGGAATCAAGCTATTCTCCAAAGCACCTGAAGGCAGGACAAAAAGCAATGGATGGAAAATAAACAAGGAGAGAAGCAACTTAGAACTAAGGAGAAATTTCCTGATAGTAAGAACAATCAATCAGTCACTTTGAGAAGTTGTAAGTGCTCCATCACTGGAGGCTTTTAAGAAGAGATTGTCTGAAATGGTATCGAGTCTCCTGCTTGAGCAGGAATGGTTGGATTAGAAGACCTGCAAGATCCCTTCCAACTCTGTTATTCTGTTGTGTGGCAGACTCTGCCCTTTTTGGGTACGTGGTGGTGCCTTGATACCAGTTGAAAAGGGAACGGGGCTTCCAACAAAATGCTGCTTTCATCAATCTGGCTTAAGTTGCCCCTGGAAGCTCTACTGGCAGTTGGAAACACTTAAAGCTTGTTTTAGACTTGCCTGCAACTGAACGTAGGCATTGGTGGATACCTATGCTGCTAAAGGATTAGTGGGTAAGCATAGGTTGCAGATGGGCCAACCCATACAGCTCCCAAATCTCAGCTATCTGTTGGTGGAGATGCCTGTCTTGCATGCTGATTGGTTGATCCAACTTCCTGTTGGGAGGCAAGCAGAAGGCAAGGCACATTTGCTCCCTAGCTAGAGTGTTAATTAACATTTGCAGAATTATAGATGCAACAGCTATGCAACCATCTCTGAACGGCAGACGCATACGTTCCCTGATGGATAGTGACGCAGGAGTCTAAATCAGGCTTAAGTCTGATACAAATCACCATATAGGCATAGACATTGGTGCCCTTTTCAGTGCCATAGGGGGGAAAATTAGTTTGAAATCGTGCCAGCAGTTCCCCAAGATTGATAAGTCTGTCAGACTGGTGATCTCTCAGAACACCATATCCTTGTCTGAAATTTTGCAACATCTCATACAGGAACACAAAACTCTCACCAATGTTGGTGCTCACGTGAACCATAGGCAATTTTTCAAGTTTAATTTTTTTTGGTTAACATTTTTATTGAGTTATAAAATATAATAAGATACAGAATACAAAAGTAAATCGGGAAATGGTGGGAGGGAGGAGGGGGAAGAGAAGTGAGGAAGGATGGGGGGGAAAGAAAAAGAAGCATTGACTTCCAACTCTCTCTGCTGCAGTAAAATAAGGCATTAACATCAAATCACAACTTTTTGTTTTTTCATATTAAGATGAGCAAGCCATTTCTATAAAGATTTATGCATCTACTTGGTAAAACCCAAAATCAAAGTTTCGTTCTTTTCCACCTCAAGCACAAAGATAGAAGCAGTCTCCATGTGGAAACAAAAGTACTTAGGTTCTTTTCTTTAATCAAAATAGTCAATTTTGTCATTTCAGCCAACTCCATCAACTTCTGCAACCATTCATCCATGGTAGGAATCAAAGTGTCCCTTCTATTTTTGTGCATACAATAAATAGTCTTGTTGCTGTCAATATATATAATAACAAAGTTCCAAATCATTTTTCAAGTGTAATGTAATGTGGGTGTTCTAAGGATGACATCCGGTGGTTTTACCCTCAGGTTGCATCATCCCAAAGGTGCTTTTTTTCCAAAAGGCAACTAGACTTTCTTGGTTTTTCTTTGAAAAAGTTTCGCTTCTCATCCCAGAAGCTTCTTCAGTTCAGTTCTTCAGACGCTTCGTGGATGAGAAGCGAAATGGTTTCAAGGAAAAAAACAAAAACAAGAAAGTCCAGTTGCCTTTCTGAAAAGCACTTTTGGGACAACCATGACCAGGATGATTGAGAATCTCCACAGACCTCAGGTTGCGTATTGCCAAGTTGTGCTGTAGACTGAATCTATGAATCAGGAGCCACAAAGGCCATTTTAAATAGTCACGCTTACTGACAGCAACTGGACCCGAGGACTCTGTGGCTAAGCAGCAGGGTTATAAGGCATGTCAAATGCTGATTTGGTGATTTACTGAGAAGCATTTTGCCATATGAGCAACGGTATAAATCATAAGCAATATAAATTGGGAAACTCCAGAAGCGACCTTCTCTCCGAAGTGCCATTTTTCTACCAATTATCTCTCTTTTTTTTTTTCCTTCTTGTTTTTCAGACCAATCATTTAATTCTGAAGGAAGACCTTTACCAATTTACCTCTTCGGTAGGAACAGAGTGTCGATGTTACAGCAGAATGTCAGAAAGGGGAATACGGAGGAAATGTGCTGTAAAACACATTTTACTTGAGTTGAGGAATGAATTCTCCACCTCTCCACCAAAACCTAGCCCTGGTCCTCAGTCCCACACTTCCAACCTTTTTTGCTAAGAATTATAATCAGTTGGGTGAACTGTTGTATGTTTCTGTTTATGACTCTTGATTTTTTTTTCCCATATGGAGGAAATTGTACAACATCAGCAATACAAGTCCTGAGATCATCCATCAATTTGATTTGGGTTTTTGCGTCTTCCTGAAATTAAAACATCCCACGCTCACTATCCCTCCCTTTTTCCCATCCAAATAATTTTGAGGGGTGATGGTGAATTTTTACCATTTTGCTACCGCGAAAAGAGAGCAATGTCTAAATGAATTAAAAGAGGGCTATAAACACTTTTAAAATTAGATGCCTCAGAAGTGACAGAGAGATCAGGGCAGATGCCTTCAAAATATTATTCCAAAAATATTTAAAAACAAATCTTTACAGCTATCTTTTCCCAGGAGAATTCAGATCAAAATTGACCCTTTCCAGTCTTCCTTAACACAAAGCAACACAGGCAGGATTTAAAAGATTGCTTAATAGATAATTTTATTTGTATCAAAAACCAAAGACATGGAAATCAAGTCATGCCATGAAGCCACAAGTGTTTCACGGATCAGGATAAGCGTGTGGAGGGGGTTTCTTTTATCTTTTCCAGATGCAAGATTGCAAACTATTACAATCTTATTATTATTCCACTCCGGGCCTTTTTATATGATGCATTAATTATCCTTCACCCTGAAACTGTATCATTGCACTACCCTAACACTCACTTGCACCCCAAAATTTCCCTCACCCCAGAAACCCCCTTCCGCCATCGCAGTGCAAAAGCATAGAATAAACCTCCGGACACAGACCCATCCATACAAATTTCAGCGCCTGTTTCCCGATATGCGGGGCCTCTCTAGGAAAGCAAGCTCTGTAGATTTAATTCTTTTCATTATCTCAATGTTTCCCAACTTGGGCAACTCTCGCTGGTGGGATCTCGCTGAGAATTCTGGGAGTTGTAGTTCCACATCTGGTTCTCTAGATTGAGAACATTATTTTATGGAGATATGTTCTTTCAGAGACGCTTATCAACTTTTCAGCTAACTCTCACCTTTAAAGCAGCTTTATGTCAAATTCAGTGTTTATTAAACTTGACAAATTTTAGAGATGTAAACTTCAAGTCCCAGAAATTCCTCAGCCAGGAGTAACTGGGAGTCCACGCATCTCAAAATTACCAAGGCTGTAAAACATTTCTCTCTAGAAAGTAACTGCAAAATATTCTTAGAATAGTAGAGCTGGAAGTTGAGCAGCCCCCTGCTCAAGCAGAAGCTATACCATTTCAGGTAAGTAGCTGTCTAGTCTCTTCTTAAAAACTTCCAATGATGGAGCACAATCTCTGAAGGCAAGCTGCTCCACTGGTTAATTATCCCAACTGTTAGGAAATTTCTCCTTAATTCGGTTGCTTCTCTCTTTTATTATCATAGTTTCCAACCATTATTTCTTGTCTTGTTCAAAGCACTTGTAGTGCTTTGGAGAATAATTTGACCCTCTCTTCTTTGTGGCTGAAATACTGCTATCCTGTCACCCCTAATTCTTCTTTTCTTTAGACTAGCCAAATCCAAAACCTGCAGCCGTTCTTCATATGGTTTAGTCTCCAGGCCTCTCCTAAAAGTGGTTTTATTAGATTGTAGTACTAATAGCAATAAACAAGAGCAACAACAATTAAAATATGGAAGTAATTTTAATTGTATGTTCGAGATAAGGGATCCAGTATCTTTCATTTTATCTCAACCTAATTTTTGCAAACTTTTGCAAACTTCTGACAAGCAAAATCAATGGGAAATCCAGATTTAACAACCATGTTACTAACTGATTCACTAACAACTGTGGCAAGGAAAGTCGTAGAATGGGGCAAACTCACTTAAGAAATATTTTACTTAGCAACATAAATCTTGGGCTCAATTGTGGTCGTAATCTGATTTACAGTTGCATTTAGTTAACCTTCAAAACAGGTAATACTGTATGATTATTCTCTGGTTATCTTCCCCCTGATCATATTAAATCTGGGGGTTGAAGTCCACATGTCTAAAAGTGGCCAAGATTGAGAAACACTGACCTAAACAAATAAACTATGCTAATACTAGTCAAAAAAATGTGTCCTTCCCTATTGAAATGTGTGGTCTGGCTTTTAACACACCTCCCTGAACTTGCAAAGTCACACGTGTCCTCTGTTCCATGTGAGTCGCACATACTAAGTTCTCACAACCGCTCAGGAGACCAGAAAAGTACAACTGGAAAGGGCAAGGTGAGTCTATTCTAACCTTTATTTTATTTATTGTATTCATCCATTCTTCACAGTTCAGCATCTTTCCTGAGACCTGCTGATTTGTCCAGATAATGCTTCAAAACCATGAGTAAACTCCAGGCGACGCACTAATTCCTAACAGTTAGAACAATTAATCAGCGGAACAACTTGCCTCCAGAAGTTATGGGTGTTCCATCACTGGAGGCTTTTAAGAAGAGACTGGACAACCATTTGTCTGAAATGGTATAGAGTTTGCGATAGTGACGAATATCTGTAGCTTGGATGTAGGATGAGGGTGAATGTTTGTTCTCCGAGCTTGTGGGTTGCCTTCCAAACATTTCGTTAACAGGCTGGATAACATCTTCAGTGGAATTTAGGGAATGTCATGGTTGATGTTCTTCTGCTTATCAGGGCTTCGTGATGAGAGGGTTATGTCAGGTAAGGCTCTTGTGATGTGTCTTGTCAGTGGTCAATTGTGGGTCACTTTAGGTGAGGGTCTTGTGATGGGGAGATCACATCAGGTGAAAGTCATTGGGAGGTGAAGTGCTGGTTGGGGGGGTTGGGGGCTGGTTGAAGGTTGATGCAAGATCCATCACTAAACCCTCACCTGACATGACCCTCCCATCACAAGACTTACTGTTTTTTTCAGAAAAATGGGCCAAAAAAAGCCTCGAAAACGGGTGAAAAAAAGCCCCCAAAACAGGCCGAAAAAGGCCTCGAAAATGGGCTGAAAAAAGTCCCAGAAACAGGCCAAAAAAAGACTGTAAAAGGCCCAAAAAAAGGCAGGCCAAAACCTTTTTTTGTTGTTTTCCTCTTCTAAATTTAGGTGTGTCTCATAGTCTGAAAATACGGTAATTTAATTGCAGCGACTTGCTTAACAAATTGTGGCCAAAAAATGTCATAAAATGGGGCAAAACTCACTTAACAAATGTCTCACTTGGCAACCTCAATTCTGGGCTCCACTGTGATCATACATGGAGGACTACCTGTATTTCTCACCCTTGCCAACATTAAGATGTGTGGATTCCAACTTCAACTTGAGTTGAAACCCGGATATCTCAGAAGTTTGCCAAGTTGGAAAAACACCGATTTAAGTGGGTATCCAAGGCTTTGAAGAGTTTTTGGCCCCGGCAGTGAGTTCAAAATACAGGTAAGTCCCCCACTTACGACCGTTCATTCACTGACTGCTCAAAGTTACAAGGGCACTGACAAATGTGACTTAATGTTAAGTGAATCAGGCTTCCCTAGGGACTTTGCTTGTCAGTCACAAGTCCCATTTTTCCCCAAGCCTTGTTAACTTTGAACAGTCGCTAAATGAAGTGTTGTTAAGTCGAGGGCTACCTTGTATCAACTGCACTGATCCACCTAAGGGCTGGGCCAAGAATGGTGGTAAAATGAAGCCAAGCTCACTTAACAACAGAAATTTGGGGCTCAATTTTGTGATCGGAAAATCGAGGACGCCCTGCACCCAAAGATGCGTCCGTGGGGAGGTGAGGGGGGCACATTGTTGCCTTTACACACATACACATACACACACACACACACACACACACACACAAACCCAGAAGGAACCTTTCGGGACACCCCCCCACTCTTCACCCGCGCCCCCACCCCGCCTTCCGTGAGGCTGGAGATTTCGCGCCAAGGGGAAAAGGACGCTTAAAAGGCCCCCCAGATCTTCTGCCGCGCATCTTCCCGACGGCGCCGCAATGGTTAAACGGGCCAGCGAGCTCCGTTGCTTAGAGAGACAGGAAACGTGGAGCAAACGGGGGAGGGGGGGGCAGCCGGCCGGCCCCGGGATCGCTGCACTTTCGTGTCCCACCGTGCCGGGGGTCGGGCACCGGCCGTGGGAAAGAAGAGGGAAAGCGGAGGATCGCTGAGCTCCGGTGCGTGGAAGGTGCTCCGAGCGCAAATTGCAAGAGGCGATGGGGCGGGGGGGTGGTGGAACAATTGCGCGTTGGGGGCGATCGCTTGCAAACGGGGGGGGGGAGTTTTCGTGCCTTTTTTAGCCCACGCATTCCCCCCCTCCCCACTTGGAGGGGCTTTGGCTTTCTTTTACTAAAGCTGCCCCATCCTGTTGCAAAGATCGAGGCTGACACACACACACACACCAAAAAAAACCCAAAACTTGCTAGTGGGCTTTGCTTTGGGGCACGAATTGGGCGGGAAGGCGTGAGACTGAAGGAACCCTTGATTAAGGAGGGTGGATTTTTGAAAGCTCTTTGGTGAGCTGCTAAGAATAGGGCGATGGTTTGGGTGAGCTTTAAGCCATCCTTTGTTGGCCAGATTCAGTTTGTGTCCGATCCGGATAGAGTTGGAAGGGACCTTTGGAGGTCTTCTAGTCCAACCCCATTGCTCAAGCAGAAGCAGATTCCCCCCCCCACACACACACACACGCTTGTCTAGAGAAAAGGACCAAGAGGGGATATGATAGTATTTCAGTATTTGAGAAGCTGCCACAAAGAGAAAGGGGTCTATTTATTTTCCAGGGCAAGACAGGAAACAATGGATGGAAACTAATCAAGGAGAGAAGCAACCTGGAATGAAGGAGAAACTTCCTAACAGTGAGGGCAATCGACCAAGTGGAATAGTTTGCCTTCAGAAGTTGTGAGTCACGGGACACTTTATTTGTTTGAAATGCCTCAAGCAGGGTCTCCTGCTAGAGCAGGAGGCTGGACTAGAAGACCTCCAAGGTCCCTTCCCGCTCTATCCTGATTCGGATTCATTTCAGAGAAGTGGCCGTCCAGTCTCTTCTCAAAAGCTTCCAGTGATAAAGCAAACCATAACTTCTGAAGGCAGGCTCTTCTACTGGTTCATTGTTCTCACTGTTAGGAAGTTTCTCCTTAATTCCAGGTTGCTTCTGATTTATATCCCATCTTTCATGCAGGAGCTTAAAGCCATTAATATCCCTTATATCCTCCTTCCTATTTTTCCCCACAACAGCCCTGTGAAGTAGGTTGTATTGAGAGAGAGGGACTGGCTCAGAGAGCTTCTGTGGTGGGTGGGGGAACTAGAACCTGAATCTGCCTACACCAATTCAGCACTACATACTACACCTTTCTGGTGATGGAGAGAAAGGGAGGGAGAGGGGTATTGTGTATACAGGTAGTCCTTGACTTACAACCATTCATTTAGTGACTGTTATAACAGTACTAAAAAAAAGTGACTTTTGACCGTTTTTGCACACTTACGACCATTGCCATCACGAGATCAAAATCCAGTTGCTCGGCAATTGGTTCATATTTATTTATTTTTATTTTTATTCGATTTATATACCGCCCTACTCCCGCAGGACTCAGGGCGGTGAACAGCCAGATAAAACACATAAATTACAAAATTTAAAAACAGTATAAAATCTGATTAAATAATTTGGCCCGTGACAATTTAAATAGCCCTAATGTTTTTAAGACAAATTTAAAATTCATCATTTGAATTAAAAAGGGAAAAGAAAAAGTTAGGCCAGGCCGGCCTGTTGAAATAGGAAAGTCTTGAGAGCGCGGCGAAAGGTGCGTAGATCCGGGATCCTCCATATCTCCGGGGAGAGCTCGTTCCAGATAGCAGGTGCTCCCACAGAGAAGGCTCTCCCCCTAGGGGCTGCCAGTTGACACTGTTTGGCCGACGGCACCCGGAGGAGCCCCTCTCTATGAGAGCGTACTGGCCGGTGGGAGGCTATTGGTGGCAGCAGGCGGTCCCGTAAATAACCAGGATATTTATATCCCAGTTATTTATTTATGACAGTTGTAATGTCCCAGGGTTGCGTGATCACCCTTTGCGACCTTCTGACAAACAAAGTCAATGGGGAAACCAGTTTCACTTAACAACCTTGTGTTGTTATGTTAGTAACAACTATAGTGATTCACTTAACAACCATGGCATTGTAAAATGGGGCAAAATTCACTTTAACAACTATCCTGCTTAGCCACGGAAATTTTGGGCTCCACTGTGGTCGTAAGTTGAGGACCACCTGTATGTGTTTTATTTTGAACTGATGAAGATTGGATTTCTTTTCCAGCAGGCAGGGGTAGAAATGGAGAATCAGGGACCGGTAGGAAAAGTTCAAAGAGGACGGAAAAATTCTCATCCCGTTCAGCTGGGAGCCATCCAAGACTTCTCGGTTGGACTAGATTCCCGGTTTATTAAGCAGGAGCCAGAAGAAAATCTCCAGCAGCCTTGGGACGTCCAGCGGCAGGATTTCCTGAAGGCAATGCAACCCTCTCGTTCCGGGCAGAAGCGCACTCAGCTACCCAGTCCTGCCCAGTCTGGGGAGAATTCCCGATCCTCATTTAAAGAAACTGCTGATTTGAGTCAGAGGCCAGGGAGAAAGAGCCTAACCCGGCTTCTGCCAGGCCCCATTGAAGATTGCCGAGACTTCATTTCCTCAGTCAGAGTGAAGGAAGAAATTTTGGATGTGGAAGAAACCTTTGCCTCCGATACCAAGCGCCAGAGGTTCAGGCAGTTCTGCTACCTGGAGGCCGAAGGGCCCAAGGAGAGCTTTTTCCAGCTGCAGGAACTCTGCTGGCAGTGGTTGAAGCCCGAGAGACGCACCAAGAAGCAGATTCTGGACCTGTTAGTCCTGGAGCAGTTCCTGGCCATTTTGCCCCCAGAGATGCAAGGCTGGGTCAAGGAGGGAAAGCCAGGGAGCTGTGCCCAGACGGTGGCCCTGGCAGAGGATTACTTTCTGAGGGTGCAGCAGGCTGATGGACTGCAAGAGAAGGTAAGCACGGCCCTCCTCCTCACCCGAAGGCAGTTAGAGATCGAACTGACAGCAATGTAATCTCTGCGATCGGCATTGAATGTTGCTAGATCTGTTTCTTTACCATTAGCCCTTGCTTTTTCTGCCTAAAAGGAAATTGTCTTGAATTGTCTGGGACTCGTTTCAAATGTTATCAATAAAGGAGAATATTTGTAGGTCAGGGTTGAAACAAGGGGTCCTTGGTCAGGGGTGAAATCTACTTACCTTCCCTACCAGTTCAAAAGTGCGCGCTCTGTGAGTGCGCCTGGACCCTATGGTCAAAAACAGATTACTTCCTGGTTAAAACCAGGAAGTAACCACATCCGGGTAGGTGGGTGCAGCCTTGTGCTGTTGCCGCTACCGGTTTCGCCAAACCGGTCCAAACCGGTAGCATTTCACCCCCGTCCTTGGTGTTCTCTGAGCTTGCTTGTTCTCTTGTAGCTGTTTCATTACTCAAATTAGGTAACATCACCACTGACAGGGCAAAACACCAGAATATAAATTGAGAACAAACCCCACTTCTAACCAGCACTCATGATGTTACCTAGTTTGGGGAGAAATCTGGGAAGAAGTACCGTATTTTTTGGACTATAAGACGCACCGATGTATAAGATGCACCAAGATTTCGAAGTGGTAAGAAAGAAAGAAAAAATGTTTTTGCCCTCCCTGGCCCCCTGGAGCACTCTGCAGGCCTCCTAAACCCTCTGCATGCCCCGTTTTTGTGAAAAATGGGCCTTTTTTTCACCCGTTTTTCACCAAAACGGGAGTGTTTTTGCCCTCCCCAGCCCACAGGAGCCTCCCAAACAGGCCTGTTTTTCGCAATAACGGGACACACAGGGTGGGGCTTCAGGAGGCCAAAAATGGCTGTGTTCGGTGTACAAGTCGCACTAACATTTCCCCCCTCTTTTAAAGGGGGGGGAGGGCTTCTTATACTCCGAAAAGTACGGTATTTCAAATCACTGAAAGAGATTCTCCTATACCAGTGATGGCTAACCTTTTTGCCATCGCGTGCCAAAAGCGTGGGGAGCGTGGGGGGGTCATGCGTGCATGTGCCCACACCCATAATTCAATGCCCCCATGCCCTGCACCCCCACACTCCCCCCGCTTTTGGCACACAATGGCAAAAAGGTTACTGGTAGGCCTGTTTTTCACCCTCCCCAGGATCCAGAGACTTTCTTGGAGCCTGGGGAGAGAGAAAACGGCCTTCCACACACCCCCGGAGGCTCTCTAGAGGCCCCTCCACTGGGCCCGGAAGGCCCGAAAATCAGCTGGCTGGTGAGCACATGCGCACTGCAGCTGAGCTAGGGCAACACTCGTGTGTGCCCACAGATATGGCTCCACATGCCACCTGTGGCACCTGTGCCATAGATTCGCCATCACAGTCCTATACAGATAGTCCTCCACTTAACAATAGTTCATTTAGAGATTGTTTGAAGTTAGATTGGCACGGAAAAAAGTGATCTATGGCCATTGGTCATGTTGTGGCTCCGTTACCTGAGCCTGTGTCATCGGCAGGAGAGGACTCCGAGAGTGAAGGAGAGGAGTTGGCAAGGCCACCCTCTCCAGGACCCTCCTCTCTGGCAATGCCTTCGGTGTCCGCCGAAGGGCAAGAGATAGGGCCGGGACCAAGCACGTCCACGCAGCCACAGATAGACAGTGATGAGTATAATGAGTTTCGGCTGGATCCACGCCAGCGTTGCAGAGATAAGCGCACGCAACAGAAGGCGTGCCCGAGATTAGGCTGAGTCACTAGACCACACCTCACAGGATATAAAAGGGAGCATGATGGCCAGTCAAACCTTGTGACGAACAAAGCTGAAAGCTTCCACGCCATTCTGCATTGCCGGACTTTTGCTATAGACTTTGCTGGATTATCTCTGGACTTGATTGACTCCGTAATTATTGAGCTGTTTCTTTTGATGTACCAGAAGTGGGGAGAAGTTATCTCTCCTCTTTGTAAATAATAAACTCTTGGCAGGCAGCCACTAGGTTGTTGCCAAGTTCCGTTATCATAAGGAAAAGGATTTTGTCAACTGGTTTGGTCTTTAACTCTTGAACGTCTGTTGGTGCGTGTGGTTGGGGACAGAACAGGTCACATTTACGGCCGTTGCAGCATCCCCATGGTCACATGATCAAAATTTGGAGACTTGGTAACTGGCTTGTATTTATGACGATTGCCGTGTCCCTGGGGGTCACGCGATCTCCTTCTGACAAGAAAAGTCAATGGAGAAGCCAGATTCACTTGACTAACATAACAAGTGCAGGCATTCACTTAACAACTGTGGCAAGAAAGGTCGTAAAATGGAGCATAGCGACTGTCTCGCTTAGGAACAGGAGTCTTGGTCTCAATTGTGGTCGTAAATCGAGGACCGCCTGTAAATGAGGGTGGGAAAGTCCTATGATATTTGCCAAGATTGACAAGCCTTACGAATGCCTGACTGAAACCTATAAAATTCTTGCTTGTTTGGTCTTTCCCAACTGTGCAGGCTGGGAAATCCTTCCCTCTGGTGTGGGTTTTTTTTTTTTTTACTTTTTTACTTTAGCTCTTTATAACCTGGATTTCCTGGTGGTGTGCTGCCCAAGCATGAATTATATTTAACACTTCTGTTTTTGGAGTTCAGAAGGATCAGCTGCTTTATTGTCCACAATAGACCTAAATATCTTGGACAAAGCAAATATATACTATATATTTGTGTGTGTATGTATGTATGTACGTATACATATACATATACATACACACACACAGAAACACACACACACATATATATATATTGCCAACTATCCTAAAAATAGGAGTTCCAGGTGTAGCTATAAAAGAAGAGACAGACATCGCAATCTCTGGCACTTAAAATATATTATCCACTTAGCTTTCATTAGCCTCTGCTAACATCATCAGAGTGTAAAAACTACCGTTGAAGAGATATTCGCCTTTATGCATCATTGATCAATCATTGTATCATTGATCAATTGATCATCATTGATCAATCACACGCGCAATGGCCAAATTGATCAATGATGCATAAAGGAAGGAATAATGGTTGGAAACTGAACAAGGAGAGATTCAACCTGGAAATAAGGAGAAATTTTCTGACAGTGAGAACAATCGACCAATGGAACTTGGTTTGCCTTCGGAAGTTGTGGGAGCTTCATCACTGGAGGCTTTCAAGAAGAGATTGGACTTCCATCTGTCAGAAATGGTGTAGGGTCTCCTGCTTGGGCAGGGGGTTGGACTAGATGACCTACAAGGTCCCAACTCTGTTAATCTGTTAATATAAATCTCAGCACATGTAAAGAGGTAGGACTTCAGCTATGGGTATGTAAGAGTACAGACTGAAACATTTCAGTTCCATTTTAGGAATATTCTAAGAGCCGTGGTGGCGCAGTGGTTAGAATGCAGTATTGCAGGCTAATACTGCTGACTGCTGGCTGCCAGCAGTTTGGCAGTTCGATTCTCACCAGTTCAAGGTTGATTCAGCCTTCTGTCCTTCCTAGGTCGGTAAAATGAGGAGCCAGATTGTTAGGGGCAAGATGAGCTTAGAGAGGGCTGTAAAATACTGTAAAGCGGTATATAAGTTTAAGTGCTATTTATTTATTTATTTATTTTATTCAATTTGTATCCCACCCTTCTCCTAGTGGACTCAGGGCGGTGCACAGCCAGAACTAAAACACATACCAATATAAAATATATTTACTTATTATATTTACCCTATCTGCTGTTTCATTCATTCTTAAGCTTTTTACAGACGGATCTCCCCTGGAAGAGAATAAGATTCTCAGGAAGATCAGATGGATTAATTCAAGGTCTTTAGGGAACGTAGATTCTGTGGTTTGTAAATCATGGCTTTTCTAGAAGTAAAGTCAGCCAGACATGATGAAAACAAACTATAGCTCAGAGGAGCCTGTGAAAATTATGCTTGCATTAAAACTTTGTTTCTGTTGCAGGTTTCCTGTCTGGAGGAAGAGGTTACTGTTATTAATTCTTCTAACTCAGAGCAGGTTCCGTCTGAAGCAGTGAATAGCCATCTCTCTGCAGAGGCCGAGGAAGAGAGCGATGAAGACGCCAGTTATTTAGGTAAGAGATAAGGGCTTGTCCTTCCATTTTCACTCTTTCCAGCCCCAAAGAACTTTTGAAAGAAATTACAGGTAGGTCTTGACTTAAAAACATTCGTTTAGTGACCATTTGAAGTTACAACGGCACTGAAAAAAGTTACTTGTGACCGTTTTTTCACAGTTACAACCATTGCAGCATCCCCAGAGTCACATAGGCAAAATTCAGTGCTGGGCAAACTGGCATGTATTTATGATGGGTTGCAGTGTCTCAGGGTCATGTAATCACCTTTTGTGACCACCTTCTTGTGATCGTTGGTGCCCGGCTTGGTAACATAACCAGGTCTTGAGGGCCTTGCAAATGATCAAAAAGGATGGGACCAATCTAACTTCAGGAGAAAGGATGTTCCATAAGGCAGGTGCTGCAGCAGAGAAGGCACCCCTCCTTAAGTTTCTAGCTAAGTTATCAAGCTGTATTTATTCTAGAATTATAGAGTAAGCAGCCTGATGTCAGTGTTGTGGTTGCCAGCAGCCTGCTGAGCTGGCAGCTGAGTCGGACAGTGAGGAGGCTGGAGAGGAACATGTCCTGGAGTCTCGGGAAGGCCCGGATGAGGGGTCTGCATTGGAGGCAGAGATGGGGCAAGGGCCATCTGGGAGTGATGTGTGGACTCCAGAGTTGGACATCAGAGAGGCAGAGGTACAAGAGGAGCCTATTCCTAGTGCGTGCATACGTAGAGCTGCCAGAAGGCATGAACAGTTAAAACAAAAGGGGTGACTCGGGAGTAAGGCCTGGAGATGATTGGCCCCTCCCATAAGGCTTAAAAGAGGAGCAAAGGCATGTGGGCACTTTGCAGGAAAGCAACATTGTTAATTCTGTTCCCAGTCGGCATCTCTGTTTGATTCTGGAATCCATATGGCTTTGCCAAGTAGGTCTTTGGCAGAGTCAAGGGAAATAAAGGTTGATGATTATCGCAAAGGACTTCTTCCAAGGACTTTTTGCAACTAATTGGGACTCAGCTGTGAATGAACGTAATTCACAGCTGTTGCAATAAAAGAGGTTTTCAGGACTACTCGTGTGTTTTAATGACTCAGGAAGCCTAGGTCACAACAGTCAGGCCCCAAAACCAAGAATGACACACAGAGTTACTTCCGTGTAGTTTCTCTATTGTTTTTCACCAACAGACAAAACGTTGCCAGACTAAAGCAACTATCAGCATAACTATAGATATAACCTGTGAACTGCTAGAGAGAGACCATTTTAGCCCTCTTCCTGCCTACCAGACATTCCGAGGTCTGCTGCCTGTGGGTAGCAGCCCCTCCCTCCTGGGACTCCAGACCACATTCACCACATCAAATTATGTCAGCCCCACTAGATAGAACAGACTAGGAAATCAATGCCACAGCAAGACTAAGACTAAATGTATTGAGATTGGCTATAATAACAGCCTCCTGCAAGTCTGATTATGCTGTACATAATCCCCACTCTTATATATCTGCGAATTAGAGAGGTGTCTAAGCAGCTTTTGAATGTTATCTGGACTTTAAAAGATGTTTTAGCTCCCTTTGCTTAGGTAACTGCTGTTGCATTTCTCCATCAAGGTCATTTTTCGTCACGATTCTCCTATTTGTACCTCCAGGCAATGACAAAGGTTATGAAAACGAAGATGAGACCTTCCACTTTGAAAGGCACACACAAGTAGGCATCAGTGGAGTGTCCTTGGCAAGACTCAATGGGAAGTTATATCAGGTCTGTGGACTGGAAGAGATGGCCGGAAGTGAACCTCGTCAAGAAATCCACCAGGAAAACCAATCGGGGATCCCAGCTTTTTTTCATGAGGAAAGCTTACGAGAAAACACCTTTCCGCCGGGACGCCAGAAAGGAAAGAGAAAGAATACAGGTCCCCCCAGTTGGGGGACAGTTCTGAACCATGGTTTTGAGTTTCCTCCGAGCCGGAAAATGCAGAAACTCTACACGTGCACCTACTGCGGGAAGGTCTCTAATAACAGTGCGCATATGATCATCCACGAGAGGACTCACACCGGCGAGAAGCCGTACAAGTGCTCGGCATGTGGGAAATGCTTCAGCACAAATTGCAACCTGATGAAACACACCCGGGTGCACACGGGAGAGAAGCCATACCAGTGTCCCGAGTGCGGCAGGAGCTTCAGCGACAAGGCCTCGCTCATCGTGCACGAGAGGACCCACACGGGGGAGAAGCCCTACGAGTGCCCCATGTGTGGGAAAAGCTTCACCTCAAGCTCCAACCTCATCACCCACAAGCGGGTGCACACCGGGGAGAAGCCCTACAAGTGTTCCGAGTGCGGGCAGAGTTTCGTTCACAGGCCGCAGCTGGTTATCCACATTCGGACGCACACCGGAGAAAAGCCGTACGAGTGTCCCGAGTGCGGAAAAAGCTTCAACCAGAAAGCCGATCTCATCATCCACAGGCGCATCCATACCGGGGAGAAGCCATACGAGTGTCCCGAGTGCGGGAAAAGCTTCATCTCGAGCTCTTACCTGCGGAAGCACGAGCGGCTGCACGCAGGGAAGAAAGTGCCCGCAGGCGAAGAAAGCCACAAGTGCAGCTACTGCAGGAAGAGCTTCATCAGCCGATCCAAGCTCCTCATCCACGAGAGGACTCACACGGGAGAGAAACCCTTCAAGTGTGCCGACTGCGGGAAGAGCTTCAGCACCAGCTCCAATTTGGTCAACCACAAGAGGGTCCACACGGGCGAGAAGCCGTACCAGTGTTCGGATTGTGGGCAGAAATTCAGCACGAACTCAAACCTGGTCAATCACCGGCGGGTTCACACAGGAGAAAAGCCATACAATTGCACCGACTGCGGCCAGAATTTTGCTCATAAAGCTTCTCTCCGGAGGCACAAGAGAATCCACTCCAGAGAAGCCACCAGATGCCTGCTTGGAACGGGGGCAAAATGTTAAAACCAAACTTATAGCCACTAGCATAAGGAAAGCTGCCTTATACTACGGTAGAGTCCTGGTCCATTGAGTCAGCATCACCGGGAAGAAACCTTTCATGGACAGGTGTCACTCGCTGTCCTACCTGGAGAGATCTGCTACATGACCAGCCTAACATACGCCTCTGATTTGGAAACCTTCAGATGTGTTTCCAGATGTTATTAAAAAATTCCCCAGCAGAATGAGCAGCCACAGCGGTATGCGGTCTCATAGCCTGCACTTCTCCTGCACACGCTTACTTGGAGAGAAATTCAGTGGGGCTCTGCCAAGCCCCCAATTTTGTTGCAGGAGTCCCAGAAATCACCCAGGGCTCTAATAAGTCCAGAAAAGGACTTATTAGTATCTTTTTCCAACACTCATGTTTTACTCAAATGGTCCACCAAGAGGTTTGGGTCTCTCCACCGGTCTATTACACTGAATAGTGACTAGTTAGAATTTATTTTACAATGGAGTTAGGATCTAGATTCCTTCAGGGGTTGGAATTGAGGGGGGCTTTGGTAGCTCCTTAGGAAATTTAGAAACCATTGAGAAATATTCCTTAATAAGGAAGCATCACTCGAAATGTGTTAGCAGTACTATTGTGGTGGAATGTAGTCTGGAGTCCCAAGAGAGAGGAGCTACTTCCCAGATGGCAAAAAGGGCAGCAGAGCTTGGAATGTCTGGTAGGCAGGGAGAGGGCTAAGCCGGCCCCTCCTTAGGGGTTCAGAGAGTCCTCAACTTACAACCATTCATTTAGTGATCGTTCGAAGTTACAATGGCAGCTTATGACAGTTTTTCACTCTTATGACCGTTACAGCATCCCCCTGGTCACGTGATCAAAATTCAGCTGCTTGGCAACTGACTCATACTTATGACAGTTGCAACGTCCCGGGGTCATGTGATCTCCTTTTGTGACCTTCTGACAAGCAAAGTGAATGGGGAAGCCAGATTTCACTTTACAACCGTGGTACTAACTTAACAACTCTGGCAAGAAAATTTATATAAAATGAGGCAGAATTCATTTCGCAAGTGTCTAGCTCAGCAACGGTAATTTTGGCCTCCATTGTGATTGTACGTTGAGGACTACCTGTATATCTATAGTTATGCAGGTAGTAGCTTTGATCTAGCAAGATTCTGTCCATAGGTGAAAAACAAAAAAAAAAAAATAGAATAGAATTTAATAACAGAGTTGGAAGGGACCTTGGAGATCTTCTAGGCCAACCCTCTGTTCAGGTGGGAAACCCTGTGTACCATTTCAGATAAATGGTTGTCCAATCTCTTCTTAAAAACTTCCAGTGTTGGAGCATTCACAACTTCTGGAGGCAAGTTGTTCCACTGGTTAATTTTTCTCACTGTCAGGAAATTTCTCCTTAGTTCTAGATTGCTTCTCTCCTTGATTAGTTTCCATTCATTGTTTCTTGTCCTGCCCTCAAGAGCCCCTCAAGCTCTTCTGTAAGGACCACCAGGCCCTCATCTGCGTGGTCTGCGACCGATCCAGAGAGCACAAGGGCCACTCGGTGATCCCTGTGGAGGAGGCTTTCCAGGAATACCAGGTAGGACTCAACCAGGAGGAATGGCTGGGGAGGAACATCCAGATCCTTGGCCCTCCTGGCAATCCTTGGACCAATTTACTGGCTGTCTCTGTTGTCTGCCAATTGAATATCATAGAATAACAGAGTTTGAAGGGACCTTGGAGGTCTTCTAGTCCAATCCCCTGCTTACACAGGGAAACCGACACCACTTCAGACAAATGGTTATCCAACATCTTCTCAAAAACTTCCAGTGTGGGAGCATTCACAACTTCTGGAGGGAAGTTGTTCCACCGATTAATTGTTCTAACTTGTCAGGAAATTTCTCCTTAGTTCTGGGTTGCTTCTCTCCTTGATTAGTTTCCATTCATTGTTTCTTGTCCTACCCTCAGGTGCTTTGGAGAATAGCTTGACTCCCTCTTCTTTGTGGCAATCCTGAGATATTGGAAAATTGTTATCATGTCACCCTTATCCCTTCTTTTCATTAAACTAAGCATAGCCAACTCCAGCAAACTACTCAGAATTAACACCCTGTAGTGTTGGGCCTGGCATCACTTCCTCCTCTGACTCCAGACTACATTCCACCAGAAATATATAATGTAGCTGCTTTCGTTAGCCTTGCCTATGTTCGTTTGCGAATCCAAATAAATTTTGTTGTTTAGGTCTTGAACAAAAAACTAGAATGCCATGGGAGTCTGGAAACACCATTGTATGGTGCTAACAGGTGGAACGATCAGGTTTATAAGTAAAAGAAATGGATCTTTTATACAATGGTAGCGTTTGAATAAAATGAACTCTTTGTTTATACTAGATAATAAAGCTTGCAAGCGAGAGCAATTTCTTTGTGAAACAGCAAGGTGAAAATACAAAGACCTGACACACAACGCCAAAGGGAAGTTAAGAGTGGGAGATTCAGAGGTATCATGCTGATTGAATCAGGATGGGAGAGTCAAGACGGCATTTCTGGGACCTGGGAATTTAATGCAAAATTGAACACCCCTCCCTGCCCTCCTCCCCAATGTTATAGTGGTGGCCAGAGCACCAAACAAAGTTAGCTTCTGAATATCTTCAATCTGCAAGGATTATGCATCTAAACCTTTCATGTAATCAATCTCATCTAATCCAGGCAGGGACTAACAAGGCTGTTTTAAGGAACAAGGAAAAGACGAAAATTCCTCAAAAAGTATACAATTTTAATAATTGTATACACCTCTGCGAAGATGGCAAAGAATGTTTTAAATTATTTTGTTAATTATTTTTCCTCCAGGACAAATGTTAGCTCCTGAAAGACAGCTGAACTAGGACCTAAAAGTTTTCTTTTTTTAAAGACAAGACCCTTTGATTTTTTAAATTTTTTTTTAGAAATGAAAGGTAAAGGGTCCCCTTGCACACATGTGCTAGTCGTTCCCGATTCTAGGGGGTGGTGCTCATCTCCGTTTCAAAGCCCAAGAGCCAGCGCTGTCCAAAGATGTCTCCATAGTCATGTGGCCGGCATGACTAAACGCCAAAAGCACACGGAACGCTGTTACCTTCCCATCAAAGGTGGTCCCTATTTTTTCTACTTGCATTTTATACGTGCTTTCAAACTGCTAGGTTGGCAGAAGCTGGAACAAGTAACGGGAGCTCATCCCATTACATGGCACTAGGGATTCGAACCACTGAACTGCCAATCTTTCAATCAACAAGCTCAGTGTTTTAGCCAATGAGCCACCACATCCCTTTGGAAGAAAACATGTTACAAAAAAAAGAATAATCATATACAGATATATATAGATACACGAATACATTAAACAGGTAGTCCTCAACTTAGAACCACAACTTGGCCCAAAATTTCCACTGCTAAGCAAGACAGTGAATTTTGCCTTAATTTGTGACCTTTCTTGCCATAGTTCTTAAGTGAATCACTGCAGTTAGTAACACGGTTGTGAAGTGAATCTGGCTTCTCCATTGATTTTGCTTGTCAGAAGGTCACAAAAGGTGATCACTGTCATAAATACGAATCAATTGCCAAGCAATCAAATTTTGATCACAGGACCATGGGGATACTGCAACAGTGTGAAAAATAGGTCACTTTTTCCAATGCTCTTGTAACTGAATGGTCATTAAACAAATGGTTATAAGTCAAGGACTACCTATATAGGGTTTCTTGGTAGACATACACGCACACATCCTGATAGCTG
Organism: Arizona elegans; assembly: GCA_022577455.1. Taxonomy (NCBI): domain Eukaryota; kingdom Metazoa; phylum Chordata; class Lepidosauria; order Squamata; family Colubridae; genus Arizona; species Arizona elegans. Next base: position 5,202,219 of record JAKOOJ010000012.1, on the reverse strand, counting down.
ATATTTATTTATTTATTATTAATTTTATTTCTATACCGCCCTTCTCCCGAAGGACTCAGGGCGGTGTACAGCCTAATTAAAAACACAAAGACAGACAGTATTTAAAATTGATTAAAATTATTGAATAGTAGGCCTAATATAAAACCCCGAATTTAAGAACCCAATTGAAAACCAATTAAAATCATTATATTGATAGCCCAGCCTGGCGGAACAACATGGTTTTGAGGGCACAGCGAAATACACAGAGATCAGAGATTTTGCGAATTTCTGGGGGGAGTTCATTCCAAAGGGCAGGGGCTCCCACAGAGAAGGCCCTTCCCCTGGGTGTCGCCAGCCGACATAGTTTGGCCAATGGCACCTGAGGAGACCCTCTCTGTGGGAGTGGACTGGCTGGTGGGAGGCTACTGGTGGCAGAAGACGGTCTCGAAGGTACCCAGGTCCAATGCCAAGGAGCGCTTTAAAGGTGGTAACCAACACCTGATAGTTGATAGTTTAGTTCATCCTCCCAGCAAATTTGCAAAGTTGCCCCAAAAGTGCTTTTCCAAAAGACAACTGCACTTCTTGGTTTTTTTTCCCTTGAAAACGTTTCACTTCTCATCTAAGAAAACTTCAGTTCTGTCTGAATGGTGGGGGAACTGAAAGGTTATTAAGCTGACAAAAATGAGTTGCTAAAAGAATCATCTAACCCAATATCCTATTTCTCACCAATTAATCAAACACATTTGAGAATTCCTCAAACATAACACTTCAGCATCCGCTAGCAATAAGGACAAGATTAGAATTTGAGGAACCAAACCTAAAATCCTCAACTTACCCATTCGCAAGGTTGGAAGACTTGGGCCCAGTCCCTCACGCTCTGACCAGCCTACCTCACTGGATGAATGTTGCAATTATAAAATGAAGACCTTCGTGTCTGCTGGTTGGAGCTGCTAGGAGACAGATGAAGGAAAATGTCCTGTAAGGAGTCCCTTGGCTGAGATGGGTGGCCATAGCAATTGAAGGAATAAATAAAAATTTAACAGTGTAATACAATAGAGATCCAGCAGGGGGCATGCTGCCATTGTTAGTTTCACCCACCAATTGTCTAGAATTATACCATATTGTCTCCATTGGTGCCCAATACACCTCAGCGCTCCTTTTCAAATACAGGTAGTCCTCGACGTACAACCACAATTGAGCCCAAAATTTCTGCTGCTAAATGAGTTGTGCAGTGAATTTTGCCCCATTCTGCGACCTTTCTTGTCATCGTTGTTAAGTGAATCACTGCAAATTAGTAACCCAGTTGTAGAGTGAATCTGGCTTCCCCATTGATTTTGCTTATCAGAAGGTTGCAAAAAGGGGAAGGGTCACATGACCCCAGGAATACTGCAACCGTCATAAACGTGAGTCAGTTGCCAAGCTTCTGAATTTGATCACGTGACTGAGGTAATGCTGCAAAGGTAACTGAAAAGTAGTCAAGTCACTTTTTTTGTGCTGTTGTAACTTCGGTCACTAAATGAACTGTTGGTTGTAAGTCGAGGACTACCTGTATATATGCTGATAGAATGAAGGTATCAGCACGTGGCTGTAACTTTATTGTTTGTTTTTTATACATGTGGGCAGAGCTATCTTGTTTTGCCCTATAACAGTGGGTGGGTTGGGCTGAGAGAGAAGGATAAAATTCTAGAATAAAGTAATAAATAATAGATAAAATCTATATTAGAATCAGAATTTGGCATCCAATCTGTCAGTTACCCAGGGCTTCACTGTACTATAATATCAATCCTTAAACTGTGAGGCCCATCGTCATTAAATACTGAAATGCAAAAGAGTCGTAATGCAAAAAGGGTTAATTGTGTAAAATAGCTATGGTGGATTAATCACGTGTTTCCGACAAATCCCCAGGTCATAAATCACTTTTTCTAGTGATGTTGTAACTTCGAGTGGTCGCTAAATGAAGTGTTGTATTTCGAGGACTACCTGTAATGCAGTTATGATGATCCTTGTCAAAAGGTGCTTCTGAATCCTTTGCCGTTATCACCTGTCCTGGTCTTCCCATGTGGCTTCTCCCTTCCCTGGAGATGCTCAGCTTTTTTCAAGCCACCTTCCTTGCCGTATTAGCTCACCTTTCTCAGCCACAACAAAAAAGCAGCGCCCGCAGCCTTTGGAGCCCAGCAGTTTCACTGGTGTGGGAAGAAATATCCATCTGGTCCAGTTCCAAGCTTGGAGAAAGGCACTGGAAACAAAATGGAGGCTGGAGGCTGATTGGAAAGAGGGTCCATTTATTGATGAAGCAGAAGCACTTTTGTGGTTCTACTGCAGCTGACCACATGGAGTTGAGGGGGGCGGGGTTTAAACCTTCTTTGGGCTTTGCACTTGAACTTCCTGTTCCTGTGCAAGAACATGTATTCTATTGGCTGCCGTCAGACTCCCATGGGGCCACGTAGGGGTTATGTAGGGGTCATAGCTGGCTCGATAGGCAAAGTACAAACCCTGGATGTTTGTCTGAGCTATGTTTGGTTGAAGTTTCTGAGGATGATGCAATGAAGAGGCTTGTGTTCTGAAAGGGTGTTGGGTAATTCCTATTGTGGCTTAATGGCTTTTTCTTGTGTTGGATCTTGGGTGAGGATATTTGCTTATGAATAGAGCTATCTATCTCTTTATCTCTTAAGTACTGACATCTGCTGAGGGCTATTAAGGAAGGTGGGGGCTGCTTTCTCCCTCTAAAAAAAACATGTTTCTCCATTTCTCATCCAGGGAAATATAACATTCTGCCTTTTTAATATTTCTCAAAATATTTCATTCTTCTAGGAGATGGGTGGGTGCTAACGTTCTACGCTGGTCATAGCTGCAATCACAGCTGGCCAGAGGTTAGAATTTCCCCGTGAAACATTCAATCTCCTTGCAGCACAGGGAAAAGCTGTTGTTAGTTGCAACCAGTCCTTCAGCTGTCTTCTCAAATAACCGCTCTGTGAAATCTCAGCTCGGTTGATTTAACCCTTGGGAGAGCTGAAGAGGCAAAGAGGACCTTTGTGTGAAGGGTATATGTGAACTGTTTACAGCAAGGGGTCTCCAACCTTGGCAGCTTTAAGACTTCTGGACTTTAACTCCCAGAATTCCTGGCTGAGGAACTCTGGGAGCTGAAGTCCACAAGTCTTAAAGTTGCCAAGGTTGGAGACCCCTGGTTTACAGGGCTTCACCAATGAGACCCTCGCTTCTCAAGCTGCAGCAGGATGAAGGATGTTGAAAGATGTCCGTGACTGTAGAATAAAGCCAAGTGGTGAGGTCCTCAGTCACAGACACTCTCTGGAAGTCTTGGATCTGCCCATCCTTTTCAATGTGAGCTAGTAGGAAAGTCTGGAAGATGAGCCATGCCAACTGGGCACAGTTGCGAGAGGACCTGGCACAGGGGACTGGAGGCTACAACATTTAAAGAATGGTTGCTGGAATGGGATATGTCTAGTTCAATGAAAAGAAGGACTAGGGGTGACATGATAGCAGTCTTCCAATATCTCAGGGGTTGCCACAAAGAAGAGAGAGTCAAGCTATTCTCCAAAGCACCTGAGGGCAGGACAAGAAGCAACGGGTGGAAACTAATCAAGGAAAAAAGCAACCTAGAACTAAGGAAAAAAATTCTGACAGTTAGAACAATAAACCAGTAGAACAACTTTCCTCCAGAAGTTGTGAATGCTCCAACACTGGAAGTTTTTAAGAAGAGATTGGATAACCAACCATTTGTCTGAAGTGGTGTAGGGTTTTCTGCCTGAGCAGGGGGTTGGACTAGAAGACCTCCAAGGTCCCTTCCAACTCACCTACTATGTAAGATGGTGTTTTACAAATCCAGAAAGTTGGTCATTACACACAATTCCTTGTATGTCCAATCACACTTAGCCAATGAAGAATTCTCTCTTCTCCTCTCCTCTCCTTTCCTCTCCCCTCTTCTCTTCTCTTGCATTCCATTGCATTCCAACACAATCTCCTGATTTCTGGCTGGTGTCTTAACCAAATTCTAGCCTACCTCCTAGGCCTGTCCCAAAGGAAAACAGAATCTCTTTTCCCTTTTAAAAACCAGAACTGGTCCCTGCTTGATTGTAAGGCACCAGACCTGTAATTGTTCCTTGCATTCTGAATTAAGAGTTGTGAGAAACAGCTCTCTTGGTACTCTCCTGGGTGATTTGCAGTAGATCCTAAAGGTTTCTGATGATTGAATAAGTTACCCATTGCACAGTGCTTTTTTGGTTTAGTAAACTAAAAGTAAAATAAACTACTTTGGACCAGCTACTTTCTCTTAATATTAGGAAGAAAATCCTAGCAAGATCACTTCTGAAAACCTTGCCAACTTTTTTTGCCAATAAAAATGTGTGGGCTTATCCATGTTACTTGCTAAGCGGCAAGACTGACTTTGTGGGGGTGGGGTTTGATGGAGAAGTGCAAATGTTCTTGATGGGCCATATTGGTGCAAAACATCTGCGGACTTGACTGTGTATAAGAGTGCCATTGTGCCCGCTTAGTTTTATGAAAATGAGAAGTTGGGTCTGTCAAAAGAGGCATTAACATATTTTGAATGGGGTATTTAAAAGTACTTTAAAGGTATGCCTGACAAGGGGACAGAGAGTCAACAATGGATGGATGGCCATTAGAAAGAAAGAATGGAGGACTTTTGAATTGCAAAAGCAGACAACTTAAGGAATTAATAGGTTGAGAGGAATTTTAAAGAATAAACTGATGAAGTGAAAACATAGCAAGGGCTGCCACAGGGTTGGGAGGCTGGGGGACAAAGATTGTTGAACATCCGGTTGATTGTCACTTCCCAGGTCAAAAGCATCATTGCTTTCTTGGTCCCAGTCCAGACAGAGAAGTTAGTAGCTGATCTCTGATGTCACCCATTAGCCCATAAATGGACAGGCGTTTGAAACCCATAAAAAAATTGAGATCTCCCTTCAGTGCTTGGGATGGCTTGCCTGCTTGCTAAGCCACCATTCTTTGTGTATTACAGTACAAATTATGTTAAAGATGGGAATATAGCATCTCATAGCTTGAGGTCAACTATAGTAATTATAGTTTATGTAATAAAATTATACTTTGTGTATACAATCCGTAATTATACTAATTATAACGTCTATCCTACAGTAATTCTATGGCATCATATTAAGGTGATTTTATCATAGGCTTAACTTAATATTTTATCTCTACAGTAGTGGCCAAAATTGTGGAAACCTTTTGGGAAAAGTATATTTTTGACGTTTGAGGGCTAATAACACCATTTTTTTTTTATTTTTTTTTTGAGTTTCGAGATAATCATATTCGACTGCTGGAATGGCCTGGGAATAACCCAGACCTTAACCCTATTGAAAATCTATGGAGCCAACTAAAGAAACTTGGTAGTCAGAAGTGACCCAGCAATAAAACCCAGCTAATAGAAGGAATCACTCAATCTTCATTTCACATTATAACAGCTGCAGAATGAAAAGACTTGGTTCACTCCATGGGAAGACATTGTGAGGCGGTAATTCATGCTAAAGGTTACCCAACTAAGTATTAACTGACATGGTGATAATTTTTGTATAACTCGTTTTTTCTACATGTTTCACTTTTCTTCTTTATACTGTAACTGCTATTCTAATAGCAAATCCTTCATAAAAGTTATTGCATTACATTCTTGATTAAATTATCTTTCCATTGATATATAATTTTATGGTACTACTCCAAAAAAAAAAAAGTGGTGTTATTAGCTAGCTTTAGAAAATAGTTTCCCCAAAAACGTTTCCACAATTTTGGCCACTACTGTATTGTATTGTCTGATACTTTCTCTACATTATAAAGTATGTGGACAATTCAATATAGATCTTTCTTGCCACTGTTGCTAAGTGACGCACTGCAGTTGCTAAGTTAGTAACACGGTTGTTAAGTGAATCCGGCTTCCCTATTGACTTTGCTTCTCAGGTCACAGAACGGGATCACTTGATCTTGGGCCACTGCAACCGTCATAACACGAGTCAATTACCAAACTCCGAATTTTGATCACGTGACCATAGGAATGCTACAACGGTCATAAACGTGAAAAACAGTCATAACCCACTTTTTTCAGTGTTGCTGTAACTTTGAACCGTCACTAAACGAATTGTTGCAAGTCGAGGGCTGCCTGTATGTATTTGCTGATGTTTTATTTAAGTTTATATTTGTATTTATATGCATCATCTGCTTTATTAGGATTGTATATCAGTGATTGCAAGACCTCTGTAGATGCCATATACTAAATCAATAAAACCTCAAACTGCCTTTTTGGCTGAATGGAGAGACAGAGCAGTACATTCTAAGCAAATTTGGAAGTCATTGTGAGACTAATTAGTCCATTGCCATTGTGTTCATTGCTCTAAGTAGACCCCTTCACTGTTTAATGTGTATAAAAAGGGGTGAGCGGAAAAAATACCCCCCCTTCAGCAAGATTAACAGATTAACAGAGTTTGAAGGGACCTTGTAGGTCATCTAGTCCAATCCCCACCCCCACCCCACCCAAGCAGGAGATCTTACACTATTTCGGACAGATGGCAATCCAGTCTCTTCTTGAAAGCCTCCAGTGAGGAAGCTCCCACAACTTCTGAAGGCAACTTCTCTTCCATGGGTTCACTGTTCTCACTGTCAGAAAATTTCTCCTTATTTCTAGATTGAATCTGTCCTTGATCAATTTCCATCCATTATTACTTGTCTGGCCTTCAGGTGCTTTGGAAAATAGCTTGACCCCCCCTCCTATCTGTGGCACCCCTCAAATATTGGAAGATTGCTATCATGACACCCCTGGTCCTTCTCTTCACTAGACTGGACATATTCAATTCCTGCCACCGTTCTTCATATGTTTTAGTCTCCAGTCCCCGATTCATCCTGGTTGCTCTTGTCCGCACTCTTTCTAGAGTCTCAGGATCTCTTTTTACAGTGGGGTGACCAAAACTGGATGCAGTATTCTAGGTGTGGTCTTTTTAAGGCTTTGATTACTGGTCTGTCTGGCTGCCAGGTGGAATCCACAACCGCTGAAATATTTAACCAGGCTGCTAGATGGACTTGACTTCAGCCCACTCAAGATACCGATGGTTGTTTTGGCTAGGGATTCACGAGAAATAAATGAAGCCCAACCTGCTAAACTGAAGTCTGGCACTTAAATCGAACCGCTTACATTCCAATTTCTTTTATCTCAGAGATTGAAGGGGTTAAAATGACAGAGCTCGGCTTCCTAGATGGAGCCAGAAAAATTTCTTTTTTTTTTTTTTCTCCCTCCAAAGCTGCAACTGAATTCCTCTTCCTGTCTTTCCTCCTGGATGGCTGGTTTGAAAGGAAGCACCACCTTTCTACTGTTTGCTGTTTACCCCCCCCCCCCCCTTTTTTTTTTTTTGGCATTTTATATTGCAGATTTGCAAGACTGCAACGCAGCTGTGGAAGTGAGTGAAGGAAAAAGACGGTGGAGAATTTGAAGGGAAAAGGGGCGATCAGGTGGGAACGCGAAGCACATAAAAGCAAAATAAGAGGCGTTGGGGAGGGGGATGTTACAAAGATTCTGTAAAGCTGATAAGACCCTCCCACCCCGATCCGTACCCACTTTCGTTTTGGATAGGACGATGCAAAAAAAAAAAAAAATGCTGCAGGATCAAAGTGAGAGAGAGCTGAAAGAAGCAGGAAAAGCAGGAAATTTTACTTTAAAAAAAAATGGCAATGCAGATTTTTTTTTTATAACCCACATTCAAAATCCTGCTGCAACTAATAACCAGTTGTACAATGCATTCAGCATTTCAAAGCACAGGGAGCCTTTTTTAAAAGGGGGAAGGCACATTTCTTTGCATAGCTTTTCCCCAAACCAGGTTTCTCCAGTTGGACTTCAGCTCCCATAATCCCTAGAGAGCAGCAGAGGGAAATACGCCTTTAAGGCTAAGGACTGCAAGGGTAGAAGACTGTCTTTCTTTTATCTGACTGAGATATCTGGTCCAGCTAACTCTTCTCTACCCCAGTGTTCTTTAACTTGGCAATCTTAAGATACATGGACTTCAACTCCCAGAATTCCCCCAGCCAGTGGAATTCTGGGAGTTGAAGTCCACACACGTTAAGATTGCCAAAATTGAGAAATGCTGCTCTCGATACCTTTTCAACCTGCTACTTTGCAAGCAGTCTAGGTTAGAGTTCCCATCATCCCCAACCTGCATGGCTATTGCTGAGAGTTGTAGTCCCAACTCTTTGGGATGAGAATGGTAGTCCACCAGTTTTTGACTGTTTTGGGACAAAGGCCTGAACATTCATCAAGGGTCTCCTGTTGCAGAGTGAAGAGAAGTCCAGTTTCAGCCTATCCGAAGTTTCTGAGAAGAACTGAGTTAATGTATCTTTAAGACCACACATGAGGTTCGATATTAACTATGGAGCTACAGTACATAGGAGCCCCATTCTGCAGAACTAAACAAGTATTCCTTTTAGTTTTGTGTGATTCTTTGTTTTATTTTCTTTGCCTTCCATTTAGGCCCCTAGCAAAAACAGGCTCCTTCTCCAGCAACTCCTGGGTTAGCTAGAAAGAAGGAAGCCCTGGGCTCATCCTACTCATCCCAAGTTTGGGCTCTGCCTTCAACTAGTACTTAACTTTCCTAATGAATTTTGAGAAAATGTTACCTTAGACCAGGGGTCACCAACCTTTCGGACCTCAGGGACCACTAAATTCATAATTTTAAATCCGGCGGACTATTATGATCTGCCTAATGACCGGGTGGTTGGGTGTGGCTAGGTGGTTATGTGACTGGGTGGGCGTGGCCAACTCGATGTCACTCACGTCGAGGGGGGCCTTGAAAGCCTCTACTTGCCCCACCCCTCCCAGCCACTCCTCACCTCCCCACCCAGGCTCCTTAGGGCCCCAACAGGAAGCAGTTGCTGGAGCTGAGCAGCCACCACAAGAAAGGGTTGGCAAAAAAGCTGGCTCAGTTCAAATTGGATCTGACTGAGAAGGAGGCTCAGCAGAAGCACCTCACTGAGGACTACGAGCATAGACTTTCCAAGCAGAGGGAAGACCTGCAGGAGTGCAAAGTACAGGCGCCTGGAGGTTCAGCCGACTGAGATGGTCAGCCAGTTCCAGGCCATGATGCAGTCTCACTGGAACAAGGCTCTCCAGCTCTTCGCCATCAGTGGCGCTTCCCTCCAGCCTTCGCCCAAAGCCCCACACCAGGAGGCTGAAGCAGACCCCAAGTCAAAATTTCTGCCCCCGGGCTTCCGGTTTGCTGCTGGCTGCCGCCAGACGTTCCTTTGGGATCGTCAGCTTCCTTTGCCTGTATAGAGCTGCCGTTACAGCGGATGGTGGCTCGAAAAAACTCCGTTCCCAAGAGGAAACGGAGATAGAGCCGGCAGGGGTGGGTAGAACTCTCCGCAGTGTCCCAAAAGTTTTTTTTTTACTTTTGGGACGGAGCGGATGAGAAGCCCCATATCCCCTGCCGCTGCTCCGGGCTTTGGGAGACCTCTGCTTATGCAGAGCCAGGCGTCAAGAGCAAGCCTGCGAATTCAACAGAATAATTAAAGAAATGACGAGCTGGACCCTTAATACTGAACTGCAAGTATTTCATCCTTCCAAAATCTATTTAAGAGAAAAGAGGAGAGGAAAAGAGGGAAAAAGAACCTTTTAAAATGGCGTCTGCTGTGGCTGGAGAAGGGCTAAAAGGGAAAGTCCTTCCGTTTCTCCTTACTACAATGTAGCGGAATAAATATCACTGGCTACATTTGTAGATAAAACCTCGCTCCTGTGCTGTTGATTGAAAAGAAGTTTTTTTTTCTCTTTCTAAGGGAAAGTCCTTTCGTTTTCTATTCTCTCTTTTTTGCTAAATCTTGTCTGTGTGGGAAATGGCATCGGGACTTATACAGCTGGACAAATGGGGGGGGGGAACTTCCCCTCTCAAGAAATTACGCCAACAAATTTCAACTCTCCAGCGTCAGAAACCCGATTTTAATATATTAGAATTTATCCTTGAAGAGATTGTAAGAAGGGATGAGATTGTGAACCAGCAACTTGAAAAATTTAAGCAGGAAATTAAAGAAATTGGTGAATTGGTGAAATCAAAGTTTGACTTTTTGAATCAAAAGATTTTAAAAGCTACTAATGGTTTATCAGGCTTTCTGATTCGGGTGGATGCAAAGACTAAATTATTAGAGTCTAAAATGAAGGAAATTGAAGAGAATTTGGATGACATGACTCAAAAAATTAAAAAGGATTTGATAAACACTCAGGATAATAGCTCGGAAGACAAATCTAAAATGGAGACTGACCAAAAGATTGGTAATGAAGAAAATGTACAACAGAGGATTGAAAGAGAAGTTTTAATGATTCAATATAATTTTACAGAATATGCAATTAGATTGAGAGGTTTGCAGGAAAATAATAGAGATGATTTAAGGAAAATATCTTCTGAAATTCTGGCTGGGATCTTAAAGGTTCAACCTGATGAAGTGTATTGCAGGATTGATAGAATTTACAGAATAAACTCCTGGTTGGTAAAGCAAAGGCAATTGCCTAGAGATGTGGTGATCTATTTTACAGATAAAGAAATTAGGAATAATATTGTGCAGAACTCTTTTAATTCTACCTTGCAATTTCATGGAAGAAAGATTTGGATTTTTAAGGAGCTCCCGCCCAAGATGTTAATGGAGAGGAAGAAATTTGGCTTTCTAGTGACTGAATTAAAAAAAAGAAATATCCTATTCAGGTGGGACACCCCAGTTGGCCTAATATTGAGATATCAAGGAATAAGATATCAATTGCATACTGTTGAAAAAGCGGAAGATTTTTATCAAAAATTTTAAAAATGAATTTAACACCTTTAGGCATAATACAGGATAAGCAAAAGGAGTTGGAAACAAAAGGAAAACATCAAATTACAGAGGTTGTGATGGATAAATTGTCTTTGGACTCCCTGGATACCTCAGCTGGACTGTCTATAAATAAGAGAGCAGTGTCATCCGACTCCAATGTGATGAACCATCAAGTCACAGACAAGTGCGCAAATCAATCAGTTGATATACAAGTGACAGAGAAGAAAGATGAGATGATAAAACTAACCCAACAAGAACATTACATAAAGCAGAATGAAAATCAACTAGCAGACACACAATTGGTAGGCAAGAAACGAGGATGGAAATTCAACCCGGAAAAGAAAAAGAAAAGAAATAGATCGCATAGAAACAGCAATTTCTAAACTATGCAACAGTGATGCCAGGGACTTTAAAAAATGAATGAATATTTGAAAAGATAGTGGAGGCGAACAATTGTTTGATACTATCCTGAGGATTGTGGCAGATCTCTGCAAGGCCATGGTTTTGGGATGTGAAAAGAGCCTCACTTTGTTGGATTTGAATCATCTAAAAAAAAATTTTTTTTTTTTTTTGGTAAATATATTATAACTATTTTGAGTTATAAGGCAGGAGAGTTTCGCCGGGGCATGCAGAAGATCTGGATGTTACTCAGTAGGATGATGGGAATTAATAATCCTGATGAATACCACAACTATAACCATATGGATATAATTATAATTATAATGTCACTCGGGTGGTTGTTTTTGCTTTTATACAGATGCGAGGATATTTACTACTGATGGGGGCAGAAGATGACTGGAGATTTTGAACAAACTGTTGCACTAGCATGTTATTTTACCCTATTATGGGTGATGGATTTAACAATCTAGAGGAAAGACATCAAAGAAGATACTATATGGATTATAAATTTAAAGTTATTGTTTTTTCCTTTTTTACAAAATGGAATGCATATATAGATATGTGTATATCTTAGTAATGTGGGCAGTGGATTATATCTAGAATTGTACTGCATGATTTTGTAGGAATTGAAGGGTTGAAATAGGTTAGCTTACTGATTGATTAGTCTAAGAAAAAGGATTCTTAAGTCATATATTTAGGGGAGTGGAGGACCTAATAATTCAGTGGAAAGATACTAAAGAAGATATATTTTTTTCTCTTTTTTTTTTTCTTCTTTTTATAAAATGGGATGCATATATAGATATGTGTATATTTTAGTAAAGTGGGTAGTGGATTATATCTAGAATTGTATTGTACTGTATGATTTTAAGTCATATATTTAGAGGAGTGGAGGAATTGGACAGAATTGAATAAATGTTAAATTTGGATGCAGGGAGAAGGTCGATTTAAAATGTTATATTAATATATATAAAAGACTAAAGGTTAAATTGTAATAATACTCAATAAGCTTAACATGTTAAGGGTCAGTATTTCGAGAAGGGATTAAGGGAAAGGAAAGATATTATGTATGTAACTAGTTATGAAATAGCCTATTGTTGTGAAGAAGTCACAGGGGGGGTTGGGTGGAAAGGGTGGGTTAGGGAAGGGGGGGGGGAAAAAGGGGGAAAAACTTGTATTTGAAAACTTTTTCAATTAAAAAAAAAAAATTTCTGCCCCCCTCCAACCCACACAAAAAGATCCCAAAGGGAGAGACTCTCTGCAGTAACACAAGCGTTCATTGGCCCAGGGGTCGTAGTTTGAGGACCCCTGACTTAGTGCAATATAAAAAATGCAAATAATTTTTCTGCAGACCACCAAAATTTTCTCGCGGACCACCAGTGGTCCATGGACCACCAGATGGTGACCGCTGCCTTAGACAAGAAAAAATAAAGTTCTTCACCTACTCTAATGGGCTGATGTAGCATGGTTGTGAAATTGTGCTACATTGTGGTTATTAACCCTGGTTGTGTATATATTTTTTCTCCCAGAGGGCCAACCAAAACTTTTAAAAAATGGAGGAAGAAGACCGGGCAGGATCCAGAGAACCTGAGAAGAGATTGGAAGAGGTAGGAAGAGGCCGCGATGCCACCTGTGTAGAGAGCAGAGTGAAGTTTGTGGCCAAGGAAACACCATCACTTCCGAAACAGAAGCTAGCAGATGGGCTCCAGCAGGGCTGGGAAGGCCAGCCGAGGCCAAATTTGTTGACCTGCCCGCCATTTCCTTATCCAAGATGGAAGAATCGAATATCCAAATTAAGGCCTGGCAGTCAAGAAAGCCCATCCTCCTTGGAAAGAGTGGAGGAAGGGTATCGGTGGCCTAGAAAAGAATATGCTACTCAAACTAGGACAGGCTTCTGTGAGAAGGCCCACAAGGCCTATGCAAACCTGAACTTTCCTGTGAACGTGAAGGAGGAGATTCTGCAGGACATCCTTGATTCGGAAAGGCAGCGCCAACAGTTCAGACGGTTCTGCTACCAGCAGGCTGAAGGCCCTCGAGAGGCCGCTAGCCAACTTTGGGAACTCTGCCACCAGTGGTTGAAACCAGAGGAACTTACAAAGGAGCAGATCCTGGAGCTGCTGGTTCTGGAGCAGTTTGTGAGCATCCTGCCCGTGGAGATCCAGAGCTGGGTCCAGGAAAGCAGCCCCGAGACCTGTTCGGAGGCGGTGGCCCTGGCTGAGGACTTCTTAGCAAGACAACCAGAGGAATGCCAGCCGAGCTCTCCAGAAAGAGACCAAGGATGCGCAAACTGCTGGCCTCCTTGGAATAATGTTTGTGTGGGGACTGGATTGTGCTCTCCAATATGATTTGTTGGGTGGGAAGGGAATGGGGAGATCACTTGGGTTCAAATTCTGGCTTATCTAATGGATTGGGAAAGATTTTTGGAGATCTGTTGCCAGACAGAGCAAGATGTATTGAATTATTGGGCTGACATAACATAAAGCAAGAGCTTTAGAATAGCTTTCCCCACTCTGGGCCTTTGTAGGACACCCCTGGCATTGTTGCCAATTATGTTTGTTGCAACAGAAGAGCAAACTTGTTAAACCCATGGGAAATGCCCATGGTTGTGCTTTAATCTGAAGTAATTTTGAATACATCAGCCACATGTAGGTTTTGTTCTATTCCCACCCTTTTTCTATAATGAGGCCCTTGTGCGCTTCTGAAAATGGATGTTTGGCCCAAAGAAGGTTGGTGGCTGCTCTGGTTTAGATGCTCTGGTTATCTCTATGATTAATGGGAGCTGCAGTCCCCAGCAGCCAGAAGCACCCAGGAAAGGAAAGGGGTTTATGGTCCACACTCACTTCCTGCTAAGAGGAGAGAGGTCTAAGTTAGAGAATGGAATATCTGCCCCACTGCTGGGCAATTTGCAATTACAATTACAATTGAGACCAAAATTTCTCTTGCTACGCGAGATAATTGTTAAATGAGTTTTGCCTCATTTTATGTCCTTTCTTGCAGCAGTTGCTAAGTGAATGACTGCAGTTGTTAATTTAAATTTAAATGTTCCCATTGTGATGGCTAATGGGTTTGTGTGTGGTTACCCAAAGAAAAACCACTATTAACCCAATTTGGAGTACTTTATCCAGGTTTAGGAAGCACTGGCTTAAATGGAAAAATGTCACATTTTCTCACAGGAGGCTCTGGCCTCCATCTTGACCAGGTTTCTGTTTGAATCTTCATTCGATATTTTGCTTTCAGATGCCAGAATCTTTGGGAAACATGCCTGCTAAAAGCCCCATTTCAGAGCAGCGGCTGTCTGATGATCCAGGAAAGGGGCAACTAGCCAACAATGGCAAGCCAAAGAGTGATAAGGAAACCTTCTTCTTGGGTAGGTCATAGCTTCTGAAGACACCAACATATGAAATAATAGAAAATACTTGTAGCTCGGGTTTTAGATTTTGGCAGTGGCTTGCTGTCTGAGCTTGTTTTTCATTTTGTTCCCAAATGTTTCGTTACCAGAGTAGGTAACATCATCAGTAGGATTTTCTTGTCCTAGTCCTCTTTAGCTTAGATATTTTATTTATTTATTTATTTCGTCAAGCATGTATTTTATGACAGATACAAGTATAAACATAATTATAAATACATGAAAAGGATACGAATAAAAGAAAACATTAGGACTGGGACAGTAGGCATGCTGGTGTGCTTATCCAAGCCCTTGTGTGCCAGTGTGGTCAGTTGGTTATGTGATTGGTGGTTGGTTTGGAGCTATATTTAAATGAGGAATATATACCAACATATCTCTAATCCTAATAGTAACCATGGTGTTCCAACTGCCTTTTGTTATGACTTTTTTTGTTAGACTCCTTAGCAGAATAAGAGAGTTGGAAGGAACCTGGGTGGTCTTCTAGTCCAGTCCCCTGCTCAAGCAGGAAATCCTATGCAATTTCAGACAAGCGGCTGTCCATACTCTTTTTGAAAGCCTCCAGTGATGAAGCATCCACAACTTCTAAAGGCAAGCTGTTCCATTAGTTAATTGTTCTGTTAGGAAACTTCTCCTTCATTCCAGGTTGCTTCTCTTCTTGATTAGTTACCATCCATTGTTTCTTGTCCTGCCCTTTCCAAAGCACCAGAGGACAGGACAAGAAACACTGGATGGAAACTAACCATAGAGAGAAGCAACCTGGAATTAAGGAGAAAATTCCTGACAGTGAGGACAATTAACCAGTGGAACAGCTTGCCTTCAGTAGTTGTGGGTGCTTCATTTCAGACAAATGCTTATCCAATCTCCTCTTAAAACTTCCAGTGTTGGAGCATTCACAACTTCTGGAGACAAGTTGTTCCACTGATTCATTGTTCTGTCAGAAAATTTCTCCTTAGTTCTAGGTTGATTCTCTCCTTGATTAGTTTCCATCCATTGCTTCTTGTCCCCTCCCTCCCTCAGGTGCTTTGGAGAATAGATTGACTCCCTCTTCTTTGTGGCAGCCCCTGAGATATTGGAACAGTGCTATCATATCACCCCTTGTCCTTCTTTTCATTAAACCAGACATACCCAATTCCAGCAACCGTTCTTTATATGTTTACTTGACTAGGATTGGTCCTGTACAGATCATAGAGAAGGTGTTGTCCTTCTCCATGATGAAAATGAGAAAAAGATGTTTCCCAAGATAATAGGAAAACAGTGAACGATGTGGCTGGATCTTGACATGCTGTCTGAAACAGAAGAATGATGAAAGAATGGTCACAGCCTGTCAGCAGTTCAAAGTAAGCCAGGTCAGGAAACAAACTATGGAACTTTGCTGAGACAGGCTAGACTTTTCCCTTCCTCTTATTCTCTAGTGCAGGGGTCTCCAACCTTGGCAACTTTACGACTTGTGGACTTCAACTCCCAGAATTCTGGGAGTTGGAGTCCACAAGTTGTAAAGTTACCAACGTTAGAGACCCCTGCTCTAGTGCAGTGTTTCCCAATTCTGGCAACTTGAAGATGTGTGGGCTTCAGTTCCCAGAATTCCCCAGCTAGTTATGCTCCCATCATTTGTGTTATTTCAAAGTCATTTCCATGACACCCTACACAACCATTGGAAATGGGCCTTACATGTAGTCCTCCCAAAGATA
The DNA here is from genome assembly GCA_022577455.1 of Arizona elegans. Taxonomy (NCBI): domain Eukaryota; kingdom Metazoa; phylum Chordata; class Lepidosauria; order Squamata; family Colubridae; genus Arizona; species Arizona elegans. The sequence continues at coordinate 5,185,932 of JAKOOJ010000012.1, read as the reverse complement.
CAAATATTCACATGTTTGTTTGCGTGTACCTTTGAGTCAGTCTTGATATCAGCCTGACTGGCTCTTATAGTTTTCTTAGCAATATTTCCAAAGTGGTGTACAATCACCTTCTTTCTAGGTCTGAGAGAGAATGACTGGCACAAGGTCACCCAGCTGGCTTTGTGCCTAAAGTGAGACTAGAACTATTGGTCTCCCAGTTTCTAACTGGTGCCTTTAATGGTCTTAAAATTTTACTCTGACATGTATTGTAAATCTGAGAATCTTTTTGTTAGAAGATTTTAGATCATAGATATAGAAGATAGGTATAGAAGATAAAGTTGACATTCCAAAATTTAGATTTCCCTTCTGCCAAAAATTGTTCCTTTTTTTTTTTTTTTTTACTATGGATAAAATCAAAGAAGTGTTTTTTGACAATGTGTAATGGGAAAGCACCAGAACTGGGTGAAATTCTTCTTTTGCTTTAATGAAACATGTGTTCCTAAACTTGATGAGTTACACAATCAGAGTTTTGAAACTGGCATCTTATCTTCTTCACTTAATGAAGCGTAGATTATAGTTGTACCCTAACTTGGGGAATGATGGATATGCCACGCTACTGGATTGTGACTCACAAGTCCTTGTTGATGCTTGCAGGTAACAATGACACAGAGACAAAAGAAGACGGATTCCTTGAGCAGGAAACATCTTTGGCCAAAGAGACACTTCTCCCATTCCATGATGAGAAGGAGACCGAGCCTGAAAATCAGCCAGAACAGAGCTTTCAAAAAGACCATCCTAAGAAAACCAAGCTTTGCCAAGGTGGTGATGGACACGTTGTCAAAGAAGACCGAATCCAAAATAAAAGCAAAAGAAAATGCACGGAGTGTGGACATCTCTGTGAGGTCAATGACCTTCCTAACAATCAGAAAATGGACCTGGAAGAATGTTATATCTGCCCCCAGTGTGGGAAAACCTTCAAGAATGGAGCCTCCAGCCAGGGAACTGAGGCCAGGGCTAAACCCTATCCGTGCTCAGAGTGCAGTAAGAGCTTTGGCACCAAAGCGGCCCTCCTGAAGCACAAAGCAACCCACACGGGGGAGAAACCCTACATGTGCTCCGAATGCGGTAAGTGCTTCACGACCAGTTCCAACCTGATCTACCACAACATCGTCCACACGGGGGAGAAGCCCCACAAGTGTGCCAACTGCGGCAAAGGCTTCCACTGGAAGTCGTCCTTGATAACCCACGAGAGGACTCACACGGGGGAGAAGCCGTACGCCTGTCCCGAGTGCGGGAAGAGCTTTGGGAACAGCTCCCAGCTTCTGAGGCACAAGAGGGTGCACACGGGTGAGAAGCCATATCACTGCTCCGAGTGCGGCCGGAGCTTCAACCAGATCGCCTCGCTCATCGCGCACAAGAGAATCCACACAGGGGAGAAGCCGTACGAGTGCTCCGAGTGCGGGAAGGGTTTCGGCACGCGGACCAACCTGATGATGCACCGGAGGGTCCACACAGGAGAGAGGCCGTATAAGTGCTCCTACTGTGGGCAGAGCTTCAGCCAGAGGACTCACCTCATCATCCACGAGAGGACCCACACGGGAGAAAAGCCCTACAGCTGCTCTGAGTGCGGGAAAAGCTTCAATGCCAAAGCGCCCCTGATCACCCACAAAAGGATCCACACCGGGGAGAACCTTTACCAGTGTTTCCAGTGTGGGAAAAGCTTCAGCACCAGCTCCAATCTCCTGAACCACAACATCATCCACACGGGGGAAAAACCCCACAAATGCTTGGACTGTGGCAAGTGCTTCAATCGGAAATCCTCCCTGATTACTCACCAGAGGACCCACACCGGGGAGAAGCCCTACGCCTGCTTTGAGTGTGGGAAGCGTTTCATTTCGAGCTCGGATCTCACCAAGCACAAGAAAGTTCACCGGGGGAAGCGGGCAGCCTGTCCTGCCACTTTAGGCTATAGCCCAACACTTGAAGAATCAGGGGTTCCGGGACAACACCCTTGCTGAAATCTGAAACTTGATTGACTCGATCTTATACAGGTAGTCCTTTACAAACAATCATGAATGGAGCCTAAAATTTCCGTTGCTAAACAAGAGAAGTGAATTTTGCCCCATTTTATGACCTTTCTTGCCACAGTTGTTAAGTGAATTACTAGTTGTTCAGTTAGTAACACGGTTGCTAAGTGAATCTGGCTTCCCCATTGACTTTGCATGTCAGAAGGTCGCAAAAGGTGATCACATGACCCCAGGGGCACTGCAACCATCATAGCAATAGCATCTTAAGACTTATATCCCGCTTCACGGTGCTTTACAGCCCTCTTTCAGAGGTTTTACAAAGTCAGCCTATTGCCCCCAACAATTTGGCTCCTCATTTTACCAACCTCGGAAGGATGGAAGGCTGAGTCAGCCTTGAGCAAAGTGAGACTAGAACTGCCAAATTACTGGCGGTCAGCAGTCAACAGAATTAGCCTGCAATTAGCCTTTCTAAGAACTGCACCACCATGGTGTCAGTTGCCAGTTGTCTGAATTTTGATCACGTGACCATGGGGATGCTGGAACCGCAAGGATTAAAAACAGTCATAAATCACTTTTCGGGCCATTGTAGCTTCAGAAGGTCACTAAATGAACTGTTGTAAGTGGAGGACTACCTCCTGTATAAAGCAGGTCCTGGAGACAATGAAGTGTCATGGTTAGTAGGTCTCCTAACCAGGGATTACCTCTTTGCAGTATTTTATTTGGTATCTCATTTCGCACTTGGGAGAAAATGTGGGTTGGGTCTACTGAAACTTTTTTATCTGCTGTGATATTCTTCCTCCTAACTTGCTGACTTTCTCCTGATGTTTTTGGGAGGGAAGAATAAATGGGGGGAGGGGTTACAACTCTTCTTTCCCATCCATTTCTTTAGAAATGGTCTTCTTGGTATCCACAAGTAAACTGGAGATGCCCAGATGCGGGAGATTAGCTGCCTTTCAGAAGTGTCTATGGAGATTCTTAGTCATCCAGCAGGTCATGGTTGTCCCAAAGGTGCTTTTTCAAAAGGCAACTGGACTTCCTTGTTTTTCCTTGAAGACTGTTTCACTTCTCATCTAAGAAGTTTCTTCATGGAAAACCTGAAGAAGAAGCTTCTTGGATGGGAAGGGAAAAGTCTTCAAGGAAAAGCAAAGTCCATTCGATTGCCTTTTCCAAAAGCATCTAGGGGTGCCCTTCAGAAGAAGCTGAGAAAGTCGTTCATGCGATTCTTACTTGCCAATTAGGTTTCTCCCACCCACCCCCAAGGCAATTTTTCCTAAAGGAAAACAACCATGGATTTTTTTTAAATCTCCTGCCTTGTTTTTTTCTCTCCATCTTCTGCTCTTTTAGTGGTTAAAAAAAAAAATCAGAAAAAACAGTGGTGGGATGATGGTGCCTACAGCCTGGAAAGGGAACCACAATCAGAAAGGAATTTAAAAAGCCTTGGGGGCATGGGAAGGCAGGTTTGAAACTGTTTTCTACTATCTGTTCCTTGCCCTGCAAATCATCTCTCTTTTCCTGCAGGCTTCCCCCCCACCCCCCACCCCAATGCAGTAAAAATGAGTGCTACAAAGAACCGCAAGCCATAAAAGAGGGTTTAAAGCCACCTTCCCTAATCCAGAGTTCTTGTCAGACCTGGGCCCCAAACTTGGTCTCTTATGAAAGAAACACTCTCGGCTCCATTTGTAGTGAAAAAGGTACTTTTACTTGTAGGAAGTTAGCACCCACCCCTCTCCTAGAAGTATGAAATATTTTAGGAAGTATTAAAAAGGCAGAATATATTTCCCTGGATGAGAAATGGAGAAACATGTTTTAAAGACAAAGCAGCTCCCACCTTCCTGCCTCCCCTCCCCCACTTTTGTCAATGGGCCAGAAAGAGAAACCCAATCCCCCCACCTTTGTTAATGGACCATCATCTGCAATACAATAGGACCCATCTAGCAACAGAAACTTCACATGACACCTGGGAAGATTACATCAGCCAGCAAGGCTAGCTAAGACCCCCACCCCCTGGGAGTCTGACAACCAGTCAGGATACTCTTCTTGTGCCCCAGGAAGTTCAAAGCCAGAGAGGGTATAAAACCCAGGGACTCTCAGCATCTCTGCCCTTTTCTGCTCAGGAACTCAAACCATGTGATCCTGTCCACCATTAAACCATCTTTCCAAGCAGTCTCCATGTTTCCAGTGTCTTTTTCCCCACTTGGAGCTGAACCCAGAAGGATATTTCTTCCAACATATTAAAAGCCAGCTGGTTACAATAAGCAAAGCCCAGAACTAAGAGTTTGATCGACAAAATCCCCAAGTTAATTTTCCCAAATGTCCATTTACATTCAGAGAAGTTGTTTTGGTAACAGTGCCTGTTGTGTTTGGTTAGATGGATTAGATGGATAGGTGCTGCATTTCATTCCCAAGGACTGCACAACTATTTCCCGTCTTCCTTTCAGGTTCCTCTTTACCACCACCACCCTGCCAAATTCCCTCCACCCATAAAATATGGCAGACTGACATCTAGCGAAGCATAGAGTTGATCGAAAGATGGCAGCTCTGATAGTTCTGCAGATATAGTGGACACCAATTCTCATAATAACTTAGCCAGCATAGCCACTGGTTTAAACACCTGGCTCATCTTAAAAGATGGACCGTTTACAGGACCATGTCCTGTAAATATTTTTTTTTTCATGAGGGGGCAAATCTATATTTCAAAGGGAGGTTGAAAACCATTATCAATGAATTTCAAGGCTGGATTTTAAACCTTTCTTGTCTCTGCTTCACCGGGATCAGAAAACTCACCTAGGCCTCAAAACGCAATGCTGGAGAATGAATCCTGCATAGAAAAAATTGAACAGTGGATTTGAGCTGGGCAAATTTTCAGTTTCACAGCTATATTGGGATATTTCAATCAGAATGTGTGAGACCTTGGGGGTCTTCTACTCCCACCCCCTGCTCAAGCAAGAGATCCTATATATACCATTTCCGACAAGTGACTGTCCAGTCTCTTCTTAAAAGCGTCCAGTGATGGAAGCACCCACAAATTCTGACGGCAAAGCCATTCCAGTGGTTAATTGTCCTCACTTCTTTGTGGCAAACCTCTCAAATACTGGAATATTTGATAATGGATAAATGAAAAGGTGTGGACTTCCTTTCCTAGAATTCCCTGGCCAGCAACGGACAGAGTAAAAATGAAAACAACATTAAATCAATAATCCAAATCAGTTTCAATAGAAGAGAGTATCTGTAGCTCAGGGTTCAGTGGTGGAGTCCTTAGTGCTCTTTAAGTTTGGTGGTTTTCATGCAGACATTTCATTACCCAACTAGGTTACTTCATTGGTTTCTACCACAGACAAAACTACACCCCCACCAACACTAGCAGAGCAGAGCTTCTGTTTGTAAACTGAACAAGCTCCACCCTACTTTGCAGGGATGATGTTATCTAGTGGGGTAATGAAACATCTGCAAGCAAACTACCACCTTCAGAAATCACCAAGGGCTCTGTGTTTCTCAACCTTAGCAAGACTGGCTGGGGAATTCTGGGGGTTGAAGTCCATACATCTTAAAACTGCGACAGTTGAGAAACATTGGTTTAAAACCTTTTTATGTAGCTTTGGGATGCTTGTTTAATCTTCAATGCCACCATCTGCAGTATAGCAAAAATGTATTTTGTGCTGAAAACAAAAATCCTCCATAATCATACCTGGCATGCCCTTTCATACAGTTTTTTTATATACATGTATTCCCTTTGGGTCAAGATTTGTGGGTTGGGAATTGCTAACATAGTTCTGTACAAGTATTAGTTGTAGATTCTAAATGAAATCTTCACAAATATTTCATGTTCCATTATTTGTCTCTCTTTGGATACACTTTTGGCCAGTTTTCCTAATGGGTGTGCCAGCTTTTTTTCTTCTTTTACATTTGGACCACTTTAAATACTGGCACTTCCTCTTTTCTTTCTCTTGAAGCCATTTTCTTCCATATTTCCTGATTGTTCTTTTTTATAGCATATTATGTCTCTTGAAATTTGTGACTTTCTTAATATGGAAAAAAAATACAACATGTTTTGTGATGTACTTATTAAATAATGCCCTGTTAATTTTTGTTGTTGCTTGAATTCTTTGACTAAACAAAGACATAAAACCTGAATAATCTATAAATTGGGAGAATTGGAGGCTAAATACAATTCAAAATCCCTGCATGCAGAACATTTAGCATATCAGATAAAAGTTCTAGGGCAGCTTAGAGTCCTGTTTCCTAAATGCAAGGAGCTGGGTACATTTCACCTGCAAAGATAATATTAAGGATATGCAAGAACTTTTGAGTATCTGAAAAGAAAGGAGTTATTTTCTGCTGCCATAGAGGAAAGATTTGAATAATTTAATTGGAATTACAACACAGATTTTGCCTAAATATTAAGAGTAATATGGTAAAGCTATCATTGGATAAAGGAAGTATTTTAAGGCAAGAGATCTCAAATCATTTGAAAAGATGAAGTTACATAATGGATGTGGATGCCCATTTGAAATGAGGCAGTCCCTCTCATAAAATGGCTGCTTAAGGGGACATTTATTTTATTTATTTATTCATTTATTTTATTCAATTTGTATACTGCCCTTCTCCTAGTGGACTAAGGGCGGTGCACAGCCAGAACTTAAACACATACCAATACAAAATTTAAAATTTTTAAAAGAATTACATGACTTTGGCCCAAAATTTAAAACATTCAAACTAAAACCCATTGACAATTTAAAAAGCTAAAAAAAGTGGGGGGGAGGTTCACGCCAGCCCTGCTTGATGGAAAAGAAAAGTTTTTAGGGCACGGCGAAAGGCCCGGAGATCCGATATCCTTCGTATCTCCGGGGGCAAATCGTTCCAGAGGGCAGGAACTGCCACAGAGAAGGCCCTCCCCCTGGGGGTCGCCAGCCGACATTGCCTGGCTGACGGCACCCTGAGGAGTCCCTCTCTGTGGGAGCATACTGGTCGGTGGGAGGCTATCGGCGGCAGAAGGTGGTCCCGCAAATACCCAGGTCCTATGCCATGGAGCGCTTTAAAGGTGGTAACCAACACCTTGAAGCACACCCGGAAGACCACTGGAAGCCAATGCAGCTCATGCAGGAGAGGTGTCACATGGGAGCGCCCCCTCGCTCCCATAATCCCCCGCGCGGCCGTATTCTGCACCAGTTGGAGCCTCTGGGTGCTCCTCAAGGAGAGCCCCATGTAGAGAGCATTACAGTAGCCCATAAACACTTGCAAATTATTTTGCAGTGTACTTTGCCAGCCCGAACCTGCAAGTAGGGAGTCAGGAAAGCTAAAACCCAGAATGAGCTAAAACTAGTAACAAAGCCAAAAATAATAAAGTTTCAATATGTAAGGAAGAAGAATATCAAGAAAACAATAGTTACACTACAGGTAGTCTTACGACTAGTGCTGCTTTTGATATGTTAGGGGTTTCCTTCCCTCCTTCCTTCCTTCCTGTCAAAACAGGGAAGGAATTGGTAAGGGAATACCTATCTACCCTGGATGAATACAAATCACTTTGACCTGATGGTTACATCTCGGGGTCTTGAAAAAGCTAGCAGATATCATTTTGGAGACACTGAATGTAATCTTTCAAAGCTCACGTAGCACAGAGGAAATATCAGAGGACTGAAACAGAGCTGATATGGTTCCCAATAACACTGGAAATGACATCACCATAAGTGTGTACTACAGCACTAAACCAAACAGAACAAATAGACAAACGTTTTGCCAATGAGTCAGCGAAGATGGATAGATAAGAAAGATGGATAGATAAGGCAATAGTAACAGAAGACTTTAACTATCCTGACATCCACTGGGAGACAAACTCTGCACCTAGTGGAAGATCAAACAGGTTCCTGATGACGAATATAGCAAAAAACTTTGTCTCCCAAAAAATAGAGAAGCAGACTGCAGGGTTACCTATACTGGTCCCAATACAGAATACTAGAGTTGGAAGAGACCTTGGAGGTCTTCTAGCCCAACCCCCTACTCAAACAGGAGACCCTACACCATTCCAGACAGGGGACTGTCCAGTCTGTTAAAATCCTCCACTTATGAAATACCCCCCGTTTCTGAAGGCAAACTGTTCCACTCGTTGATTGTTCTCACTGTTAGGAATTTTCTCCTTAGTTGTAGGTTGTTTCTCTCCTTGATTAGTTTCTATCTTTTGATTATTGTTTTGCCTTCTGGTGCTTTGGAAAATAGGTCAACCCCCTCTTCTTTGTGGCAGCCCCTCAAATATTGGAATACTGCTATCATGTCCCCACTAGTCCTTCTTTTCACTAGACTAGACATACACAATTCCTGCAGCTAGTCTTCATATGTTTTTGTCTACAGGCCCTTAAGCATATCAACATCTTTTTTGTAATGTGGTGACGAAAACTGGATGCAGTATTCCAGGTGTGATCCAACCAAGGCTTTATAAAGCGGTACTAATACTTCACGTGATTTTGATTCTATGCCTCTGTTTATACAACCAAGGATTGTGTTCGCTTTTTTGGCTGCTGCCGCACACTGCTGGCTCACATTTAAGTGATTGTCCACTAGGACTCCAAGGTCCCTATCAGTTACTGTTTTTGAGCCAGATGTTGCCGAAACAATACTTGTATCCTTGGTTTTTCCTGCCTAGGTGTAAAACCTTGCTTTTCTCCACCTTAAATTTCATTTTGTTGGATGGGGCCCACTGTTCAAGACAGTCAACATCTTTTGGGATGCTGAACTTGTCTTCTGGGGTGTTGTCTATTCCTGCCAGCTTAGTGTCATCTGCATATTTGGCGAGTTCCCCTTCTATTCCCTCATCTCAGTCACTTATGAAAATATTGAAGAGTATTAGACCTAAGTCAGAACCTTGTGGTACCCCACTGCTTCCTTCCTTCTATGTAGATATTTTACTTCACAAAAGGTAGAGAAGCAAATTACAAAGTCAGCTATACTGATCTTAGTTCTTACTACCAGAGATGAAACCATAGAAGGGTGTTAAAGTTACCAGATCATTGGGAAAGAATAACTGTGTCATATTGGATTTCAACATAGTGTGAGGCACAAGCAATAGAACAAAGTCAAACTACTTTCTTAGACTTTAAGAGAGTTTGTTTCAACAAATTTTGATAGTGCTTGGGAAGGATTCACGAGTGGAAATCTTTGAGGGAAAAACAACTAAAAAAGCTTAGAAAATTCTGCAAAAATGAGATTATAGAAAGTTCAATCTAGGAGACTACTACTGAAATAGAAAAATAAGAGATCCCAGTATGGCTGCATAAAGAAGTTTGTGACAAACAAAAAGGACAAATATAAAAATTATTTATTTATTTATTTATTTATCATATTTGTATACCGTCCTACTCCCGAAGGACTCAAGGCGGTGAACAGCCAAAATAAAATACAAAGACATACAAAAGTTAAAAAACTATTAAAAACAGATTAAATAACTTAGGCTCAGAAAACAAATTAAAACATCCAATTTATCTAAAAAACATTTTAAACTCAATTTAAAAGCCAATTTAAAAGGGAGAGTTAGGCCAGACCAGCCTGTTGGAATAAAAACGTTGTTAGGGCGCAGCGGAAGATGCGTAAGTCTTGGATCCTCCGTATCTCCGGGGGGAGCTCGTTCCAGATGGCAGGTGCCCCCACAGAGAAGGCTCTCCCCCTGGGGGCCGCCAGTCGACATTGTTTGGCCGACGGCACCCTGAGGAGCCCCTCTCTATGGGAGTGAACTGGTCAGTGAGAGGCTACTGGTGGCAGAAGGCGGTCTCGTAAGTACCCTGGTCCTGAGCCATGGAGGTAAAGGTGGTAAACAAAATCTTGAAGCGCACCCAGAAGACCACTGGGAGCCAGTGCAGCTCGCGCAGGAGGGGGGGGTCACATGGGAGCGCCACATCGCTCCCATCATCACCCGCGCGGCCGCATTCTGGACCAATTGGAGCCTCTGGGTGCTCCTCAAGGGGAGCCCCATGCAAAGATGAAGCCAGGAAAGCTAAGGCTCAGAGTGAACGAAGACTTGCAAAAAAAAAATCAGAAATAATTTTTAAAAAATATTTCTTTCAACATATAAAAAAAATGAAGTAAAGGAACAATCAGTCCACTAATGGGAGAAGATTACAGGCAAGTGATGGGTAGCAAGGAAAAAGCCGAATCACTTAATTCATTCCTTTACAGATTTCAAAACTATACACAAAAGGAAAAAATAGTCCAATCTATCAAAAGCAGTACAGGTAGCCCTCTTCAGTTCATTTAGTGACCAGTGTTACAATTGCACTGAAAAAACCTGACTTATGACCATTTTTCACACTTATGACCGTTGCAGCATTCCCAATGGTCATTTGATCAAAATTCGGAGGCTTGACAAGTGGTTCATATTTATGACAGTTGTGGTGTCCCCAGGGCCACATGATCCCCTTTTGCGACCTTCTGACAAACAAAGTCAATGGGGGAAACCCATTGACTTAACAACCGTGCTACTAACTTAACAACCGCGGTGATTCACTTAGCAATTGTGGCAAGAAAACGGGGCAAAATTCATTTAACAATTGCCTCACTTAGCAACAGAAACGTTGGTCTCGGTTGTGGTTGCAAGTAAAGGACAACCAGTATTGTGACCTTTTATGATTTGTGACCTTCTGACCAGTAGTGGTATTCACTTACCTTCGCTACTGGTTCGCAAATGTCAGCGTATGAACCACATTTGTATGAGCGTATGAGCACAGAAGGCTCTGCGCATGCAGAAGTTCTGCACATGTGCAGAGCGTCTGTGATGACGTCCAGAGGTGGGTGGGCGGAGCCTCCACCTGCTGCTACTACCCATTCGCCCGAACCGGGTAGAACCGGCTCAATACTGAGCTCAATTACGCACGGTCACTCACGCCCTTGTCACCTCATGCCTGGATTATTGTAATGCTCTCTACATGGGGCTCCCCTTGAGAAGCACCCGAAGGCTCCAACTGATCCAGAATGCGGCCGCGCGGGTGGTAATAGGAGCAATGTGGCGCTCTCATGTAACCCCCCTCCTGCGCGAGGTGCACTGGCTCCCAGTGGTCTTCCGGGTGCGCTTCAAGATTTTGGTTACTATCTTTAGAGCGCTCCATGGCTCAGGACCAGGGTACTTACGAGACCGCCTCCTGCCACCAATAGCCTCTCACCGACCAGTTCGCTCCCATAGAGAGGGACTCCTCAGGGTGCCGTCGGCCAAACAATGTCGACTGACGGCCCCCAGGGGGAGAGCCTTTTCTGTGGGGGCACCTACGATCTGGAACGGGCTTCCCCCGGAGTTACGAAACATCCAAGACTTACGCATATTCTGCCGTGCCCTGAAAACATTTCTATTCCAACAAGCTGGTCTGGCCTAACTCTCCCTTTTTAATTGGCTTTTAAATGGGCTTTTAAATTGGGTTTTAAACCTCTTTAGATAAATTTGGATGTTTTTAATCTTTGAGCCTAAATTACTTAATCTGTTTCTTAATAGTTTTTAACTTCTATATGTATTTCTATTTATTATGGCTGTTCACCGCCCTGAGTCCTTTGGGAGTAGGGCGGTATACAAATATGAAAAATAAATAAATAAATAAATAAATAAATAAATAAATAAATAAATACTACCATTGCTTCTCAGCAAGCAACCTCAGTGGGGAAGTCAGATTCACTTAACAATTGCGCTACTTAACTTCGCCACTGCAACGTTTCGCCAAACGACTGTGGCAAGACAAGGTCGTAAAATGGGGCAAGGCTTGCTTAACGACCGCCTTGGTTAGGAACACAGAAAGTTTGGTGGTCGTAAGCCGAAATGTGTGGTCGTAAACCGAGGAACACCTGTTAATGCAAGCGCCGAGTTATGGACAATGCTCCTCCACCGGGATTAACGAGACTCACTCCCCCCATCTCCTTCCACCACGTGCCCAGGCAGAGCCACGGCGGTTTCCACGCAAACTCAGCCGCGCCCCGCCCCCCCTTCGCGCGTCCGCCAAAACCCGGGCACGTGCCAGCCGTTAGGACTCGCCCGCGCGGACATCTACCCCCCCCCATCCCCCCTGCGCGCCCCCTCTCCCCCGCAGGGCTTTGCCCGGCCGCCCCTGACGTCCGCGCGCTCCCGCGCCTGCGCCGGTCCCTTTTCGCAAAAGGTTAAAGGAACCGAGCTCTCCTGCCTAGAAAGGTCCAGATTTGTGGCGGGAGGAGGAGGGGGGGAAGGTGGAAATGGGTGGGAAGGGTCGTCGTCGTCGTCTCCGCCGCCTCCTCCTCCTCCTCCTCCTTCCTGTCCTGGCTTCGGCTCCTTCCTCTCTCGGTGGGAAACTGCCCTTTGTATGCTTCTCCATCCCGGGTGCCATGGAGAGGGTCACCGATTCCTGAAAGTTGGGATGCAGCGGCGGAGGGGCGCGATGCAAAGGCTGCAAAGGGAAGGTGAGTGCCGGCCAGGAAGGGAAGCCCGGGCTGGGAAGGGTTCCTGGGAGGGGGGTCAAGAGGGGGGGGTCTTGGCTGGGCACCATAGGAGTTGTAGTCCGGCCAGCCGCTCCAGCAGGCATTCCGCGCTTTTGCTGCAGAATTGCTCGCAGCAATTGCTTGCAAACATCCTCGCGCGCAGCAGCCTCCCCATTGCTGGAAGAACTCCCGAGTAGGCGATGTGTATGATTTGTGACGATGTGCCCCCCCCTTTTTTTTTCGGAGCAGGATCGATTTTTCTCCCCGTGTGATTTTAAAGCCGCCCCCCCTCCCTCCCTCCTCTAGGGAGAAAGTAAGAAACTTATGATCCGGGATCCTTGATCTGGAAATAAGATCGCACTTACGGAAGCGGGGGGGGGGGGATTTAGGTTCAATCCTGCCCTTGCTTATCCAGAAGTAAGTTTTGCTAAGGTCGGTAATGATTTCAGGTTGAACGATATAAAACAACCAAGTTTCCCATCTGCTCAGTAATCCGAGTTTGGTTAAACGGATGACTTAGCTATTAAGGAGTGGGAAATGATGAACCAAACATTAAAATGCACCGGAAAGGCATTATAAATCACGGGGGAGGTATTATAAACCCATGCAAAAGCTGCTATCCCGGAATATTTCTAAATCAGCCTTAGTTTTTTATTATTATTATTATTATTATTATTATTATTATTATTATTATTATTAATAATAATAATAATAATAATAATAATAATAATAATAATAATAATAATATTAAATAAATTTCTATACCGCCTTTCTCCCGAAGGACTCAGGGGGGTGTACAGCCATATTAAAACAAACATATACCCATAAAATTTAAAAACAATTTAAAATATATAAAATTTGGCCCTTATGTTAAAAACTATGGACACCCAATTAAAATTCATTTTCTAAGCCAGTCCGGCCTGTTGGAACAAAAGAGTCTTAAGGGCATAAGGGCACGGCGAAAGGTACGTAGGTCGGGGATCATGCGAACCTCGAGGTGCCCCCACAGAGAAGGCTCTCCCCCTGGGTGTCGCCAGTCGACATTGTTTGGTCGATGGCACCCTGAGGAGTCCCTCTCTGTGGGAGCGTATTGGCCGGTGGTGGCTATCAGTGGCAGAAGGCGATCTCATACATACCCATTTAAACTTGGAAGGCATCACTTTATTCAAAACGTACACTGGATCAAAATAAAATGAATTGTACGCCTGCATCCAGTGTAACATTCAAAATAAAAGAGAGCTGTAATTAAATTCAATAATGAAAAGTATCAGGAGCCTAGTTTTTAATCCACAACCTATCCGGTTAGTTTTCTCCAACTTTTGGAGCTTCCCTAGATTGCTTTTAATAGTTTTCCAAAGGACTGGCACAACTATTTTATTTTTCATAAGCATCTCCAGACCTTTAAGAAACAAAACAGCTGAAGTGTCTGCAGCCAAACTGATATAAAAAAAATTATTCCTGATTCCAAATCAATGCTTACCCTGTTGTAAAAATGACAGATCCAAAATTCATTTTAAAATGGAAAAAATGACCCTCTTTTGGCAATTGTTTTGATGAAACAGTCAGGAAAGGGGCACATGCATGTTTTAAACACAAGCCTTGTTTTTTTCCTCTCATCCTTTTTTGCTGGGTTTTTAAAATTATGTTGCCCAATAAAGAATCTTGGAAAGTTGCGAAGTATTTTAAAAAGTTTCAGTTGGCCTAATAAAACAGAAATGGCCACCTTGCAGATATTAATGTCCTACAACATTCAGAATCCCTCACAATGGTCAGGTTTGCTGGGAGTTTCCCTGAATAACTTCAGAGCTTTGCTGATTCTCCATCTCTACAATAAAGGTATCCTCAGAATTTGGATTAACTGGCCTGGTGTTTGCTCCTTAAGTAGCAATTGGAGACCCCTGCTGATCTATTCAAACCCATCCAATAGTGGAATAATAGATCCTAATCTACTTTTTATCCACCCCAGGCTACACTGATTATACAGTGATGAGGGATAAACTGTGGGTTTTTTTTTCCTGAGTTCTCCCAAGATCTTTTATTCAAAGATCTATTTCCATTTTTACTAAATCCTCAATGCCCATCCATTGTTTATAGTAAGACTGTGTTCCTTGCAGCTGTCCCTCAGGTAACCTGTGCCATACAACCACAGAAATAAATCGGAACTACGGTAGTAGGGTATGATGATGGATTCAGTTTTAGCTCCAAACAGCTCTGGGATTCGAGGTGGTTGCACTAAACAGCAGCCAGTCAACCTGCTAGTTAGGCCAAGCAAATTGGGACAAGAGCATTAACAGTGGATTAATTTCTTCCTCCTGCTGCCAATGCAGAGATTGACCTGGAATGGCCCTGCAAAAATCAGAACCACTGTAATGTAGGACCTTCCTCTCTCTTTTCCCTTTTTTCCACAAACACAAACTTCATGGAAATGGAGCAGAGGAAAATGGGATGAAAGAAATAGGATTGGTACATTTTCCCCAGTTTTGTCTGCAATGTACTGATGATAATCAGGCCCCCTGTAGGATCCAGGACTGCAATAAAAAGAAGGCAGAAGATATGCCGTCCGGTGTAATTTCTAGGAGGAGTGTGTATGTGTAAAAGTGCCCTGGTTTGAATGGGTTATCTGACAGTTTAGTGCTAGTTCACAGTGGCAGCTGTTTTCTCTAACATAGTAACTGAATTGGTTGGGCATATTATGCAACTGTAATCTTAGAATTAAAGATCAGAATCCAATCAATTTTATGCAGTGATTTTTTCCTTCTATTTATTTAATTGAACTTATATGCCACCCTATCTCCACAGGACTCAGGGCAGCTCACAACAATATACAAAACAAACAAACTGTTAAAAACAAAATCCATGATAAAATTGACAAAAATCCAATAAAACCCCATTAAGTTCTATTAAAAACCCCATCAGTCTAGGGTGGCTAGATGAAATAGCCACGTTTTCAGCCCACGGCGGAAGGAGCAAAGGTCGGGGGCCACCCGGAGCTCCAGAGGGAGTTGATTCCAAAGGGTGGGTGTGCCTACAGAGAAAGCTATTTAGCAGAATAATGAAAATTGTCCCAGAAGAGAAGGAAAAAAGAATCTGAAACATTCATATTAAAACAAATATTTAGCATTCAGGATTCCTGTGGAATTTTGCCTTTTTCTCAACTGGCCACAAACTTGTCACTCTTGCTTGCTTATGCAAAGAGAGAGCAGTGAGTTGCATTCCCACAATCTTCTCACAATTCTCATAAGATCCCATAGAGAAGATTCGGCTTCTCATATTCCTAATCTTACTTATAGCCTGAGGATAAAACTAGAGCCTTTAAGGTCAATCTGCCTGACATTAGCTGCTCCCTAAAGTATTTATTTTAAAAGCCACATTCAAGTACAACATAGGGTTGAAATGTACAGTAGACATCAAACTGCATTCATCATTAGGCAATTTTCTTTTTCCAGTTCAGATTGTCCAGCCAGCAACTAAGATGGCATCGTGTCACCTGTGGGGGCCAAAGCCCTTCGCAAACCAAGGGGAAAGAAACTCTCGTATTCTCCGTGGGGAAACTGCAAAAAACATCCTGACAGGGGCAGCTCTACTGCAAAACAAACAGGGACTGGACATAGGCCTGCAAGAGAGCCAGAAAACTCAACAGCAGAAAGGATTGGCAATGGTGCCTTCTCTTTACTCTGTTTGGAGACCATCAAGGTTGTTTGAGTCGGTCTCTGAGGAGGACATGATGGCGTTCAAGGCTTCCTATCGGATGATGAAACAGCCCAACCAGTTGTCCAAGGAAGGGCGTCCAATGGGGAGGCCCATCGTGCAGGGCATCAGCAGGGAACCACAGAAAGCCCCTGAGAACTTGACAAGATCGGGGCCTTTGAAAGAGCAGACCTTGACTGAAGTTGATCCTGACAGCTTGGAGATAAAACGCCAACATTTCCGGCATTTCTGCTACCAGGAAATCGAGGGCCCTCGAGCGGTCTTGAACGAACTCCAGGAGCTTTGTCGCCAGTGGCTTCTGCCGGAGAGGCGCACCAAGGAACAAATTGTGGATCTGGTGATCCTGGAGCAGTTCCTGACCATCTTGCCACTAGAGATGCAGATCTGGGTCTGTAAGAGTGGTCCGGCTACATGTTCTCAGGCCTTGGCCCTAGCAGAAAAGTTCCTCCTTCGGTTGCAAGAAACGGAGTCTTGTAAACAAAAGGTAAGAGCATGGTTCAAAAACAGCTTAAAACAGGCTCTTCCAATGTCACAATTTTGAGATGGGACTTCAAAATGTGGCCTTCTTGGAAGTCTACAAAATATAGCCAGGTATTCTCACTAGGGTATATCATTTAGCAACTAAATGTGGCTCAAATTTTGCCAATTCTTGTGGCCCTTAATTTCTAAATGTGGATATCCATTGTCTGCTATGAAAAAGCCAAATAGAGTTTGAGGTTGCAAACAGTAGCAGTATTATTTCCAAATCATGTGAATTAATACAGTAGTTTCAATCTATTTTGCATGGAGGAGATCCCTTATGGGTGTGCACAATACACAACATGCTCTGTCTGAGGGTTTTTTTTTTTATTAGCCCAATCTCTGGATTCAGTTTAGGCTCAAATAACAGTAGTTGTATGAATGCAGCATACTTTAAGTAAATTGTGTGAACCCAGCTACCAAGACTATCCCTGAAAGTTCATCCAAAGAAAGTGGAATGTGTTCAGAGAAAGGCATCCGGTGAGCTTGATCAAGGTGAAACACCAAGGAGAGGATAAGAGAACTGGGTACGTTTAATCTAAAGAAAAGCCTTTGCGATGATGCATGGCAAAATGTTGATGTAATGAACCTCCATTTAGTGGGATTAAGAGACAACCAAACACATTTCTGTGCAGTTATTTCCCCTGTGCAGTCTGTTGCATTCACTTAAATTTATGTTAATATTATGACATCTGTAGTGGTGTATACCAGCGACCGCCAACCTCTTTAGCACCAGGGACCGGTTCTGTGGTGAGAGGTTTTTCCATGGACCGGAGGGGGCATGGTTTCATGTGCTGCCTGCATCCCATGGATGGGGCTTCGCTTGTTTGTGCGGCCCGGTTTCTGGCATGCTGCGGATTGGTGCCGGTACAAAGGCCAGGGGTTGGGGACCCCTGATTTATACCATTTGCAGGATGACATAGGTAGGCCAGGATCATACATCTCTGCAATATGTCTTCTCATGCCTCTTTTTTTAATTAACTGCATATAAATCTGGGCTGCGCCAACAGAAAACAACAAAGCATTGAGGACTGGATTTACCTGCATTTTTAGGGCACTTCAAGGAGCATAAAGCAATTATTTATCTGTTTGTTTTGATTTAGATGTCCCTCAGCTACAATAGCAGGGCTGCCTCTTCTACAATCCTTAGGAAAGAAAACCCTTTGACTCCATAGATTAGAGAAAAGGTACTTTTAGTAGAAACGAACTCAATACAGCAAAGTTCAGGCAAGATCTAAAGAAAATTTGCGCAAAGCAATAAGCTAAAGCCAACCCCAGACACACACACACTCCAGTCGTTAGGCAATCAGAGTTCAATCATCAGTCAGAAAAATGTTTTGGGAAAGTCTCTGGTCCAGGTGCACCATTCCTACAATCCGAAGCCTGGACAGTTGGCCTTGAAAATTATTAGACAACCCAAGCTGACTTCCCTGAGACCAGGCCTCACATCTTCTCAGAAATTTCACTTCTACTTCCTGCATGTTTCTCATCCCAGATACCCAGTGCTCCACACACACTGTTTCCATGGCAGCTGGCAGCAAGCTTGAAAGAAAGCAAAAATGCAGGCTGACATACAATCAATGAACAGTCAAAACAGGAACAAGTTGGGATCAGTCGTTCAATACAAAAGCAGATGCCAAAAAGGCACATGTAGAAATAGTAGAAGTGAGGCTTGATGTGGCATAGTAGCTATTGAATGTTATTTTGGAAAGTAAAGTATAGACCGTCCTTGACTTGAAATCATTTGTTTAGCCACTGTTCAAAGGTATGTTTTGGTGGTGGTGAAAAATATGACTTCATTCGTTCGTTCAATTACTATAGCTGCCCAATGCAACCAAGTGACTCTGGGTGACTTACAACCATTGCAGTGTTCCTGCGGTCACATGATCAAAAATGAGGCTTTTAGTAACTAGCAGAAATTTATGACATCCCTGGGTCACGAGGTAGCCATTTGTGACCTGCCCAGGAGGCTTCTGACAAGTAAAGTCAATGGGGAAAGCCAGATACACTGAACTTAACGAATGTAGCAAGAAAAGTCATAAAAATTGACACAATTCATTTAATGACTGCATTGCTTAGCAACTAAAGTCATTATGGTCGTAAATTGAGGACTTCCTGTAGAAAACTGAATGACAAAAAAAAAAGAGTATTTCCCTCAGGCAATTTTCTGATGAGTTGGGAAACAGGCCTGGCTGTGATAATGGATGTTTAGTCCATTGGACTAAAGCAGAGGTCTCCAAACATGGCAGCTATAAGACTTGTGGACTTCAACTCCCAGAATTCCCCAGCCAGCATAGTTGGCTAGGGAATTCTGGGAGTTGAAGTCCACAAGTCTTAAAGCTGCCAAGTTTGGAGACCCCTGGACTAAAGGAATTTGAAGATACATAGGGGAAGACTGAGTTATATGATCTTCCATCTTTTTTTTTTTTCATTATAAAAATCTGAAGAAGGATCCTTGATTCTCTTCTTCCAAGCAAATTTCTTTAAGGCTGCTGACCATATCAAAGCCTTCTGCCTATATCTTGGCTAATCAGGCACATTTGGTGTCTTTTTTCTTCAGGTGACTGGACTTCTAGAGGAGGAATTGGTGAATTCCCCCACATCTGAACGTGGTCCCTCAGATACTGTGGAAAGCTGTATCTCCATAGATGAGGAGGAAGATGAAGCCATCTTGGGTAGGACTGAAGGTCTGTGTTCATCAACATCTTCACGAAACCAGGCCCAAGAAAGACAAAGGGAGGACTGACCTGCATAAACTTTAATTAAAATCCAGAATTTGCCACTATAATTTGTGGATAATAATGCCTGTTCAGTTTTTGTGCAGTTATTGATCTCTTTTACTCAGTAGTGAAGATCAATACTTAGAGCCAATCAGCCTTTGGACATGTGGAGAAGACTAGTCTGATCTGTTCTGATGAAATAATTCAAAGGAAAACAATGGGACACAGATACTATTTTTTTCTTCTTCTTTGGAATTACACACACTAACAAACTGGGTTTCTTTCCCCTGGCAGAAAGGGCTCAGGGCTTTGTGATACTGGAGTTGCTGTGTGTGCACACACATATATGTATATTACTTTTCTTCAAGAGACCTCATGGCATCTCCCACAATATATGCTCTTATTTACCATCTTCCCTAGCCTCCTGCCCCTCAGATGCCTTGATGGGAAATTCGTAGGTTAAATAGCCAGCTAGATGCATCTATAATACAATGGAGTAGAGAAAGAAGAAAATTTTCAGAGCAAAAAAATTACCTGCATAAGAAAGATATCACCTGTCTTGGGAGGGCATTTAACATTTGCAGCTATACTCCCTACCCATCTCAAAATATTCAGCAGGAAAATTCTTAACCAGATGGATTACAAGTAGTGAACAGGAAAAGTAAAACAATTTGTGTTTTAAAGTTATGGGGAAATTGTAGAACATTGTGGGGGAAATTGGAAATGTGAAGTCTTGGAAATTCTGGGTGGCTGAAATGGTAGAGCACTGTCTTCCAACCTCAGCCATTTTAAGCTGTGTGGACTTCAACTCCCAGAATACCTCAGCCAACAATGCTGGTTGGGGAATTCTGGGAATTCACACATCTAAAAATGGCTGAGATTGGGAAAGATTACAGTAAACACAGCCCCAATTGTGGAAACAATAACCAGTTCATATAAAAACATTGGAATAAATATTAGAAAAATGTTAGTAACTACTTTAGCATAACATACAAAAAGAGCTTATAGCAATATGACTTTTTTTTTTTTTTTTTTTGCTTTAATTTATATGCCGCCCTTCTCCGGAGACTCAGGGCGGCTTACAATGCGTTAAGCAATAGCCTTCATACTTTTGTATATTTTTATACAAAGTCAGCTTATTGCCCCTACAATCTGGGTCCTCATTTCACCTACCTTTGAAAGGATGGAAAGCTGAGTCAACCTTGAGCCTGGTGAGATTTGAACTTGCAGTAATTGCAAGCAGCAGTTGTTAATCACAGTGCTTTAGTCCACTGTACTACAGGCTCTTTGATATGCATTTTAGGCCATCATGTTTAATAAATAAAAAACAGACCCTGCACTTGCGGGAATATGCTAGGAAGAAGAGATGTTTAATAAATAAACCACATTTACCCCTAACATAAAAAAGGGTGAGGTGGGATTCACATATTTTTAAAATTATTACAATTTTAAAAACTTAACTCTCTAGTAAGTTACTTCACTGAGCTAAAAAGTGAAAAATGCATTCATTGCAATGCATAAATTATAGTTTAAATTTTGACTAGGCAACTTTTTTGCAGTTCAGCTTCCAAAGACTGAATTTTCTATTTTCCAGAATCCTTTAGGAGTTGGAAGACTTTTAGTAAAGTAGATTGTGGAGCTTACTGTGAATATTAAGAATATTCTGCTAGATTTTTAGTTCCAGGTTTGGTAGGAGTTAGTCTTGGGAACTGAAAACCAAATCTGGCCCTACTTTTTCCCTCAGTTTACCTTCCCAATAAGCAACTGAATCGGAAAAATCATTCAGTTTATTAGAATACCTTGGGATCTCTCTATGAAAAATGAGAGAGAGAACCTCGAGACCCATGTTTCACTCCTTTTTATAATTAATAAAATGCAAGAGGAAAGCCGATTGGACAGGGTAAAAGTAACCTCCCCTTTGCATAGGAAATCAGTTACATGTAGTCAAACATGTTACATAATTGCATCCTATAATATCACACGTGTTCATTAAGTCAGAAGGGGTGTAAATTGTAAGGAAAAAGGTTTGGAGTTCATGAAAGAGAAAAACCAGATTTGTACTAACAAACTTTATCTTATCTGGAGCTAGCTTGTTTTATCAGTTTAGGAATGTTGAAAGCTAATAAACCTGAACATCATTTTAAAAGAGAGAAAATAAATCAAATTAAAATACAAAGTAACTGTGTTAGTTAACAAATTACAAAACCCATGTCATTTGCGCCTCATAATCAGAAGGTTAGATAGTCCAGCTGGTCAGGGTTTTTCCATCTGTTACAGCTTAGTTTAGGGTGAAGAAGACCCTTTGACCTGTCCAGCAAGTTCAGTTTGAACATCTAACCAATGAATGACCCCTTCATGGTTTTTCATGGGTCGTTTGCTTGCTTTTTTCAGAACCTAAGGAGTCTGCACAGGACAACCAGAAGCAAAACACTCTTCTGCTGGGAATATCGGAGCCAATGGAATGGGGCATCCCCTTAGAAAAAGTCACAGGAAAGTTGATATCCAATCCTGAGTCAGAAGAGATTCACAGGAGCCACCAGGTGCACTATCCAGGGAAAAGTTTAAAACAGGCTCGCTGTTTGGGTGAAAGTGAGAGGAGCTGTCAAGAGGCACCCGTCAATCAGAAGAAGAAGAAGAAGACAACAACCAAGGCCGTGGCTGAAAATGGCCTCTGTCCAAGCGTGGGTTTCTTTAAGAATCGGAAGGTACAGACTGAGAAAGTGCAGCGATGCAGCCCTTGTGAGGAACGGTTGTCTAAAAAGTCAAGCTCAGGGACACAGGAGAAAGCTGGTGCTGGAGAGCAGCCATCGAAAGGCTGGCTGCGTGAGAGTGACTTGCCCAAGCGTAGCGCCGCCCTAAGACGGGACGAAGAAGGACCCGAAAACCAAGAGATGGTCTGCAAGTGTAAGGCTAAGAGGAAAAGCCCTGAGAGCAGACGTTTGCCTCAGCCCAGCTCTGCTCACTTGGGAGCGCTACCGAAGGGAGAAAAGCCGGCCAAAGGCACCGCCTGCCGGAAGAGGCTCTCCTGGGAATCTCCTTTTCCAAGTCTTGACAAAACTGATCCGGGAGGAAAACCGCACCAGTGCTTTGAATGTGGCAAGAGTTTTAGCCAGAAAGGCAACCTCAACATCCACAAGAAATCCCACACGGGGGAGAAGCCGTACCCCTGCTTGGAGTGTGGGAAGCGCTTCGTGACGAACTCTCGGCTGCTGACCCACAAGCGGGTGCACACGGGCGAGAAGCCGTACAACTGTTCGTACTGCGGCAACAACTTCAGCCAGCTGGCGCACCTGGTTCAGCACCAGCGTAGGCACACCGGAGAGAAGCCGTACAGCTGCCCCTACTGTGGGAAGAGCTTCAGCGTCAAAGCCAACCTAATCACGCACCAGCGCACTCACACAGGGGAGAAGCCGTACGAGTGCTCCGAGTGCCCCAAAAGTTTCGTTTCCAGCTCTGATCTTAAAAAACATAAAAAGGTGCACACTGTATAGGTGTGTCCATGAGTAGACCTAAGAATGATCACCCTCGTTCTTTCCTTTATAGTAGGTGGAGACCTCCTTGAGTATTTTTAGTGCACTGTGAGGATTAAAATAAAGGCTCCTTTTTAAAAAAAAAAACAAAACACAAAAAGAGATTAGTCCAGCTTGTGCATCTTACATTTTTGCTCTTCTCTCTCCTCCAAGGTGTGTTTTTATTGATCCCACTCTGTATGTTGTCTTTTTTTGGTCTACCTTTGACTCATTCTGAGAAAGGATGACTTTTAAGAATACATCATTAACCGGGATTTTCTGCCATTAGATGCAAAATATCCATCAGTAGTGCAGGCAGCTTTAAAGGCTGCTGCACAAATGGGGTCGAGGGGAGGGGGCTGGGTCTAGCTATCAGTGGCTGCTTGGTGGCTCTGCTATTTTCTATTTTCTCTTTCGGCCTCTTTTAAACACCAGTTGTTGGGGAACCCCAAGAGGAATGATTTTTAGTCCCTCTGTTCATGCTACAGTTCTAATAGTTATCAAAGGTGGAAATCATTAATCTACATTAGTGTTTTCTAATCACGCAACTTGAAGATGTGGAGACTTTAGCTACCAATTTCCATACTAGCTGGGGAACTCTGGGAGCTGAAGTCCACACATCAAATTGCCAAGTTTGAGAAATACTGGTCTATACAATGCACTTCCTTAAAGTGCCCTTGAAGGTGGTGCTAGACTGCAGTTCCCATCAGCCATCCCGAGCTTTGAATAGCATGTTGGGAGTGCATCTAGCCAGGCCCATCCTGGCAGCCATTTTGGGAGAACATCTACAAGATTTCAAAACAGGCCCAGAGTTTGCCTGATCCTGATCCGGTGCTCAACCTGTTTTCAGAAGCTGAGACAGAAAAAGAATTGAGAGATTTCTTTCCTAAACCAGAGGGAGCATCACATGTATGGGTAGTCCTCGACTTAAAAGAGTTCATTTAGTGACCATTCAGTTTCGAAGGCACTGAAAAAAAACTTCTAATTTTCCACACTTATGATCCTTGCAGCATCCCCATGGTCACATTATTTACATTTGGATGCTTGCTGGCTGACTCACATGAGGATTGCAATGTCCCAGTCATATGATCCCCTTTTGTGACCTGACAAGCAAAGTCAATGGGGAAACCAGATTCATTTAACAACCATGTTACTAATTTAAGAACTGCAAGTGATTCACTTAACAAACGTGGCAGGGAAAAAGTCCTAAAAATGGGACCTAGCAACATAAATGTTGGCCTCCGTCGAGGTTGTAAGTCGAGTCCTGTCTTCTGGATCAAAAGAGGAAAACTCCCAACTGTACTGTCAAAAAAGGATCCTTCCCCGGGCGGCTTTGTCTTCATGATCCACTAAAATCCCCAAAACAGTATTCTAACCAAGCAACCTAGTATGTAAGACTGTGTTTTGCAAATCCAGAAAGTTGGTTTTGAGTTCGTTACACACATTCCTTGCGTTTCCAATCACACTTGACCAATAAAAGAATCCTGTTCTATTTCTATTCTAGCTATTCTATATTCTATACTACTCTCTTATTCTTATTGCTATTCTATTCTATTCTACTCCAATATTGTGTGAAATCTTCACTCCCACATGCAGCAGTAGGGAGATCTTGGAAATTTTAATTTGAACAAAATACATATTTGATATTATACCCATGGAAATTATGTCGTTCTCCTCCCCCCTCCCACTTTACCTCCCTCTCGCAATGTTAATGTAGAAACGATCAGCCCCCGTTTCCTGCTCCTTAGAAGTTAACACCCCCCCCCCGTCCACCCCCCCCCACTTCGCTCCCTCCTCCTGTCCTGGATCTGCGAAATGGGTCGAGTTCCCACCGCGCGCACCCCCCCTCCCCCCACGACCACCACGCGACGACACCCCCCCCCCCCCCCCCCGCCCAGCCACTTCTTTTAACTCCTTCAATTTTTTTTTAAACCAGCGCAACAGCCTCGAGGGCCCTTCCTCGCGCGCGGCCCGAAAGCGCGCGCGCGCTTGAGCCAAATGCCGGCGAAACAGTTAAAGCCATAGAGCGTCGCGCGGTCTAGAGAGGCCTCGCCGAAGAGAGACGCCCGCTCGGCCTCTCTTTCCTCACCCACCCCCCGCACCCCCTCCCGTTCCGAAAAAGAACGCGGATCGCCCGCGAGGCTGCAGCCCGATCAGGGGGAAAAAGGTAGGTAGGCGCATGGCAAAAAGCAAGCGATCATACGACGACGACGACGACGACGGGCCAGGGCAGCAATAATAATAATATTGGGAAAGCAAATAATGCAAAAAGCAAATGAAAGAATCCTCCCCGCCCCCAGTTATTGCAAATCTAGTTTTCCCAAAAAAAAAAAAAAAGTAATGCGGAAGCGGTGGACAAATGTTCGCGGGCGGCGCAACCTCCTGATCGTATAGATCGCTGTTTCCACCCCCCCAATCTCGAGAAAAAGTCATTTCAACCGGGCTTTTGGGTGGGCATGCAACCGGCGGTTTAAAAAACGCCGCTGGGGTGGAACCGAGCAGGCCGTAAAAGTCAAATCAATCGGTCGAGAAAAGAAAGGAAGGCTTTTCTCCTCCATTCCACCTTTGGGGAGGCCATTTGTCCCTTAAAAAGAAAAAAGAAAAGAACAAAAGAAGAGGAGCTCCGGTGGCGATCTTGGCCGGGACTTTGTATGGAAAGGGCCTCTTCTTCACCCGGGGAAAGGCCCCGGATCCTCCGCAAGGGAGGCCTCCGGGTGGGTGGTTCGAGGGATCGTGGGGAGAAAGAAAGGCCTCCGGGGACGCTGGAGAGAGACCCGGGATCGGCCGGCCCACGTGGCTTCTTCGACACGGCTCGGAACTCGACCCTTTTCTGGACTTGCTTTATTCAACTTGGGTTAGGGAGTCCCCTTAAAGCAACCGCCTAAGAATCCCGTCGGAGGGAAATCTGGCTTTATTTCCGACGAGGGACTTAATTTTGCAACTCTTTAAGAGAGTCTTTTAAGTCCCATTAAAGAGATAGAAAAAGGGGTCTTTTTCTTTCTTTCCTTCCTTCCTTCCTTCCTTCCTTCCTTCCTTCCTTCCTTCCTTCCTTCCTTCCTTCCTTCCTTCCCAACATCGGGTGGCCTCCATGAATCTCTGTAAAATATATATATATTCTTCCTTTTCTTTTCCCTCTCCTGGAACTGCCAAGGGAGGAGAACAACAACTATGGAGGAACAGGAACTTGTGGTGCACGAGGAGGAGGTGGTGGAAGAAGAAGACGAGGAGGAGGAGGAAGAAGAAGAAGGAGGAGGAGGAGGAACAGAGAGAGAGGAAGGGGAGCCCATCGTGGTCCAAGTGAAGACTATCGAGGATTTTTTGAACAGGGGCAGCCTGCCCCACATCAAGACCGAATCCGAGGAGGAAACCCACCGATATTGGGACTCTGAATGGCACGAATTCTTGAAAAGCGTGGCATGGCTGTCTCCGGGCCCGTCTTCGCCTCCCTCGGAGGAAGATGTCCGAGATTTCCAGGCCTCCTTGGGAAAAGTCAAAGAAGAGGCGCGAGAGGGGAGCTCCGGAGAAGCCACACGAGATCCCAACGTCCGCGGGAAAGCCTGGATAGGCAGAAAAAAGCTGGATTCCTGCAGGAAGATGAAAGAGACGCTGGAGAAGATGGGGATGGAGAGACAGTGGCCCCTGCACCTCAAGCAGTTCTGCCCCCAGAATGTTGAGAGGGCCCAGGTGAGAACCCGGTCCCGAAAGGCTGAAAAGAGCAGGGGTGGGGGGAGGAAGGAGGAAGGGAGAATACAAAGGTGGTACAAAAGGCCAGGAAAATGATTAACCCGTGAAATGTGTTAGTAGTCAGTTGTAGTAGCAGAGTTCAGAGTTTGGGTTTCGGTTTTGGTTGGACTGTGTGTGTTGGTGGGAAAATGAAGCTTTCCATTGTTTTGTTACTGTACTATACAAGTAGTCCTCAACTTACAACTGTTTGCCAAGTTAAAATGGCACTTTTAAAAAAGCGACTGGTGACCATTTTTTGTACTTAAAAACATCCGTTGCGGTGTCCCCATGATCACATGATCCAAATACAGATCATGATTCATATTTATGACCGTTGCAGTGTCATAAATTCATATTTGGGCAATGGTCATAAATATGAATCATGACCTGACGGTTGTTAAGTGAATCCATTAATGATTGCATGACACACACACACCCAACGGTCATAAATTCATATTTATGACTTGGGGGTCGTGCGATCACCTTTTGTAACCACCTGATCAGCAAAGTCAATGGAGAAACTTAACAACCGTGTTACTATCTTAACTGCTTAAGTGATTCACTTAACTGTGTCAAGAAAGGTCATAAAATGGGGCAAAACTCAAGAAATATCTCACTTAACAACAGAAATTTTGGCCTCAGTTGAGGACTGCCTCATATTTTCTTTCTCACTTTCTTTTTCCTTCCCTTAATTTTTGTTTTGTTTTATTTTTGTTTTTCTTTGTATTTTATACATTGATAAAACAATAAAAGTCAAAGAGGTAAGTAAAGGACTATCTCTATTTGTGAACAGTTGCTTACTGAGGTAGCAGCTAAATAAGTGGCTGTATTTTGGCATGTGAATTCAGGGTTAGGCTTATTTTATAAAAAGCCAGCCAAAAGTTTGTATCTGAAGACGTTTTGCAGGAAATTGCCCAGAATGAGATGCAGCCACACCCTGTTTAACAACTACTTTGGTTAATGACCACTCAGAAATATGATAGCAAAAATAGTCCTCGACTTATAGCAGTTCATTTAATGACCGTTCGCAGTTAGAACCGCACTGAAAGAGACTTGTGACTGCTTTACATACAACTATTGCAGCATCCCCATGATCATGTGATCAAAATTCAAATGCTTTACAACTGACTCATATTTATGACAGTTGCAATGTCCTAGGATCACATTTTATGACCTTCTGATAAGCAAAGTCAATTGGAAAGCCAGATTCGCTTAATAGCCGTGTTACTAATTTACCAATTGGAGCGATCCACTTAACAATTGTAACAAGAAGGGTTGTAAATTGGGGCAAAATTCACATAACAAATGTCTCAGCAGCAGAAATGTAGGACTCTGTTGTGTTTGTAAGTTGAGGACTATCTATAATACCAAATTAATTTTGTGACCATTATGGGCATTTACAACTTCACATCTTAACTCTCTCTCTCTCAGTCACACATGTTTATATCTTTATATCCCATACCAAGCTACCTGCAAAGAGAAAGAACGCCAATACACCAGAAGGAATAAGAAAGAAGCAAAGGAAAGTCATCAGTCTCAATTTGAAGATGAAGATCATCAAAGCATATGCAGATGGGAAGAAAGTGACTAATATAGCTCGAGAAGAAGGTCTGGCCCATTCTACCATCTCCGCCATTTTGAAAGACAAGGAAAGGATCAGAGAGGCCATAAAAGGATCATCGGGAATGAACGTAAGTATAACAAGGCAGCGAAAAGGCCTCATCCACGAAATGGAAAAACTCCTCATCCTCTGGATCGAAGATCAGATACAAAAGAGGCTTCCGATGAGCTTCCCCCTCATTCAGAATAAGGCGCGTAGCATTTTCTCAACGCTGAAAGAACGAGCAGGCGAGGAGTGCACCGAAATGTTCACGGCCAGCCGTGGCTGGTTTATGCGATTCCAGCAAAGGTTTCATTACCAGAAAACATATGTGTTAGGGGAAACTGCTACTGTTGACGAAGAAGCTGCCAAACATTTTCTGAACGAACTTGATGGGATCATAACAGAAGGGAACTATTTTCCTGCCCAGATATTCAGCGTGGACGAAACTGATTTGTTCTGGAAAAGAATGCCGGAGCGAACTTACATACATAAAGAGGCCCAAGCAATGCCTGGGTGCAAAGCATTCAAAGATAGAGTAACTATACTATTGGGTGGAAATGTTGCCGGATTCAAGCTGAAGCCATTTGTAATCTTCAAATCCGATCACTCCTGTATGTTTAAAAACATTAGCAAAATCGCACTGCCCATTTATTACCGATCCGATCCTAAGGCCTGGTTAACGCCCCTTCTCTTTGATGATTGGTTTATGAATTGTTTCATACCCCAAGTAAAGGAATATTGTTGGCAAAAGGGAATTCCGTTTAGAATCCTTCTGCTCATAAGCAAAGCACCTGGACATCCCCCAGATCTCGACAGTCTTCATCCTGATATAAAGGTAGTTTATCTACCCCAAAACACTTCCGTGCTCCTACAGCCTATGAGCCAGGGAGCTATCTCAGCATTCAAGGCCTACTATTTGCATGAAGTATTTGCCAAAGCCTTAGCCACCATGGAACATGAGAGTATAACACTGAGCGAGTTTTGGAAAAGCTACAATATCCTGGATTGTATTGAAAACATTGTAGCGGCATGGCAGGATGTTAGCGTGAAATGCATGCAAGGGATTTGGAAAAAGTGCTTAAAATGTTTTGCCGCTCTTGCAGATAATTTGGACGAATTTGACCAGCACCAACATTTAGACGAAATAAATAAGAACATTTTGATGCTCACAAAATCCCTCGATTTAGAGGTGAACGCCGAAGACGTGAAAAGTTTGATAACTTACACTGAGGGAGAGCTTTCCAACGAAGATTTGATTGAATTGAAAGAAGAACTGGAAGAACAGAAGGTGGTGGAAGAAGAAGTCGAAAAAGAAGAAAAAAAAGAAGACCGAAAAGAAGACCGAAAAGAAGAAGTGAAAAAAGTTGTAGAAGTTCAGCCCAAAACCTTCAGTCTGAGAAGATTGGCTAGTGTTTTCTCAGGCGTTAACAAAATTTTATCAGAATTAGAAAGTATGGATCCAGATGTGGAACGTTTTAGACGGGTACACTGGGAAATGCGTGAAATTTTAAAGTGTTATCGGGAAATATATGAAGAAAAAAGGAAAGAAAGCGTGGAAAGCAGACATAGCGGGTCCCTGAAGAAAGTTATTTCTTCCCCAGTTCCAGTCCCTTCCCTCTTACCCTTCCGATCGACAGTAATAGAACATCCAGATGATCCTCAGCCATCAACTAGTTATGCCAGGGGATCTGATGTTCCTGAAAACTCCGAAAACCATGGAAGTTTCAAAAGATATGTATCCGATTTGATGTTTACAGGTATTGTAATTTTAAAATCTGATTTTGTACTCTCTTTTTTTTAATTATTATTATTATTTAGAATAGAATAACAGAGTTGGAAGGGACCTTGGAGGTCTTCTAGTCCAACCCCCTGCCCAGGCAGGAAACCCTACACCACTTCAGACAAATGGTTACCCAACATCTTCTTAAAAATTTCCAGTGTTGGAGCATTCACAACTTCTGCAGGCAAGTTGTTCAATTATTAATTGTTCTAACTGTTAGGAAATTTCTCCTTAATTCTAAGTTGCTTCTCTCCTTGATTAGTTTCCACCCATTGCTTCTTGTCCTATCCTCAGGTGCTTTGAAGAATAGTTTGACTCCCTCTTCTTTGTGGCAGCCCCTGAGATATTGGAACAACTGCTATCATGTCTCCCCTAGTCCTTCTTTTCATCAAACTAGACATACCCAGTTCCTGCAACCGTTCTTCATATGTTTTAGCCTCCAGTCCCCTAATCATCTTTGTTGCTCTTCTCTGTACTCTTTCTAGAGTCTCCACATCTTTTTTACTTTTTTACATCTTTTTTACATTTGGGTAACAACTTTTTTTGGTGTCTTCAAGTCTTTGTTGATTTGGACTGGCACCAATAAAAGAGAATATTCGTAGTTCAGGGTTGAACTAAGGGGTCCTTGGTGCTCTCTGAGCTTGGTTTGTTACTTGGTTGTTATTAGTCCACTGATGATGTTACCTGGTTTGGGCAATGAAATGTCTGCAGGAAAAATAACCAAGCTCAGAGACCCATCAAGGACTCTTCATTCTGGGTTTGGTCCTTGCATTTTCTTGACAACATTTGTTGTTTAATGCCTAGGGTAGAACTAGAATTCAGATTCTCTTGGTTTTTTTTAGCCAGGGCCTTAAATACTACAGTGGTCCTTATATTAAAACTAGTTAGTGACTATTCCAACTTGGGGTGGTACTGAAAGAAGGGACTTAAGACTTGTCCTTGGAGTTCTGGTGATTGTAGTGTTCCCACAGCTATGTGATTACACTTTCTACCAGCTTCCCACCAGCAAAGTCAATGGGGAACCTGGTAGGAAGTTGGAAGTTGCGGTCACGCGAGCTCCTTACTTAACATCGGCAAGCTGGACTGCCAGAATTGCTGTTGTCGAGCAGTGCAGTTGTGACACCTGGTGCCTTGGTAAGAGGAGCACTATCTGTAAACCAAACTGGCTCTCAGCACAATCTAAAATTTTGTACTTAACATAATAAATCAACTTTTCATGCACTTAGTTTCCATTTAACCTTTTTTAAATTGCACAATGTCCCCTTTTCATATTAGGATCTCTGTTGGAGTTGGTTGTTATGCTATAGAGTTGCAGTCAATTGTTTTCTGCACTTGTGTGCCATTTCATCTACATCTCATTACAAAATGGTGGCCCAAAAGAATTTAGTGCTGCTAACCACCTTGACAGAGCTGACTGAGGCTACTTCCTTTCCTTTGTCATGTTAGCTGTAGAGGAAATAAAAGTATTTTTATTAGGGGCATTCAGATTGCATCTATAAGTACTTCCCCAATTGGAACCATCTAATTTACAACCATCTTGTTCTAAGTTGTAGGAGTTGTGAGTGGAGGCATTCACATGACTGGACAAAATGTGGGTTTTTTTAAAAAAACTTTTTTTGTAGTGGTCATTAAAGCAAATCACACAGTCCTTCAGCAAATGGCAAGGTTGTTAAGTGAACTGCTTCTTCTGAGTGGGAATCTTTTGTCAAAACCCAGCAAAACTGGGGGGGAAACATGTCAGATTATAGTCATGTGACTGCAAGATGCTGCAACCAGTCACGATGATGAGCCCATTACCAAGCAGCCCAAATGCCCAAACCGATTGCCAAGAGGGCCCCACAACATTTTACTGTGGCCTGAAGTGCTTTACATAAAATGACCAGTTGTAAGTCGAGAACGACTCGTTCTCTAATTCTGATTTAGTATGTGATCTATTGGCAAATACATACTTCAAAATTGACTCTGGAAAAGTAACTTTTGTGCATTAAATCTCCAAATTGGGTCCCCTCTTCCCAGCTGGTTTGAGGGTTACTCATTTAAGCCTAGTGCATAACTCGTGCAGGACTTGCTTTTGTTGAATCAAGTTTCCTTTTTCTTTCCTTTTTTTTTTCCAGTCATCCCAAAGAATACGATGCTAAAATCTCCGAAACAGGAAGAAGAAGCCTTTGAGATTGTAAAGGTGAAGATTCCCATGGATATAAAGCAAGAGAGTGACGGGGAAGCCAACTAATTAGGTAAGGATGCAGATTAGTCAATCATTGGAAACATTCATGGGGTGCTTTGAGCCAAGGTGCTCTCTTTATGAAGCCCAAGGAAAGGGCTTCAAAATCCATCTTGCAGGACAAATTGATTATGCAGTCTTTCATATCTGATGGTTCACCAAGCCAAATGCCATTTCCTGGAGAGGAAGAAGGTCCCAGTTTCCATCGTAGAATTTTTGATTCCTAGAATCTTCGGTTGAAAGAGTCAGGTTGCACAGGATGGGAAAGACCTGACTTCTAGAAAAGCAAGACTGCTAGAAACTTAAAGGTAAAGGTTCCCCTCGCACATATGTGCTAGTCGTTCCCGACTCTAGGGGGTGGTGCTCATCTCCGTTTCAAAGCCCAAGAGCCAGCGCTGTCCGAAGACGTCTCCGTGGTCATGTGGCCGGCATGACTAAATGCCAAAGGCGCATGGAACGCTGTTACCTTCCCACCAAAGGTGGTCCCTATTTTTCCACTTGCATTTTTAATGTGCTTTCGAACTGCTAGGTTAGCAGAAGCTGGGACAAGTAACAGGAGCTCATCCCGTTACGCGGCATTAGGTAGTCGAACTGCTGAACTGCCGACCTTTCGATTGACAAGCTCAGCGTCTGAGCCACTGAGACTTGCTGCCAGTTAAATGTATCATATTGGAATAGCTGTTCCACAAGTTCCCATCTTCTGTCAGGTGGACCCATCACTCGATTATATGCCATCAACTCAATGTTGACTATTAGCAGCCACATAGATTTTCTCTATGACAAGATCTATAACCTCTTGGTAGAGATGATAGATTCTTACATTTGGAGGAGGCCCGGAAATACAAACAATTGCATACTGTGGGAATCCAAATTCAATCACCTCACCCCCCACCAGGGTGGATAAAAATCAATGATTTTTTTTAAAAAAAATCAAAAAGAAAATCAGATTTTTTTTATTTAAATCGGATTTTTTTTAATTTAAATTTGATTTTTTTGATTTTTATCGAATTTATTTTAATAAAAAACTTTGGGGGTAAAAATCTATCGTAAGATAGTTTTCTATTTAAGATACATAAATAATTTAGTTTATTCAGCATGAAATGGAGCTTAGTTATGTAGCATGAGGCTGTATATTCTGCAACACTGGGACTATCGGTGAGTCAACAGTGGGTCAAAGGAGTAGCAGAGATGACAGTTGCTCTTTAAAAATTATTTAAATAGAGTTGATTTAAATCAAGCCTTTTTACTAGTGATTTAAATCATGATTTAAATTGTGATTTAAATCAGCTCAATTTAAATCAAATCAAATCCACCCTGCCCCCCCACAGCTATCTAGTTTTTGCCTGATCATAAAAGAAGGGGAGCCTCCCACCATTCTGGCCCATTGTTTTATCTGTCCTTTTGCCCAGAATGAAAGATTCTGGGAATTGAAGCGTGGCCATCAAGGGAAGGCTGAGGTTAATTATAACCTAATTTGATTGGCTTATATTGTTGCTTGTACCCAGCCATCATGGCTGTACGTTGTTAGTGAGTAAGCCCACCGGTGTTTAATAAGAAATATATTACAGTAAATTAGTGGCTTAGTGCTAAAAGAGGATTTTATTAATAATGAGGTCCTCCCAAACTAGAATGTTGCAAGCTACGATGGTAGTTAAAATGTTAGTGAGTGAGCCCAGTCATTCTGTTTAATTTTAAAAAAATGTTGGTGGCTTAGTGACATGTGAACTATTCACTCTTGCCCTAGAAGAGAGCCTTCTTGATGTTGAGGTCCTTCCAAGCTGGGGTCTTCAAATAGTGTTGAAAACCATCAAATGAGCATGATTGAAATTAGGATTTCTTAGACCAAGCAGGAGGGGAAGATGAGGTGGTCTTTTAGAGACAAGGTCAATTGGAGGAGGAAAGAGGAGGTATATGAGGAGACCCAGGAACATTAGAACTCACAGCAGAAGTTGTTTGAATACATTGTTGGGAGAAAAGCTACATAAATATGTTTTTCTCTCTCTCTCAGAATTTGAACAGATATTAAAGAGAAGACTTTCCAGGTGGGAAGATCTGAAGGAATAGACATTTGCAAGAGTTTGGAGGGAATCAAAAGCTTGTATTTCTGGGGTTCTGGGGTTAAAGAAAAGTGAATAAATCCACCGGGAGCACAAAGGCATTTAGGAAAGAAAGCCAGTGAAGCCTGAAGATGATGATCAACAGTTACAAGAACCAATTTCCAGTGTGGCAAAATAAATAAATAATTTGGAATTCAGAGGAGCCAGAGATGGTGTGCAACCCACAGTGTTCCAGCTATTCCACATGTGCAAGGATAAACTGCATAAATATTTACACTGTTAGAAAATTAACAGCAAGCCTCCCGTCATTCAAGAGGGGAATACTTCCTCAAAAGGTATATTTGCTCACAATATGGGAAAATTTGGTTGGATAACAAACCTCATGAAGAACAACAGGATCCACACAGCAAAGAAGCCATATAAATATCCAGACTACAGCAAAAGCTTCATTGGTCAGATGCCCTCATCAGAGACAAGAGGATCTATTACAGGAGGGAAGCTGTCTGAATGCTTCAACTGTGGGAGAAGCTTCCGGATCAGTTGCCACCTAAAGCTCCGTAAAAGGATGCACACGGGTGAGAAACCGCACTAGTGTTTGGAAAGCTTCGATGAGAGAGCATCGCCGGTGAAACGCAAGAAGACCCACATGGGCGAAAGCCTTACAAATGCTCCGAATGTGGCAAAAGCTTTCGGACCAGCTCCCAGTTGAAAATACACAAAAGGACACCCACACTGGCCAGACGCCATATTCGTGTTTAGACTACATGCACTGATAACGATTCCCGTGAGGGTCAACCCAGTAGAAAGACTGTACAGGTGCCCGAGTGTGGGAAGAGCTTTGTTTCTAGCTCACATCTCAGGAAGCTTAGTATATAGTATAAATTGCCAAGAAGTTGCATAAATGCTCCTACTATGCGAAAAGCATTAGTAGAAAATCCCAACTTGGTAATCCACAAACAGATTCATATCAGAGTTCTTCCATGTTTCATAAACACATGAAAATCCACCCAAGGGGAACATCCTAGAGGGGCAGAGTTGGTGTTCAGGTCTAACATGCAGTCTCAGAGATAGTGATAATGACATTAGCATTGGAGTAAAACAGCAGACAGCTAAGAGTCAAGTACAAGGGGGCATTGGTGGCTTTTAAACATATTGATACATTAAAATGTTTTAAAGAAGTCCTCGTTTCACACTGAAGTTCTTGGGGAATCTGGGATTGCAGGCCGGTTAGAAATGACCCTTTTCCTGAAATCTCAGAAAAGATTTTTCAGCTGAGATTAGAAAACTATAGATTATCTGTAAGGGCTATTGCTGTCTGGGGTGTGGCTCCTTGTTGAATACATTTTGGTGTTTTAGGAAAGGAGCTGCAGCCTAACACAGTACAGTGGAACCTATTTAGCAAAGAATATTTGGGTGGCAAAAACGGTTCCTGAAGTTCCGTCATAGGCCTATACCCATTCTTCCACCTTCAGATTTCACCAAGGCCTGCTGTACTTACCACTCCTGTGATTACTACCTTAATCAAATTAAATAAAATCAATCAACCCTATAATAAGTTTACCACTCCGAGACTTTGGAAGTCACTTGATGTTTTGCATTTGTTTATTTGAACAATTTATATGGGTGCCCTTCTCATAATAGTGACATTGGGCAATAGGACCAGAGTTAAAATGAAAAATGATGTTCAAAAACCCAGATCAGTGTTTCAGTAGATGAGAATATCTGTAGCTCAGGCTTGAACTGTGTAGCTCTTGGTGCCCTCTGAGGCTGATTGTTTGCAGATGTTGTATTACCCAACTAGGTATTCTACCAAGGAGAATATAACTCAGACAAGCTACTGTATGTAAACTGGGAGCAAACCCCATCCTGCTTCACATTGATGATATCTAGTTCTGTGATGGCGAACCTATGGGACGCATGTCACCGGTGGCATACAGAGCCCTCTGTGGGAATGCCAGCCATTGCCCCAGCCCAGCTCCACCGCATGTGTGCCTCCCGCCGGCCAGCTGGTCTTCAGGTCTCTGCCCTGCATGTGTCGGGGGGTGCGGCACATGCACAGGGGGGGTGCATGTTGGTGTAAGTGACTTTCCAGGCCCAAAATTAATTGTGGGGGGCTGCACAAGGCTCCCCCGTGCCCCGTTTTGGCTTCCAGGTTGGTGCAGGAGGCTTTCCGGGCCCAAAATGGGGCACACACACCCCCATGCCCCATTTTGGGCCTGGAAAGCTGCTTGTACCAACCTGGAAGCCAAAACAGTACGGGCCACATGCGCGGAGGGCCTCATGCGCTGGATCGTGGGGGGCTGCACAAGGCTCCCCCGTGCCCCGTTTTGGCTTCCAGGTTGGTGCAGGCAGCTTTCCAGGCCCAAAATGGGGCACACACACCCCCATGCCTCATTTTGGGCCTGGAAAGTCGCCTGCACCAACCTGGAAGCCAAAACGGTATGGGCCACATGCGCGGAGGGCCTCATGCGCTGGGGATATGCGCGCATACATGGGTGCGGGGCACATGTGCAGGGGGATGCTTGCATTGCATTTGGGGGGTTCTGACACGTGTGTACATTCGCACGTGCACACACATGCTTTGGGTACTCGGCACCAAAATGGTTAACCATCATTGATCTAGTTGGTAATGAAATACCTGCAAACAAATCGCGAAGTTCAGAAAGCAACCTCAGAAAGGACTCCAGTGATCATTGTTTCTCAACCTTGGCAAGGCTGACTGGGGAGTTCTGGAATTGAAATCCACACGGCTTCAAATTGCCAAGGTTGAGAAACACAATCTATTTAAAAATGAGATCGACAGGATGATGTAGGCATGGAAGCGTCTTCTGAACATGTTGGATGGGGTAATGGTGGAAACATCCAAAGTATGAAAAGGAAATTAAGAGGCATGGAAGGAAGGCTGAGTTTTCCAATCTTGTGAAAGGAAATGCCTATAGGTGGTAGCATAGAGTATTATTTCAATCGTAGAAATCATGTTCCTAAATGTTCTTCCATTCTATTTTGTTCTTAAAATTTGTTTACCTCCCAGGGACTCACGGTGGTCCCCATCCCCTGAAAATAAGACAAATAAATACATTCCTGTGCAAAGTTTCCATCTACCTTTGTCTCCTCAGTTACAAGTAGCTGAATCTCCCATTGCTGAAGTCCATTTTAGGCTATGCTACCATGTTGTGCACAGAGTATTTCTCCAAAATGGTCTGAATTTCCACATGAATCCTTCAAGAAAAGGATGATTCCCCAAATACAACAATCACAGTATTTTTTGTGCAATGATGTAGTTCCTTTCCCCTCCATCTCCTCCCCCCTCCCAGTTCGTGTATCAAAGTTCCCATAATCATCAAGCTCTAACAAGGGATCTTGCACACCAAACTAAATACCCTTCGGGGTTTTGTAGTAAAAAGCTGGAGTCATAAGCAGATGTTCAGAAGTTAATTTGCATCACTGACTTTCTCTGCTTCACCTTTCAGAATTTTATAAATCCTTGGGTCGAGGCATTTTTGGGTTGTGACTAACATCATGCAGTTTAATAACAAGATTTGGAGCCACGCAAGCCACCTTGGTTGGCTTGAGGCCAAGTTTCATGCAGGAACCTCTTGTTACATCTGGCAGGAGAGGCTGCTCCAGGTTGCATTTATTAGGGTGATGCTTCTGGCAGAAAGGGAGCTGCTTTTGTCCTGGTGCCCACCTTCTGGAATAGGGGTCTCCAATCTTGGCAACTTTAAGATTTGTGGACTTCAACTGGCTGAGGAATTCTGGGAGTTGAAGTCCACAAGTCTTAAAGTTGCCAAGGTTGGAGACCCTTTTCTGGAATACCATCCCTCTGGATGATCAGACTGGCCCCAGCCCTGCTGGCTCTCCATAAAACCTTGAAGTCCTTTTGTTACTGAGCCTGGATCCCCGATTCTGGCTAAGCCCAAATTTGTGGTTACATTAATACTGTTGGTTGGATTTTTATCTTGGCTTGGATCATGCTCATTATTTCACTGTGCTGTTTTTGCCTTGTTTTTATTCATTCTTAAACTCTCATATTTTGAGATAAGTTGTCTTAATTGAATGAACAAATGAAAATGAATTCATGAATGACCTATCCCCTTTAATGATCGTAAGTAGGGTGAGATTGCGGGAAGAAATATACGCATGACTTTCAGTAATTCAATTTTAATGAAAAAGTCACTGGAGTTGTCAATAATTAAATCACTTCTCAACTTCCCATAGTGCAGGCTTCTGCAGGTTAAACACATTTCTTAGCTTCTGTTTTTGGTTTTTCTGTTAATTTTTCTTCTCAGGCTCCAGTGTGGGAAAGCCACACGAACCGCCTTGTAGAAATTCACAACAGAAGTAGAACTGCCATGATACAGCTGTGGGTTAGCTGTGTGATGGCTTTACCTGCTGTTTTTTGTTTGTTTTTTCTTTCCACGTTTGGGTTATTTTGCAAGGTGGTAGTGCTCTCTGGATCAAAGCAGTACACAGCATTATAAACCAGCAAGCAAACAAACCCAAAAGTGCATTTGACAGGTTTTCGGAAAAGTCGGTCCTTAAAAGTAGCCAGAATGGCCCCGATGGACCTTCGGCAACCAGGCATCTCTTGAATATCGGCCAGCCAAAATAGCAAAGCCATGGCTTTCTCCCGAACACGCGATCGCGCCCCTCCAGATACAAAAGCCCCCAGCAAAAGCTTAGCCTGTGCAAAAGCAGCCTGAGCTCCGCCTCCCAAGAGGCGTCCTTGCCTCTCCCCTCTTCCAGTCTGGATTGGGGGTGAGGGGCCGCCAGGCTGCAGTCCCAGCCTGAAAGGGAGGCGGGTCGGAGCGAGGAACAGCGCCGGGTGGGAGAGGTAAGAGTGGTAAGAAAACGTGGCGGGAAGAAGGTCGGTTCCCCTTCTGGTCGGGGAGCCACTGGATCAGCCGCGGGGATCCCCTGTTCCCTATACTCGCCCGCCTCCCACTCGCGCAGGGCAGCCCAGAAGCTGAGCCCTTTGCTCCGCAGGGGCAGGTCGAGAAGCACTTTTGCACTTGTTTTTTGTTTGTTTGGGGGAGGGGGAAAAAAAACACCGTCTCCGTTTGGCTCGGATCTGGGATCTCGGGATTTTTATCCCGGATTATTGGGAATCCGGTTGAGGCTTTTGAATCAGGCTGCGAAAAGCTTCTCGGCGGCTGCCTTTGCCGTTTGCCCGTTTTCACCCACCTAGTTTTGGGAATAGCTTTGCCGGCAACGTGGTGAGAAGATGCCGGAGTGGGATGGCAGGCCCGGTTGGTTGGTGGCAGAGCGGAGCGATGGGGGAGCTATGTGGTGCTGCAGAGCCTTCTCCTCCCTCCACTTCCTAATTAATTAAATGGCTTATTCTATCGCTATCAAAGATAATACTTTATTAGAGTTTTATTTAATAGATCTGTTGGATGTTGTTGATTTTGGAGGGTGGGAGTGTTGGGAAGTATTTTCCAGCAGAGGATGCTTGTGCAGGGGGTTGGACTAGATGACCTACAAGGTCCCTTACAATTCTGTTACTCTACTCTACTCTACTCACAGGTAGACCTTGCTTACCAACTGCCTCACGGTCGTTCTGAAATAATACGTTTTTAAATTATTTATAACCTTTGTCTCAACCCTCAGTCACGTGATCTCCGTTAGTATCATTACTACAGTTTGTCGCTCTTATTATATATGTGGTTTGTAGTGCCTCCTGCCCCTTCAATCTCATCTAAACAACTCTGGGCAGCTCTCAACAAATAAAAATAGTTGTTTAAAAAGTAAGCCCCTGTAAGACTTTCCCACCAATGCCAGACTCCCAGGCAGGGTGGCAGAGCCAGTTCTTCAGGGCCTTCCTAAAGTCCAAAATGAGGTCTGGCCATTAATGCCTTGTGCAGTGACCATTGCAAGTTAGGACCGTAGGGGTGAGGGGAAACACTTTTCTGACCAAATCTCATATTTACAGTCACAGTCATATGATCACGACTTGTCCTATTTAAAGCTGTGGCAAGCAGAGTCAATGGAGCAGCTGGCAGTAAAATCATATGTTGCGCAGTGGTGGGTTGCTACCGATTCACCCCGGTTTGGGCGAATTGGTAGTGGCAGCGGGAAGCTCTGCCCACCCGCCCGGACATCATCAAATACAATCTGCACATGCGCAGAAGTGGTACGTGCGTGAGCAAATCAGTAGCAAAGGTAAGTGAAACCCACCCCTGATGTTGCGGTCATGCGACATTCTGCTTAGCAACCATGCGTCTTCCCTTAATTGAAGGGGAAGTAATTTTGTAATTCTCACAGTTGTAAATTGCTGCTTAGTGACCGTGATACTTAACAACTGAGTTCCCAGTCCAAATGGTGGTTGCTAAGTGAGGACTACCTGCATATCTATATAGTTCTCAATATAAAATTAACAAAGCTGTTCACTTGCAACTGTTATCTAAACAAGAGGAGGGTGGAAACACCAGACCCCAAATTAAATTATTGAGCAAAGGAAAAGAGTTTTATGCCTCTATGAGAAGCCAGTTTTCCCCGGAGACCAAGGAAGCTCATTCCAGGTTCATAGGACCTTGTACAAATACTCCTTGAGATATGACAGGTCACTTAATGAATATCCAAAGTTATGACAGATATGTAACAGATTATATACAACCCTATTTTAAGGTTATGACTGCTGCAGCACTCCTGCAGTCATTCACTCTTACGATGTCCACAAGGACATTACAGTGCCCCCTGCCACTCTCCCCCTCCATACCACCCTGCCAGGACTCATAGAGCTTTGGCTTACTCCCGACATGTCCATCACCCATTGCACTTATCTTTTGAAGCTCAAAAGAACGCATGTTGGAGAAGGGAGGGCAGGCCACATGTACCTGGGCTGTGCAGCGGCAACCTGATTATGGCCCCATTTGGTCCCACTGACTTGTGGGCAGGGGCAAAATGGCCATCACCAGACAAGACTGCTTTTGTCTGGCTGTCTTGGCAAAGCCTGCACAGCGCTGCAGACATTTCTGAATGTTGCAGAAAGCCTCTGCAGTTTCCGCAGCACTGTGTGGACTATCTTAAGGCAACCAAAGAAAGCCGCTTGTTCCCAAGGCCACATGACAGTGATTTGAATGCATCCGCCGTTTTGTGGTCGGGATAAAACGGCGACTGTTTCTGGAATTGCACCATGCGGCCACGAAAAGAAGGAAGTCATTGTGGTGCCTCAGAGCTCTTCAAAAGGTAGTGAGGAGGTGAGGTGGGTGCTTGGCCAGGTGGGGTGGGAATCAGGCTTAAGGCCTGGTGGAAGTGAGAAAGAGCCTATGGAGACACCATGGATGGGAAGCAGAGCACGGGGCATCTCGGGAAGTTGGGGAGACCTTGGAAGGGCCACGGCAGGTCTCCCAAGGCCTCCCCCACCCCAAGGCGCTCTTTCATTTAAGGATTCATTGGGGAGAGCAGGAATGGGGGGTGTTGTTAATGGGGGAGGCACTTCACCTGACGACAACCATGACCTGCAACCACAATGGGCAGGCTCCATTACGGTCGTATCTCGAGTAGTATCTGTAAAGGCCCCAAAGTTACAGGCCCCAACCCTGGGAGGTCCCGAGAATTGTGGGGAAAGAGAAGGGCTGAGGGACACTAATTGGGAGGCTTGGAGCAGCAGCTCACATAACTTTGATGGAGGTTGGGCTCCAGTTTCTTCACTTATCGTATTTTTCGGAGTATAAGACGCACCAGAGTATAAGACGCACTTTAGTTTTTGGGGAGGAAAATAAGACAAAAGCTGATCGGCAGGTGGATCGGCCTCCCAGAATACCCCCAATCAGCTGTTCCCAGAGATGAATTTTAGCAACTTGTTCCTTGGGTTGTGAGCTCTGTACCTTGCTTTTTTTCTTTTTTTTCTGCCTCTGAAACTTCTGAAACTCCATTTCAGAAAAAACTTTTTTTTCTGCCTCTGAAAGCCTCCAAAACAGCTTCAGAAAAAAAGCTCTGTTTGGGGGCTTCTTTTCTGAAGCTTCGTTTCTGATGCTTTTTTCCAGCCTCTGAAACCTCTGTTTGAGAAGCTGGGCAGGGCTACATTCGGAGTATAAGTCGCACCCAGATTTTCACCCTCTTTTTTGGGAGAAAAAGGTGCATCTTATACTCCGAAAAATACAGTAAGTCTTTATTTATTCGACTTGTATGACAGAGCTACTACTAAAAATCCCATAGCTGAGAATTGTCTTTATTCCAGTGAGAATATTTTACAAACCTTGGAGAAATGATGAATATCAGAGACACGGGAAAGGATCTTTTTATTCCTTTTATACCATGTAGCCCTAATTAATACTTTCTTCTTTTCCTTTTCCCTCCTGGAACTGCAGAGAGCAACAACTATGGAGGAACAGCAGCTTGTGGTACCCAAAGAAGAAGAGGAAGAAGAAGAGGGCACTGAGAGTGAGAGAAGAGACCCTCTCATTGTCCAAGTGAGGACCCTTGGGGACGTTTTGACCCAAGACAGACCATCCCATCCTAATTCTGAATCAAAGGACAAAATGCACCAATGCTGGAATTCTCAATGGCAGGAATTCTTGAAAAGTGTGGCAGGGCTTCCCATACCACCACCTCCCTTGGAAAAAAATGGCACAGACTCCCAGGCCTCCTTGGGAAGAGACAAAGAGGATCCACAGCAGGAGAGTTCTGGGGAAGGCAGAGAATCTATGTTCCAGGGGGATCCAAATGTCTGTGGGAAACTCTGGACGGGCAGAGAAAAGGTGGATTCCTTCGTGAAGGTGAAGGTGGAAGAGACTCGGGAAGAAGCCAATCTGGAGAGCCAGGCACCCCTGTCCCTCAGCTCCCAGGATGCTGAGGAGCCCCAGGAGGTAATCCAGCCCCCAAAAACTGAAAAGTGGGAGTGGAAAGTGGGTTGGGAGGCAGTATGAGGGAAGGGTTGCAAACAGCCATCAAAATGTTACTGGCCAGCTACACAGGTGCCATAGATTGTTTCAGTTTTGGTGAAAAATATTTCAATCAACATTATTTATTTGGGAAATTTATATTGCCGCCTACTTGCTCACGGTCATAAATATGAGTCACATTGTCAAGCATCCAAATATAAATCACGTGATCACGGGGATGCTGCAATGGTCCTAAGTGTGAAAAACGGGCATAAGTCACTTTTTTCAGTGCCGTTGTAAGTTTGAACAGTCACTAAGCGAACTGTTGTTAAGTCGAGGACTACCTGTATTATTGATATGTAGGGATTGGATACTTTGTGACTAAACATATTGCAGGACCTTCATCTTTATCTTACAACTAGCATGGAGAAAATCGTCACATTCGTCCATAATATGGTAGAAATGTCTTGTCTTAGTAAATTATACAAACACCAGTACAGTACCATGCTTCCTTGCTTAACATCCACAATCTGTTCTTTAAATTGGAAGTAAATGGGGGAGGGGGGAAAGAGAGAGAAATATGGAGGCTGCAAAGATTTCTGGTAGCTGCTATTCCATTCAGATAAAAGTTCTTTCTTGCAGCAATGCCAGTGTTATGCTAATGTGTGTTATTTTCAGCCAGATAAATTTGGTTGTTAAGTACATGCATTTGTCAGGA
Organism: Arizona elegans; assembly: GCA_022577455.1. Taxonomy (NCBI): domain Eukaryota; kingdom Metazoa; phylum Chordata; class Lepidosauria; order Squamata; family Colubridae; genus Arizona; species Arizona elegans. The sequence goes on along the minus strand of JAKOOJ010000012.1, from coordinate 5,142,133 downwards.
AAATATTTTTTTCCCATTACTGTTGTATTTGCAAATTGTTGCTAACCAAGGTAACAGCTAACCAAGGAGTCTCTGTGTTGTGGCCCATGAAACTAGGATTAGGCTGATGTCCTGAGAATCCAGTCAAAGGTTTGTAAGCAAGGAAGTGATCTGCTATCTCTGCAGTAAAGAGCCCAGAATGAGGGGCAGCTATTCCTCATTCAGTAACTACCTCGCTTAATGACTGTTTGCAAATACAACAATAATAAAAAATTAATTATGTAACAAATGAGTGCATTTTTTATTTTTACACATTTCTCAGTAACATGTTCATATTATAGTTAGTATTGCATGTCATCTGCTCTTACTTTCACTTGCTTATTTACTTGTTTACATGTATTTATATCCCATATAAAGATGTCTTCAAAGAGAAAGAACCCCAGTCCAACTGAGACAAGGAGAAAGAGGCACAGGAAAACCATTGATCTCAATTTGAAGATGAAGATCATCAAAGCATATGAAGCCGGGAAGAAGATGCATAAAATAGCGAAAGAAGGTCTGGCTTGTTCCACCATTTGTGCTACTGTGAAGGACAGAGAAAGGATCAGAGAGGCATTGAAAGGAGCAATAGGACTGAACACAAATATAAAAATAATACAAAAATGCCTCATCCCTGAAATGGAACCACTCCTGTTACTTTGGATCAAAGATCGGATACAAAAGAGGCTTCCTGTTAGCTTTCTTCTCATTCAGACTAAGGCACTCAGCATTTTCACAACACTGAAGGAACAAGCAGCGAAAGAATGCACTGAAACATTCACTGCTAGCCATAGCTGGTTTGTGCGATTTCAGCAAAGATTTCATTATCAGATATTACCATCACGTGAAGCTTTACGGGCTGAAAAACGAACTGCTAAACATTTTCTGGATGAACTTGATGATGTTGTAGCAGAAGGAAATTATTCCGCTGATCAGCTATTCAGAGTGGATGAAACTGGGTTATACTGGAAAAGAATGCTGGAGCAGACGTGTATACACAAAGAGGCTGAAGCAATGCCTGGTTGTAAAGCATTTAAGGATAGAGTAACCTTTCTATTGGGGGGAAACGTTGCCGGATTCAAGCTGACGCCATTTGTTATCCTCAAATCAGATCATACCAGTATGATTCAAAAAATAAACAAGGACACACTGCCTGTTTATTACTGATTTGATTGTGAGACCTGGATGACACACGTCCTCTTTGAGGATTGGTTTACAAATTGTTTCATACCTCAGGTAAAGGAATATTGTGGGCAAAAGGAGATTCCTTTTAAAATTCTCCTGCTTCTGGACAAAGTACCTGGATATGCCCTGCATCTCGATAGTCTCCACCCTGATGTAAGGGTAGTTCATCTACCCCAAAACATCACTCTCCTGCAGCCAATGTGCCAGAGAGCTATCTTGCTATTCAGGGCATACTATTTGCAAGCAGTGTTTGCTAAAGCCTTAGCCGCAACGGAAAATGACAAAATATCATTGCACACGTTTTGGAAAAGCTATAATATCCTGCATTGTATCGAAAACATTGTAGCAGCATGGGAGGATTTTAGTGTGAAAAGCATGCAAGAATTTTGGAAAAAGTGTTTAAAAGGTTATGCTGCTTTTGCAAATAATTTTGAAGGATTTAGCCATAAACAAAATTTGGATGAAATAAATAAGAACATTTTGATACTCACAAAATCCCTTGATTTAGAGGTGGAGGCTGAAGATCTGAAAACTTTGATAGCTTACACTGAGGGAGACCTTTCAAACCAAGATTTAATTGAACTGAAAAAAGAACTGGAAGCACAAAAGGTTAGGGAAGAAGCAGCAGAAAGAGAACGAGAAAAAGTACAAGTTGTAGAAATTAAATTGAAAACATTCACTGAGAAAAGATTGGCTGGTATTTTCTCAGGAGTTAAAAAAATGTTATCAGACTTAGAAAGTATGGATCCAGATGAAGAACATTTTAGAAAGATACATTGGGAAATGTGTGAAATCTTAAAATGTTACCATGAAATATATGAAAGAAAAAAGAAGGAAAACAAAGATAAAGAAACCAAACTTCCCTCCCTCTTGCCCTTCCCATCCACAGGAATAAAACACCCGAACAATCCTCAGCCATCAACCAGCTATGCCAGCTGACGTTCTTGAAAACACAAAAAAACATGAATCTTTCAAAGGTTGTGTATCCAATTTGATGTTTAGAGGTACTGTAATTGTAAATTCTCATTTTGCACAGGTAGTTTTCATTTCACAACCGCAGTTAACAGAAGAGAGGTAAAAGTAACCTTACAACTAATCACAGATTCGTACAGACCTTCACAGATTTGTAAAGCAAAGGAAGTCTGAAGCAGAGATACTTCAGCTTATTTTGCTTTGTAGAGATGCAAAGGTCATAAATGCAAGGATTGATTATAAAGTTATGTTTTCATCATGTTGTAGGCTGGGACCTTGAAGTAGGTTCTAGGTAGGGAAGCCCTATGGAGTATGACAACCAGGATCCTATACTCTCTAGTGGGCTTCTTGGAAGAAAAAGAAGTTGGAGGAAATTAGGGGGGACCTTCCTTACAACCTTCCACACTAATGTTGGTTATGTGAAGTGGGTAGGTCAAAATGGTGGTAACAGGACCACAGTTCCCTGCAAGATCATAATTTGTATAGATAGTAATCACACGATGGTGAGGAGGATACTGCAACACTTGGAACTCTGAGGAAGCTTATGAGTCCTCGTTTAGCACCATTGTAACTTGAATAGTCACAATGAGTGAAGACTTCCTACACTTGAGTTTCCCTTTAGCTTTTTTTTTCTATTTCTATTCCGCCCACATTCCATAGCATCCACTCAAGATCCCAGCCTATAACAATGAAAACATAACTTTTGGGAAAGGGGGAATCTGCATAAAGGTAGTCCTTGAATTGGCATAGGCCGGGTCTCCTGCTTGAGCAAGGGGCTGGACTAGAAGACCTCCAAGGTCCCTTCCAGCTCTATTCTGATTGACTGATTGAGGTATGATGGGCCATTTAGCTACTGTTCAAAATTATGACAGAGCCCACCCCCAAAAGCTAAACATTTCAAAATTGCAACAACTGCAGCAGTCCTGCGGTCATTCGACCTTACAACCCACCACGGGGATGGTGCAGCGCCTCCTTTGCCTCTGCCCATTCCCACCCTATTGGGACCCTGCAGCACTTGGGCCTTCACACCATACGCACACCATGCCCGACATTTCCCTTCTGAAGCTTTCCAAGACCTCATGTTGGGGAAGAAAGGCAGGCCATATGTCTGTAGACTATGCAATGATGATCCAAATGTGGCTGCCATTTTTGTCCTGCCTGCTGGCAGCCAAGGACAAAATGGCAGCCGCCAGACAAAACGCTGCATTTTGCTGCACGGGCTTGAAGAAGATTCTAAATGCCGCAGAAAGCACCTGCAGCACTGAGCAGACCTTGTGAAGACAGCAAAGGGAAGCAGTATGTTCCCGGGGCTGCCTGGTGGTGACTGGAATGTGGCTGCCATTTTGTCCCCACTTGTTTCTGGGTGGGAATAAAATGGCAGCCGCCAGACAAACCGCTTCATTTTGCTGCACGGGCTTGAAGAAGGTTCTGAATGCTGGAAAAAGCACTTGCAGCAATGGGCAGGTCTTGTTAAGGCAGCAAAGGGAAGCAGTTTGTTCCTGGGGCTGCATGGTGGTGACCAAATGCAGCTGCCATTTTGTCCCCACTTGTTTATGGGTGGAGACAAAATGGTGGCCACCAGACAACACTGTTTCATTTTGATGCCTTCGGGAGGTCGGCATAGTGCTTCAGAAGCTTCTCAATGCTGCAGAAAGTTTCCGCAGCAATGAGCAAGCCTTGTTAAAGCAGCAAAATGAAGCTGTTTGCACTTGGGCCGCAAAGCCCAACTTGAACATGGTGGCCATTTTGTAGGCAGGATGAAATGGAGGTCGCTTTCAAAATGGCACCATGCAGCCGCACAAACAAGCAGGTCATTCTAGGGCTCTGGGAGACTGCGGAGCTCTTCAAAAGGTTAGGTAACTGAGGAGAAAGAAGGGTGTTTGGCCTGGGGTGGGGTGGGAATCGGGCCTTTAAGGCCTGGGAAGACCCGGTAGGAGTGGAATAGGAGATAGGTGATATTCTTTTTATTATTATATTGTTGTTTTCATTTACTCTCCTTTCCTATTTTTCTTGCAAAGCATAGTAAAGGAAGTATGGAAACGGGCAAGAGATGATAGATAGATGCTCTTTTTCTTGTTGTTATGAGTTACTTTTTTCTTTCTCTCGCTTTCTGCGCCCTTTTCCTCTTTTAAGTAGGTGACATGAATAGAAGTTAGACAAGAAAGAAAGGAAAAGCTTTTTTTTATTAAAGGGTGATATGATCAAAAGCTAGGATAAGTGATAGAAATAAGAAAGGGGGGAATATTAGTATAGACTTATACTATATTACTATATTATATTAGACTTTTTATATTACAAAATGAAAGTAATAAGAGAAATGTGGAATAATTGAATCATGATAGACTGCATTTTCAATTTTTTTCAATTTTCAATTGAAAATGTGGAATAATTGAATCATGATAGACTATGAATGTAAGTATGCATTATTATTAGAAATATATAAGCGGATTGAATGTAAGGATTATGATTAACTTGATTAGCTCTATTTGTATTAGAATGCATGACACCCAGGTGCCACACTGTTCACACATTGATTTGATATTTTGATTAAAAAAATATTTTGCAAAAAAAAAAGGAGTGAAAATAAGCCAGTTAGGACCCAAGATGACGGGAATGGAGAATGGGGTGTCTCGGGATTGGGGAAGGCATTGGGAGAGCCTGGGCTTGGGCTTGGGCTAGGATTCCAGGTGGCTCCCCCATCCTAACGGCACCCACACTTCACTTAACGACCCAAATGTTCATTGAATGCTTCTTTGTTTAAAGCAGGGAATTGGGGGTCGTTAGGTGAGACGCTTCACCTACTGACTGCAACCATAACGTGCAGGCTCTATTATGCTCATATACTGAGGATTACCTGTACATTATTAAACTAAAGCTTTAATAAAAAGTTCCTAAGTTTTAAATTATCTGAATGATATGCAAAGATTTAAAAAGTAATGAGGAAGTTGCAAAGGATTTGCTCCTTGTGTATAGCTAGGAGACATTCAGCTGTGATAATTTTATTCTGGTTAGAGACTCACAAAGTCCACTTTTCTAACCAGCATCTCTGGTGAAGTAGTGAAGAGTCTTTTGGTCACTATGCTTCAGAGTTGCAGGCAATAGTTTTCTGTACTTCGGTGCCAGTTCATCTGCGTCTCAGTATAGAATTGTGGCCCAAAAGTATCTGGAGCTGCCAACTATACGGACAGACCTGCCATTTCTTCAACATATTAGATGTGGAGGAAATAAGATCTATTTATTAGAGATATGCAAATTGTACTTACTCAACTTTTGACTTAGCATATTGTTTGATTTAGGTATCCAGACTTCAGAGCTGACTTTTTTTTGTCTTCTGACAGCCCAGATTCTGAAGGATATGATGCTAACATCTCCCAAATTAGAGAAAGAGGCCTGGGACATTCAGAAGGCAAAGCTTCCCTGGAGATAAAGCAAGAGAATGATGGGGAGGCCAACTCACTAGGTAAGGCTGCAGACCGTCAATGATTGCAAACATTTCTGGGGTGAGAGAGTCTTCTTGATGAAGATGTTCTCCCAAACAGTAAGTCTATAGGTAATGCTGGAAAGCCATCAAATGAGGATGCTTGAATTTGGGATCTCTTAGGTCAAACAAGAGGGGGAAGACTATGTGAGAAGACCCACCAACACTAAAATTTATAGCAGAAGTTGTTTGAAATGGAATTTATTATTGGCAATGATATAAATGCTTTTCTGTTTCTCTCAGAATACGACATATGACAAATACATAAGGAGAAGACCTTCCAGGTTGGAAACTCTGAAGTAATAGACATTTGCAAGAGTTTGGAATGAGTCAAAAGATTATTTTCTGGAGTCTGGGATTAAAGGAAAGCCAATAAATCCAGCAGGAGCATAAAGGCACTCAGGAAAGAAAGCCAGTGAGACCTTTCTGTTTGAAGATGATGATCAAAACTTAAATGGAGCCAATTCTCCATTTGGGAAAAAGGCCGGCATTAAGAGGAGCCTGAGATGGTGTGCAATCATCAGTGTTGCAGATACCCCCACAACTCCCATCCTGTTATTCAAAGAGGAACACTCCCTCAGCAAAAGAAATATATATTTCCTCAGAGTATAGGAAGTTTTGGTTAGAACACAAACCTCACAAAGAACAAGAGGATCCACACAGCAGAGAAGCCATATAAATGTTCAGACTGCAACAAATATTTCAATGTAAAATCCACTCTGATTAAATATGAGAAGTCCCATACAGGAGGAAAGCCATATGAATGCACTAAATATGGAAAAGCTTTTTTGAGGGTGGGGATTCTAGTCAAATACCAAACAGGTGAAAAGCCACATAAATGCTACCAAATACTGCATTGGCTGAAATGCCCTTATCAAACACAAGAGAACCATACAGAAGAGAAGCAATATGAATGCCAAATCCAACTTGGTGACTCACAAGCAGGCTGGATAAAAATCAATGATTTTAAAAAAATAAAATAAAAAAAAAATCAGATTTTTTTTATTTAAATTGGATTTTTTTTATTTAAATTGGATTTTTTTGATTTTTATCGAATTTATTTTAATAAAAAACTTTTGGGGTAAAAATCTATCGTAAGATAGTTTTCTATTTAAGATACATAAATAATTTAGTTTATTCAGCATGAAATGGAGCTTAGTTATGTAGCATGAGGCTGTATATTCTGCAACACTGGGACTATCGGTGAGTCAACAGTGGGTCAAAGGAGTAGCAGAGATGACAGTTGCTCTTTAAAAATTATGATTTAAATCAAGTTGATTTAAATCAAGCCTTTTTACTAGTGATTTAAATCATGATTTAAATTGTGATTTAAATCAACTCGATTTAAATCAAATCCACCCTGCTCACAAGTAGATTTGTACCAGAGAAAAACACATAAATGCTCAGCGTATTAAAAAGATCCCGTGGTTCTTTTCTGTGTCATAAACATATAAAAATCCATCCAGGAGGGACATACTCGAGGGCAGGGTTGGTGTTCAGATCTAACCTACAGACTCGGCGATTATGGAAATGAAACTAGCACTCGAGTGAAACAGCAGATGACCAAGAATCATGCACAAGGGCATTGGCTTTTAAATACATTGATACATTAAAATGTTTTAAAGAAGTGCTTGTTTTGAATTGAAGTTCTTTGTTCAAATTCTGAGTTATCAGGCAAGTTAAAAATGATCTTGGAAGTTGCTTTCACCTGGGACAGGTAGAACTGAATAGATCAGCAGGTCGATACCTGAAAGGGATGCTGCTTTGTGCCATGTGGCACTTTCCCGAATATATTTGGTTTCCATAGAAGTTTTGGGAGAGGACCTGCATCCTAACATAATAAAATCTAAGCAGGGAATATTTGAATTGCAAAAAGAGGAAATTTCTAGATCTACCCTCAGGCTCACACCTATTTTCATCCATCCAATTTTATCTTGAGCCTACACATTTATCGTTTGTAATTTTATTAATTAAACGTGATTAAAATACACCCAGTGCTATTGAATGTCAGGCAGCACGGATCTCTCCTCCCTCCCTCCCTCTCTCTCTCCCTCTCCCTCCTTCCCTCTCTCTCTCTCTCAGAAATCAAAATAATTTTATTTGGTGATACTTTATGTTTAAATTGTATGGCTTGTCATAACAATGACTGGCTGGTGAGAAATTTAACAATGCATTTAAATCAATAAGCAAATAATAAATCTTAACAAATAAGAAGTGCTACAAACCAGGTAGGAATTTGATATTTTGTTGTTTTGCTGCACTAAATCTACAGAAAAAAGAATTACAGGAAATAGAATAACCATTACTGCTGATAGAGAAATACACACTTTCATTCTTTTTCTTCTCTGTTCTGTTCCTTTTTTTTCCCTGGGACTTGGCTAAGTATTGAATGACCATCGCGAAACCTTTTAGAAAAGGCATCACAGAAGAAGCTTATAGAAACTTCTCTTTCTTCGTGTTATCAAGAAAGCAAGACAACTTAATGTTGTAGTAAACATTACACTCAAAAGTGAATTTGACAAGTCCTGGCAGAACTTGCTTAAGTATGGCTCATATGAGTCTTGAGCAGCCAGCCATCACTAAATACCGGCTGGTAGTGAGTACAGGTAGACCTCGACATACAACAGTTGAAAGTTACAACGGCACTGAAAAAAGTGACATCATTTTTTTCAGACCCCCATGAGCATGTGACCAAAATTCAGACTCTTGACAGCTAGGGTCATATGAGGTTGGAGTGTCTAAAGGTCTTGTGATCACCTTTTGTGACCTGATCAGCATCTAACAACCAGGTTACTAACTTAACAACTGTGGCAAGAAAGGTAGTAAAAGGGGGCACAACTCACTTAATAAATGTTTCACTTAACAACGGAAAATTTGGGCTCAGTTTAGGTCGTAAATCGAGGAGTATCTAATGGATTTCTGAACCAGCTATCACGCTTTTCCAGAAACCTGACTTCCCCGCTTAAGCTGTGCAAATGCAGCCTGAGCTCCGCCTCCTACAGGTGCCCTGGGCTCTTCCCCCTCGCGTCCGGAGAGGACGCGGATGGGCTGCAGCCCCATCTGGAAGGGAGGCGAGCAAAGAAGAGCGCCGCGTGCGAGGAGAGGCGGCGGCTGTTGCCACGGCGGAGGGTAGCTGCCTGAAAGGAAAGCAGGCAGGGCGGCGCGGGGCTTCCTGGGGAAGAAGGTAGGTTCCCCTTTTTGTTTTGCCTTCCGCCTTCACGTGCATGGCAGCCCAGAGGTTGCTCCCTTTGCAGGTGCAGTTCAAGAAGCACTTTTGCACTTGTTTTTGTTTGGATGTTTGGGATCTGGGGATCTCGAACTTTTACTCTGTGTACCTGATTACTTTGATCCGGTGGTGGCTTTTGAATGAGGCAGCCTGAACTAATCGCGATCGCTTTGTCGCTGCCGGTTTTCAACTAGCTTAGTTTTGGGGAGTTGCATTCGGTGCAACCTAGTAAGATACCAGAGCGTGGTGGAGTTTTGTGTTCCCTTTAGTTGTTTGAGCAGTGTATAAACTACTGTATGTAAAGAACAAAGTATTTAATAAGGCTATTTCATTCATTCAGATCTCGGATGTCTTCTGCTCCTGTTCCCTTTATTTTTTTGAGCAGTATATTTGACTCCCCAAGTATGTGATTATTGGGCGGAATTTTCCATCAGAGGATGGGGGGAAAACAGTATATATTCAAAGTGTAAGGGTTCCCATCTCATCCAAACAAGTCTGGTCAGCTCTCAAAAGGTTTATCGACGATAAAAAGCAAGTGAAAATCCAAAATACAAACTTTTTTTAACATTTGCATTCTTTGCAGCATCCTTCAACCTCATGTTAATATTGTTATCATTGTATCTTTGATTTGTAGGGCCTCCCGTCTCATCTAAGCAGCTCTTAAGAAGTAAAAAAAAAAATAAAAAAACAAGTTAAAAAGTAACCAACATATAGAAACTATGCACAATCAATTTAAAAACTAAAAACATCACAATCAGCATCAGAATCCTCAAAACAAACTCTTTTAAGAGCACCCTGCCACTACCAAGAAGTCACCTGGCAGGGTGGCAGAACAGGGGCTTCCTAAATGCAGGATCAATTGAAGATTTAGGAGGGATAATGCCTGGGGCAGCAACCATTCAAAATGGTGCATTATGCCACGACAATTTTTGAATCAAGGCACCGCTAACTTAAAAAATCCATTAAAAATCCGGGACTAATTATTTCTGTGAAATTGAAATTTCCAGGATGTTCAGATCAGTTTTATTTACAAAATTATGGCCATAATAGTATCCCCCCCCCCAGTCACACAACATGATAGTAGTATTCTAGTATTTGAGGGGGTCAGTATGGAAAGAAGAGGGGGTCAAATTATTCTACAAAGCACTAGTGGGCAGGACAAGTAACAATGGTTGGAAACTAATCAAAGAGAGAAGCAACCTGGAATTAAGGAGAAACTTCCTATCAGTGAGGACAATTAACCAGTGGAACAGCTTGCCTTCAGAAATTGTGGGCGCTCCATTACTGGAGGTTTTTAAGAAGAGACTAGACAGTCACTTACCTGAAATAGTATAGGTTCTCCTACTTGAGAAGGGAGATGGACTAGAAGACCTCCAAGGTCCCTTCCAGCTCTATTCTATTCTCTCTGTCAGTTTCCCACAACCAAAGTCAATGGAGAAGTTGGCAGGAAATCAGAAGTCACTCTCTGCTTTTCGGCCTGCCTGTGCTCATTCGGTTTATTTGTTTAGGTAGGTAAATATCGACTTATTACTGAATTTTGTTTGCTGATACAGATAGTCCTCAACTTACAACAGTTCATTTAGTGACCTTTTAAAGTTATAATGGCACTGAAAAAAGTGACTTATGACTGTTTTTCACACAATTGTTGCAGCATCCCCATGGTCATGTGATCAAAATTCAGACGCTTGGCAACTGACACATATTTATGACGACTGCAGTGTGATCCCCTTTTGCGACCTTTTGACAAGCAAAGTCAATGGGGAAGCCAGATTCACTTAACAACTGTGTTAGTATCTTAACAACTTCAGAGATTCACTTAACAACTGTGGCAAGAAATGTTGCAAAACGGGGCAAAACTCACTTAACAACTGTCTCACTTAGCAGCAGGAATTTGGGGCTCAGTTCGAATCGTAAATTGAGGACTACCTGTACAATTTTTCTATTTATAATATATAATCTCCTTAGGTGATGACAGCACCATCCAGCATTGTGATAAAAAAAAAATACTGTCAGCCAAATTATGCCGCGTGGAAAGAGAAGACGAAAGTCATGGTCAAGAGGTGACCACAAATGTCGTCAGAATGCAGCAAGGCGGAGACGAGAACAAGAATCGGATGAGGCTAGAGCAGCTCGACTCCAGGATCAGAGATTCAGGACAAAGAAAAAGAGGGAAAAAGAGACAGAGGAGGAGAGGCATGTGCGGCTTCAGAATGACAAGGAAAGGCAGAGAAGGAGGAGAAAGAAAGAGACAGAGGTGGAGAGGCATGTCCGCCTCCAGGATCAGAGAGAAAGAACCAAGAGAAGAAGGTTAGAAGAAACACAGGAGGAAAGGGCTGCCCGTCTCCAGAAAGACAGAGAAAGGCACAGAATGAGGAGGCAAGCAGAGAGAGAGAAGGAAAGGGAAGATCAACTTGAGAATATGTGGCAAAGAGAAATTAGTGCAAGAGTTGCAGAACAGGACGCCTGCCTTCGACAACAAAGCCTCCTCAGAGAAAGAACAAAGCAAAACGCACGACTCGTATGGTGTAATATTTCTTCCAAGGTTGGTGTGATGACCAAAGTCTGGCCTCATTGTGGTGCCTGACTAACTACCTTTCTTTCAAAGGATGGCCCCAACGATGAGTTACAGGGCTGTCTGGTTTATTCTGTCACTGTCAAATACATCCGTTTGCTGGAGTTTAATTTAATAGATTTGTCTGAAAATATTTGACTTTGGGTGTGTGAGAGTGCTGGGCAGCATTTTTCATCAGAGGATGATATACACGTAGACCTTGCTTACCAACTGCCTCATGCAGCGACTCATAACTTTGTGACCAAAGCTTGCATTTATGGCCTTTCCACCATCCCTCAGTCACATCATTGCGATGATGATGATCAGTGGTGAAATCTAAAATTTGTTACTACCGGTTCTGTGGGCGTGGCTTGGGGAGGAGGTAATGTGACTGGGTGAGCGTGGCCAATTTATTTATTTTTTTACTTTTAAAACCATTTTTTCTACAACCTTTTCAGCAAAGAGGTTATAAAAAAATGGTTTCAAAAGGCTCTGACGATCGCAGCTGAGTTGCCTGATTGGCAGAGGCTTTTTAAAAAACTCAGCTGGGATCATCAGAGGCATTTAAAAGAAAAAAAGGGTTTTTTTTCTTTTAAATGCCTCTGACGATCGAAGTTGAGTTGCACAATCATCAGAGGCTTTTTTTTTTTTACTTTTAAAAGCATTTTTTCGGCCGAAGAGGTTGTAGAAAAAATGCTTTTAAAAGTAAAAAAAAAGCCTCTGATGATTGTGTGGCTCAGCTGGACATGGGGGTGGGGGGGGGCAGGGATTTTTGCTACGGGTTCTCCGAACCACCTGCCTCCATCATTACCAGATCAGGCGATCCAGTCCGAACCAGGAGCATTTCACCCCTGATGATGATGATGATTACTTGATTTATAGGTCCCTTATCTCATCTAAGAAACTGGGCAGCTCAGTACAGGTAGAAACAATAACGAACAAGTTAAAAAGCAGTATGAAAACATGGAAACTGTCTATAATCAATTTTTTTTTTAAATCACATTCAAACACATAATTCACTCTACAGTAGGTCAATATATCCCCTTTAAGAGCTCCACACCATTGCCAGATCTAGACCTGATGGGAAGCCATGTCTTCAGGGCCTTCGAAAGGCCAAGGGAGACAATGGAAGATAATCACAAAAAATTATGACTGGAAAAAAAACTGGCTTTGTGACTTAATTCTCACATTTATGACCGTTGCAGAGTTCTGCGCTCACATAATGATCATTTGTCCTCTTACCAACCAGCTTGTGACATGCAGTCAATGGAGAAACTAGCAGTAAAATTGTAACTTGTGGGCATGTGATATTCTGTTTTAGCATCCATGCCACTTCAGTTAATGATTGAAGGGGAAATGACATAACTCTTAACATGGTCATGTGATTTTTCATTTAGTGCCTAGCAACATTTTCCAGTCCCAATTGTGGTTGCTAAGCGAGGACTACTTGTATATCTATCTCTACAGAAAATAATTTGATTTAATAATTTAGATACAACTGCCATCTAAATAAGAGTAGGGCGGAATGACCAGGCCCTAAACCAGGGGTGAAATCCAGCAGGTTCTGACAGGTTCTGGAGAACCGGTAGCAGAAATTTTGAGCAGTTTGGAAAACCGGCAAATACCACCTCTGGCTGACCCCAGAGTGGGATGGGAATGGAGATTTTGCAATATCCTTCCCTCAGGAGTGGGGAGGGAATGGGGATTTTGCAGTATCCTTCCCCTGGAGTGGGGTGGGAATGGAGATTTTGTAGTACCCTTCCCCTGCCATGCTCACCAAGCCACGCCCACCAAGTCACGCCCACAGAACTGGTAGTAAAAAAAAATTGATTTCACCACTGCCCTAAACTGAATCACTAATCAAATAAAGAGTTTTTTATACCCCTTTGAAAGGTCAGAATTTCCCAGAGACAAGAGAGCTCATTCTAGGCTCAGAGGACCTTGTACACAAAGGCCCCAAACCTGCAAGCAAAAACCCTGAACAAGGGTGGCTCTGAGGATTGTGAGGATACAGAAAGACCAAGGGACACCAGAAAGGGACTGGGAGGCCCAAAGAACCTGTGGCTTCAACTCTTAATTTATTATTCTATTCCAGTTATATTATGGAGCTACCAAAGCATCATCTAAGAATCTTAACAGCAGCAAATTGTCTTAATCGTAAGAAAAGAATATTTTGCAAATCTTAAAGATGAATGCTATAACTACAGAAAAAGGTCTTTTGATTCCTTTTATGTTGCATTATCGTTATTACTACTTGTTTTTCCTTTCTGTAGCTGCAGGGAGACGCAACTACGGAAGAACAGAAGCGTGTGGTGGTATGCAAAGAAAAAGAGGGAACTGACAACAGGAGAAGAGGTCCTTTCATTGTCCAAGTCAGGACCATCAGGGACTTTTTGACTGAGGATGGCCCATCGCACCTTAAGATGGAGTCAGAGGATGAAATACACCAGTGCTGGGACTCTAAAAGACAGGAACTCTTGAAAAGAGCAGCAAGGTTTCCCGCAGCACAATCTCTTTTGGAAGAAGATGCCAAAGATTTCCTGACCTCCTTGGAGAGAGTCAAGGAGGATCTGCAGGAGGAGAGCTCTGGGAAGACCAGAGGGGAGGCTGTACCCCAAAGAGACCCGAACATCAGTGGGAAAGCTTGGATGGGTAGGGAAAAGCTGGATTTCTGCATGAAGGTGAAAATGGAAGAGGAAGTTGAACTGGAGAGCCAGGGGGCCCTACACCTCAGGCAGTTCATCCTTCAGGATGCTGAGGAGGTATTCAGCCCCCTAAAGCTTTAAAAGGAGGGAAAATGTGGGTGGGGGGTTGGGGAGAGATGGTAAGGAATTATTATAAAGATACTTTTTCATAATTGTCGTAACTGCGAATGGTTGCTAAATACGAACTACAGTCACTGTTTCGCTGACCTTATTGCCAGCCCCAATTATGGTCTATCTACACTCTTTCGTTTCAAGTAGTAGTATAATATTACTGTGCCTAATTTTGTACTTATATAAAACAACGAATTCTCAGGTTAGGAAGGTGTTTGGAACTGGAATTGTCCCCTTTGTTCAGTGCCATTCTAACTTCGAATAATTTCTGAATGAGTGCTGTAATGTGAGGACAGCAATACTTGTAAACCAAATTTTCATACATTGAGGTGGCATTTGTCGGTTTTCTGAACTGCTCAAAATTTCCACTACCGGTTCTCCAGAACCTGTCAGAACCTGCTGGATTTCACCCCTGGTTCAGACCCTGACTTACTTTGTTCCATACTATTAAGTCTGTCTACATTTTAAAACATTCAGAGAGCTAAAATGGAATAACCATTGACAATGATCCCAAAGGTACCTTTTCAAGAGGCAACTGGATTTCTGGTTTTTCTTTGAAGACGTTTCGCTTCTCATTCAAGAATATTCTTCAGGGCTTCCGGTTTGCTGCTGGCCGCCGCCAGACGTTCCTTTGGGATCGTCAGCTTCCATTCCCTGTCAGAGCCGCCGTTACAGCGGATGGCGGCTCGAAAAAACTCCGTTTCCAAGAGGAAACGGAGATAGAGCCGGCAGGGGTGGGTAGAACTCTCCGCAGAGTCCCAAAAGTTTTTTTTTAACTTTTGGGACGGAGCGGATGAGAAGCCCCATATCCCCTGCCGCTGCTCCGGGCTTTGGGAGACCTCTGCTTATGCAGAGCCAGGCGTCAAGAGCAAGCCTGCGAATTCAACAGAATAATTAAAGAAATGACGAGCTGGACCCTTAATACTGAACCGCAAGTATTTCACCTTTCCAAAATCTATCTAAGAGAAAAGAGGAGAGGAAAAGAGGGAAAAAGAATCTTTTAAAATGGCGTCTGCTGTGGCTGGAGAAGGGCTAAAAGGGAAAGTCCTTCCATTTCTTCTTACTACAATGTAGCGGAATAAATATCACTGGCTACATTTGTAGATAAAACCTCGCTCCTGTGCTGTTGATTGAAAAGAAGTTTTTTTTTTCTTTTTTAAGGGAAAGTTCTTTTGTTTTCTATTTCTTCTCTCTTTTTTGCTAAATCTTGTCTGTGTGGGAAATGGCATCGGGACTTACACAGCTGGACAAATGGGGGGGGGAACTTCCCCTCTCAAGAAATTGCGCCAACAAATTTCAACTTTCCAGCGTCAGAAACCCGATTTTAATATATTAGAATTTATCCTTGAAGAGATTGTAAGAAGGGATGAGATTGTGAACCAGCAACTTGAAAAATTTAAGCAGGAAATTAAAGAAATTGGTGAATTGGTCAAATCAAAGTTTGACTTTTTGAATCAAAAGATTTTAAAAGCTGCTAATGGTTTATCAGGCTTTCTGATTCGGGTGGATGCAAAGACTAAATTATTAGAGTCTAAAATGGAGGAAATTGAGGAGAATTTGGATGACATGACTCAAAAAATTAAAAAGGATTTGATAAACATTCAGGATAATAGCTCGGAAGACAAATCTAAAATGGAGACTGACCAAAAGATTGGTAATGAAGAAAATGTACAACAGAGGATTGAAAGAGAAGTTTTAATGATTCAATATAATTTTACAGAATATGCAATTAGACTGAGAGGTTTGCAGGAAAATAATAGAGATGATCTAAGGAAAATATCTTCTGAAATTCTGGCTGGGATCTTAAAGGTTCAACCTGATGAAGTGTATTGTAGGATTGATAGAATTTACAGAATAAACTCCTGGTTGGCAAAGCAAAGGCAATTGCCTAGAGATGTGGTGATCTATTTTACAGATAAAGAAATTAGGAATAATATTGTGCAGAACTCTTTTAATTCTACCTTGCAATTTCATGAAAGAAAGATTTGGATTTTTAAGGAGCTCCCGACTAAAATGCTGATGGAGAGGAAGAAATTTGGCTTTCTAGTGACTGAATTAAAAAAAAGAAATATCCTATTCAGGTGGGACACCCCAGTTGGCCTAATATTGAGATATCAAGGAATAAGATATCAATTGCATACTGTTGAAAAAGCGGAAGATTTTTATCAAAAAATTTTAAAAATGAATTTAACACCGTTAGGCATAATACAGGATAAGCAAAAGGAGTTGGAAACAAAAGGAAAACATCAAATTACAGAGGCTGTGATGGATAAATTGTCTTTGGACTCCCTGGATACCCCAGCTGGACTGTCTATAAATAAGAGAGCAGTGTCATCCGACTCCAACGTGATGAACCATCAAGTCACAGACAAGTGCGCAAATCAATCAGTTGAAATACAAGTGATGGAGAAGAAAGATGAGATGATAAAACTAACCCAACAACAACAATACATAAAGCAGAATGAAAATCAACTAGCAGACACACAATTGGTAGGCAAGAAATGAGGATGGAAATTCAACCCGGAAAAGAAAAAGAAAAGAAATAGATCGCATAAAAACAGCAATTTCTAAACTATGCAACAGTGATGCCAGGGACTTTAAAAAATGAATGAATATTTGAAAAGATAGTGGAGGCGAACAATTGTCTGATACTATCCTGAGGATTGTGGCAGATCTCTGCAAGGCCATGATTTTGGGATGTGAAAAGAGCCTCACTTTGTTGGATTTGAATCATCTAAAAATTTTTTTTTTTTTTTTGGTAAATATATTATAATCATTTTGAGTTATAAGGCAGGAGAGTCTCGCCGGGGCATGCAGAAGATCTGGATGTTACTCAGTAGGATGATGGGAATTAATAATCCTGATGAATACCACAACTATAACCATATGGATATAATTATAATTATAATGTCACTCGGGTGGTTGTTTTTGCTTTTATACAGATGCGAGGATATCTACTACTGATGGGGGCAGAAGATGACTGGAGATTTTGAACAAACTGTTGCACCAGCATGTTATTTTACCCTATTATGGGTGATGGATTTAACAATCCAGAGGAAAGACATCAAAGAAGATACTATATGGATTATAAATTTAAAGTTATTGTTTTTTCCTTTTTTACAAAATGGAATGCATATATAGATATGTGTATATCTTAGTAATGTGGGCAGTGGATTATATCTAGAATTGTACTGCATGATTTTGTAGGAATTGAAGGGTTGAAATAGGTTAGTTTACTGATAGATTAGTTTAAGAAAAAGGATTCTTAAGTCATATATTTAGGGGAGTGGAGGACTTAACAATTCAGTGGAAAGATACTAAAGAAGATATATTTTTTTCTCTTCTTTTTTTTTTCTTCTTTTTATAAAATGGGATGCATATATAGATATGTGTATATTTTAGTAAAGTGGGTAGTGGATTATATCTAGAATTGTACTGTATGATTTTAAGTCATATATTTAGAGGAGTGGAGGAATTGGACAGAATTGAATAAATGTTAAATTTGGATGCAGGGAGAAGGTCGATTTAAAGTGTTATATTAATATATATAAAAGATTAAAGGTTAAATTGTAATAATACTCAATAAGCTTAACATGTTAAGGGTCAGTACCTCGAGAAGGGATTAAGGGAAAGGAAAGATATTATGTATATAACTAGTTATGAAATAGCCTATTGTTGTGAAGAAGTCACAGGGGGGGTTGGGTGGAAAGGGTGGGTTAGGGAAGAGGGGGGGGGGGAAAGGGGGAAAAACTTGTATTTGAAAACTTTTTCAATAAAAAAAAAAAAAAGAATATTCTTCAGCTCAGAGCTGAAGAAGCTTCTTGGATAAGAAGCGAAATGTCTTTCAAAGAATAACAAGGAAGCCCAATTGCTGCTTGAAAAAGCATTTTTGGGACAACCATGACCTGGATGACTGAGAATCTCCATAGACTTTGACATTTTGAGACCTTTCTAGCCTGGTTTTATCCAGGTTAGAACTGTATAAAGCCCGCTTTTCTAACCAACATCTCTGGTGAAGTAGGGAAGATTTTTTTTGGTTCTGTCTTGCCCAAATTGGTTTCAGCGTTATTCATCTTGGAGGGAATAGAAAGCATGCCTGGTGGGTGTTTTCTGCAGGACTTCTTTGAGTTGAATCAAATTTGCTTTTGCTTTTTCAGGCACCCCAAGCCCTAGAGGATACGAAGCTAAAATCTCCCAAATTAGAGGAAGAGGCCTTTGAGATTGTGAAGGTGAAACTTCCCTGAAGATAAATCAAGAGAATGATTGGGAGGCCGACTCACTAGGTGAGGATTCAGAATCATTGCAAACATTCATGGGGTGTTTGAGCCAAGATAGTTCTCTCTTTTTGAAACCCAGGGAAGTGCCAGCATCTTGTGGGAAGATCTGAAGAAGTAGATGTTTGGAATACTCCAATGAAAAGAGTCAATAAATTATTTTTCTTGTTTCTGGGATTTTAAAGAAAGCCATAAATCCAACAGGGGCACAAAGGTACTCAGGAAATAAAGCCAACAAATCTTTCCTGCCTGAAGAATGCGATCAAAACTAAAATGAAGTCAATTTTCAATGTGGGGAAAAAGATCAAAATTAAGAGGAGCCGGAGATGGTGTGCAGCCATCAGTGTTCCAAAATATTCTACATGTCGATGTTAAAGCATAAGCTGAACAAATGCTTACACTTTTATAAAATTAATAGCCCTCCATTATGCAACAGGGAAGCATTCCCTCAAGAATATATATATATATATATATATATATATATATATATATATATATATATATGTATGTATGTATGTATGTATGTATGTAGGTCTTTGGTTATTCGGGTCTTCTCCCACATAAAATTGGAAGTGTCTTGGCGACGTTTCGACGAAGTCTCATTCGTCATCTTCAGGCTGGTGTTCTCGGCTTCGTGCTTCCAGGAGCAATGTGAGATCGCAGCTGTCTCTTCCTTTTAACTGCTAGTGGGGGTGTGAGCTGATTGGGTGGGAACTTGGCTGTGTTCTGATTGGGTGGAGGTGTGTTCTGATTGGTTAGGGGCTCGGCTGTGCTCTGATTGGATGGGGGGTTGGTTGTGCTCTGATTGGCTGGGGGTGTGTTCTGTTTGGGTGGGGGCTTGGTTGTGCTCAGCTTAGTCTGAGTTGCAGGGGGATTTGAGCTGGTGAGCTGCGTTGTTGTTGTTTGGCTTCGTGTTTGTGGCCGTGCGAGCTCTTCATGGTGGGTGTCAGTCTGCTTCATGTATGGATTGGAGAGGTTTAAAGTGGCTAATGATGCAGCTGCAGTCTGGCTTCTGGTCCTTGGTCGTGGCTCATTATCAGTGTGGGTTTGAGTCTGCTTTCTGCGTGGATGTGTGGTGGTGACATCCTGTGTGGCTCTCGTGAGTGTGGGTCTGGTGTCATTCGTCGGGTTAGGGACCCGTTTGTCAATAAGGGCGGGTTTCCAAATGGCTGGTAGGCGGGAGGTATCGTCTCGTTTGTTCATGCTGTGTGGGCGTTTTTCTATCTCGATGGCTTCTCTGATTATTCTGTTGTTAAAGTGTTCAGTTTTGGCGATAGTTCTGGTCTTTTTAAAGTCAATATCATGTCCTGTGGCTTTAAGGTGTTGGACCAGGGAAGAAGTTGGTTCTTCTTTTCTGACTGAGTTCTTGTGTTCTTCTATGCGTGCACTTATTCGTCTGTTGGTTTGTCCGATGTATGTGGTGGGGCAGGCGGTGCATGGGATTTCATATACTCCTTGATTTTCTAACTCAATTTTGTCTTTGGGGTTCCTTAGGATGGTGGATATTTTTCGGTTTGTGCAGAATGCTGTCTTGATGTTATGTTTGTGGAGGATTTTGCTTATTCTGTCTGTGGTGCCTTTTATGTATGGGAGGAGGGCTTTGCCGTTTTCTTGTTCTCTGTCTTGGATTTTAGTGGGGGTTTCTTTTTGGATTAGGTTGGTGATCTTATTTCTTTGGAATCCATTGGATGTTAGTACATTAGTGAGGGTGTGTAGTTCGGTTTTTAGGTGTTGTTCGTCGGCTAAGCGTTTTGTTCTGGAAATGAGTGTCTTGGCTACAGAGTTGATCTGGGCAGGGTGGTGGTGTGAGAGTGCGTGCAGATAGCGGTTTGTGTGTGTTTTCTTCTGGTAGATAGTGTGTCCTAGGGAGCCATTGGATTTTCTGTAGACTAAGACATCCAGGAAGGGAAGTTGGTTGTTCGCTTCTGTTTCCATGGTGAACTGTATTTTGGGGTGTAGGCTGTTGAGGTGTGTGAGGAAGTTGTCCAGTTTTTCTTTCCCATGTGGCCAGATTATGAAGGTGTCGTCCACATATCTGAGCCAGAGTTTGGGTTTATGATCAGATTTTTCTAGAGCTTGGGTTTCAAAATATTCCATATAGAGGTTGGCAATGACAGGTGAGAGGGGTGATCCCATGGGTGCTCCTTCTGTTTGTTTGTATTTCTGTCCATTATAGATGAAGTATGTGTTGGATAGGCAGTGGTTGGTCAGATCTAAGATGTGCTTGGGGGGGTTATATTTGTTTTGGATAACTGTCAAGGCTTCTTTGATTGGTACTTGGGTGAAGAGGGATATGACATCAAAGCTCACGAGTAGGTCACTGGGCTGTAAGTTTTGTTGCTTTATGATGTCTATGAACTGGAATGAGTTTTTTACGTATGAGGTGATGGATTCTGCATAGGGCTGTAGTTGTTTGGCGAGAAATTTGGCTAGGTTTTGTAGAGGTGAGCCTATGGAGCTGACTATGGGTCTAAGTGGGGTTCCTTCTTTGTGTATCTTGGGGAGACCATAGAGCTTAGGGCATCTGGATGATTTCTCTCTGGGTATGATTCTTTGCTGAATCTCTTCGCTGATGGGGGAGGCTTTTATTTTGGATCTGGTGGTTTTTTCCAGGTAGGTGGTGGGGTCTGTGTTTAGGGGTTTGTATATGGAGTCTTGGAGTAGGTTGTTTAATTTGGTTTGGTAGTCAGATGTGTTCATAACCACCGTGGCATTGCCCTTGTCTGCTGGTAGGATTATTATGCTGGTGTCTTCTTTCAGGTTAAGTAGTGCTGTCTGTTCCTCTTTGGGTAAGTTACTTTTGGGTGGCTTGCTGGTGCAGAGGATGTTGGTGATTTCGAGTCTGATTCTGTTTGCATCGTCGGGGTTGATTTTGGTCAGGCTGGTTTCAACTCCGCATATAATGGTTTCAGTGGGGATGGTTTTGGGAGCGACTGCAAAGTTGAATCCTTTGGAAAGGACATTGGTTTCGGCTTTGGTGAGGATCCTATCTGAGATGTTATGCACTGTTTGTTTCATGTGTGGCTGTGAGGGTGGAGGGGATTGTTTCTGGCGTTCTTGTAGTCTTCGGAATTTGTTGGTGTGTGTGTCTGTCTTGAGGGTGGTCTGTGTTTCGGCTCTCCAGACGGCAAGTTGTTTGGATTTGTCCCAAAGTGCGGGGTGGATCTTGTTGCTGAGTTTGAGGTGAAGTGTGAGGAGATCCTTGTTGATTCGGTCTAGGAGGAATCTTTTTCTGTGGAGTTCATTTCTGATTAGGGCTAGTTCTGTTCTTTTCAGAATGCGTTTGGTGGCTGCAGAGTTGGAGTGGAATTTCAGTTGGAAGCCTGTGGGGATTAAATTTTGATCTCGGCAGTTGCGTAGGAATGCAAGGTCACATAAAATGGAAGCTCTTTGGACTTCGAGTTTTTCATAGGTCCTGGTCAGATGGTGGATATCCTCCCCGTAGAGGTGCGATATTTGTTTTCTCAGGTTTTCGCGGGTGTTTGTATGTAGGTCTTTGGTTATTCGGGTCTTCTCCCACGTAAAATTGGAAGTGTCTTGGCGACGTTTCGACGAAGTCTCATTCGTCATCTTCAGGCTGGTGTTCTCGGCTTCGTGCTTCCAGGAGCAATGTGAGATCGCAGCTGTCTCTTCCTTTTAACTGCTAGTGGGGGGTAGTGATAATGAGCCACGACCAAGGACCAGAAGCCAGACTGCAGCTGCATCATTAGCCACTTTAAACCTCTCCAATCCATACATGAAGCAGACTGACACCCACCATGAAGAGCTCGCACGGCCACAAACACGAAGCCAAACAACAACAACGCAGCTCACCAGCTCAAATCCCCCTGCAACTCAGACTAAGCTGAGCACAACCAAGCCCCCACCCAAACAGAGCACAGCCGAGCCCCTAACCAATCAGAACACACCTCCACCCAATCAGAACACAGCCAAGTTCCCACCCAATCAGCTCACACCCCCACTAGCAGTTAAAAGGAAGAGACAGCTGCGATCTCACATTGCTCCTGGAAGCACGAAGCCGAGAACACCAGCCTGAAGATGACGAATGAGACTTCGTCGAAACGTCGCCAAGACACTTCCAATTTTACGTGGGAGAAGACCCGAATAACCAAAGACCTACATACAAACACCCGCGAAAACCTGAGAAAACATATATATATATATATATATATATATATATATATATATATATATATATATATATATCTGCTCAGAACATGGGATGTTTCAGTTGGAAAACAAACCTCATGAAGAAGATCCATAGAAGCACAGAAGTCATATAAAAGCCACAAAGGTTTCAATGCAAAATTTGATTAAACATAAGAAGTCCTGCACAGAAGAGAAGTTCTAAAAATGCACCGAATGTGGAAGAGCTTTTGTGGAAAAGGAGGTTCTGGTCAAACGCCTGAGGATTCATATGGGAGAAAAACCACATAAATGTTCCAGCAGCAGAAAATGTTTATTGGGCAGATGCCCTCATCCAACGCAACAGGATCCATACAGGAGAGAAGCTGTAATGAATCCTCAAGTTTGAGACAAGTTTCTGGATCAGCTGCCCCCTTAACTTCTTAAAAGGACAGACACGGGTGAGAAACTACAAGTGTTTGGAAAGCTTCAGTGGGAGAATGTTACAGGTGAAACATGAGAGGATCCACATGAGTGCAAAAATCTTACCAAGTGCTCCAAGTGTGGGCAAAGCTTTTGAACCAGTCTCTAATTGAAAACACACAAAAGGACACACAGTGTAAGCTGCGGGCAGACTTTTAGTTAGAGGTCAAAACTCATGATCCATATGTGGGCCATACCGGAGAGATTCCGTATCCTGAGGTGTTGGAAAAGCTTTGTATCTAGCACACATCTTAGGAAGCATACTATACACCACCCAAGCTAGAAATCCCATGTGCTCAAGCTGTGGGAAAAGCATCAGTAAGAAATCCAACTTGGTGGTCCACGAGCGGATTCATACCAAAGAGGAACCACACGGCTGCTCCTTGTATAAAAAAGATTCTGTATTTCTTCCATGTTTCATAAACCCCTGAAAATCCACCCAGGAGGGACATT
The DNA here is from genome assembly GCA_022577455.1 of Arizona elegans. Taxonomy (NCBI): domain Eukaryota; kingdom Metazoa; phylum Chordata; class Lepidosauria; order Squamata; family Colubridae; genus Arizona; species Arizona elegans. Next base: position 5,118,552 of record JAKOOJ010000012.1, on the reverse strand, counting down.
CTTAGAGGACAGGATTGGTGTTCAAACCTAACACGCAGTCTTAGAGATTGTGGAAAATATCCAGGGATGATACTAGCACTGGAGTGAAACAGCAGGAGTCACAAAGGACGTTGGTAGCTTTTAAAAATATTGACACATTACAGTGTTATAAAGAAGTACTTGTTTCACACTGGAATTCTTTGTTCAATCTCTCGGATCGCAGGCAGGTTAGAAATGACCTTTTTCTGAAATTTTGGTAGAGGTAGGTCTTGACTTATGACCACAATTGAGCCCAAAATTTATGTTGCTAAGTGAAACATTTGTTAAGTGAGTTTTGCCCCCATTTTACGACCTTTCTTGTTAAGTGAATCATTACAGTGGTTCAGTTAGTAACATTGTTATTAAGTGAATCTGGCTTCCCCGTTGACTTAACTTTTCAGAAGGTCACAAAAGCGTGATCACCTGATCCTGGGACACTGCAACCATCATAAATATGAACCAGTTGCCAAGCATCTGAATTTTAATCATATGACCAAGGGGACTCTGCAACGGTCATAAGTGTGAAAAATGGTCATAAATCACTTTTTTCAGTGCCATTATAACTGAACAGTCACTAAAGGAACAGTTGTAACTCGAGGACTAGTTGAGACTGACACGACTAAATAGATCAGGGGATCAATATCTATAAGAGATGTTGCTCTGTGTAATATCAGGCACAACCTTCCTGAATACATTTGTGGTGCATTCCTGAATATATTTGTCCTCTGTAGAGGATTTGGGAGAGGAACTGCAGCCTAACAGCAAAACTTATTCAGTAGGGAATCTTTGGGTGGCAAAAAGCGATTTTTTCCCCCCTAAAAGTGCCCTCATAGGCATTTGAGCTCTGGTGATGTAGTGGTTAGCATGCAGTATTGCAGGCTAACTCTGTCCACAGTCTGGAGTTCATTCCTGACGGGCTCAGGGTTGACTCAGCCTTGCATCCTTCTGAGGTTGGTAAAATGACCCAGTTTCTCCATATTGGGAGAAATATGCTGACATTGTAAACCGGTCAGAGAGTGCTGAAAAGTGCCATGGGGCGGTATATAAGTCTAATTGCTATTGCTATAGGCCCACACCCATTCCTCTCCTTCACCATTTTATCGAGGCCTGCTCCTACTACACATTATCCGTCCTGTGATTAGATGAGACTGTACGGTTGTGACTTTTTTTGACTACACCCTGTTTTCCGTGAAAAAAGTTAGCAGTCCTAATATGCTTAAAAGTTTCTAAAATGAAACTAAGGTTTGTTCTAAGAGCAAAACTTGTTAAACTTGTAAAAATGTTGGAAACAGACCTATAACCACAATGTAGTGCTGGAAATATATTTTACTGTTTTGCTCCATTGAGTTTATAGGAAAAAGAATGTACATTGTAGAAATAAAATTATTGTTACTGCTGTTCAAGAAATGCACACTCTCATTCTCTTCCCCCCTCAGTTCCGTTCATTTTTCTTCCTCAAACAATCCTCCGGATCCCTTATTAAGCCTCAATCTGCAAATGTTCATCAGATGAAAGCTCAGGTGGATTTTGGCTGGATTGAGAAGCTAACCATTGGCTTAGAATTGGGATGAGAGACCACTGGGAAACCCTTTAGAAGAATCATCCCAGGGAAACCAGTAACCATTTACCTTCCTTTCTATTGTCAAGAAAGCAAGGTAGACTTATCTTGTAGTAAACAAACAAAAATTAACGGGTTTTTGTAAAAGTTGATCCATAAATAAGTTGGCTGGCCTATATGTAGGGGAAAGAGTGGCAGAATCTGGGGGCGGAGTTAAAAGAGGGAATCAACCTAGAATCACTACGTAGCCACAAGCAAACTAAGTGTCCAACCATCCTTGAATTCTGTTGACCCTTATGTAACTCCTAGCGTGTCCTAACCATTAGTTAAAAATACTCCTGTGTACAGGCACTAGCAATAAATTAGTTTAATTTGATTCATTTGACTTCCTGTGTCTTTCGCACCTGACACCTTCAGCAGCCAGGCATCTCTAGATATCAGCTGGTAGGGATGGATTTCTCATAACACACACTCATATCCCTCCAGAAACAAAATCTCCCACCCTTAACCTGTGCAAATGCAGCCTGGGCTTTGCTCGGTAAAGCTGTAAGATGAGGCCACATGATCCTGTGCTTAGCAACCAGGAAAAGTGACATCATAACTGTCACGGTCATGTGAGTTTACTGCTTAGTGACTGTGATGCTTTAACAAACTGATTTCCAGGCTCAAAAAATGGATTTTATATCCTTTTGAGAGGCTAGATTTCCTCAGAGACAAAAAGAACTCATTCTGTGCTCGCAGGACCTTGTTTGTAAAGGCCCCAAACCTGCAGGCTCCAGTTGTATTACTAGTTCAGTTTTTATTAGGAAGCTATAAAAAGTTGGAAGCCCTAGGCAGGTAAGCGGCAGCTTCCAGGTGGGGGAGAGACTGAGGGGATATGTGCCAGTCTGGGGGAGATGCCAGGTGGGCTGGGGACAGTGGTGAAATTAATTTTTTTACTACCAGTTCTGTGGGTGTGGCTTGGTGGGTGTGGTGTGGCTTGGTGGGCATGGCAGGGGAAGGATACTGCAAATCTCCATTCCCACCCACTCCAGGGGAAGGATATTGCAAAACCTTCATTCCCTCCCCACTCCTGAGGGAAGGATATTGCAAAATCTCCATTCCCACCCCACTCTGGGGCCAGCCAGAGGTGGTATTTGCCGGTTCTCCGAACTACTAAAAATTTCCGCTACAGGTTCTCTAGAACCTGTCAGAACCTGTTGAATTTTACCCCTGGTTGGAGAGCATACAGGTGTACGAGCTTGGGTGCGAGGGTGCAAAGGAGGGCAGCAAAGGTCAGGGAAAATGTACAACAGTGTGGGGAAGTTGCATGTGAAATATCACCTGGGTTGGGAAGAGTGCGTGGGATTGTGAGTGGGTATAAGGATGCAAGGGAAGGTGGCAATGGTCAGGGAGGGTGCACTGGTATGCAAGTGGGTTTGTGAGATGAGTGAATCCAGAGAAGGGCAACTAAAATGGTGTAAGGTCTGAAGGACAAAACGTATCAGAAGAGATTGGAGGAACTGAATATGTATTGCCAGGAGGGAAAGAGGTGGCATGATTGAAACTTTTAAATTTATTTAAAAGTGTGAATAATGTTCTAGACGGCCGTATTTGTAATATTAAGCAAAAATCAAGAACATGGGCATAAAAAATGTGATTAAAGGGCTGAAGCAGTGGTGGATTCTCCCCGGTTCGGACCGGTTCGCAAGAACCGGTAGTAAAACCGGCGGGAGGCCCTGCCCACCATCCCGGATGTCGTCATCAGCAATCTGCGCATGTGCAGAAGTTGCGAACCGGTAGTAAAGGTAAGTAGAACCCACCCCTGGACTGAAGGCTAAGCATACGAGGATCAGTTTCAGGAATTGGGCATGTCTAGTTTAATGAAAGAAGGACTAGGGGTGACATGACAGCATTGTGCCAATACCTAAGGGGTTGCTGCAAAGAAGAGGGGGGTCAAGCTATTCTCCAAAGCACCTGAAGGCAGGACAAGAAGCAATGGATGGATACTAATCAAGGAGAAAACCAAAGTAGAACTCGGGAGAATTTTCCTAACCGTGAGAATAATTAACCAGGGGAACAACTTGCCTTCAGAAGTTATGGTTACTCCAAGACTGAAGGTTTTTAAGTAGAAACTGGACAGCCACTTGTGTAAAATAGTACCGTTTGTTTGAAATGGTATCCATGATGGCAAACCTATGGCACGCGTGGGCACGTGAGCATTGCTCTAGCTCAGCTCCAGCATGCATGTCCATGCCAGCTAGCTGATTTTTGGGCCTTCCAGTCCCACCAAAAGTCGGGAAACGGGCTGTTTCCAACCTCCGAAGGGCCTCCGGGGGGATGGGGAAGGCTGTTTTTGCCCTCCCCAGGCTCAAAGAAAGCCTTTGGAGCCTCGGGAGGGTGAAAAACGGGCCTACCGGGCCCACCATGCCAAAAGCGGGGGGAGTGGGGGGGTGTCATGCATGCATTGAATTATGGGTGTGGGCACACGCACGTGTGATCCCCCTGTGCTCCCCCCGCTTTTGGCACACGATGGCAAAAAGGTTAGTCATCACTAGTATAGGGTTTCCTGCTTGAGCAATGGGTTGGGTTAGAAGACTTCCAAGATCCCTTCCAACTCTGTTATTCTGTTAATTCTGTTAACCTCAAACTGACAGCAGGGAAGTTCAAAAATAATGTTCACATTACCTCACAGAAAGAGTAACGGAAGCTTGAAACCAATTTCCAGTGGAGGATCAATCATCAGTAACAGAGTTTAAATGTTCTTGGGATAAACATATGTCCATCATCAATAAAAAATTTAAAAATAAAATAAAAAATAATTAAAATTAATCAATAAATTAATTATTGTAAAAAGAAAATCCCCGCGTCAATTCAGTGATGCGGTGGATGCAGGGCTGGATTTAGATGAAAAGAGGCCCTAGGCTATTCCACTTATGAGGCCCTTTCACCTATAATGAAAGTGTAATTTTAATTTTGCTAACAATTTGAATGTAGGCCCCTCTTGATCTTGAGGCTGAAGCCTAGTTAGCCTATAGGAAAATCCGGCCCTGGGTGGATGTGATGTGCCGGTGCCTGGAGGCTGTGAGGCTGTGATGGGAGTCAAAAGGCTCAGACTTAACCCAGACAAGACCGAGTGGCTGTGGGTATTTCCTCCTAAAGACTATGTCGATTGTCCATCCTTCTGGGGGGGGGAGAAATTGTCCCCCTCAGAATGGGCTCGCAATTTGGGTGTCCTCCTAGACTCACAGTTAAGATTAGAGCAACATCTGACTGCTGTGGCTAGGGGGAACCTTTGCACAGGTTCGCCTGGTGCAGCAATTGCAACCCTACTTGGATTGGGAGGCTCTCCTCACAGTTACTCATGCCCTTGTCATCTCACGGTTAGATTATTGCAATGCAGTCTACATGGGGCTACCCTTGAAAAGTGTTCAGAGACTACAGTTGGTCCAGAACGCAGCTGCGCGAGCTGTTGTGGGTGCACTTAGGTACACTCACATTACACCAATTCTCCGCGAGCTGCACTGGCTCCCTATTGGTCTCCGGTCACAATTCAAGGTGTTGGTTATTACCTTTAAAGCCCTACAGGGCTCAGGGCCAGGTTGTCTTCGAGACCGCCTTCTGCCACATAGCTCCCAGCGACCGGTAAGATCCCACAGAGTTGGTCTCCTCCGGGTCCCATCAGCTAAACAATGTCGGCTGGCAGGCCCGCGGGGGAGGGCCTTCTCTGTGGCTGCCCCGGCTCTCTGGAACCAGTTACCTCCTGAGGTCCGGACCATCCCCACCCTATTGGCCTTCCAAAAAGCGGTGAAGACCTGGCTTTTCCGGCAGGCCTGGGGCCATTGATCTCGCTTTTGTGATCTGGCGAGATCTGGCCATGAATGGTGTGAATGAGTTTTTAATGTTTTTAATGTTTTTAATTTTTCAATGTCTTTTTATAATGATTTTTTAAATGTATTGTGAGCCGCCCTGAGTCTTCGGAGAGGGGCGGCATATAAATTTAATTAATTAAATTAAATTAAATTAAAACAAAAATTCAGAAGGCAGAGTTGATGGACCACTAATTTTTTTTGCCTGCCACCAGTTTTCTTGTGTTTCTATGTTTAATGGTTGGGATGATATGCAAGGATACGTGAATGATAGATAAATAAATTTATTTACAGGTGGTCCTTGACTTACAACAATTCATTTAGTGACTATTCAGAGTTACAACAGCACTGAAAAAAGTGACTTATGACCATTTTTCACACTTACGATGTTGCAGCATCCTACTGTCACTTGGTCAAAAATGTAGATGCTTGGCAACTGATTCATATTTATGACGGTGATCTGTCCCCGTCCCCACACACACACAAACACAGCCAGCCGAGGGTTAAGGAAACACTTTGGAACGCACCCAGGTCTTATCTCCCACTTGGCAGCGATAGACACACCGTCTGCCAAATGCCTTTATTTTCACAAACAGAAAGATAAGATACTTAACGTACAAAAAGTCCAAGCAGAAATAATATTTCTCCCAGCAGTTTCGGACGAGGCTTTAGTGACTATCCAAGGTTTACTTTTGTTCGTCACACGGATCACTGACCACTACCCTCTATTATATAGTCTCTGGGGTGTGGTCCAGTGACTCAGTTCTAATCCCTAGCATGCCTCCTAAGCTGCTGCAATCGTTTATCACGCCTTCGGAGGCGTGCGTCCAGGAATGATGTTTCTTTGTCACTCTGATCCGAACCAGCTGTCTCCCTGCTAATCTCCTCTCCCTAGGCCGGCACCTGAGACAATGCCAGAGGGGAGGGGCCTGGAGAGGGAGGCCTGGCTGACTCCTCTTCCTCATGCTCGGAGCTTTCTTCCTCCGATGGGACAGGCTCAGAGGGCGGGGCCACAACAGACGGTTGCAGTTACCCGGAGGTCATCTAATCTCCTTTTGTGACCTTCCGACAAGCAAAGTCAATGTTGGAAGCCAAATTCACTTAACAATCGTGTTACTAACTTTACAACTGCATTGATTCACTTATCAACTGTGGCAAGAAAGGTCATAAAATGGGGCAAAATTCATTTTACAAATGTAAAGATAACAACATAAATTTTGGGCTCAATTATGATTGTAAATCGAGGACTATTTGTTTTTGTTTTTTTTATTTCTACAGCCACCCATCTCAACAAATGACTGTTGTTTGTTATCTCTGAAAAGATGACCCAATGAATCTTGGCTTGTCTAGTATACTATTCAAACTCTCATTGAGATTATTGGTTGGTCTGTTTGTACTCCCAAGTTAGACCAATCAGTGCACCCAGAGGGGGTATTCAGCCGGTTTGGACCGATTCACCCGAACCGGTAGCGGAAATTGTGGGTGGGCCTGCCCACCCGCCCCGACTCTATGCCATCCTATTTAGGCATGTTTTTGAGGCCGGGTGCATGCACAGAAGGCACGCATGCCAGCAAATCGCATGCACGGAAGGCCAGGCTCATGCGTGGACGCTTCTGCATGCTCACATTTGTGAACCGGTAGGGAAAGTAAGTGAATAGCAACCCTGAGTGCTATTCTGGTGTGCGTTCCACATATTTTTCAAGTGAAAAACCACCTCAAAGTATTTTAATTACATCGACCTGCTGTAGTTTGTGCCCTTCTACTCTCTAGGAGCACTGTTTGGCTCAGGCAAAAAAAAAACAAAACAATTTAACCCTTATCTTGATGAATACCATCAAGCGTTTCTTATATACTAGCGGAGGACAATTTGCCCCTGCAGCTGTAAAACTTTGTGGAGCCAAAACATTGGCCTCAAATTATGTGGGGGACAAAAACTGAAGTCTATTTGAAAAAGGAGCCACAGGAAACAGTGTAAATAAAAATCCTGCAATAAATTCTAGCTGCACCCCAGTGGGGATCAAATGCCAAGTTAAGACTTGAAACAGGAATGCTTTCGATTCAATTTAGGGTCTGGAAGATGATGATAACTTACAGACCCTAAATGCAATCCTTTCCAGTTGGACTGACCCCTCTAGTTCTAACAGATATTTTTTCCTCACCCTAGAAATGGGCAATAGAACAATGGGTAGAGAAACTGATGGAGTTAGCAGACATGGCTAAATTAACTGCTTTAATTAAAGAAAAGACTATATAACAGTTTTGTATCTACTTGGTAACTGCTTCTAGATGTTGTGCTTTAGCAGAAAAAATAAATAAATTCTGACTTTGGGATTTACTTATTAGATATGTTTGTTGTGATAGAAACAGCTAGTAAATGCTAAGTATGGAAAAGTAAAAAAAATTGAGGTTGTATTTTATTATTTTTATTCTACGCTGCAAGTTAGTGCTTTGTTTTCTTCTTTTTTCCCCTTACCCTCCTCTTTCCTTCCTTATTTTCCTTCCCCATTTCCCTATTATCGGTTGTTTTCGTTTGTATGTGATATTATGGTAATTGCAATTAAAATTATATATTTAAAAATTTAAAAAGTTGGAAGAGCATAAACTGGCTTCATTCAGGTTCTCTCTACTATTCCCACTATCATTAGGTTACAACCAAGCTAAGCAAATTGCTACTCAAAGAATAAGACATATGTACTTCCAGATTGGAATTTACAGGCTCCCCTAACAGGTTAGAATTTTGATAAATGGGGACTTATTTGCTAAATATAACTTTCCTTAAACTGCGAATCACAATCTCTAAAGCTAAATTTAAATTCTTCCATCGGTACTTCTTTAAGGCAGGTATAGTAAAATCCTTGTAGCTGTTAGTATTTGCCTATGTGCTGATGAAGAAATTAAACCAGTTCACACATGTTATTACACTCTAAATTTTATAGAAACATTAAGTCAATCTACATTTTGCCCCAATAGATAAATTCCCTGGGAGGCCAGATAAATATTATCCAAACCGTCTCCAAGATCTAAAATCACTTATTACGTGTGCTAAATTTTGTACTGCTGCAAAGACATACTTGGTTAAAGACGTGATTACTTCTGTTTTAAATATTACTTTTCATTTCATACATCTTAACGAACACATTATTACTGTCAGGTGCAATAAATCAGAAAGCAAGGTGGTTCAAATGACTATAAGTTTATGCATGCTGATGCAGTCTACAAAAATCTGAACTACGAAGGGTCAAAGCAAATTGGCAGTAGATAAAAGTTAACGGAATTCAATGTGAATTGGTTCTGTGTCACTTATTCTGTTGATTGTTAGTATATTATTGTATCTCAATTTGCAACAGAGCCCAACATTTATGTTGCTAAGTCAGAAATTTCTTAAGTGAGATTTTTGACTTTTATTGCCGTATTTGTTAAGTGAATCACTGCAATTATTAAATTAGTAACACGATTGTTAAGTGAATCTGGTTTCCCCATTGACTGTGTGTCAGCGTTCCAAATTAGGCTTTCTTCCAACGCTGACATAACGAGATGAAGCAGAAAGAGCAGAAGCTTGATTTATTGCTGAGATGAACTTTTACCTAGTTTTTGTATGTTACAGATAGTGTTTCCTGGGAGACGAGGAGGGGGGCTACATTCCTGTGAAAAGAACGTGCCGGGATATAGAGATGGATCTGTATGATGGCCAATGGGACATTGGGGTTGGAGAGCGGAAGAGGAGGGGGTTGGAAGGAGGGGCCAATTTGGCTGCAATTTGAATCAGGAATGTCAGATTCGGCTATTCTTAAAATAAAAGTGATTCATTAGAGAGTTTGCGCTTAAGAATGAAGTTTATTCAAGATAGCACCGAAACCTGCCAAACTCTCCTCCAAATCCAGGCTGGCTGAGTTTAAATCATCCCGTTCCCTCCCAGACATCTGGTCGGACAGACTATGGCTGAAGCCAAGCTCTCGGAGGAAAGCCTGCTTCAAGAAACGGGAGAAGCAGAAGCGGTCGTGATTCCAGCCAACTTGGAAAATACAAAGGTTCAACTTTCTCCGCCTTCCCTCCCCGCAGAACTTCAAGCAAAGAAACGTGAGGCAGATAAGTACCCGGGGACTGTGCCAAAAGCCTTAGAGATGGAATTTCCTTTTGCAAATGTAAAAGATAAAGAAAAACCCCTAAGTGAATTGGGAAGGGCGAGCTGGGGATGGGAATGGCAGCGAAGCCCAGACAAGGCAGCACCTCCCCACCCCAGAATGAGAGACGAGGCAGAGGACTATCAACACCAAGGCTGGCCCTCCAGAGCTCAGCACAGAGAGGAGAGGGCAGAGAGGGAGGAGCCACCCCAGTTCAGAGGGAAGTTCGACGGTGATCCAGGCAACCTCGCCCAATTCCTCGATTCAGCTGAGATATACATAGAGCAGTTCGGACACCTCTACCCTTTCCCCAGAGCCCTAGTGAATGCTATCTCGGAAGGGCTGGAGGGAGAAGCAAAGAGGTGGTCAGCATCACTCTACAAATACAGGGCCCCCCAGCTACAAGATGCGGATGGGTTCTTGCAACTATTGAGAACCCATTATGAGGAGGAGGAGGAGGACCCCTATGTGGAAGACGAGCTCAGAAACCTAATGCAGAGGGGGAAGCCTATCAGAGAGCATATCCGTGAATTCAGGAGAGTCATTGGGACACTGCCTCCCCTACCAGAGCGATTGCTGGTGTATTTTTTTAGAACAAGCCTAGATAAAAGAATTTCCCAAGTGACTGCCTATCGTGACATCCCAAACCGACTCGCTGAATGGTTCCGGGTAGCGATAAAAGTCGACAGAGGGCTGCGGGCGAGTGACACGTCAAAACCACCAGAGGGAAAGGAGAGAGGCTGACCAGACCAGGGGCCACTCAACAGACGAGAAACCCCAACATCACAGCCCTCCTACAGACCAACTGCCCCACGGAGCCCAGTGAAACGCTACAGATGTGGAGGAAGCGGCCACATAGCAGCAAGATGTGGAACGCCTAGACCGGGACCAGCTCCACCGCCCAAAGCATGACCGGAAGGAGGGCCCAAGCGCGTCACCCACGTACCGCAGGAAGCTCCCCAAATCCCTGAGTTTTTCGCTCATCTGACCGAAACCAGAGGAATCCCAGATGAGGGAGATCAGTCCCCCGAACCCTATGACACGGAAGACGAAGGCGAGGATGACCCGATGGTGAGTGGACCCGTCCATCCTTTTCTTTTCCCCATATGCCTAACAGCCCCCAAAACAGGGGCCCAAGAGACTTGCCAAGCCCTAATAGACTCGGGTAGCACACGGTGCCTAATCAACCTACCCACAGTTCTAAAATTGGGAATCCGAGCTAAACAGCTCAAACAACCAATTCGCTTCGAGCAAGTTGATGGGTCCCTAGTGGGAGGAACGTACGCCACACACTTGACTGAACCCGTGAGACTAGAACTCGCAGATCACTGGGAGACGATCTGCTTCATAATAACCCCCAAGATGACAGAACCAGTCATATTGGGACTCTCATGGCTCGACAAATGGGGCCCAATCATTTGGTGGCAAGAGGGAACCCGCAGGCTGAGAATAGCAAAGGGGCCCCAACCAGAAGAATTCCCTCCCACGCTGAAACCCCAAAGCAGCCCTCCACTACAGAAGAAAACACCACCAACACAAGGGTCCCTCCCAGAAGGTGCAGCAAAGCAATTGGCAGCCGCACCCACCACCGCTTGTAACGCAAACCAGATCCCAAGGGAGTACCAAGACCTTGCAGGGGTATTCAGCGAGGCCGAGTGTGACATTCTGCCCCCCACCATGAGACCGATTGTGCCATCGAGATTATCCCAGGAGCGAAACTACCCAAACCAAAAATGTATGCCATGACGCCCCGAGAAATGCAGGAAATGTGGGACTACATAGACAAAAACTTACAAAGGGGATTTATTGAGCCAGTGAAACCAAGGGTAGCGGCGCCGGTCATGTTTAAAGAGAAAAAGGACGGCTCCATGAGACTGGTGGTCGACTTTCGGAGTATCAACGCTGTTTGCGTACACAACTTGTACCCCCTCCCCCTCATGAAAGACATGTTAGCCCACCTAGCTAAAGGGAAGGTTTTCACCAAACTAGACCTTCAAGAAGCTTATTACTGAGTACGCATAAAGGCAGGAGATGAATGGAAAACAGCATTCAACTGCCCCTTGGGTAGTTTCCAGTTTAAAGTAATGCCTTTTGGATTGCAAGGAGCCCCGGCAGTATTCATGCAGTTAATAAACGAAGTCTTACATGAACACCTTTACAAAGGGGTCCTCGGACCCCTTTGTAAATACCTGGACGATATTCTTATCTACACGGAGACCATAGATGAACATATACCCCTCGTCCGCCAGGTACTGAAAAAACTGCTACGGGCAAACCTATATGTCAAACTGCCAAAATGCGATTTCCACCAATCACGGCTAGACTACCTGGGCTACCGAGTATCAAATGAGGGGATAGAGATGGACCCAGCCAAGGTCCAATCAGTTCTACAATGGCAGCCCCCTCGCACCCGCAGACAACTGCAAAGTTTTCTAGGCTTTGCAAATTTCTACAGACAATTCATCCCCTCATTCGCGAAGATTGCCAAACCCTTGACGGACCTCCTAAATACAGGAAGCCCAGCGATGAAACCTCGCCCGGGACAACCCCTACAGTGGGACCTGACCTGCCAACAGGCATTTGAGACGCTAAAAGGACTGTTCGCGAAAGAACCTGTCTTAAAACACCCGGATCCGGAACAGCCTTTTGTCATCCAAGCAGACGCAAGTGATGTGGCAGTAGGAGCCATGTTACTCCAAAAGAACAACCAAGGTGATCTACAACCCTGCGCCTACACCTCCCGCAAACTCACCGATACGGAGAGGCGATGGGCGGTGTGGGAGAAGGAAGCGTTTGCAGTAAGGTGGGCCTTGTTGACCTGGCGGCACCTTCTAGAGGGAGGCCAGAAACCATTTGAAGTCTGGACTGATCATAAAAACTTAGAGGTTCTAAAAGCCCCACGAAAACTGTCGCCCAGGCAAGTGCGGTGGGCACAATACTTCAATCATTTCAATTTCGAGCTTAAGCACATCCCAGGAGGGAGAAATTTCCTGACTGATGCCCTCTCCCGGATGCCCCAATACAACAGTGAGCGAGAGCAGGTAGTGAATGCCATCATCCCCTCCACCCAAGCTGCGGCCCAAGTGATCACCAGACGGCAACGACGTGACCAGCAAGGCCAACTTGCAAGTGACTTAACTGCAAAATTAAAAAATGAAACGCTGACCGACCCTTGGTATCGGGACAATCAACATCTCTTGACAAAAAGAGATGAACTAGCATGGAGGGGGACAAAGCTCTATGTCCCACAGAGTTTACGCATCCTGATTCTCAAGAGGAGCCACGACGTTAAACCAGCAGGACACTTCGGGTTCCTAAAGACTCTGCACCTAGTACGAAGGCATTTCTAGTGGCCACACATGAGAAAGGACGTAGACAGTTATGTAAAAAGCTGCACCATTTGTGCCACGATGAAGAAAAGGCCAGGGTGCCCGCCTGGATTGTTGCAACCAGTAGCTGAGCCAACAAGACCATGGGAGGAGATTGCAATGGACTTTATAGTAGACCTACCGAGGAGCAGTGGAAATACAGTGATCTGGACTGTAATAGACTTATTCTCCAAACAGGCACACTTCATTCCTTGTAGTGGACTGCCTTCAGCCCGTCAGTTATCCAAACTGTTCCTGAAACACATTTATCGCCTACATGGAGTCCCCAGGAGAATCATTTCCGACAGAGGGGTCCAGTTCACAGCAAAGTTCTGGAGGGAGTTTCTACGATCCATAGGTTCATCCCAAGGGCTCAGCTCAGCATTTCACCCGAGCACCAATGGGGGGGCAGAAAGACTGAACACTATGATAGAACAGTATTTAAGATGCTACGTCGACTACCAGCAGTCCAATTGGGCAGACCTCCTATCTTTTGCGGAGGTTGCATATAATAATGCTGTCCACAGCAGCACGGGGCTAACCCCGTTCAAAATAGTGAGTGGCATGGATTTTGTTCCCATGCCAGAATACCCGAGGGAGCCCCCTTCCTCAGTCAGTTTGACCGACTGGATGGCAATGTTGAGACAAACTTGGGAAAATGTTAAGAGGGCGCTGGCAAAGGCGGCTCAATCTTATAAGGAACAAGCAGACAAGCACCGAACTCCCCAAAGACCATTTCAGCTGGGAGAGAAAGTTTACCTCTCCACCAAGTACTTGAGACTTAGACTCCCGAGCAGGAAATTGGGCCCAAAATTTATAGGACCATTTCCTATAATAAAAATAATCAACCCCGTTACAGTGCAATTGCAGTTGCCACGGCTTTTGGGGAAAATTCACCCCGTTTTTCACAGTAGTCTTCTAAAACCTGTAGTAGGGTCTACTTTAAGGCCAACGCCACGTGAACCCCCTGGGCCCCTGGTTGTTGGGGGCCAAACGCACTACGAAGTGCAGCGGATTCTTGATTCAAGATGGCACAGGGGGCGCCTTCAGTACTTAATTAAATGGAAGGGTTACCCATTGTCAGAGGCTTCCTGGGTGAAGAGCGCAAACATTCAAGCTGATCGCCTTATAGCAAAATTCCATGCAGACCACCCGGGAAAGTCGGGAGGGGGGGTGCACAGCCAGGGAGGGGCTGATGAGACTAATCTTGTTGTGTTTTCCCTATGGGATAGGTGATGTCGCAGAAGTGAAGGGAGAGGGGCCGGATGTCAGTGTTCCAAATTAGGCTTTCTTCCAACGCTGACATAACGAGATGAAGCAGAAAGAGCAGAAGCTTGATTTATTGCTGAGATGAACTTTTACCTAGTTTTTGTATGTTACAGATAGTGTTTCCTGGGAGACGAGGAGGGGGGCTACATTCCTATGAAAAGAACGTGCCGGGATATAGAGATGGATCTGTATGATGGCCAATGGGACATTGGGGTTGGAGAGCGGAAGAGGAGGGGGTTGGAAGGAGGGGCCAGTTTGGCTGCAATTTGAATCAGGAATGTCAGATTCGGCTATTCTTAAAATAAAAGTGATTCATTAGAGAGTTTGCGCTTGAGAATGAAGTTTATTCAAGATAGCACCGAAACCTGACACTGTGCTTGTCAGGTCGCAAAAGGTAACCCTGGGACACTGCAATCGTCATAAATGTGAGTCAGTTGTCAAGCATCAGAATGTAAATCACATGACCATGGGCATGCTACAACGGTCATACGTGTGAAAAATGGTCATAAATCTCTTTTTTCAGTGCCGTTGTAACTTCAAACGGTCACTGAGCGAACTGTCGCACGTCAAAGACTATCTTGTATTTGATTCACTCTGGTTTTGTTCTTTTAAATTTTGTTAGTCAGTGATCAAATAAATATTATTGATTAATTTGATCAAATTGTGCATTATATCACTTCTTGTTTCCACTGCTCGTTTGCCTGCCAGTGTCATTCTGTTTATCCGTTTAGATAAGTAAATGTTGATTTACAATTTAAGTTCATTTGCCACTACAATTATTTTCCTGTTTACGATTGATAGTCTTCGTAGATAATTACAGGACCATCCAACCTTGTGGTAAAAAAAATTGTCAGCCTCATTATGCCACGTTGAAAGAAAGGACGAACGTCATGGACAAGAGATGACCACAACCACCGTCCGGATGTGGCAAGGAGGAGGAGAGAACAAGAAACAGAGGAGGAAAGGGCCACACGTCTCCAGAAAGACAGAGAAAGGCACAGAATGAGGAGGCAAGCAGAGAGAGAGAAGGAAAGGGAAGATCAACTTGAGAATATGTGGCATAGAACGATTAGTGCTAGAGTTGCTGAACACCGCAACGCCCACCTTCAACAACAAGACCTCAACAGAGAAAGAACACCACAGCAAAATGCACGACTGACACGACTTAATATTTCTGCTAAGGTTAGTGCGGTGGTCCAAGGAGGCTCTTAATGTGATGTCTGACTGCACTACCTTTCCCTCAAATGATGACACAATGGGTCACAGGGTTGTCTAGTTCGTTCTATCAAATATAACAATTTGCTAGACTTTTATTTAATATATTTGTTTGAAATATTTGACTCGGCTATGTGATCATCGGGCAGCATTTTCCGATGCTTTTCAGAGGCTGATATACAAGTAGGCCTTGGGGCTTGGAGGGCTTGGAGCAGCCACACCCATGGCTTCAACTGACCTCAGCTCCCCATTCATTCATTCATTCATTCATTCATTCATTCCAGCACGGAATTATCTTTATTCTAAAGAGAGAATATTTTGCAAATCTTGAAGTACAGTTAGTCCTCTAGGAGACAACTACAGGCTGGGCTCGAGGGACGTGTCATCAGTTATGAGTCCCTGCATGCCCGCAAGAGATCTAAATCCAGCTGACCTTGAATGCCTTTCTTAATTCCCACTAATTTCACTTGACCATTAGTAGCTCAGATTCTTGTAGAAAGCTTAAGCTTACAATAAATCTTTATTGCATTGTCTGAATTTCCCGATTTCTCCAGCACTTGGCAACTCCTCGAGTTACGACTGTTGTACCTCAGGACAGTAATAAATCAGGACACTCATGCGTCCAACCTGATTTCACGACCTTTTTGTGGTGATTAACTGAACCGATGGTATGCTGTGGGCCAGTTTTGCCAAAAACCAGCAGATAATGCTGGTTTTCAGCAATCTCTCATAAAACATGTAAATGTGGCAGGTAAAATTATATGAATATGCAGTGGATGGCCATTGGAACTTTGAATCCATATCATAAATATCTACAAGGAGCTCTATTGTAACTTTGAATGTTAATTGAGGGACTGATCATAAGTCAAGAACTACCTATGATGAATATTAGAGATGCAGAAGAGATATTTTTCCACATTGGGTGGTCCTCATTACTATTTTCTTCTTCCTTTTCTTTTTCCCTCTTGGAATTGCAGGGAGGAGCAACTATGGTGGAAGAGAAGCTTGTGGTTCCCAAAAAAGAAGAGGGAAGTGAGAATTGTTGGCAAGAACCTCTCATTGTCCAAGTCTGGACTATCAGGGACTATTTGACCAATCCATCCCATGTTAAGCTCGAGTCGGAGGAAGAAATGCACCAATATTCGAACTTTCAATGGCAGGAATTCCTGAAAAATGTGGCAGCAGCTTCTCCATTGGAGGAAGCTGCCAAGGACTTCCAGTTCCCCTTGGGGAGAGTCAAAGAGGAACCTCAGAAGGACAGCTCTGAGGAGGCCAGAAGGAAGGCTGTGCTCCAAAGTGATCAAAACATCAGTGGGAAAACCTGGATGGGCAGGGAAAAGCTGGTTTACTGTGTGAAGGTGAAGATGGAAGAGCCCCTGGAGATGGTTGATCTCGAGAGCCAATGACTCTAGTACCTTGGGCAGTTCGGCCTTAAGGATGCTGAGGAGCATCAGGAGGTATCCACCAACCCTCAAAGGCTGAAAAGGAGGAAACTGTATTTTTGTGAAGGGTAGAATATGAGGGTGTTGCAAAAAGCCACAAAAATTACTAGCCTGTAAAAAGTGTTACAAGTAGCGGTCACTAGTTACTGGCCACACCACTGGCAAGAGTCATCATTTGTGTTTCAGTTTTGGTGTCTGTGAAAAGTATTTCACATAATATTTAACATAATACAGGTAATCCTCAATTTACGACCACAATTGAGCCCAAAATGTATGTTAAGCTAAGTGAGAAGTTTGTTAAGTGAGTTTTCCCTCGTTTTATGATTTTTCTTGCCATGTTTGTTAAGTGAATCACTGCAGTTAAAATTAGTAACATGGTTGTTAAGTGAATCTGGCTTCCCCACTGACTTTGCTTGTCAGAAGGCCGCAAAGGGGGATTACATGACCCCCGGATACTGCCACTATCATAAATATGAACCAGTTGCCAAGTATTTGAATGTAAACCATGTGACTATGGAGATGTTGCAGCGGTCATAAATGTGAAAAATGGTCATAAGTCACATTTTTCAGTGCCATTGTAACTTTGAACGGTCTCTAAACAAACTGGTCTAAATCAGGAACTACCTGTAGTCTCACAATATAAGATGCTGGGATTCTCTCAAGGAAATTGTGAGGGAGTTGGTGATGTGGTGATCAGACAGCTGCCCAAAGGAGAATATTTAGAAAGGTAGAGTAGAATGTTAAAATTTTCAGATATTCTGTTTAGGTTAGTATTGTCTGATGAAGGAAAAATGAATAAAGAAGGCAATCCTGGCCTTGGTTATAGAATATAAAATATTTTGAGTGAGGTAGAGAGGTCTATTTGTCAATTGCTTCAATAAAGACATGGCTGCAGAAGTTTTTGTAGAAGCAAAGCTTCCCTCTTCTTTTTATTTATTTATGTTCCAAAAAATCAGGGCAATAAACATACACAATAATCCATCCTCTTTCTATTTTCTCCAGAACAACAGCCCAGTACAGATAGTCCTCGATTTACAACCATAATTGAACCCAAATTTTATGTTGTTAAGTGAGAAATTTGTTAAGTAAGGTTTGCCCCATTTTACAACATTTCTTGCCACAGTTATTAAGTGAATCACTGCAGTTGATTAGTTAGTAACCCGGTTAAGTGAATCTGGCTTCCCCATTGACTTGGCTTGTCAGAAAGTCGCAAAAGAGGATCACATGACCCTCGGACGCTGCAACCGTCATAAGTATGAACCAGTAGCCAAGCATCTGGATTTTGATCACAATGATCATGGGGATGCTGCAAAAGTAACTGTGAAAACGGCCATAGGTCATTTTTTTCAATGCCATTGTAACTTTGAATGATCACTAAATGAACTGTTGTAAATTGAGGACTACCTATATGGTGGGTTAGGAGGAGAGTGGGAGTGACAGGCCCAAAGTTACCCAGCTGACTATCCTGACTAAGATGGACTAGAACTGACTGTCTCCTGGATACCTGACTGGTGCCTTCATCACTAGACCAAACTTACTTTCTCCATACATTAAGTCAGGGGTGGGCAACTATGGCCCTTTTATGACTTGTGGACTTCAACTCTCAGAATTCTTGAGCCAGCCATGTTAGCTCAGAAATTCTGGGAATTGAAGTCCACAAGTCATAAAAGGGCCATAGTTGTCCACCTCTGCATTAAGTCATTTTATCCATTTTTAAATATTTCAGATAAGTGAAAATGGGGAGACCATTTATAACTATAACCTGAGATACTTCAGTTGTAATGATATTATCCCCCAATCTCCTTTTCTAACCAGCTTCTCTGGTGAAGTAGGGAAGTGTCTTTTGGTCCCATCTTCCTCAACTAGTTTGACCCTTACTTATCTGGGAGGGATCGTCAGAGGCTTTTAAAAAAAAGAAAAAGAAATCCTCTGCCAATCAGGCAAGTCAGCTGGGATTGTCAGAGGCTTTAAAAGCATTTTTTTACAACCTCTTCAGCTGAAGAGGTTGTAGAAAAAATGGTTTTAAAAGTAAAAGTAAAAAAAAAAAAAGTTGGCCACACCCATTCAGTCATATTACCCCCACCACCAAGCCACGCCCACAGAACCGGTAGTAACAAATTTTACATTTCACCACTGTGGCAGCCCCTCAAATACTGGAATACTGCTATCATGTCCCTCCTAGTCCTTCTTTTCTCTAGATTAGCCAAAACCAAATCCTACAACTGTTGTTAATATGTTTTAGTCTCCAGGCCTTTAATCAACTTAGTTGCTCTTCTTTGTGCTTCTCCCAAAGTCTCAACATCTGTTTTGTAGTATGGTGACCAAATCTGGATGCAGTATGCCTCTGTTTATACAACCAAGGATTGTATTAGCTTTTTTGGTTGCTGCCGCACACTACTGGCTCGTATTTCAGTGATCATCCACTAGGACTCCAAGGTCCCTCTCACATTTACTGTTTTGAGCCAGATTTAGCCTAATCTGTATTTAGATTTTTCCTGCCCAGGTCTAAAACCTTGCTTTTTTCCATTTTAAATTTCATTTGGTTGGATAGGGCTCATTTTTCAAGTCTGTCAATATCTTTTTGAATCCTGAGCTTGTCTTCTGGAGTGTTGGTTATTCCTGCCAGCTTAGTGTCATCTTCAAATTTGCTGAGTTCCCCTTCTATTCCCTCATCTAAGGCATTTATAAAGATAATGAAGAGTACTGGGCCTAAGACAGAATCTTGTGTTACCCCACTGCTTACTTCCCTCCATGTAGATGTAGTACCATTAAGGACTACTTGTTGAGTATAGTTTCTCAGCCAGTTACAAATCCATCTGGTGGCGATGCTGCCTATCCCATCTTTTTCTAGCTTACCAAGAAGTAGGTTGTCTCCTTTGTCAAATGTGGACCACATCAAAGCAACTCTGGACAGCGCTAAAGAGGTAAAAATCAAAAACAGGTAAAAACCAAGATTGCTGTTGTTAGTTGTGAAGTTGTGTCCGACCCATCGTGACCCCATGGACAATGTTCCTCCAGGCCTTCCTGTTCTCTGCCATCCTCTGGAGTCCATTTAAGCTCATGCCTACTGCTTCAGGGACTCCATCCAGCCACCTCATTCTCTGCCGTCCCATTCTTCTTTTGTCCTCAATCTTTCCCAGCATTAGGCTCTTCTCCAGTGAGTCCTTCCTTTCATTAGGTGGCCAAAGAATTTGAGTTTCATCTTCAGGATTGGCCTTCTAAAGAGCAAGTCAGGGTTGATCTCCTCTAGGACTGACTGGTATGATCGCCTTGCAGTCCAAGGGACTCGTAGGAGTCTTCTCAAGCAACATAGTTCAAAGGCCTCAATTCTTTGGTGCTCAGCCTCAACCAAAATACAGACATACAAAAACTATCCATAATCAATTAAAAAAAAATCACACTCGGCAGCAGAAGCCTCAATACAACCACTGTAAGATCTCCCCACCATTGCTAGACTCCCAGGCAGGGTGACAAAGCTGGGGATTCAGCACCTTCATAATGGCCAAAAAGTTAGGGCCAATTGAAGGGGGTTGGGGGGAAATAATACCTTGGGCAGGGGCCATTCAAAGTTGTAACAGTGGGGGGGGAACAGCTTGTGGTAAATGCTTGCATTTATGACTGTCACAGCACCCCACAGTCACGTCATTGTCCCCAAACCAGGAAAAAAAAAGCCTGGGGTAAATGCTTGAATTTATGACCGTCACAGCACCCTACAGTCATCTAATTGTCCCCAATACGGCCATTGGAGAAGGCAGCAATAAAATTGTGACAATTTTGTGATTTTCCTCTTAGCAACCAAGGGGAAGTGAAGTCCTAACTCTGTCACGGTTTTGTGATTTTTCTGCCCAGTTTCTAATAATCAGAAACTGGCCCAGTTTCTGATTATTATTTTTTTAAGGACACAGCCTGAACAGGAAAAACAAAACAAAATGCATGAGTTACAAGGTGTACTGTGATTTTTCTCCTGAGATTGGTGCAATGGCCAAAATATACTCTCCCTGTCATGCCTGACGGTACTGCCTTTCTCTCAAAGGGCGACCCAGTGGGCCACAGAGTTATCTGGTTTATTCTATCTTGGCAAAATATGTCAATTTGCTAGTGTTTTATTTAATAGATATGTTTGAAATTTTTAACTCTGGCTAGGACTACCCTTCTACAGGTAGTCTTTGACTAACAACGGTTCATTTATTGACCATTCAAAGTTAAAATGGCACTGAAAAAAGTGACTTACGACCGTTTTTTAAAAAATTTGATTTATATGCCGCCCTTCTCCAGAGACTCAGGGCAGCTTACAATGCATTAAGCAATAGCCTTCATACTTTTGTATATTTATACAAAGTCAGCTTATAAAACTATGGAAGTCAGTTTTTCCACAGTTACAACCATTGCAGGCATCCTCATGCTCACAATTCAGATGCTTGACAGCTGGTTCATATTTATGACCGTTGCTGTGCCCTGGGGTCAGGTGATCAGCTTTTGCGACCTTCTGAGAAGCGAAGTCGATGAGGAATACAGATTCACTTAACAACCGTGTTACTAACTTAACAAATGCAATGAGTCACTTAACAAACGTGGCAAGAAAGGTCGTAAAATGGGGCAAACTCACTTAACAAATGTCTCCAGAAGTGGTATTCAGCAGGTTCTGACCAGTTCTGGAGTCCCGGTAGTGTAAATTTTGAGTAGTTTGGAGAACCAGTAAATACCACCTCTGACTGGCCCCGCCCCCATCTATTCTCTGCCTCCCGAGTCCCAGCTGATCGGGAAGAAATGGGGATTTTGCAGTAACCTTCCCCTGGAGTGGGGAAGGAATGGAGATTTTACAGTATCCTTCCCCTGCCACGCCCAAACCATGCCTACCAAACCATGCCACCCCCACCAAGCCACCCCCACCAAACTAGTAGTAAAAAAATTTGAATCCCACCGTTTTATCAACATAAATTTTAGGCTCAATTGTGGTTGTCACTCGAGGACTACCCATACAATCTTTCTATCTTATTATCATTCCCTGTACGAAATAGGGTCTTCACTTGAAACTGTCAACTAAGCAGAGGAATGACCAGGCCCTGAATCACCAATGGAAGAAAGAGATTTTTATGACCTTATGAGAGGTCAGATCTCTCGAGGGACAAAAGGAGCACATTCCAGGTTCACAGCACTTTGTACATAAAAGGCCCCAAACTTGAGCAGAGCCCAACCTTGAGCAAGGGGATGAAGCCTCCAGGATTGTGGGGAGAGAGAAAGGCCGAGGGACACTGGAAGGACACTGGGAGAATTAAAGCACTAGCATTCATGGCTTTAACTGAGTTAAGGCTCCCCCGTATTTATTCAGATATACATACATCATCATTAAGTGTTGTACCTTATGATTCTTGATGAATGTATCTTTTCTTTTATGTACACTGAGAGCGTATGCACCAAGACAAATCCCTTGTGTGTCCAGTCACATTTGGCCAATAAAGAATTCTATTCTATTCTGTTCTATTCTATTCTACATACCTGCAGGGAACTAACACCTATTCAAGGTGTTGGTTATTACCTTTAAAGCCCTACATGGCTCAGGGCCAAGGTATCTTCGAGACCGCCTTCTACCGCATAACTCCCAATGACCGGTAAGATCCCACAGAGTTGGTCTCCTCCGGGTCCCATCAGCTAAACAATGTCGGCTGGCGGGCCCGCAGGGGAGGGCCTTCTCTGTGACTGCCCCAGCTCTCTGAAACGAGTTACCTCCTGAGGTCCGGACCATCCCCACCCTATTGGCATTCCGAAAAGCGGTGAAGACCTGGCTTTTCCGGCAGGCCTGGGGGCGTTGATCTTGCTCTTGCGATCAGGCGAGATCCGGCCATGAATGGTGTGAATGAGTTTTAATGTTTTTAATGTTTTTAATTTTTAAATGTTTTTTATAATGATTTTAAATGCATTGTGAGCTGCCCTGAGTCTTCGGAGAGGGGCGGTATACAAATTGAAATAAATAAATAAATAAATAAATAAATATCTTTATTCAGTGATGGGATTCAAGTAATTTAACAACTGGTTCTCTGCCCTAATGGTTTCTTCCAACAATCAGTTTGCCAAACTGCTCAGAAAGTTAACAACCGGTTCTCCCAAAGTGGTGAGAACTGGCTGAATCCCACCACTGTCTTTAATCCAAGGCAATATTTTGCAAAGAGACTTTGCAAAGAATGAATACTAGAAATTCAGAAGGGAGTCTTTCTATTCCTTCCATATTGTGTGGCCTCATTAATTCTTTCTTTTTCTTTCTGGAATTGCAGGGAGGATCAACTTTGTTACACTTTTCTGGGAGGAGGCTCTGTGGTATCTGAAGCAGAATATCCAGATTCAGTCACAGTTTTGTTCCATACACGATCAACCTGGTGAACTCTCAAGCTTCCTCTTTCTGCTATGCATTCAAGATGGACAGTGATTAATATTTAGACATATATGTTAGGATATAGGTGTATACATACATATGTATATAGTATATCTATATGTGTACGTTGTGTACACTTTTGACAGCAGGCAACAGAATTTCATTTTTAATGCGGGCCAGTGTGCCCACAGGAAAAAAAATGACAATAAAGGTCATCTTATATCTTATGTAGGACCAGGGGAGACATGATAGCAGTGTTCTAGTATTTGAGGGGCTGCCACAGAGAGGAAGGGGTCAAGCTATTTTCCAAGGCACTTGAAGGCTAGACTAGGAATAATGGACGGAAACTGATCAAGGAGAGATTCAACTTAGAAATAAGGAGAAATTTTCTGACAGCGAGAACAATCAACCAATGGAACAGCTTGCCTTTGGAAGTTGTGGGAGCTTCATCACTGGAGGCTTTCAAGAAAAGATTGGACTGCCATTTATCAGAAATGGAGTAGGATTTCCTGCTTGGGCAGGGGGGTTAGACTAGATGACCTACAAGATCCCTTCCAACTCTGCTAATCTGTTAACATCTTCTCTTCTCTTCTCATCTTATCTTTTGTCTTGTCTTGTCTTGTCATCCCTTATCTTTTATCTTCTCTTATTTTTGGAGGAAGAGAAATTTCTGGTAATCAAAAAAAAAAAAAAGGGGGGAACTGAGAATGAGGAAAGAAACCTCCTCATTGAAGTCAGAACCATCAGGGACTATTTTCCTGGAGATGGGTCATCCCACATTAAAATGGAGTCATGGAGAAAATCCATCAACTTGAAAAGGGTGGCAGGGTTTCCTGCAGCACTGCCTCCACTGGAGGACAATGCCAAAGGTTTCTAGGTCTCCTAGGGGAGAAAGCAAGGAGGAACTACAAGAGGAGAGTTCTAGAGAGGCCAGAGGGGAATCCGTGCTCCAAAGAAATCCAAACATCAGTGGAAAAGTTTTGACGGGCAGGGAAACGCTGGATTTCTGCATGAAAGTGAAAATGGAAATAGACTCTAGAGCAGTGGTGGGATTCAAATAATTT
The DNA here is from genome assembly GCA_022577455.1 of Arizona elegans. Lineage (NCBI taxonomy): Eukaryota > Metazoa > Chordata > Lepidosauria > Squamata > Colubridae > Arizona > Arizona elegans. The sequence goes on along the minus strand of JAKOOJ010000012.1, from coordinate 5,094,282 downwards.
AACAACTGGTTCTCTGCCCTATGATCTCTTCCAACAACCAGTTCACCAAACTGTTCAGAAAGTTAACAACTGGTTCTCCCAAAGTGGTGCGAACTGGCTGAATCCCAACACTGCTCTAGAGGAAGTTGATGCCATGGCTGCCATTTTGCCAGCTTCCCAATGCATCTTGCCAGCCTGACATCTGTAATGGGAGTGGGGTGGGGGGAGGGAGGAGAGGGAGGAGCTAAGCCGTGCCAACTGAAAGTGAGTGCACCAATCTAAGCCAACAAAAGAATATAAAGAAGGAGTAGGCGTGAACCCGAGGTCGGTAAACCAAACAACCGAGAGACTGCTAATTGGACAGTGACTGATAAAGTGGGGATGGCCATGGGGAAAAGAAAGTTAAGATTCTGTTAAGTTAAAATGCCAGATTCTATTTTGCTACTTATGTAACTATTTTAATCTGCAGTAAAGTATAGTTTTGGAAAGAAATAACGCAGGAATCTTGCTTTACTAAGATAAGTGGGACAGATGACAGTTATCTGGAGAGCCAGCCAGGGGCTTTTGCACCTCAGGCAATTCGACTCCCAGGATGTTGAGAAGCACCAGGAGGTATCCAGCCCCAAAGCTGAAAAAGGCGGAAAGGAGGTGGGAGACAACCTAAAGGCATTGAAAAAAGCCACGAACATTACGGTACTAGCCTGTGAAGTGTTGCAACTAACTGTAACTAGTTGCTAACCAGCTATACAGTTGCAGGAATCAGTTTCAGTTTTAGTCCCTGTGAAAAATATACCGTATAGATACTAGGATTTTTTTTTTGTATTTGTATTTGTATTTACATATATATATATATATAACACGTTTGTATTATTTGTATTCAAAATAAAAAAAATATTTTTTTAAAAAAGATACTAGGAGTCTCGTAATTACTAAAACCTGGAGATTGTGAAGAATTCTACTCTATTTGTCTATAAGGTGATCAGACAGCGGCCTAAAGGAGGATATTTAGAAAGGCACTTAACAACCGCATTACTCATTCAACTGCACTCACTTAACAACCATGTCAAGAAAGGTCGTAAAATGGGGCAAACCTCACTTAACAATTGTCTCACTTAGCAACATACATTTTGGACTGAATAGTGGTCGTAAGCTGAAGACTACCTGTACATTGTGGTAAACCCTGAAAAGTGAATTTGACAATTTCTTGGAGTATAGGTAGTCCTCGACTTACAACAGTTCATTTATGCTTAACGCATTGTAAGCCGCCCTGAGTCTCCGGAGAAGGGCGGCATATAAATCAAATTAAAAAACAAAAAAACAAAAAACCCCAGTTCATTTAGTAACTGAAGTTACTGAAAAAAGTGACTTATGACCATTTTTTACACTAATGATAATGACAGCAAATCCATGGTCACGTGATTTACATTTGGATGCTTGATAACTGGTTTATATTTATGACAGTTGCAATGTCCCAGGGTCATGTGATCCTCTTTTGTGACCTTCTGACAAACAAAGAGAATGGGAAAGCCAGTTTCACTTAACAACCGTGTTACTGATTTAACAACTTCAGTGATTCACTTAACAAACAGGGCAAGAAAAGTCTTAAAATGGGGCAAAGCTCACTTCACAAATTTCTCACTTAACAACATAAATGTTGGCCTCAATTGTGGTCGTATGTGGAAGACTACCTGTAGTCTGCCCTCAAGGAAAAAGCATCCACAAAAGAGACCTAATACATGATGGACCGACAACATCAGCAAATATTGCTGGCTCAATTTGCAAAAGAAAGCTCAGGAAGAAGCCTTCATCCTGCATTGGATGTTGTTGTTGTTAGTCATGAAGTTGTGTCTGACCCATTGCAACTCCATGGACAACATTCCTCCAGGCCTTTCTGTCCTCTACCATCCATTTCAGCTCACTTCGACTGCTTCAGTGACTCCTCATTCTCTGCCGTCCCCCCCTTCTTTTGCCCTCAATCTTTCCCAGCATTAGGCTCTTCTCCAGTGAGTCCTTCCTTCTCATTAGGTGGCCAAAGTATTTGAGTTTCATCTTCAGGATCTGGCCTTGTAAAGAGCAGTCAGGGTTGATCTCCTCTAGGACTGACCGGTTTGATCCCCTTGCAGTCCAAGGCAGTGGTGAAATGTAAAATTTATTACTATCGGTTCTGTGGGCGTGGCTTGGTGGTGGTGGGGTAATGTGACTGGGTGGGTATGACCAACTTTTTTTTTTTTACTTTTAAAAGCATTTTTTTGGCCGAAGAGGTTGCAGGAAAAAATGCTTTTAAAACTTCAAAAAACAGCCTCTGATGATTGTGCAGCTCAGCTGGGCATGGGGGAGCAGGGATTTTTGCTACCGGTTCTCCAAACCACTCCCTGCCATCACTACTGGATCAGGCGATCCGGTCCAAACCAGGCCCTAGGACACATTTCACCCCTGATCCAAGGAACTCGCTGGAGTCTTCTCCAGCACCATAGTTCAAAGGCCTCAATTCTTTGGCGCTCAGCCTTCTTTATGGTCCAACTTTCACAGCCATACATTGCAACCGGGAAAACCATAGCCTTGACTATACGCACTTTTGTTGGCAGGGTGATGTCTCTGCTTTTTAGTATGCTGTCTAGATTTGCCAAAGCTTTCCTCCCCAGGAGCAAACGTCTTTTAATTTCTTGGCTGCAGTCCCCATCTGCAGTGATCTTGGCACCCAAGAAAATAAAAATCTGTCACTACCTCCATTTCTTCCCCATGTATTTGCTAGGAATTGAAAGCACCTATGCCATGATGCATTGGATAGACAATGGCTATGATTATGATGATGATGATGATGATGATGATGATGATGATGATGATGATGATGAGTCGGTCCTTAAATAGGCAGGATGTCAGGTAGGTAAGACAGGGCCCTTCAGGAGCCAGCCGTCTCTCTATCGCTAGCAAGCGATGGATGATCCCCAGTTTAACCTGTGCAAAGGCAACCTGAGCTCCGCCTCCATGAGACGCCCTGGCCTCTTCCCCCTCCCGTCCGGAGATGGGCGGCGAGGCTGCAGCCCCATCGGGAAAGGGAGGGAGGCGTGTGGCCGGCAAATCCGGGCGAGGAGGAGCGCAGGCCGCGAGGAGAGGGTCGGCTCTTCCCGCGGCAGAGGGTAGCTTCTTGGAAGGAAGGAAAAACAGGCGGGCTCGGGGATTCCCGGGGAAGAAGGTAGGGCCCCCTCCGGATCCGGGAGCCGCTGGAGCAGCCGGAGGTGGGGATCTCGTTTTGTTTTCTCTACCCCCTCCCCCAACACACACACACACACACACACACACACGTGCATGGCAGCCCAGAGGCTTTGCCCTGCAGGTGCAGTCCAAGAGGCATTTTTGCACTTATTTTCAGGGGTTGGTGGTGGTGGGGGCGGCGGCGAGGGGGGAAATCCCTCCTGGATCTGAGATCTCAGGTTCTTATCCCGTCTCCCTGGTTGCTTTGATCCGGTTGTGGCTTTTGAACGAGGCAGTTCTAGTCTTCTGGCGATTGTCTTGTCTTGTCTCTGGCCCTTTTCACTAATCCAATTTGGGGAGCTGCCTTCGGGGCAAAGTGTGGGGGATGCCGGAGTGGCGGCAGCAGCAGCGGCAGCAGCCCTGTGTTGGTTGGTGGCTGAGACAAGCCACGGGGACCTTTGTTGTCCTAGAGGTGTCCCTCCCCCCCCTTCCCCATTGATTAAAACAATCATTCAATCCCTGATAAATATATCAATTTGCCAGATTTTTATTTAAGGCCTGACTCTTGGGCAGAGTTTCCCACGTCGTGCCTCCTTTACTGACTGCCTCGTGCAGTGACCATTCTGAAAAAAAACAAACAAACCACCATCCCTCTTGTCGTTTATACCATCTTTGCAGCATTCCCTCGGGCACATATTTGCTATTAAATATATTCGATTTGCAGCCCCTCCGTTTCATTTATTTTATTTATTTCTTGGTTCGATTTGTCCATCCATAATTGTTTTAAAAACAAAACCAAAAAAAAATTATGGCCGGCTGCAGAATGTGCCATACAGCCCCCATCTATGCCCGACCTCCGGGGAAGGGTGGAAGACCAAAGGATTTAGGACTTTCCTAAATGCCCAGAGAGAGTCAGGACCAATTGAAGGTCTGGGTAGAAGGGTTTGGAGATAACGCCTGGGGGCAGCCCCCATTCAAAGTTATGACCATGGCAAACCAGTTTTGTGACCCGTCTTGCATTTTTGTCCCTAATCCTCGCATTTACGAGATGTTGTCACTTGGCATCCCACAATCATATAATGGCCCCTTCTGTCTTTTTCAAACCAGCCAGCAACAAGCTGGCAGTCGAATTGTGATCTTGCGCTTAGCAACCTGCCACTTCTCTTTAACAATTGAAAGGAAGTGACATCATAACTCTGTCAAGGTCATGTGGTTGGGTTTTTTTTTCCTGCTTAGTGCCCCCCCCCCCATGCTTAGCAACTGAGTTTCCAGGCCGAACTGTTGTTGCTAAGCAAGGACTCCTTGCATATCGACAGTATATCTTTCTCAGCATGAAATAATTTAACTGGGCCGTTCACTTGCAGCTAAGCGAGAATAGGATGGGATGGCCAGGCGTTAAGCTAAAACTGCTGATCAAAGAAAGGGGTGTTTATACCCCTTTAAAAGGCCAGTTTTCCTCAGAGGAGAAAAAAAAAGAGTTTATTTTAGGCTCAGAGGATATAAAAACTTGCAGAGCCCAAACCTGAGCAAGGGAGGCCAGAGGAGGACTGTGGGGAAAGAGAAAAGCCAAATGACATTAGAGGAGGACTGGGATAATTGAAGCACCAGCCTCCATGGCTTCAACTGAGCCTAGGCTCCATGTTATTTATTTATACATACCAGCAGGGAATCTTTATTCTAATGAGAAAATATTTTGCAAGTTTTAAAGGAAGTGATGAATGTTAGAGACATAGAAGAAAATCCTTTTATTCCTGGCACATTGTGTGGCCCTCATTAATATTTCCTTCTTCCTTTCCTTTTTCCTCCTGGAACTGCAGGAAGGAACAACGATGGCGGAACAGAGGGTTGTGGTACCCAAAGAAGCAGGAACTGAGAATGAGGGTAGAGACCCTCTCATTGTTCAGGTCAAGACCACGGGGGACTGCTTGACCAGCAACGGCCCATCCTATATTAATCTGCAGTCCCAGGAGGAAATCCACCAATGCTGGGACTTTCATTTGCAGAAATTCCTGAAAAGTGTGGCAGTGCTTCCCGCAACACTGCCTCCCTTGGAGGAAAATGCCACAGAATCGCAGGCTTCCACGGGGAGAGACAAGGAGAATCCGCAGCAAGAGATTTCTGGGTGGTCCAGAGGGGAATCCGTGCTCCAAAGAGATCCGAACATCAGTGCAAAAGCTTGGACGGGCAGGGAAAAGCTGGATTTCTGCATGAAGGTGAAGGTGAAAGAGACTTTGAAGGAAGTTGACCTTGGGAGCCAGTGGCCCTTGCAGCTCAGGCAGTTCGGTCCCCAGGATGCTGAGCAGCACCAGGAGGTATCCAATCCCCAAAGGCTGAAAAAGAGGGAAAGGTGGGGCGGGGGTGGGTGAGAAATATGTGGGGGTTACAAAAAGCCATCAAAATTACTAACCTGTGAAATGTGTTCCTAGCCCTCTGAAGTAGCAGAGTTCAGAGTCTGTGTGTCAGTTTTGGTTGCAAGATCCTATATGTAAACAAGGTGATTAGGATAATAGTCTCAGAGCATAAAATACTGGGATTGTTTTTTAAGGAGATTGTGGAGGGTTCTATTCATCTATGGGAATTGGACAATTGCCCAAAGGAGAATATTATGTAGCAGATAATTTTGGAATGGATCCATAGGATGACAAAGGAGGATGGTGGGGTTTTCAGATGTTCCCATTTGGTAGTATTGCCTGAGAACAAAAAATAAATAAATGCAATTTTACCTTTGCTATTAGAGTATAAAACTGTTTTGGATGACCTATTTATTTGTTAAAATTTGTTGTCTCGCTACTCTAGATGGCTTACAACAGTAAAAACAGAAAGATGAAGTGTAAACATAACAGTAGCAAAATAACAAAACAATAAAACAAACAACGAAATAAACCATGAAAACACAGTAATATGAGATTAAAAGATGGACAAGGGAAGCAGAGAATGCAGAGGGAGAGAGTGGGGTTTGCTGTCAATCTAGTAGCCATCTCCCCAGGCCAATTGGCACAGCCAGGCCTTCAGACTCTTAGGTAAGGATAGAAGGGTGTTTATAGCCTTTGTCAATTGCTTCAGATAAAGACTTTCCTGCAGAAGCCTTTAACTAAAAGCTCTCCTCTCCTTTAGCAATTCAAAGCATATTCCTCAACCTATGCTTTCCAGATGTTCTCAATTTTTCTCACCCTGCAGTAAATTAAAATGTGCCAGTTTGGCGAAGGCTAGAATTTTAAGAATTCCAGCTTGGGAACTCTTGATTACCATAACCGTCCTGAATCACTGGGACTCAGGTGGCTTATAAATTTAATAAATTAGTATGTGATTGATCACACAATCAGCCAGCTGTTTAGACTGGATCTGGCATTTTTGTCCACCTGTCGAGACCTTCCAAGGACCTGGGATAAACATGTAGTTTGGTATTCCAGGTACTAAAACTACGGGATAAAACTGCGGGATATAAGCTGTTCCAAGTAAAGTTACCTTCTACAATCGATGGGAATTTTGTCAGTGCTAATGGTATTTTAAGTGGTGCTCCAGTTGTTTTGGCATTGCACCCATAGCACCTATTATTACTTGCTACTTTGCCATGCTGTGCTATCTTCTTGTAGCAGCTAACTAGGTAGTCCACGATTTCTTCAGTTTTGCTTTTCTGTTACTGTTTTCTCAGTTTTGGCTTTCCATGCATTTGTTCTTAAGGCTTGGTTTTGTGATGCCAGAATTAGCCCCTCTGTTTCTTTGTTCAACTTTCCATATCTTAGCCATTATCAGATCTTACTGTTATTTGCTTTGCTAATTTTTTATGTACCGGCCTCTTTTCCCTTCTTCATTTGGTCTTTCTTATAAGTGAGTTTGATCTCTCCGGTAATCAATAAGCCTTCAGGGTTTGCCGACTTCAGTACATCTTCTTCAGTGTTCTTCAGGTATTCTTCCAATACCCTTTCTTCTTCTTCAAGTGTCTGGTCTACCTGCAACATTCCATGGCCACCTATGATCCTTGATAATGTCAACATTGCTGCATGGATGAAGGTCATGATTCATTGTCCTTATTTTTCTGATCTTCCTATCCACGGCTTTTACTTCAGCTTGAGTCCAGTCTGGTATTCCAGCTGTGTATCTAATGACTGGAATTACCCAGGTGTTAATTGCCTTGATGGTACTTCTTCACTTTAGTGATGTGCCCATTTCTAACCTTCTGCTTGACTTCATTGTGTTGGATGTTGTGAGCTTGAAGGATATCCAGGTATTTGGATACCAGGTTCAAGGTTGACTCATCCTTCCATCCTTCCGAGGTGGGTAAAATGAGGACCCAAATTGTTGGGGGCAAGATGCTGACTCTGTAAACCACTTAGAGAGGGCTGTAAAAGCACTGTAAAGTGGTATAAAAGTCTAAGTGCTATTGCTATTTGTAGTGATCTTCTTCATCTAAACTCTTGTTGGGATAGCCTGGCAGATATTTTTGATGTTTGATAGGCATGGCCTGACTTATTCAGTATTCTTGACAAAGTATTGTTGTTCAGAGTATTCTTGACAGAGGAATCAATGCAATGAGGAACACTGCATTGAAAGAGAGAAACACTGCATTGAAAGGAGAAACGGAGGGTGATAGTAAGTCTCCTTGAAAGATTCCTTTCTTGATATTAACCTGTCCCAGTTTATCACCACTGACCAGCAAATGTGTCTTCCATTGTGCCGTTGATCTTTGCACAAAGCTTCTGATGTTTGTACTGACTCCTGTTATTTCTAGGCACTTGAATATCCAATCATGTGACAGGAGTCAAATGCCTCCTTGGAATCAACCCATCAACATTCAAGATGATCTTCCTTCTCTTGCAGTTTTCCAGAATCATCTTGTCAATTAGGATCTGACGTTTTGTTCCTTTGCTGTTTGGGCGGTTTCCTTTCTGCTCAGATGGAAAGAGTTTGTTTTCAACTACCCTGTTTCACACAAAATAAGACATCCCTTGATAATAAGCCCAATTGGGCTTTTGAGCACATGGCAATAAGGCCAAGTGCTTATTTCAGGGTTCAAAAAAAATATAAGACCGGGTCTTATTTTCGGGGAAGCACGGTAGATGCTGTGGACTGCATCAGCTATCGTACCAGTTAGCAATTTGACAGTTATTGGTAAACAGATGATTGGCCTGTAGTTGCCTGGTGCTGCCCTTTTTATTGGATCTTTTATTATTAGATAGGTTTTACCAGATATTAACCCATCTTCAATTTACAGCTTTGCAGTTTGTTGTTAAATTGTTTAACAAGGAGTGGGTATAGGACAGTCACATGTTTAAACCAAAACCTCATGCAGTTCATCCTCATCTGGTGCTGACCAATTCTTGATCTTCCGTGCCTTTTCTCCACTATTACTGCTGTTATTAAACATTCTTTCATTTCAGCTTCTTTTTTAGTTTTATCCACCTCATCCAACTCCTTTAGCCAAGCTTTGTTTTTGTTATATTTCCCATATCTGCACCCAGAGCTTCACTTTGTCAGCTGTTGACTAATTCACTGCCTCCAGAGGTGGTGGATGCACCAACACGGGAGGTTTTTAAGAAGAGATTGGATAATCTCCCTTCCAACTCTGTTATTCTGTTACTTCTGTCACTTCACTGATGGATTGCTAGAAACATTTTTGGTCTCCTCCTCCTCCTCCTCCGACCATGTTGTAGGAACCCCACCTTTGTCTGGCAACTTCCACAAAGAAAGTCATTACATTCAGCCATAATATTCCTCAAATGATTGGGTTTAATGAGTTACGCAAACATCCTTTCCTGTTCAGTAACTGCAATCGCTTTCTTAAATAGGAAGCGAAATGGTTGCTAAACAAACATGTGATTAAGAGATGCTGCAAAGATCTCTGGTAGCTGCAATTTCATTCGGATAAACTTTTCTCATGCAGCAATGCCAGCATTACTCTCACTCCGGTGTATGTCGTCAGGCGCAGAAACTTGCATACACCGGTGGTAAAATTATTAGTTTTTGTTTATTACTGTTCTATTTGCAAAGGGTCCTCCTTGCTTATAAATCTTTGACTGATTTCTCACAACTAACTCCAGTTTCACAGGCCACAATATAGTGGCTCTTCATCTGGCTGCTAGCTAGGCGAGGAACTGTTTGCAAACACATCAGTAATAACCAGTATAAAAACATAACTTTATGGGATCAAATTTCTGCATCTGAATTCATTTTGCAACCAATGCATCTATTGAGGCCTTTTGAGGCACCTGTCTCTTAATCACGTGTTCGTTATTACGTATATTAACCTGATCTTAATGTTACTTTGTTTATTTAATTGTTTCTGTGCATTTATATCCCATGCCAAGATGTCTTCAAAGAGAAAGAGCTCCGGTACAACCGAAGGAAGTAAAAAGAAGCAAAGGAAAGTCATCAGCCTCAATTTGAAGATGAAGATCATAAAAGCATACGAGGCTGGGAAGAAAGTGACTAATATAGCTCAAGAGGAAGGCCTGGCCCACTCCACCATCTCCGCCATTTTGAAGGACAAGGAACGGATCAAAGAGGCCACAAAAGGATCATCGGGAATGACCACGAGCATAATAAGGAAACAAAAACACCTTGTCCACGAAATGGAAAAACTCCTCATCCTCTGGATCGAAGATCAGATACAGAAGAGGCTTCCAGTGAGCCTTTTCCTCATTCAGAATAAAGCACGCAGTATTTTCTCGACGCTGAAAGAACGAGCAGGTGAGGAATGCACTGAAACATTCACGGCCAGCCGTGGCTGGTTTATGCGATTCCAGCTAAGATTTCATTACCAGAAAACACAAAGATTAGGTAAAGCTGACAAAGAAGCTGGCAAACACTTTCCGGATGAACTTGATAATGTTGTAGCAGAAGGGAACTATTTCGCTGAACAGATATTCAGAGTGGACGAGACTGGACTGTACTGGAAAAGAATGCCGGAGCGGACCTACATACACAGAGAAGCCCAAGCAATGCCTGGGTGCAAAGCATTTAAGGATAGAGTAACCTTACTATTGGGTGGAAACGTTGCCGGATTCAAGCTGACGCCATTCCTGATCCTCAAATCAGATCACGCCTGTATGTTCGAAAACATAAGCAAGGACACGCTGCCCGTTTATTACCGGTTTGATTGTAAGGCCTGGATGACACACGTCCTCTTTGAGGATTGGTTTACGAATTGTTTCATACCTCAAGTAAAGGAATATTGTTGGCAAGAGGGAATAACGTTTAAAATTTTGCTGCTCCTAGACAAAGCACCTGGACACCCCCTGCATCTCGACAGTCTCCACCCTAATATAAAGGTAGTTTATCTACCCCAAAATACCACCACTCTCGTACAGCCGGTGGGCCAGGGAGCTATCTCAGCATTCAAGGCCTATTATTTGCATGCAGTTTTTGCCAAAGCCTTCGCCGCGGTGGACGACGAAAGGCTAACACTGAGCGAGTTTTGGAAAAGCTACAATATTCTGCATTGTATCGAAAACATTGTAGCAGCTTGGCAGGACGTTAATGTGAAATGCATGCAAGGGTTTTGGAGAAAGTGCTTGAAATGTTTTCCTCTCCTTGTCAATAATTCGGTAGGATTTGACCAAAACCAAAATGTGGACGAAATAAATAAGAAAATTTTGACACTCGCAAATTTCCTTGATTTAGAGGTCGATGCTAAAGAGGTAAAAAAATGGATAGCTTACGCGGAGGGAGAGCTTTCGAACGAAGAGTTAATTGAACTGAAAGAAGAACTGGAAGCCCAAAAGGTGGTGGAAGAAGAGGTAGAGAAAGAAAAAGAAAAAGTAGAAAAAGAAAAAGTAGAAAAAGAAAAAGTAGAAAAAGAAAAAGAGAAAGTTGTCGAAATTCAGCCCAAAACGTTCAGTCTGAAAAGATTGGCTGGTGTTTTTTCGGGTGTTAACAAAGTTTTATCAGAATTGAAACGTATGGATCCAGACGTAGAACGTTTTAGTAAGGTACATTGGGAAATGAGTGAAATCTTAAAATGTTACCGTGAAATATATGAAGGGAAAAAGAAAGAAAGGAATAGTAAAGAAACCAAACAGAGGGACTTCCGGAAGGAAGTTACTCCTTCTCCAGCTCCACTTCCCTTCCTTTCGCCCATCCCGTCTACAGGAATACAACACCAGGAGGATCCACAGCCGTCAACCAGCTATGCCAGCCGATTCGCTCATCCTGAAAACGCAGAAAACTATGAATATTTTCAAGGATTTATATCCAATTTTATGTACGCAGGTACTGTAAAATCCTATTTGTTCCTGTGGTGGTCTTCATTTACCAACTGCCTCATTTAACAATCGCAGTTACAAAGATGATGAAAAAATAGTTTTACCACCAAATCTTGTATTAATGATCTTCATGGATCTGTAAAGCAAAGGAAATCTTTAGGATAGGTACTGTGCTTACCATCCTATGCAGCTTTTCTTTGCTTCACAGAACTGCAAAGGGCATAAGTACAAGGATTTACTTATAAAATAAGATTACTTTTTCATTAGCATAATAGTGCGAATGGTTGCTAAACGAAGTTGCCACAAAACAAGGACTACAGGTGGTCCTTGACTTATAACCGTTCGTTTAGGGATTGTTTGAAGTTACAAAGGCACTGAAAAAATTGACTTATGACTATTTTTCACACTTACGGCCATTGCAGCAATCCCCCCCATGGTCACGTGATCAAAATTCAGATGCTTGAGAACTGATTCACATTTATGACGGTTGCAGTGTCCTAGGATCACGTGGTCCCCTTTTGTGACTTTCTGACAAGCAAAGTCAGCGGGAAAGCCAGATTCACTTAACAACTAGATTACTAATTTAACCACTGCAGTGATTCACTTAACATCTGCGGCAAGAAAGGTCGTACAATGGGGCAAAATTCACTTAACAAATGTCTCACCTGGCCACAAATATTTTGGCCTCAATTGTGGTTGTAGGACTATCTCTCCTGTAAGATCATAACCAATGGTGGCGCAGTGGTTCGAATGCAGTACTGCAGGCTACTTCTGCTGACTGCCGGCTGCCAGCAGTTCAGCAGTTCGAATCTCACCAGGCTCAAGGTTGATTCAGCCTTCCCTCCTTCCGAGGTCAGTAAAATGTACCCAGATTGTTGGGAGCAATATGCTGACTCTGTAAACTGCTTAGAGAGGGTGCTTATTGCTATTGCTATAGCCACACTTGTGGCATCACTGACCCAATTATAGTCTACTTGCATTTAAAATGTGGGTAATGCCAATATTATTACCCCTAATCTTGCACTTAACGTAAAATACATGTAGTCCTCCAATGAAAACGGCAACTGGGGACGTCATTTCCATCACTGAGTGATGCTCTTGTAAAATGTCACGTAACCACATCACTTGCGATGGCAATCCTTGCAACACCGGTGCCATTGTAACCAAGACACGGTGTGGGTCATTCAGAGAGGACTTCATGTGAATGGAGTCATAGGCAACCAGACCAGACCATGAGACCTGCAGGTGGGTAGGTGAATGCCATAGGTGGATGCTGGTGAGCAAGGGCAGGTTGGCAGGGTCCAGAGGCAGGTGGGTGGGGGTTTTGAGCGAGCACTATAGAATAGCAATAGCACTTATATACCGCTTCACAGTGCTTTCAAGCCCTCTCTAAGCAGTTTACAGAGTCAGCACATTGCCCCCAACAATCTGGGTCCTCATTTTACCCACCTTGGAAGGATGGAAGGCTGGGTCAACATTGAGCCTGGTGAAATTTGAACTGCCAAATTGCAAGCAGCCGGCAGTCAGCAGAAGTAGCCTGCAGTACTGCATTCTGACTACTGAGCCATCGCTTATAAGAGCAGCAGGGGTGTCAAACTCACGGGGTGCTTAGATCTGGCCCACAGGGCCGCCCTGGAAACAGCAAAGGACAGGCCTGTGGTACCTCTGCCAGCGAAAATGGAGGCCATCGCAGCTGAAAACGGAGCTCGCGAAGGCTGCGTGCGGCCCTCCCAGGCTCCATTTTCCCTGGCAGAAGGTTGCAGTTTAGTTTTTAGTTTTATTAGATTTCTATACCGCCCTTCTCCTGAAGGACTCAGGGCGGTGAACAGCCAAAAGATAAAAACACAGAAAATACAAAATTTAAAATAGGTTAAAACAGATTAAACAGTTTGGCTAAATTTTGAAAATATCCCATAATTAGACAAATTCAAATTCGTGATTAAAATTTAAATTTAAAATTTAAAAATTTTAAAAAGGAGAAGATTTAGGCCAGGCCAGCTTGATGGAATAAAAACGTTTTAAGCGCACGGCAGAAGGTGCGCAGATCCGGGATCCTCCGGGGGGAGCTCGTTCCAGATCGTAGGTGCCCCCACAGAGAAGGCTCTCCCCCTAGGGGCCGCCAGTCGACATTGTTTGGCCGACGGCACCCGGAGGAGCCCCTCTCTATGGGAGCGTACTGGCTGGTGGGAGGCTATTGGTGGTAGTAGGCGGTCCCGTAGATAACCAGGTCCTAAGCCATGGAGCGCTTTAAAGGTGGTAACCAAAACCTTGAAGCGCACTCGGAAGACCACCGGGAGCCAGTGTAGCTCGCGCAGGAGAGGTGTTATATGGGAGCTCCACGTTGCTCCCATAACCACCCGCGCGGCCGCACTCTGCGCCAGTTGGAGCCTCCGAGTGTACCTCAAGGGGAGCCCCATGTAGAGAGCGTTACAATAGTCCAGACGAGAGGTGACGAGGGCATGAGTGACCGTGTGTAGAGAGTCCCGATCTAGAAAGGGACGCAATTGGCGAATCAAGCGAACCTGATGAAAAATCCTCCCGGCCACGGCCGTCAGGTGCTCTTCTAGAGACAGCCGTGAATCCAGGAGGACGCCCAAGTTGCGAGCCCTTTCCGTGGGGGCCAATGATTCGCCCCCAATAGTCAGCGATGGCACCAGCTGACTATATCGGGACGTCGGAAACCACAGCCACTCAGTCTTGGATGGGTTGAGCCTGAGCCTGTTCCTCCCCATCCAGATCCGTACGGCCTCCAGGCACCGGGACATCACTTCAAGGGCATCGTTGGGGTGGTCCGGGGTGGAGATGTACAGCTGGGTGTCGTCAGCGTACAGATGGTACTTCACCCCGAAACCACGGATGATCTCGCCCAGCGGCTTTACATAAATGTTGAACAAAAGGGGCAAGAGGACCGATCCCTGCGGCACCCCACATATGAGGGGCCTCGGGGTCGATCTCTGCCCCCCTGTCAACACAGACTGCGACCGGTCGGAGAGAAAGGAGGAGAACCACCGTAATACGGTGCCTCCCACCCCCAACTCTTCCAACCGGTGCAGCATGATACCATGGTCGATGGTATCAAAAGCCGCTGAGAGATCTAACAGGACCAAGACAGAGGAGCAACCCCTGTCCCGAGCCCTCCAGAGATCATCAACCAACGCAACCAATGCCGTTTCCGTGCTGTACCCAGGCCTGAAACCCGACTGGAATGGATCTAGATACGACGATTCATCCAGGTACTGGGGAAGCTGTCGTGCAACCACACTCTCAACAACCTTCGCAACGAAGCGAAGGTTGGAGACTGGACGATAATTAGCCAATACTGCCGGGTCCAGGGAAGGCTTCTTGAGGAGAGGCCTCACCACCGCCTCCTTCAAGGCGGCGGGGAAGGCACCCTCACCCAATGAAGCATTTATAATCCCCTGGAGCCAGCCTCGCGTCACCTCCCGGGAAGCCAGTACTAACCAGGAGGGACACGGGTCCAACAAACATGTGGTTGCATTCAGCCTACCCAGAATCCTGTCCACGTCATCTGGGGTCACAGGATCAAACTCGTCCCAGATAATATTCTCAAGACCTGCCCCCGTCACCCTCGCTGGACCTACCCAGTCGGAGTCCAGACCTTCCCGAATCTGAGTGATTTTGTCATGCAGATATTGTACGAAGTCCTCGGCTCTTCCCTCCAAGGGGTCCTCCCGCGCTTCCTGGTGGAGCAGGGAGCGGGTCACCCTAAACAGGGCGGCCGGGCGATTATCTGATGACGCAATAAGAGCAGCACAATGTATACATTTTGCTGCTTTTATCGCCACTAGGTAATTCTTAATATGAGATCTTACCAGTGTCCGGTCCGATTCAGAAAGACTAGCCCTCCAACTACTCTCTAGGCGTCTTTTCCGGCGCTTCATCTCCCTCAGCTCCTCAGTGAACCAAGGAGCCAGGTGAGAACGGCGCCGGGTCAGAGGCCGCAAAGGCACGACTCGATCCAGAGCTCCAGCGGCCGCTCTATCCCAAGCGGCCACTAGGTCTCCAGTCGAGGTGTGTGCAAGATCCTCGGGGATTGGCCCAAACTCCCTCTGGAACCTTTCAGGTTCCATCAGGCGCCTGGGGCGGTACCATCTTACCGGTTCCGCCTCCCTGCGGCGGGGTACCGCGGTTTGAAAGTCAAGGCGCAGGAGAGAGTGATCCGACCATGACAAGGGCTCAATAACTATGTCCCCTATCTCAAGATCACTCAACCACTGTCCAGAGACAAAAACCAGGTCCAGTGTGTTTCCCCCCCTGTGCGTAGGGCCAGAAATTAACTGGGTCAGGTCCATGGCCGTCATGGAAGCCATGAACTCCCGAGCCACCTCAGATGCCTCACCTGCGGACGGCAGGTTGAAATCCCCCATGACCATAAGTCTGGGGGTATCAACTGTCACCGCGGCGATAACATTGAGTAGCTCGGGCAGGGCTGCAGCCACGTGGCAGGGAGCCAGGTACATGATCAACAAGCCCATCTGAACCCCGTGACCCCACTTCACAAGGAGGGACTCGCAACCGGCTGTCTGAGGAACAGTGGTCTCCCTCGGCCTAAGGCCTTCTCTAATAATAACCGCTACTCCCCCGCCCCTCCCCTGAGGCCTCGGCTGATGGAATGCGCGGAAGCCTGGTGGGCACATTTCTACCAGAGGGACCCCTCCCTCCGGGCCCAACCAGGTCGACGGCAGGAGGCCGTCACAGCGGGAAATGGAGCTCGGGAGCTCGTTTTCACTGGCAGAGCGCTTGAGCCACCAAAAGTGCCCCCGACACAAGTAATGTCGAGTTGGCCACGCCCACTCTGGCCACGCTACATCCCTCCCCCTCCCCCCCGAGGTCAAACAACCCTGATGCAGCCCTCAATGAAATCGAGTTTGACACCCCCAGCTTAGCGGGTAGGATGGCGATGGCCGCTATGAAGTGGGCAGACTGAGGCGGGTCTCTATAGAGCAGAGGCTGGTGGGGAGGCGCAATGGAGTACCGGAACCCTGGTCTGCTTTACTCTATACAGGTAGTCCTCAACTTATGACTACAGTGGAGCCCAAAATTTAGCTTGTTAAGTGAGTTTCGCCCCGTTTTATGGCCTTTCTTGCCCCAGTTGTTAAGTGAATCACTGCAGTTGTTAAGTTAGTAACTCGGTTGTTAACCTGGCTTCCTCGTTGACTTTGCGTGTCAGAAGGTCACAAAAGTTGATCACATGACCACAGGATACTGCAATCGTCATAAATACAGGTAGTCCTCGACTTACAATAGTTTGTTTTGTGACCGGTTACGAGTTACAGTGGCACTGAAAAAAACGACTTATGACCATTTTTCACAGTTATAGCCTTTGCAGCATCACCATGGTCAGGTGATCAAAATTCAGATGTTTGGCAACTGGTACATATTTATGACTGTTACTGTGTCCCCAGGGTCATGTGATCCCCTTTTGCGACCTTCTGACAAGAAAAGTCCATGGGGGAATCCAATTCACAACAACCAGGTTACTAACATAATCCACGGCAGTGATTCACTTAACAACCGAGGGAAGAAAGGTCATCAAATGGGGCAAAACTCACTACACAAACATCTCACTTAACAACAGAAACTTAGGGCTCCATTGTGGTCATAAGTCGAGGACTACCTGTATGGGTCAGTTGCCAAGTGTCTAAATTTTGATCACGGGGGATGCTGCGAAGCATGAAAAAAAAATGGCCCGAGGTCCCTTTTTTCAGTGCCGTTGTGACTTTGAATGGTCACTAAATGAACTGTTGTAAGTCGAGGACTAGCTGTAGTGGAGTTCCTCAGAAGAAGATTGGCAGGAGCAGCTTACAGGAAGGGCTTGTGAAATTTCCTGCCAACTTCCTCACTGGCTTTGCTTACAGGAAGCCCTTGGGTAAAGTTGTACATGGCATTCACATGATAGCTGCTCCTTGGATCGTCATAATCTGTGCAGATTACGAACTCCTGACTGCACAAACACTGTGACACCTGGAACTTTTGAATAGAGTTGTAAATCCCCCCTCATTCACCACCGTCATAAGTTTGAAGAGCGACTGTTTGAGTCGCCGCTATGCGAGGACTCCCCTTAAACCAAATGTTTATACTCATTGATCTTCTGTTTAACCTTTTTGTTTCTAGTTAGATTATTACTAAATCTGCATATAGAATGAAACAAAAGCTTTAAAAATAGTCCTGCATTTTTAATAGAATGATAATCAAAGATTAAAAAAGATAATCAATTATTGTAGTGTACAGGTAGTCCTCAACTTACAACAGTTTGTTTAGTGACCATTCGAAGTTACAGTGGCACTGAAAAAAGTGACATGACCATTTTTCGCAGCTATGACCGTTTCAGCATCCCCATGATTATATGATCAAAATTCAGATGCTTGGCAGCTGATTCAGATTTATGACCGTTGCAGTGACCCAAGGTCATGTGATCCCCTTTTGCGACCTTCTGACAAGCAAAATTAATTGGGAAGCCAGGTTCACTTAACAATTACGTTTCTAACTTAACTGCAGTGATTCACTTAACAACGGTGGCAAAGAAGTTAGTAAAATGGGGCAAAACTCACAACGAATGTCTCATTTAACAACAGAAATTCTGGGCTCCATTTTGGTTGTAAACTGAGGACTACCTGTATTTTAATCTCAAAGATGTTTATGTTTATGTTTATGTTTATTGGACTTCTATACCGCCCTTCTCCCGAAGGACTCAGGGTGGTGTACAGCCATATTAAAACACATATAAATTTACAAAATTTAAAAACAATTTAAAATTGAATATATAAAAATTTGGCCCCAAATTAAAAACTAACATACACCCATTATAAAATTCATATTAGGCTAGGCCAGCTTGTTGGAACAGAAGGGTCTACAGGGCGCGGCGAAAGGTACGCAGGTCGGGGATCGTACGAACCTCTAGGGGCAGCTCATTCCAGAGGGCTGGTGCCCCCACAGAGAAGGCTCTCACCCCTGGATGTCGCCAGTCAACATTGTTTGGCCGACGGCACCCTGAGGAGCCCCTCTCTGTGGGAGCGTATTGGCCGGTGGGAGGCTATCGGTGGCAGAAGGCGGTCTCGTATAAAGATATGTACGCATTAAAGAGATCTTGGAAGCAGAATGCATAAAATTTATTTTATTTATATATCAAATTTTAGAAATCGCCCAGCTCCCACGCAGAATAAAAACTGTATATAAAATTTAGATGTTAAGCAAAATAATGTTTAAAAACGTCCTCTTCAGAAAGGATATCAAAAATTGAACACAAAAGGCTGAATTAAAATTGCAAGCACAGTTAACTGGCATGGCTAAGCTACTATGATTCTCACCCAGTGACCATTTTGCTTAATGACTTGGTCCTTGGAAAAGAATAAGGAGTGGGAGTACTCAGTAAACCACAAAGGTTTTATATGAGGCAGCTGTTCAGAATTTGGGCCTTGGGAGTCCTACAGCCAGGAGAATATTCCAATATTTGAGAGGCTGCCATAAAGAGGAGGGGGTCAATTTATTTTCCAAAGCACCAGAGGGCAAAACAAGAAACAATGGATGGAAACTCATCAAGGAGAGAAGCAACCTGGAATTAAGGAGCAACTTCCTAACAGGGAGAACAATCAACCAAGTGGAACAGTTTGCCTTCAGAAGTTGTGGGTGCTTCATCACTGGAGGTTTTTAAAAAGAGACTGGACAGTCACTTGTTTGAAATGGTATAGGGTCTCCTGCTTGAGCAGGGGGCTGGACTAGAAGACCTCCAAGGTCCCATCCAGCTCTATTCTATCCTAGAGATGTTTCAGTAGGGAAGAATCTCCATCACTGTGCTTCAGAGTTGCAGCCCATTTTTTTAAAACTACTTTGAGGCCCCAACTACCTCTCAGTTCAAAATTGTAGCCCCAAAGAATCTGGAGTTGCCAACCATTTGGATAGAGCTCCCTGAAGCTACTTCTATATTTATTTAATGTTATTAGGTGTGGAGGAAGAAAAATATTTTAATTAGGGACAGGCAAATTGCATCTACTCTCAGTCTGACTTAGCATGAGATTTGATTTGGCAATTCAGACTTCAGAATTGGCTCCAAAAAATAAGTTTTGTGTGTTAAATATTGAGAATTGATCCATCTCCCCCAATACATTTTGAGTGCTATGAATCACTGAGGGAATGAGAGCATGCCTGGTGCAGGGATTCTTAAAATTGAATAAACTTTCCTTCCCCACTCCCCCAGGAGTCCCAAAGGATACAATACAAAAATCTCCCAAATTGGAAGAAGAGACCTTTGAGATACAGAAAGTAAAGATTCCCCTGGACATAAAGCAAGAGATTGATGGAGAGGCCAATTCACCAGGTAAGGATGCAAAGTGTCAATCATTGCAAACATTTCTGGGGTGCTTTGAGCCAATGGGATCCTTTGCTTCCCTTTTGGAAACCAGGGAAGTGCCAGCATCTTGCATAACTAGTTGGTTGGGTGGTCCTTGACATCAGATGGTCCAGCAAGCTGAGGAAAGAGACATTCTCAGTTTCCATTGCAGAATTTTGGATTCCTAAAATTGTTGGTTGAAAAGATTAGGTTGCAGTGAATAGGAAAAGACCTGCTGGAAAACCTAAAAACCTGTCCCAGTTGAGCAATAGCACTAGCACTTAGACTCATACACTGCTTTACAGTGCTTTACAGCCTTCTCTAAGCAAGTTACAGTCAGTATATTCCCCAACAATCTGGGTCTTCATTTTACCCACCTCGAAAGAACGGAAGGCTGAGTCAACCTTGAACCTGGTGAGATTCAAACTGCAGCCGGCAATTAGCAGAAGTAGCCAGCAGTACTGCATTCTAACCACTGTGGCTCTTTTTACTATTAACTCTTCCAAACATAATTGTGAATTCTCCCGCATGACATATTCAAGCAAAGAATGGCCTCTGGAATCCCACCAATTATGACCCTTTAAGCAAAAAGCCTTTCTCTAAATCACTGGGGGTTTTACCAGCCAAAATGTATGTAATGGAATACCATAGAATAGAATTCTTTATTGGCCAAGTATGATTGGACACACAAGGAATTTGTCTTTGGTGCATATGCTCTCAGTGTACATAAAAAGACAAGATATTCGTCAAGGTACAATAAGGTACAATACTTAATGATAGTCATAGGGTACAAATAAGCAATCAGGAAACAATATCAATATAAATCATAAGGATATAAGCAACAAAGTTACAGTAGTCATAAGTGGGAGGAGATGGGTGATAGGAACGGTGAGAAGACTAATAGTAATAGTAATGCAGCCTTAGTGAATAGTTTGGCACTGTTGAGGAAACTATTTGTTTAGCAGAGTGAGTCAAACCAGGATGAGGTAGACTTCCTTAATGAGGTTCAGAATCCTGGCTTGAGCAGATGTATGGTGACACCCTCAGGCTGCGTTACTTACCTTCAAGGTGGGATTAATGCACTGCAGTCTGCCAGTCACCTGGTGGAGGAGGCCAGCTAAGAGAACAAAAATCTAAGACACCATGGCTCTGAGCATGTAATATTGGACTAGCTGCCCCCATGTTCCGAATGTCTGTCAGGTGAACCAATTGTGATCGTAAGTCGAAGACTACCTAAAATTTTATAGACTATGAGCCAGGGGTGAAATTCACCCACCCACCTGGACATCATCACGTCCCGTTTTTGACCCTCTGGGCATGCACAGAAGGCTCTGCGCATGTGTGGAGAAGGCGCACATGCTCACATTTGCGAGCCGGTAGGGAAAGGTAAGTGAATTTCACCCCTGCTATGAGCCATCAATGTTGAGTATTAGTGACTACATAAGTAGATAGACTTTTGCCATGATTAGATCTGTAACTTAGTCATGATACAGATGATCAAAGCCAACATTCAGAAGAGGCCAGGAAGTCCAAAATATTAGTCAGGGTAGGAATCTAAATTTAGTCACTCCCCCACATAACTATTTAATTTCTGCCTGGTCATAACAAAGGGGAATTTCCCACCTTCTGGTCCACTGCTTTATCTGTCTTATTGCACAGATTGATCAGGAATGAAAGATTCTGGGAATTGAAATATGTCCATCTAGGGAAGGCTGAGCTTAGCTGTAATGTGATTAAGATTGGCTTGGAAGGTTGCATGGACTCAGTAATGATGATTTATATAACGTTAATGAGTGAGACCATTCATTGTGTTTACCAGTAATAAAGAAGACAATTAAGAACATGTTCTGAGTAAAACAGGCTTAGTCCTAGAAGAGTCTTCTTGGTGATGGGGTATTCCCAAACCAGAGGCTTCAGATAGAGTGGCAAGGCATCAAATGAGGATGCTTGAATTTGGGATTTCTTAGGTCAAACGGGAGAAGACTAGACATGTGAGGTAACCCACCGTAGCAGAAATTGTTTGAAATGGAATTTATTGTTGGGGACAATTAGACATAAACGCTTTTCTGTTTCTCTCAGAATATGACATATGACAGATACACAAGAAGACGACCATATGGGAAGATAAAGTGGGAAGGTCTGAAGAAATTGACATTTGCAAGCATTAGGAATGAGTCAAAAGATTATTTTTCTGGGGTCCGAGATTATAGGAAAGCCAATAAATCCAGTGGGAGCACAAAGGGACTCATGAAAGAAAAGCTAGTGCTTTCCTGTCTGACAAAGGTGATCAAAACATAAATGAAGCCAATTTTCAGTTTGGGGAAAAAGGCCGGAATTAAGAGGAGCCAGCAATGTTGTGCAACCATCCATGTTCCAGATACTCCACATGTACAACCAAAGGATAACCTGAATAAATATCCCTGTGAGAAAATTCACAGCAAATCTTCTTTTATTCAACAGGGGAGCAAACTCCCACAGCAAGAGAAAACGACATTTGCTCAGAGCGTGGGGAATTTTGTTTGGAAGAAAAAAGCTTATGAAGCCCACACTAATCCACCCAGTAGAGAAGTCATAAACGTTCAAATTGCAGCAGTGCAAAATCTGATTAAACACAAGAAATCCCATGTAGGAGAAAAGCCATACAAATGCAGTGAACGTGGAAACGCTTCTGAGGGAAAAGGGGATTCTAGTCAAGCTCCTGAGCATATACAGAAGAGAGAAGCCACATAAACGCTCTCTGACTGTGGCAAAAGCTGCATTGGTCAAGAAACTGTCACCAAACATGAGGGCCCATAACAGAAGAGAAGCCGCATGAATCCAACTTGGTGATCCATGTAACAGGTTCATACAATCACACAAATGCTCAGTGCGTGGAAAAGTTTCTGTAGCTTTTCCATGTTTCATAAACACACGAAAATCCATCTGTGAAGAACATCCTAGACGGCCAGGGTTGGTGTTCAGAATGACGTAACATGCAGTTTCAGAAGGACGATATTAGTAGACAATTGAGAGTCGAACACAAAGGGGCATTTGGTGGTTTTTAAAAATATGGATGCATTAAAATGTTTTTAAAACAGACTTGTTTCGCATTGAAGTTCTTTGTTTAAGCCCTGGGATCGCAGGCAGATTAGAAATGACCCTTTTCTGCAATCTTGGTAGCTATTGTCAGCTGGGATGAGCAGAACTGAATAGATCAGTGGGTTGATATCTGTAAGGGACATTGCTCTGGGTCAGGGGTGAAATGCTATCGGTTCGCACCGGTTTGGGCAAACCGGTAGTAGTAAAAACTACCGGTTCGGGCAAACCGGTAGTTAAAAAAAGTCCAAACCTGTATTTCCGACAATCAGCTGTGCCGCGTGATTTATATTCGCTAGAAAGCAGGAAATCCTGCTTTCTAGCGAATCTAAATTGCGCGGCACAGCTGTTCCCGCCCTCGCTGTTCTACTTAGCTTCTTAAGCCTCCTTTTTTCGTGCAGAGTGCATTTGGTGTGCACTGTGCATGCGCAGGCAGCGAACCGGCAGCAACCCACGGAGGATTTCACCACTGCTCTGGGCTGTGTGGCACCTTCCTGAATATACACTGCTCAAAAAAATAAAGGGAACACAAGCAGAAGACATCCGAGATCTGAATGAATGAAATAGCCTTATTAAATACTTTGTTCTTTACATACAGTAGTTTATACACTGCTCAAACAACTAAAGGGAACACAAAACTATTGTACGTGACGAATGAAGTATTTAATAAGGCTATTTCATTCATTCAGATCTCGGATGTCTTCTGCTTGTATTCCCTTTATTTTTTTGAGCAGTGTCTTTGGCCTCCATAGAGGTTTTGGAAGAGGAGCTGCAACCTGACACATTACAGTAAAACCTATTCAGTAGGGAACATTTGGGTAGCAAAGGGGATTTTTTTCTAGAATTTCCCTCATAGGTACACACCCATTCCTCACCCTCACAGTTTTACCAAGGCCTGCTTGATTATCTCTCCTGTGATTAGATAATCCTGTGGTTAAAATAACCATCCAGAGTCATTGAGAGTCAGGTGGCATACAAATGACATACAAATTTAATAAGTAACAATGCTCTTTATTTGCTGGTATTTTATTTTTTAGGTATTTATATGATTGCTCTTCTCATAAAAACAACTCCGGATGACAAGAAAAAAAATCTAAAAGCAATTTAAATTGACAAAGTGCATCACTATTTCTTAATCCTGGCAAGTTGAACATGTGTAGACTTCAACTCCCAGAATTCCTCAGAATTTGCTTGTGCAGGCAAAATGAGAGGTGAACCGAGACTGAATTTTCATCACACTTCCCTTCTGCCTGATTATATTCTTAAACATTGGATTCCCTTACCCACAAGATCCTTGCAACTTTTAGGGTGGCCTTGATTGACAGGAAGAGTTTGAACAAATAAGATACAATGGACCTACAAAGTCACAGGCAGGACTTTGACTTCACTGCTGTGCTTGCCATCTTGACTTTGTTGATCATACTCTGTGGACATTCATTCATTCATTCATTCATTCATTCATTTATGGTTCGATTTATATGCCGCCCTTCTCCAGAGACTCAGGGCGGCTTACAATGTGTTAAGCAATAGCCTTCATACTTTTGTATATACCTGCTTAGTAGGGCTTTCGCCCCCCCCCCCCAAGCGGTGTTCTTTTTTATACAAAATCAGCTTATTGCCCCCACAATCCGGGTCCTCATTTTACCTACCTCGGAAGGCTGGAAGGCTGAGTCAACCTTGAGCCTGGTGAGATTTGAACTTGCAGTAATTGCAGGCAGCTGGCAGCTAAGTGCTATTTAACAGCGCTTTAGTTCGCTGCTCCACCAAGGCTCCTTACCTTACAAGACATCCCTGTCTTTGATGGAAAAAGTCCTAATAAACTTTAAAAGTGTCTATAATGAATCCAAGGGTTTGTTTTAAGAGCAAACTTGTTAAATATTAAAATGTTGGAAATGGACCTGGACCATGAATAGGGGTGAGGGGGGATTATTTGCTGGGAAAATATTTTGGTTTTTTTTGCTGCACTGAGTTTGTAGGAAAAAGAAGGTATAAAAATAAAATTATTGTTAGTGCTAATCGAGAAATGCACACTTTCTCTTCCCTCTAGTTTCAATTTGGTTATTTCCTGGCACTATCCTCCAGATCCCTTCCGAATGCCTCAATCTGCAAACTCCTTGCAGACGAAAGCTCAAGCTCATTTTGGCTGGATTGAGAAGATAACCATAGTGATTAGGCTTAATATTGGGATGGGAGACCACCAAGAAACCCTTTAGAAGAATCCATCATAGGGGAAGCCAATAACAACTTCTCTTCCTTTGTATTGTCAAAAATAAATAAATAAATAAATCAGAATAGAGCTGGAAGTGTCTATGGAGATTCTCACTCATCCAGGTCATGGTTGACCCAAAGGTGCCCTTTTTCAAGAGGCAACTTGTTTTTCTTTGAAGATGTTTTGCTTTTCATCCAAGAAGCTTCTTCAGCTCTGACTGGATGGTTCCTTCCATTCCCCACCATCCAGTCAGAATTGAAGAAGCTTCTTGAATGAGAAGCGAAACATCTTCAAAGAAAAACAAGAAAGTCTAGTTGCCATTTGGGAAAAAAGCCCCTTTGGAATGGGGCTGGAAAGGGATCTTGGAGGCCTTCTAGTCAAACCCCCTGCTCAAGCAGGAGACCCTACACACAATACAAGGTGGACTTAATTTGTAGTAAACAAACAAAAGTTAAATTTGACAGGTTCCTTTCGCCTGCCTCATTTATGACCCCATTTGTGAAAAGAGATGAGGAGCGTCTGGAGGCATTCGAGATGCGGGTCATACTGCAAACCCCTTGGGCTGAGCCTGTCCTCAAGGAATAATAATAATAATAATAATAATAATAATAATAATAATAATAATAATAATAATAATTATTATTATTATTATTTTATTTCTATACCGCCCTTCTCCCGAAAGTCTCAGGGTGGTGTACAGCCTAATTAAAAGCACAAAGACAAACAAAATTTAAAAATAATTAAAATTATTAAATAATTGGCTCAATTATAAAACCCCCAAATTTAAAATCCCACATTTAAAACCAATTAAAATTTTTACATTGATAGCCCGGCCTGGTGGAACAACAACAAGGTTTTGAGGGCACAGTGAAATATATGGAGGTCGGAGCATTTCTGGGAGCAGTTCATTCCAAAGGGCAGGAGCTCCCACAGAGAAGGCCCTCCCCCTGGGTGTTGCCAGCCGACATAATTTGGCCAATGGCACCCTGAGGGTGGGACTGGCCGGTGGGAGGCTACTGGTGGTAGAAGACGGTTTCGAAGGTACCCAGGAAGAAGGTGCTTTCTCCCTAACGGGTCTTTGGCGAGACAGTTTTCCCGCAGCCCATCTTTGAAAAAAACCCACCACCCTGAAATAATCCGAATTATTGCCTGATTCTGGACAGTCTGAAATGGAATAGGCTCTCCTGCTGGACTAGACTTCCGAGATCCCTACCGGCTCTATTCTGATTCATCATTGGAGGTTTTTTAAGAAGAGACTGGACAGTCTGGACAGATACAGGACAGTCTGGTCTGGACAGTCACTGGACAGCCTGGACAGTCACTTGTCTGAAATGGTATAGGACAGGGGTGAAATCCAGCAGGTTCTGACAGGTTCTGGAGAACTGGTAGCGGAAATTTTGAGTACTTTGGAGAACTGGCAAATACCACCTCTGGCTGGCCCCCGAGTGGGATGGGAATAGAGATTTTGCAATATCCTTCCCCCCTGGAGTGGGGTGAGAATGGAGACTTTGCAGTATCCTTCCTCTGCCATGCCCACCAAGCCACGCCCACCAAACCACACCACGCCCACCCAGTTATGCCCACAGAACCGGTAGTAAAAACATTTGGATTTCACCACTGGTATAGGAACTTTGCTTGAACAGGGGGCTGGACTAAAAGACTTCCGAGGTCCCTTCCAGCTCTATTCCGATTCTGACTGGTTCATGGAGAAGTCCATAAATAGATAAAAGATAGGGAGCCTTGGTGGAGCAGCCACTAAAGTGCTGTTAAAGTAGCACTTAGCTGCCAGCTGCCTGCAATTACTGCGAGTTCAAATTTCACCAGGCTCAAGGTTGACTCAGCCTTGCATCCTTCTGAGGTAAAATGAGGACCCGGATTGTGGGGGCAATAAGCTGACTTTGTATAAAAAAAGAACACTGCTTGGGGGGGGTCGAAAGCCCTACTAAGCAGGTATATACAAAAGTATGAAGGCTATTGCTTAATGCATTGTAAGCCGCCCTGAGTCTCCGGAGAAGGGCAGCATATAAATCGAACCAAATAAATAAATAAACAAACAAACAAACAAAAACAAACAAATAAATAAATAAGATGGACCCTATGGACCTTCAGCAGCCAGGTCTCTCTGAATATACCGGTGGCCTAGAGGTGGAGCTCTTGCCTCACAATCAGGAGGTTGTGAGTTCGATCCTAGATCTCCTGCTTGGCCAGGGCGGGTTGGACTAGATGACCTGCAAGGTCCCTTCCAAGTCTGTTAATCTGTTAAAAGAACATCGAGCATCTAGGCATCACATCCATCGGCTGTGGATGTCCCACCGCTCCCCCTCTCCAGAAACATCCAGAGATGCCTGGCTGCTGAAGGTCTATACAGTCCACCTTATCTATTTATGGACTTCTCCAAGAACCGGTCCACAGAGCTGCCGGTGCAAAATGAAGCCATATCCTCGGGAGTTTCACTCGCTGCCCGGTGGAGAAGCGCGAAAGAGTTAAAGCCACAAAGCTCCGCCCGCCAAAGAGGCAGAGCCGAGGAGGTGCCCGCTGGTCTTTGCCCCCTTCCCGTCCGGAGAGGACACGGATGGGCGGCGAGGCTGCAGCCTCAGCTGGAAGGGAGGCGTGTGGCCGGCAGATCTGGGCGAGGAGGGAGCGCCGGCTGAGAGGAGAGGCGGCGGCTCTTCCCGCGGGCAGAGGGGGTGGCTGCCTGGAAGGAAGGAAAAACAAGACAGGCGCGGGGCTTCCCGGGGAAGAAGGTAGGGTGGATCGGGGAGCCGCTGGAGCAGCCGCGGGGATCCCCCTTTTTCCCCCCTTGCTTCGGCTCCCATTCACTCCTGCATGGCAGCTCAGGGGCTAAACCCTTTGCCCTGCAGGTGCAGCTCAAGAGGCACTTTAGCACTTTATTTTGGGGGTGTCGAAGGGGGAAATTCCCTCCTGGATCTGAGATCTCGGATCCTTATCCCGTCTCCCTGGTTATTTTGATCCGGTTGTGGCTTTTGAATGAGGCGGCTGGGGACTTCTGACGATTGTCTTGTCTTGTCTCTTGCCCGTTTTCACCAATCCAGTTTGGGACAGTTGCAATTTCTTTGCAACGGGGTAATATCCTGTCGGAGTGTGGGGGAGACCTTTCCCGCCCCCCCACCGCCCCAAATGAATTAAATCAATTATTGTATCAATATGGTATGTGTCAATTTGCTAAGAGTTTTATTTTCATAGCTTTGTTTGAAATGTTTGAGCTTGAGAGTGTGACTGTTGGATAAAATTTTCCATCAAAGATTATCTTTCTATCATCTATCTATCTATCTATCTATCTATCTATCTATCTATCTATCTCTCCATCTATCCACCTATCTCTCTCTCTCATCTCTCTCTCCATCTACCTACCTACCTACCTACCTACCTACCTATCTATCTATCTATCTATCTATCTATCTATCTATCTATCTATCTATCTCTCCATCTATCTACCTATCCATCTCTCTCCATCTATCTACCTACCTACCTACCTATTTCTATCTATCTATCTATCTATCTATCTATCTATCTATCTATCTATCTATCTATCTATCTATTGCTATACCTCATTTACCAACCGATTCGTGCAGCGACCATTTTGAAAAAGATATTTCTAATCATCTTTTGCGACCTGTGTGGTGGCTCTCACATGATTGCTCTTCTGATAAATGGTGCGATTATTAAATATTTTGATTTGTAGGGGCCCTGATCTCATCTAATCAACTCTGGTGGCTCTCAAAAAAGTAAAAATAATAATTAATTAAATAATTATACCTAGAGCCGCCTCAGCAACATGGGCGGCCTAGACGTTTAATAATAAATAAAAATAAACAATATGCAAATATGTAAAAAGTATCCCTACAGGTAGCGCTCACTGTATGACTGCAATTGACCCCGGAATTATGGTCATATGTCATGCTGGTTGTTAAGCGGGTCGCCGCATGACTGCATCTGATTTTCAACCTTTTTTTCCAACACTCGTTAAGGGAATCTATTGTCTGTGTTGGGTTTTTTTGCTGGAAACTAGAAGTAAATGTCGGTTTCCGGCAAAAAAGCATAAATCACAATCATGTGACTGCAGGATGCTGTAAATGGTGGGCTGATCATGTGACTATGGGGAGTGAGCAGATGTGGAGCTTCGAATGGAGGTTGTAAAGGTCCATTGTAAGGGCACAAAGAAACTGGTCGTAAGTTGAGGACTTACCTGTAAATGAATTTAAACAACATAAAATCGCAGTCAGCCAGCAGCAGAATTCACTCTGGAGCATCTCAATACAGCCGGATAAGAACTCCACACTATTGTCAAGATCCCCAGGCATAAATGATTGGGTTGGGGCCAATCAAAAGTCTGGGGCTGGGTGGGGGGTGGGGGGTTAATGACTTCTGCCGGCAGCCATTTGAGCTTGTTGCAATGAAAAAAGAAGTGCTTTGTGACCCATTCCCACATTTATGACTGTTGCAGTGTGCTTGGAGTCACATGTTCGTCATTCCTTCCCTTCACAATTGGCTTGCGACACACAGAGTCAATAGAGAAGCTGGCAGTAAAATCAGAAGGAGCTGTCACATGATTTTCTGCTTAGCAACCATGCCACTTTGCTTAACAATTGAAGGGGAAGTGACATCATAAACTCTTTTCACGGGCAGTGATTTTCTGCTTAGCGACCACGCTGCTTAGCAACTGAGTTTCCAGCCTGAACTGTGGTTGCTAAGAGAGGACTATCTGTGTATCCCTATCGATCTCTGTAGAAAATAAATTAGCTTGGCTGTTCACTCGCAACTAAACAAGCGTAGGGTGGAATGAGCAGGCCCTAAAGTAAATCGCTAATCAAATATAGAGGTTTTTATAGCCCTTTGAAAGGCCAGTTTTCCCTGGAGACCAAGGGAGCTTATTCCAGGTTCACAGAATTTTGTAAGTAAAGACCCCAAACTTGGAGAGAGAAATTGTGAGGGACACTGGAACAGACTGGGAGAATTGAAGCACCAGTACCCGTGGCTTCAACTGAGCTCAGGCATGGAATTCATTCATTTATTCAGGCAGGGAAATTATCTTTATTCCAGTGAGAGTATATCTTGCACATTTTAAAGAAGTCATGCATATTACAGATGTAGAAAAAAGTTCCTTTTGTTCCTGGCACATTGTGTGGCCCTCCTTATTATTTCCTTCTCCCTTTCCTTTTCTCTCCTGGAACTGCAGGGAGGAACAATGATGGAGGAACAGAGGCTTGTGGTAATCAAAGAAGAAGAGAGAACGGAGAATGGGGGAAGAGACCCTTTCATTGTCCAAGTCAGGACCATCGGGGATTCTTTGACTGGGGCTGGCCCATCCCACATTAAGATGGAGTCACAGGAGGAAATCCACCAACGCTGGGATTTTCAATGGCAGGAATTCTTGAAAAGGGTGGCAGCGCTTCCCGCAGCTCTGCCTCCGTTGGACGACGATGCCAGAGGTTTCCAGGTCCCCTGGGGGAGAATTAAGGAAAATCCACCAGAGGAGAATTCTGGGGAAGCCAGAGGCGAATCTGTGCTCCAAAGGGATCCGAACATCAGTGGGAAAGCTTGGATGGACAGGGAGAAGCTGGATTTCTGCATGAAAGTGAAGGTGGAAGAATCTCTGGAAGAAGTTGACCTGGGGAGACAGTGGCCCCTGCAACTCAAGCACTTCAGTCCACAGGATGCTGAGCAGCACCAGGAGGTATCCAATCCCCAAAGACTGAAAAAGGAGGAGGAATGGGGTGGGCAACATGGAGGGTAAAATACTGTGAAATTGGTTACTAGCCAGCTATAGTAGCAGATGTCAGTTTATATTTCAATGTTGGTTGCCTGTGAAAAGATGATGATTGGCCTAATAGAGATATTCCTTGACTGATGACCATTCATTCAGTGACCCGTCATCCAGTTGCAACAGGGCTGAAAAAAAATAAGAGTTACAACTGTCCATGAAGTTAAGTCCCCCTGTCATCACACAATCCAAATTTCAGGGCTTGGCAGCCTGCCCACGCTTACGGGTGGGCATTTCAACTCCATCCACCCGTGTATCTTGTCTCTCGTTTCTGCCCTTTTGGGTATTTATTTATTTATTATCCTGCACTCTGCCACATACTTTTGTTGCCCCGCTGCCACCACTGCCCCACAGTTGATCTTTGCCGTCTTCTTCCTGCTAGTGCTCCAGGATCGGGTCTCTGGGTGTGGGTACAAGCCTGGAATGCCCCTGTTAAGCACAGCAGGACAGTGGAGCCTCATCTGCCAAAGGGAGCTTGCCAGGCCAGGATAAAGGCAGCAGGATGGCGAGGCAGAAATCCTGGCAAGTAGGTCCCTGGACGAAGGTGCCAGGAGGAAGTAGAGGGATACGGACTTACCAAATCTGCAACATATATTCTGCCGTTCGTGTTGCAAGTGCTCCTGGGAAATCAACTTAAGTGATATTGCGAGGGGTGGAGATCAGCCCAGTGAGGCAAAGCCTGCCCCTTTCTCAGCTATCTTTTCACTTTCAGTCCAGCTTTCCTCTGGCGAAGCCTCTTAAACAGCCAGCAGCTTCTAACACGTGCTGCAGGGGTGGGTTTCAAAATTTTTTACTACTGGTTCTGAGGGCGTGGCTTGGTGGCATGGCATGGCTTGGTGGGCGTGGCTTGGTGGGCATGGCAGGGGAAGGCTACTGCAAAATCTCCGTTTCCTCCCAATCAGCTGGGACTTGGGAGGCAGAGAATAGATGGGGGCGGGGCCAGTCAGAATTTTTACTACCGGTTCTCCGAACTACTCAAAATTTCCACTACCGGTTCTCCAGAACTGGTCAGAGCCTGCTGAAACCCACCTCTGATGTGCTGCCAAGCACACACCAGAATGCCTCTGGAGAACGTGAGCCTCAGCACATGCTGGTCCTTTGCAAGACCTTGCAGGAGGAAGGCTGGCTCAAGAGTAAGAAGAGAGCCTGCGGATAGGCTCTGCCGGCTCGGGGTTCTCCTGTGCCCCTCACGGACCAGTTTTCCAGG
Organism: Arizona elegans; assembly: GCA_022577455.1. Classification (NCBI taxonomy): domain Eukaryota; kingdom Metazoa; phylum Chordata; class Lepidosauria; order Squamata; family Colubridae; genus Arizona; species Arizona elegans. Next base: position 5,062,290 of record JAKOOJ010000012.1, on the reverse strand, counting down.
AGAGCTTCCAGCTGCTGAATGCATGCTGCACTTCCAGAAGGCCATTTTCCTCTTATTCTGCTGCCACCTGAAACATACTTCCTACATGGCCTCCAATTTGCTCTCCTGCCTCGCCTGATAATGGAGAGCAACATGCCTCCCGTGTCCCACTGCCTTCTCCCTGGCTGGGCCTGGCAAGCTCCCTTCAGCAAACAAGGCTCCAGTGTCCTGTCACCATGTACATTCCAGGGCTGCACCCTCACCCAGCACCTTGATCCCAGACCAGCAGAAGGAGGAGGAAGAAGACAGCGAAGGTCAATGGCAGCAAGGATAGACAGTAAAGTGCAGAACAACCAAAAAGGGGAGAGATGGAGGGAGATAGGTGGGTTGGGGAAGTTGCAGGTGAGCGCAGGAGAGCAGTGAGGAGGAAATGAGTCTTCGCCTAACAATGTCGCTGGCCTAGTCTAAATGACCGCAACTGGGTCTACTGGAACTGATGTAGCTGAGCAATACGGTCCTGTGATTTTGCCTAATGACTGCTTTGCTTAGCGACAGAAATTCTGCTCCCAATTACCGTTGTAAGTCGCGTACTACCAGTAGCCTCACAGCATAAAACCCAGGGGGTTCTGCTAAGGAGACTGTGGGGCTTCCTGTTTGTCTATGGCAAACTGGATTTCTTTGAGGGCCGGATCAGCATTGTAGTTCTCCTCTGCAAGCCGGCCGGGGCGGGGGCAAGGGAGGGAGATGGGACAGACGCCTCCTGCAGCACCCTAGCAGCCAAAATGGAGTATGAGGGGCCCTCTGTGGCCCCCCGTGCCCTGTTTTGGCCAGCAGAGTGCTGCAGGAAACCATCCAGGCCGAAAATGGGGTGCGGGTGGGGGCTCACGCAGCCCCACACACCCTGTTTTGGCTGCCAAAGGCACCACGGGCTGGTCCTTTGCTATGTCCAGGCTGGCCTCATGGGCCAGATTACGCACCTCACGGGCCAGATTCAGCTTGCGGGCCTTTAGTTTGACACCCCTGGTGTATGGCAATGAAGAGGATGGCCCAGAGCAGAATGTTTTCTGGAGTAGATTCAGAGGATTATAGAAAGGCAGAGCGGGAACAGCATAGTGTCCTAGAGATGGAGCTCTTGCCTGGTAATCAAGAAGCTGTGAGGTTGATCCTAAGTACAGGTAGTCCTCAACTTACAATTCATTTAGTGTCCGTTTGGCATTACGACGACACTGAAAAAAAGTGACTTATGAGCATTTTTTCCACTTAAAACGATTGCAGCATCCCCATAGTCATGTGATCAAAATGCAGACACTTGGCAGCTGACTCATATTTCTGACAGTCCTGGGGTTTTGCAACTTTCTGGCAAATTTAAAGGGGGAAGCCAGCTTCACTTAACAGCAATTGTTACTAACTTCACAACTGCAGTGACTCATTTAACAACCATGGCAAGAAAAGACGTAAAATGAGGGGAAACTCACTTAACAATTGTCTCATTTAGCAAAAGAAGTTTTGGGCTCCATTGTGGTCGTAAGTCGGGAACTACCCGTAGTGACAGATATTTTTCTCTCTGGGTGCAAAGAGAAAATATCTGTTGTAAATGTCAGAAAAGGCACCCCGACCTCCCCCCATCCCCATGCAAGGGAATTACAGGGTCTTTAAAAGAAAAGAAAAAAAACAAAAAAGGCAGAGGGGAGTGGTAGAGTTTTCAGATGTTCTGTTTCTTTGATCAGGAAAAAAAATAAAAGCAATGTTGTCCTTTGTTATAGAACATAAACCTGTTTTGGTTGACCTAATGAGGATCGTTTGTCAATTGCTTCAGCTAAAAGCATAGTTATAGGGGTTTTCAACCCTTTCTAATCCTGATCTAATGGTGTGTGTCCCCCCAAATATTTCAGATGTTCTCACCATCTTTACTCCACTCACATGGCTGGCTCAGGAATTCTGGGAGTTGAAGTCCACGAGTCATAAAAGAGCCACACCATAGTTCCCCACCCCTGTAGCAGATTAAAACATCTCAGTTTGTGGAAGTCTGGATTTTTAACAGCAGCTTGGGAACTCCAGATCAATGCAGAGTTATCGGGATCCCTTTCAGTCAGGATTCATGCCTGGATACGGGGGCTGAAAGAATATTGGTTGTGCTTTTGAATGATCTCTGACAGGAGCAGGATGGCGGTTGTGCATCCATCCTTACTTTGCTTTTTAGTAGCCTTCAATACTGTCAGTCATGGTATCCTTCTGGATTGGCCCCTGAGATTGGGGATAGGATGGACTAATGACTACTCGAAGAGCAGGTGGCAATCATGGCTAAGGAGGGTATTTGCCCATCTTTGTGTTGTGAACCCCTTCCTGCATCTGGAGGCTCTGTTCATGGCCACTCATGCTCTGGTCACCTCCCAGTTGCACTACTGTAATGCAGTCTACATGGGGCTTGCCCATGGGGTGCTATTCAGCAGGTTCTGGAGAACCGGTAGCAGAAATTTTGAGTAGTTTGGAGAACCGGCAAATACCACCTCTGGCTGGCCCCAGAATGGGGTGGGAATGGAGATTTTGCAATACCCTTCCCCCAGGAGTGGGGTGGGAATGGAGATTTTGCAGTATCCTTCCCCTGCCATGTCCACCAAGCCACACCACGCCCACCAAGCCACGCCCACAGAACCTGTAGTAAAAAAAAATTGAATTCCACCACCGGGTTTGCCTTGAAAGACTATCCAGAAGCTTCAGTTGGTATCGAATCTGCCACACATTATACCTTTGCTCCAGAAGCTGCATTGATTTCCAGTTTGTTTCTGGATCCAATTCAAGGTGCTGGTTTTTACCTTTAAAGCCCATTAGGGGGGAGAGAGGGAGGGAGGGAGGGAGAGAGAGAGAGAGAGAGAACATTGCTATGCTGCTGTCTCATATAAAATTCCCTCATGCAGAAATGGCAACGTTACTAAGCCCGGCATGTCTTCTTGTCAGATGCAGAAATGTGGTCATGTATGCACATTGGTCAGAAAAAAAAAATTCCCCACCATTTATTACCACTCTCCTTGAGAACGGTCATTAACAGATGTAGCCACAAAAGGAGAAGTGGATTTATTGTGGCTTGTGTAACTGGGGTTAGATGTGTATTATGAGAAGCCAGCCAAAGTTTTGCAAGCAAGGAAGTGATTCGTTGCCTTTGAAGTAAATTTTTATTTATCTTTATGCCACCTTTTTATTTTTATAAACAACTTAAGCTGGCAAATATAGCTAATGCTCCTTTTTCCTCCTATTTTCTCCACAACAACCCTGCAAAGGTGATTTGGGCTGAGAGAGAGTGATCGGCCCAAAGTCACCTGGCTAACTTTTTATGCCTAACGCAGGACTAGAACTCGTAGTTTCCTGGCGCCTTTACCATGATTACACCAAACTGGCTGAACTAAATTGCCCAGAATGAGGTACAGCCACTCCTCATTTATCAACCACCTCAGTAAGTGACTGTTCGCAAATACGACCCTAATTTTTTAAAAAATCATTTTCTGTCCAAATGTGCAAGAGCATCTCTTGTCAATCACATCTTCACTACTACAGGTAGTCCTCAACTTACAACCATTTTTATAGTCTTCATTCGAAGTTACAACAGCACTGAAAAAAGTCACACTTAAAAACTGTTACAGAATCACCCTGCTGATGTGATCAAAATTCAGATGCTTGGCAACTGGTTCATATTTATGACTGTTGCAGTGTCCCAGGGACATGTGATCCCTTTTTGCGACCTTCTGACAAGCAAAGTCAATGGGGAAGCTAGAACAGAAGAGGTGTGGTGGCGCAGTGGTCAGAGTGCAGTACTGCAGGCTACTTCTGCTGACTGCCGGCTGCTTGCAATTTGGCAGTTCAAATCTCACCCGGGTCAAAGTTGACTCAGCCTTCCATCCTTCCGAGGTTGGGAAAATGAGGACCCAGATTGTTGCGGGCAATACGCTGACTGTGTAAACTGCTTAGAGAGTGCTATAAAAGCACTATGAAGCGGTATATTAGTCTAAGTGCTATTGCTATCACTTTAACAGTCATGTTATTAACTTAAGAACTGCAGTGACTCGCTTAACAGCTGTGGAAAGAAAGGTTGTAAAATGGGCAAAACTCGCTTAACTGCCCCGCTTAGCAACAGGAATTTTGGCCTCGTTTATGGTTGTAAGTAGAGGACTTACCTGTACACTTAGTATCCAATATATATCCTGCTCTTATTTTCACTTTTTTTTTTTTATGTGCGTTTATATCCCATACCAAGATACCTTCCAAGAGAAAGCAGCCTGGTTCAGCTGAAGTGAGTAGCAAGAAGCAAAGGAAAGCCATCGATCTCAATTTGAAGATGAAGATTATCAAAGCGTACGAGGCCGGGAAGAAGGTGACTAAAATAGCGCGAGAGGTAGGGCTGGCCCACTCCACCATCTCCACTATTTTGAAGGATAAAGCGAGGATCAGAGAGGCGCTAAAAGGAGCAGCGGGCATGAACACAAGTATAACAAGGCAGCGAAAAGGCCTCATCCACGAAATGGAAAAACTCCTCATCCTCTGGATTGAAGATCGTATACAAAAGAGGCTGCCAGTGAGCCTTCTCCTCATTCAGAATAAGGCGCGCAGCATTTTCTCAATGCTGAAGGAGCAGACGGGCGAGGAGTGCACCGAAATATTCACGGCCAGCCATGGCTGGTTTATGCGATTCCAGCAAAGATTTCATTACCAGAAAACGCACCCGTCAGGTGACGCCGTGAGGGCCGACGAAGAAGCTGCCAAACACTTCCTGAACGAACTTGATGGGATCATAGCAGAAGGGAACTATTTCGCTGAACAGATATTCAGAGTGGATGAAACTGGGTTGTATTGGAAAAGAATGCCAGAGCGGACCTACATACACAGAGAAGCCCAAGCAATGCCTGGGTGTAAAGCATTTAAAGACAGAGTAACCTTACTATTGGGAGGAAATGTCGCCGGATTCAAGCTGACTCCATTTCTGATCCTTAAATCAGATCATTCCTGTATGTTTGAAAACATAAGCAATGACATACTACCTGTTTATTACCGGTTTGATTGGAAGGCCTGGATGACGCCCGTCCTTTTTGAGGATTGGTTTACGAATTGTTTCATACCCCAAGTAAAGGAATATTGTGAACAAAAGGGGATTCCTTTTAAAATTCTCCTTCTCCTAGATAAAGCGCCTGGACATCCTCCACATCCTGACAGTCTCCACCCCGATGTAAAGGTAGTTTATCTACCCCAAAACACCTCAGCTCTCCTACAGCCTGTGGGAATGGGGATGATCTCGGCATTCAAGATGTACTATTTGCACGCAGTGTTTGCCAAAGCCTTAGCCGCAATGGAATATGATAGAGTAACAGTCCGCGAGTTTTGGAAAAACTATAATATCCTGCATTGTATCGAAAATATTGCAATCGCCTGGCAAGATGTGAGTGGGAAAAGTATGCAAGAGTTTTGGAGAAAGTGTTTAAAACATTTTGTTGCTCTCACAAACAATTTTGAGCTATTTCACCGAATCCCAAATCTGGACGAAATAAATCGGAAAATTTTGACGCTCACGAGATTCCTTGATTTAGAGGTCGACGCCGAAGACGTGAGAAATTTGGTGGCTTATTCAGAAGGGGAGCTTTCCAACGAAGATTTAATTGAACTGAAGGAAGAACTGGAAGCCCAAAAGATCGTAGAAGAAGAGGTGGAGAAAGAAGAAAGGAAAGAAGAAAGGAAAGAAGAAAGGAAAGTTGTAGAGGTGCGGCCCAAAACCTTCAGCCTGAGAAGATTGGCTAGTGTTTTCTCGAGCGTGAACAAAATTTTATCCGAATTAGAGAGCATGGATCCAGATGTGGAACGTTTTAGAAGGGTACACTGGGAAATGTGTGAAATCTTAAAATGTTACCGCGAAATATATGAAGGAAAAAAGAAAGAAAAGAATAATAAAGAAAACAAACAGAGCGGATTGCTGAAGAAAGTTATTCCACCCCAAGCTCCAGTTCCCTTCCTTTTACCCTTCCCGTCTACAGGAACAGAAAACCAGGAGGATCCTCAGCCATCAACTAGTTACGCCAGTGGATCTGATGTTCCTGAAAACACAGACAACTATGAATATTTTCAAGGATTTATATCCAATCTGATGCTTACAGGTACTGTCATTTCAAAACCCATTGGGAACAGGTGGCTTTCGTTTAGCAACTGCTTTTTTTTTTAGTAACCAGTTAGTAAATGGCGTCGGTGAAAAAGTGACCCTATGACCAATCCTCCCATTTACAACCATCACATTTATATAAAGTGAAGAAAATATGAAGTATAGGGTATTGTGCGTATGATCCTGCTTTAGCTTTCCTTTGCTTTACAGAACTGTGAAGATCATAAATGCAAGGATTGATTGAAAAGTTACTTTTTCTTCACCCTAATAACTGCAAAGGGTTGCTAAAGAAGGTAGTCATTAAAGGAGAACTACCCATGAGATCATAATCACAACTGTGGTTTCAGTTAACGTCCGCTTATATTAATGACTGAGTTCAGTCCTGTTTGCGGTTTCTAAATGAGGACTACCTGCACTGTTTTTTAAAAAAATTATTTTGGTAATGCAATATAATCATTCCTTAATTTATTTATTTTTTTAATTTGATTTATATGCCGCCCTTCTCCGGAGACTCAGGGCGGCTTACAATGCGCTAAGCAATAGCCTTCATACTCTTGTATATTTATACAAAGTCAGCTTATTGCCCCCACAAACTGGGTCCTCAATTTACCTACCTTAGAAACGATGGAAGGCTGAGTCAACCTTGAGCCTGGCAAGATTCGAACTTACTAAATGCAGACAGCTGGAGTTAAATTACAATGCATTAGTCTGCTGAGCTATCCAGGCTCCTTTTTGACTTATATAATACAGGGAATCCTCAAAATAGAACACAACTGGGGCTGGAGTTTCCATTGCTAAACAACGTGGCTGTGAAATATGAAATGTCATAACCACATTGCTTATCATTTGCAATCCCAACAGACTTCCATGCCATTGTAACATTAAGAGAGGACCTCATGTGATAGCAGACATTAAGAGAGGACCTCATGTGATAGCAGACCTCATGTGATAGTCAGAGCTGTGAGGGCCTTGCAAGCTATACTTAATGTGGGGATCCAGATGCTAACAGTCTGCAACAGGGGTCCCCAATCCCCGGGCTGTGGCCCACTACCGGGCCGCAGTCTGTTTGAAACTGGGTTGCACAAGTGATGGGTAAACACGCGCAAAGGTCCACTCATGTGAGCAGTAGGCTTGCACTTGTGCACGGAGCTCCACTCGCGCAAGCGGAGGGCGCTCGAGTGGAGGGAGCTTGTGTTCACGCGTGGAGCTCCATTTGTGTTAGTGGAGCTTAGCACGGGTCAGCACAAGCACCCTCTGCTCATGCGAATGAAGCTTCCCACGAGAGTGCAAGTGCCTGCCGCTCGTACCAATGGAGCTGTGTGCACACACATGCACCTGCCACTCACATGCCCCTACCCCTTGTACTGGACTGGATTTGTGTGTGTGTACTTTGGGCCCCAGTTCATCCTCCTTTCGTTTCAGAATTGTGGCCCAAAAGAATCTGGAGCTGCCAAACATCTGGACAGAGCTGCCAGAAGCTGCTTCCCTTCCTTCAACGTATTAGGTGTGGAGGAAAAAGAAACATCTTCATTAAGGGCATACAAGTTGCACCTGCTCCAATTCTGAGCATGTGATTTGATTTGGGGATTCAAGACTTCAGAAATGGTCTAGAAAAGGAATTTTGTGCATTAAGAAGAGACTGGACAGCCAGTTGTAATATAGAGTCTACTGTTTGAGTAGGGGGTTGGATTAGAAGACCTCTAAGGTCCCTTCCAACTCTATTCTGATTGATTGACTGATTGATTGATTGATCTCCAAGTTGGATCCTATCTCTTCCAATAGGGCTTGAATCTTATTCAACTTGGAGGGACCGGAGAGGAAGCCTGATGCAGGACTTCTTTGAATTGAATCAACTTTCCCTTTTTTCTGTTTTCAGGCATCCCAATCCCAGCATTATACGATACTAATATCTCCCAAATTGGAGGAAGAGGCCTTGGAGATTGTGAAGGTGAAGTGTTCCCTGGAGATAAAGCAAGAGAATGAAGAGGAGACCAACTCACTAGGTAAGGATGTAGACCAGGGGTGTCAAACGCACAGCGTCACGTCGTCACGTGACGTATTGTGACTTTTTTCCCCTTTGCTAAACCAGGAGTGGGCATGGCCAGCACATGACGCATCCGGCTCACAGGCCACAAGTTTGACACCCCTGATGTAGACTGTCAGTCATTGCAATTATAGAGTACTTTCACCCAAGGTGGTTTTCTGCTCTCTTTTTGAAAACCCCGGGAAGTGTCAAAAAATTGTAGAACAAGTTGGTTGTGCAGTCCTTCTCATCTTATGGCCCACCAAACTCTTTGCTCTGGGTGGAAATCGACATTCAGCCACCGCCAACACAGCTATCTAGTTTCTGCTTGGGCATAAGAAAGTGGAGCCTTCCACCCTTCTGGCCCATTGCTATCTATCGTATTGCACAGATCAGGAATGAAGGATTCTGGGAACTGATGTGTGGCCATCTAGGGAAGCTGAACATAGTTGTAAGGTGGTTTGATTAGCTTAGAACAGTGGTTTTTCAACCTGTGGTCATCACAGGGGGTCTGCGAAGGCTCGAATAAATGTTGTGTTGAACATTTTAAGTACCATTGGTCACCTGGTCCATGCAATATTCTAAGACAGTGATTCTCAACCATTTCTTCACCATGCCCTATGATCCATGGCTACAAAAGGTATTTAAAGGCGGGGCATGGTGAAGACATGGTTGAGAACCATTGGCTTAGAATATTGCATGGACCAGGTGACCATGGTATTTAAAATGTTGGTGAACGAGCCCATTAAATGAATGTTTTAAAAGAATGTTTTAAGTAAATCAGTGACTTCTTTGTGATATGTGAAGTCTGCCAGCTTCAAAAAAAGACTTCTTGATGAGCAGGTCTCCCAAGCCGAGGTCTTGAGATAGATGCTGAAAACCATCAAATGAGGATGCTTGAGAGAATGGACAGCCACTTGTCTGAAATGATATGGGGTCTCCTGCTTGAGCAGGGGGTTGGACTAGAAGACCTCCAAGGTCCCTTCCAGCTCTCTTATTCTGTTTGAATTAGGGATTTCCTAAGTCAAACAGGAGGGAGAATACCCTCCTGGTCTTTTAGAGACAAGGTCAAATGGAAGAGAGAAGACTAGTTGCTTAAAGAGATCCATCAGCACCATTAAGGAATTTATACCAGACATATTTTTTTTAATGAAATTCATTGTTGGGGGACAATGTGACATAAATACTTTTCTGTTTCTCTCAGAATATGATGGATATGGAACAACTCATAAGGAGAAGACCTTCCAGGTGGGAAGATCTGAAGAAATAGATTTTGGAAGATTCCATTAAAAGGAGTCAAACGATCATTTCTCTGGGGTTCCAGGATTAAGGAAAGCCAGTAGATCCACCAGAAACACAAAGGCACACAGTAAAGAAAGCCAGTGAAACTTTCCTGCCTGAAGATGGCGATCGAAGTTTAAACGAAGCCAATTTTCAGCGGGGCACTAAGTCTGGAATTAAGAGGTGCCAGAGATGGTGTGCAACTATCAGTGTTCAAATGTGCAAGTAAAGGATAACTGCGTAAATATATACTCTTTGAGAATGTTAACAGCGAACCCCATTTATTCCACAGAAAAACCCTCAACAAGGAAAAAAAAAATCATGTTTGCTCAGAGCACGGAAAAAGTTTTGGTTTTAAAGCAAACCTCCCGAAGATCATCCAAACCAAAAAGAAACAGTGTAAACATTCAAACTGCAGGGAAAGTTTCAACGCAAAATCAACTCTGATTAAACATGAGAAGTTACGCGCGTGAGAGAAGTTGTACAGATGCACTGAATGTGGAAAAAACTTTTCGGGGGAAAAAGGGCGTTCTGGTCAAGTCCTGAGGAGGGAAAAAGCCACATAAATGCTCTCAACTGCAGCAAAAGTTTCATTGGGTGAGATGCCCTCATCAAACATGAGCGAAGGAGAGAAGCCGTATGAATGCTCCCGCGTTTCTGGATCAGCTGCCACCTTAAATACACAAGGGTGAGAAACTTTACAAGTATTTAGATCTTGGCAAAAGCTTCAGTGAGAGAGGATGGCTGATGAAATATGATGCATACAGAAGTCATATCAGTGCTTAGACAGAATGCACATCTTCAGTCACAGCTTGTGATCAACATAAGAGCCCACACAGGAGAGGCCACAGGGGTGCCCTCAACGTGAAAAGGCTTTCTTTCTAGCTCACATCTCAGGAAGCATAGTGCACATACACGCTCAAGAAGCCCCGTAAAGTTCTTCCATGGCGGGAAAACATCCATTAGGAAATGGTGGCCTGCCAGTGGATTCATCCCTGAGAGAAACCATAAAGGCTCAGTCGGAGAGAAAGATTCTGTAATTCTTCCATGCTTCGTAAACATAGGAAAATCCATTCAGCAGCGACGTCCTGGAGGACAGGGTTGGTGTTTGGGTCTACCATGCAGTCTCAGAGATAGTGAAAATAATGCTAGCGTTGGGGTGAAACATCAGACAGCAGAAAGGAAGCACAAGGAACAAGGATGATGGCTTTTAAAAATATTGACACATTAAAGTGTTATAAAGAAGCGCTTGTTTCACACTGAAGTACTTTGTTCGACCTTTAGGATAGCAGGCAGGTTAGAAATGGCACTTTTCTCAAATCTTGGTAGAGACTGAACTGTAGTCCCACTTTAGCCATGAAAGCCAGCTGGATGATCTTGGGCCAGTCAGTCCCTTTCAGTGTAACTCACCTCACAGGGTTGTTGTTATTGTGGGGAAAATAGGAGGAGGAAGGTGTATTAGATATGTTTGTCACCTTGAGTTATTTGTAAACATAATAAAGATGGGATACTAATAAACGAATAAATAAAACAGATCAGGAGGGATAAAATAGATCTCCGTAAGGGATGTATGGATTTTGAGAGAGGAGCTACAATCTAACACAGCAAAATCTATTCAATAGGAAATATTCAGACGGCCAAAGAGGGATTTTCTTTCTAGAATTGCCCTCATAGGCCCACAGTCATTCCTCATCCTCACAGTTTTATTGAGACCTGCTTGATTCTCTCTCCTGGGATTAGATAACATTAATCTTTGTGGTTAAAATACCATCCAGAGCCATTGAGAGTCAGGTGACATACAAATGACATACAAATGTAATGTAATAATAATTTTCTTTGGTGATATTTTATGTTTACATAATTTGTATGGCTGCTCTTCTCAAAAAAAAAAAATTATCGGTCGGCAAGAAAAGAATGAAAACAATTATCGGTGGTTCTCAACCTTGGCAAATGGAAGATGTGTGGACTTCAATTCCCAGAATTCCCCAGACAGCCTTGCTTTTGCAGGCAAAATGAGAGGTGAACTGAGACCGGACTTTTGTCATATTTCTATTCCTCCTGATTAGACTTTTTAAAAACATTATTCCTTCCCCCACAAGATTCTTGCTGCTGTCAGGGCTAGTCTTGACCCACAGGAAAAGCCTTAACAAAATAGGAGATGCAGCTACAAACCAGGTAGGACATGAACTGCACTGTTCTGCCTGCCATCTTGTCTTTTTTTCACTATGGACGGCCTTGTTTTCCAATGAAAAAAAATAAGTAATCCTAATAATCAGAAAAGTTTCTAAAATGAAACCAAGGGCTTGTTTTAAGAGCAAAACTTGCTAAATGTCTAAAAATGTTGGTAGCTGACCCAGAACCTTGATGTACTGCTGGGAAAATATTTTTGCACTTATTTGCAGGAAAAAGAATGTATAGAAATAAAATTGTTTTTGCTGATTGTGAAATGCACACTTTCGTTCTCTTCCTCCACATTCATTTTCTTCCTGGCACAACCCTCTGGGTCCCCTCTGGATGCCTCAATTTGCTAATTCTCAGGTTGATTTTGGCTGGGTTCAGAAGCTAACCATATTGTTATCGCTTAGTACTGGGATGGGAGACCTCAAAGAAACCCTTTAGAAGAGGCATTATGGAGGGAACCGATAGTAATAGCAATAGCACAGATTTATATACCACTTCACCATGCTTTACAGCCCTTTCTAAATGGTTTATAGAGTCAGCCTATTGCCCCCAACAATCTGAGTCCTCATTTTACCAACCTCGGAAGGATAGAGGGCTGAGTCAACCATGAGCTGGTCAGACTTGAACCTGCCAAACTGCTGGCAGCCGGCAGTCAGCAGAAGTAGCCTGTAGTACTGCATTCTAACCACTGTGCCACCACAGCTCACAGCAGCTTTGCTTCCATTTTTATTGTCAAGAAAACAAGGTGGACTTACTGTCTATGGAAATTTTCAGTCATCCAATTCACGATTGTCCCAGAGATCCTTTTTCAAGAGGCAACTGGACTTTCTTTGTTTTTCCTTGAAGACATTTCACTTCTCATCCAAAAGCTTCAGTTCTGAAGAACTGAGCTGAAGAAGCTTTTTGGATGAGAAGCAAAACATCTTCAAGGAAAAACAAAGTCCAGTTGTCTTATGAAAAAGCAGCTTTGGGACAAGGCAGACTTAACTTTGCAGTAAAGAAACAAAAGTGAATTTGGCAAGTTCTGAGCAGCTAGGTGTCTCTGAATATTGGCTAAAGGTAAAGATAAAGGTTCCCCTCACACATATGTGCTATAACAACCCTCCTGAAACAAAACTCCCAAACTTAAGATTTTGGCTGCCGTCACACACAACACTGTGGCAGCAGCCAAAAAAGCCAAATTGCATTAACAGAGGGATTCTATCAAGATCAAGTGAGGTACTAATGCCACTCTATAAAGCCTTAGTAAGACCACACCTAGAACACTGCATCCAGTTTTGGTCGCCACAATATAAAAGTTTAAACTCTAGAAAGAGTGCAGAGACGAGCAACAAAGATGATTAGGAGCCTGAGGCTAAAACATGAAGAACAGTTGTAAGAACTGGGCATGGTTAGTCTAGTGAAGAGAAGGACCAGGGATGACATAGCAATTCCAATATTTCAAGGGTTGTTATACCTGAAGGTCAGATAAGGAACAATGGATGGAAACTGATTGAGGAGATATTCAATCTAGAAACAAGGAGAAACTTTCTGACAGTGAGAACAATAAACCAATGGGACAGCTTTCCTTCAGAAGTTGTGGGAGCTTCATCATTGGAAGCTTTCAAGAAAAGACTGGACAGCCACTTGTTAGAAATGGTATAGAGCAGTGGTCACCAACGGGTGGTCCGTGGACCACTGGTGGTCCGTGAGAAAATTTTGATGATCTGCAGAAAAATTATTTGCATTTTTTGTATTGCACTAAATCAGGGGTCCTCAAACTACAGATACATGCAATGAACATTTGTGTTGCTGCAGAGTCTTCTCCTTCTGGGTCTTTTTGTATGGATCAGAGGGGGACAGTAATTCCGACTTGGGGTCTACTTTGGCCTTCTGGTGCGGGGCTTTGGGCAAAGACTGGAGGGAAGTGCTGCTGGTGGCGAAGAGCCGGAGGACCTTGTTCCAGTGAGACTGCATCATGGCCTGAAACTGGCTGACCATCTCAGCCCGCTGAGCCTCCAGGAACCTATACCTCGCCTTGCACTCCCGCAGGTCTTCCCTCAGATCCAATTTGAACTGAGTTTTTTTGCCAACTCTTTCTCGTGGTGGCTGGTTAGCTCCAACAACTGCTTCCTGTTGGGGCCCTAAGGAGCCCGGGTGGGGAGGCGAGTAGTGGCTGGGAGGGGAGGAGCGAGTAGAGGCTTTCGAGGCCCCCCTCGACGTGAGTGACATCGGGTTGGCCACGCCCACCCAGTCACATAACCACCTAGCCACACCCAACCACCCGGTCATTAGGCAGATCATATTAGTGGTCCGCCGGATTTAAAATTATGAATTTAGTGGTCCCTGAGGTCCGAAAGGTTGGTGGTGCCTGGACTAGAAGATCTTCAAGGTCTCTTCCAACTCTTGTTACTCTGTAAAGATGTACAGTAATTCCATCCTTGAGAACTGGATTGCCCGGGTGAAGCATAATAGAGTTAAAGCCATAGAGCTATGCCTCCTAGAGCGGACTCCAAGAGGACACAGATATATGGCAAGGCTGCAGCGCCATCTGGAAGGGAGGAGGGTGGGAAAGGCTGATTAGAGCAAGCAGGATTGCGGAAAAAAGGCGGCGGCCGTTCGTATGGATGGGAGGGAGAAATCAGAAGGAGGAAAGGAAGGTGAAATCAGAGGGGGGAAGGTAGGAAGGAAGGAAGGAAGGAAGAAGAAAGAAGGAAGGAAGGAAGGAAGGAAGGAAAGGAAAGGAAAGGAAAGGAAAGGAAAGGAAAGGAAAGGAAAGGAAAGGAAAGGAAAGGAAAGGAAAGGAAAGGAAAGGAAAGGAAAGGAAAGGAAAGGAAAGGAAAGGAAAGAAGGAAAGGAAAGGAAAGGAAGTGGGGCAGCTGCGTGATCTCTGTCTCCATTCCACTCGTGCAGTGCGAGTCACCTTTGCTTATCAGGTGCGGTTCCAAAACAGGATTCTTGTTTTGGCAAACACAACAAAAAAGAAACACACACAAAAACTGGGATCTCGACTTGCCCCGATTTCTGTGATCCAAATATGGTTTTTGAAAGAGGTATTGGAAGAAATGACCCTCTGGGTTCAGTTCCAAGTGGGAAGACAGACACTGGAAACATGGAGACTGCTTGGAAAGATGGTTTAATGGTGGACAGGACCACATGGTTTTGAGATCCTGAGCAAAAAGAGCACATGGGTGAGAGAGGGAGCAAGATTTATACCCTCTGTTGGGCTTTGAACTTGCTTCCTGTTCCTGTGGCAAGAAATGTATCCTGATTGGTTGTCAGACTTCCATGGGGCCATGCAGGGGTAACTCTGTAGATTGTCTTGAATTCCAGGCTTGGTTGAATCTTGTTGGGTGATGATGTAATGAAGGGGCTTTGGGCAATTCCTATTATGGCTTAATGGCTTTGTCCTGGTTTGGATCTTGAGTGAGGGCTAATCCTATCATATCCTGAGGGCCATGACTTTTGTTTTGTAGATAAGCTGGCCCAGCCTTTGTCTTGTAGATAGGTTGGCACCAAAATATGTGCTGGGGGCGGGGTGGGGCAGGGAGCTGAGGCTCTGAGTTTGTCTTTAGAAATATATTTCTCCTTTAGGGAAAATATAATATTCTGCCTTTTTAGTATTTCCTAGAATATTTCATTTTTCTAGGAGAGGGGTGGGTGCTAACTTCCTACAGAGGCAGCTGGATCTACTTGGTGATTCCTTGGGGTCTGCAGCCTTAAACACTCAAGGATCCATTTGGACCCGTTTCCCACAGAAAAGAAAACACCAGGAGCCACAAAACCAGGAGTGAAATCCAGCAGTTTCTAACAGGTTCTGGAGAATCGGTAGCGGAAATTTTGAGTAGTTCGGAGAATCGGCCAATACCACCTCTGGTTGGCCCGAGAGTGGGGTGGGAATGGAGATTTTGCAATATCCTTCCCATGCCACACCCACCAAGCCACGCCCACAGAACCGGTAGGGGAAAATTTTGAATTTCACCTCTTGCCAAAACCCTTCCCGTGCCTGACTATTTCTTAAGCGGCCACAAAACTAGCATATGTAGTTGAATTAAGCATTCAAGTTTTCTTCTGAAACTTTTCTTTTCTTGGATTTATCCATGGTTGGCCTACCAGGGGTTGAAAAGCTCAACAAACTGTGTGCCGGCGGATGTCACACATTGGTGGTTGTGACACATATTTTGAGTGACAGGGAGCCACAGCAGAGGGGTGAAAGAGCCACGAGGCTCCAGCCGCAGGTTGCTGACTCCTGCCCTATAGAAAAAGGACAACTGTGATAGACAATCTTATATGCAAGCCATTTTGCTGTTTGGGGAATAAGGCCTCAGGCTAGGAACCCAGGAGACGGTGAGTGGGAATTCTAGTCAGAAAGTCTTCTGGAGATCTTTGGGGCAATTTCTCTCCCAGCCCCAGAAAGGAGGCTGCCAAGTAATCACCCGACTGTAGCTCTCATATGCTGGTCTGCTTGCCTGAGATTCCTACCTCTTCCCACATCACAGTCTCGTGAGCAGTGGTGGGATTCAAGTAATTTAACAACCGGTTCTCTGCCCTAATGATTTCTACCAACAACCAGTTTGCCAAACTGCTCAGAAAGTTAACAACTGGTTCTCCCGAAGTGGTGCGAACTGGCTGAATCCCACCACTGCCCATGAGGTCCTCACTTAATGACCCACAAGGTCCTGGAGTTGTAACGGCAAATAGAATTGCCAGCACAGCCCTCACTAAGCAATACGGTCACAGGACATCACATTGTATGGAACCATTGCTTAGCAATGGGAATTCTGATGCCAATTGCTGTTGCAACACGAGAATTACCCATATTTCTTCTGCAAGCTCAGAAGGCAGAAAGAGTAATTCCCCCCCCCCCCCCCACTCTTCTGGATAGTTGGCATCCTGGCCGGCTTTATACTTGGCAACAGCAGTTTGTTATCTGTAAAAAAATCCTGAGTCTCTGTTGTAGCAGACAAATTCAACCCAATGCATTCCATGACTTGCAACATTTCATGTAGTGGCCCTCCTAGGTATCTCATCAGGTTTCAAAACAATTGACCATATTCTTCTGGACCGGCTTTGGGGACTGGAAGTGAGAGGCACTGTATTATGGTGGTTCTACTTCAACCTCCATGTCCGGTACCAGTAGATGTTGGTAGGAGAAGAGAGGCCCCTGAAATTTGGGGTGCCTGGGGCTCAAGCCTTTGACCGCTCTTTAACATCTACACGAAATGTAGAGGCCACCCATCCTATGATACCCCATTTATATTCAGGTAGTCCTTGACTTACATTTCATTTAGTGACCATTCAAAGTTACAGCAGCACTGAAAAAAGGGACTTATGAACATTTTTCACATTTACAATGATGCATTGCAGCATCTCCATGGTCACATGAACAAAATTCAGACACTTGGAAATTTATATTTGCGACGGTTGCAGTGCCCTGGGGCCATGTGATCAGCTTGCTCGACTGAATTGGTGCAGAACCTGGGTGTTCTCCTGGACTCATGGCTCCTGCTTGAGACTGGGAGAGGCTTTTGCAGAGATTCATTTACTGCACCAATTACTGCACTGCAAACCCTGCCCTTTGAGACACTAATCCTGCGGTTAACTTCTCCAGTTTAACTCCTTGCAAGGAGAAAGATAACCAGTTTTGGTCAAGAACGGCACCAGGCATGAATGTAGTTAGTAAGGCCAGGAGGCCTGGTTGACTTCTAAATTGAACAAAAGCAAGAATAACCTTTTTGGGACTCCCCGACCATAAAAATGCCATCAACGTTCTTAGAAGGGCCCTGTATTTGCAGGGCAAGTAAATGTTAAATGCGGAGCCTTTGCATTTTGTAATATATCGGGTTTATTGGTTTCTGTATTAAGATTTTATTGTATTGCTGTAAATTGTGTCGAGTCAGCATGAGTTGGGCTGCTATATAGATTTTCTTAATAAAAATAAATACATGCAAACATATTTATATGCCCCTTTATATGTAGAAATAACTCAAGATAACAAACACACCTAATACAGGCTCACTTTTTTTGGCCCAGCACAGCAGTTCCCCTCAACTCCATGAAAGGGAACCGCCGCACTGGGCCAGAGAAAGGAAGCTCAGATCTCCTTCATGTTTGATACTAAGACACATTTGACTAAAAAGAATCATGCAAGAAATTAAATTAGTAATTTCTCAGCTGGGCTTCCAATAAGAAATGAGAAAGGAAGTTCAAGATTCCTCTATACACATCAAATTTTCCCTCAGGTGGAATTTCTTATGTGCGATAAGAGAGGAATTCCGTGTGAAACACTGTTCACAATCTGGGCATTTGAATGGTTTCTCCCCTGTGTGTAACCTAACATGATTTATAAGATTAGACCTAATACTGAAATCTTTCCCACAATCTGGACACTCATATGGTTTTTCTCCTGTGTGAGTCCTCCAGTGTATCACCAAGTCGTAATTCCGATAGAAACATTTCCCACACTCGAGACACTCATATCGTTTATCTCCTGTGTGAATTCTCTGGTGCTTCACCAGGTACGAATTCTGACTGAAACTTTTCCCACACTCGAGACATTCATATGGTTTTTCTCCTGTATGAGTCCTCTGATGTTTCATCCGGTTGGAATTATGACTGAAACTTTTCCCACAATACATACAGTCATATGGTTTCTCTCCCGTGTGAGTCCTCTGGTGTATAACCAGGTGAGAATTCTGACTGAAACTTTTTCCACAATCCGGACACTCATACAGTTTCTCTCCTGTGTGAATCCTCTGGTGTATCATCAAGTCGGAATTTCGAATGAAACTTTTCCCACACTCGAGACACTCATACGGTTTTTCACCTGTGTGAGTCCTCTGGTGTATCATCAGAGCAGAATTCCAATTGAAACTTTTACCACAATCCAGACACTGAAATGGTTTCTCCCCTTTGTGAGTCTTCTGGTGCTTCACCAGTTCAGACTTCCAACTGAAACTTTTCCCACACATTTGACACTCATACATTTTCTCTCCTGTATGATTTCTCTGGTGTACCACTAGATAGGAATTCCGAGAGAAACCTTTCCCACAATCAGGACACTCATATGGTTTCTCTCCTGTGTGAATTCTCTGGTGTTCCACCAGGTGGGAATTCCGACTGAAACTTTTCCTACAATCCAGGCACTCATATGGTTTTTCTCCTGTGTGAGTCTTCTGGTGCTTCACCAAGTCGGAGTTCCAATTGAAATCTTTGTTGCAATCTGGACATTCATATGGTTTATCTCCAGTGTGAGTCCTCTGATGTTTCAGAAGGTTGGAATTATAACTGAAACTTTTCCCACAATCAGGACATTCAAAGGGTTTCTCTCCTGCGTGAGTTCTCTGGTGTACAAGCCGGTTGGAATTCTGTTTGAAACTTTTCCCACAATCCACACACTCAAAAGGTTTTTCTCCTGTATGAGTTCTCTGGTGTTTCACCAAGTTGCAATTCTGACTGAAACGTTTCCCACAATACAGACACTCATATGGTTTCTCTCCCGTGTGAGTCCTCTGGTGTATCACTAGCTTGGAATTATGCTGAAAACTTTTCCCACAATCTGGACATTCATATGGTTTCTCTCCTGTGTGGTTTTTCTGATGTATCACCAGGTCAGATTTCTGATTGAAACTTTTCCCACAATACAGACACTCATACGGTCCCTCTCCTGTGTGAGTCATCTTGTCTCTCACCAGATTGGTTTACCTGCTAATTTTTTTTTTGCCAGATGGGGCACACTGGTAGAATTTCTCTTCAGTAGGAGTCCTTCCATGATCATGAGCAACCTGTTCTCAGTAAAGCTTTTGCCGCACTCCAAACATTTGTATGGCTTTTCACTGGGTGGATCGACTTATGCATAAATCAGATGTGATCTGTAATCTCTGTTTTCCCCACAATTAGGCAGTCTGTGGGGGTTTTGCAACACTGCTATTCTTGGATTCTTGAGGTCAACCTGGTGTTTACCTGGTGTTTGTTTGATTCAAGTTACTCTTTCTTTCCACAAAGGCTTTTGTTAATGCCTGCCAGTTTTGGCCATCCAAGGGACCTTTTCCTTCCCACCGACTTCTGGCAATTTCCTACTTTTTCTGAATGTGTAAATTATCACCCTTGACTTTTTATGTTCTACATATCCTATTTTCCAGCTCAATGCCTTGTTATTCTCGCCTTTGTCTCTCTGCTGAGGCAGGAGAAGTGTTTTTTATATTTTCTGGAGGAAATGTAAAATATTTTGATTGATGGTTTGTTTTGTATTTTAATGCAGCTTCTCATTCTGTTATCCAGAGTGCTCTTCTTGGCATCCTCTTTTTCTGTAAGATTCATATTTAAGGGTTAGTTTCATTATTGTTTAAAGAATGGTTGGAGAACATGTGAAAGCAGCAAAAACAATAAAAATAAATCCCCATATACCATAAATAAACACCAAAATTCTAATTCAACCTCTAACATTAATTATCATTCATTTGGCATATAGACGACTATGGATTTATATAAATAAATTTATGAAAATAAAATCCCAGAGGAGAAAAGAGGTCAAGCTTCAGTTTTAACAACTTTGCTAAGTTGCAGAGGAAAGTTTCGAAGAGTTCCCCTACACCCCACCCCCAGAGGAAAAACTATCTTGGAATTGAGGGAGGTGCATTTTTGCCTTTCTAGTTTAACGTCTAACATTAATTATGATGTATTTGGCATATAGAAGACTAGCAAGACCCAAGTTCAAATATCGACTGAATCATAAGATTGTCGTTTTGGCTTGGGTAAATCACTCTTATATGCACGCATATGAGCACAGAAATATTTATTTATGTAGACCATCTGTGTGTATCTTCAAGTGCAAAATGTCCCAGAAGTTCATTGACTCAATTTGGTTGATATAATTTTAGAAAGGTGGGGACACTAACAGATGAAATGATGCCCAAATCCTATGCAAGATTTAATGCCTCTGTTTTGCCCATGAAACTCCTAGCTTGCCAGGAAATCAACATATCAATAAAATAATCAAGTGTTGCGTGAAAGCGGAGCGATTTGGGTGGTTAAGAAATATGAAACATAAATAAATAATGTTTAAATCCCAAATCTGCCAGCAGAAAATTACAGGCAGCAATTTTAAATCATGCAGCCTAAGGATAAGAAACATTCGGGGAGAGAAAGAACATGCAGCAGGAGCCAACACGTTTCAGCCTCTTGGCTTGCTCTGCTTCCAGGCCGTGGAGGAACCCAAAGGGCCCGACTTGCCCCCGGTTTCTCCTCCGACCTTCCCTCCACTCACCTCCCAGGATCCTCTTCCACCCTCCAAGCAGCACAAGAGGCTCCGCCGGCGCCATTATCCTCCCTGAGCCAGAAGTTCCTCTGCCCTTCACCTCCTCTCCTCCATATCCTCTCTAGCAAAATAGTTCTCTATCGTTTCAACTCGTTCAATCTCAGCCTGTCTCCCTTCCCTTGAATAGCTATGCTGCAGCTATACAGTCCCTGCTTTATAGGCGCCAATATTGCTTCTCTGTAGATCGCCATCTAGCGACATAAGGCGGAAGAACATGCTCGTTCTACTCTAAGGTGTTTGACGATGTTTTCATTGATTCCTTATGTGCCATCAAGTCCTGTCATCTGCACCTCTAGAACTCTGCAACCCAACAAGACAGACACAGACTTTAGAGGATAATTAGAACTGCAGAAAAAAAACAATTACTACCAACCTGCCTTCCATTGCAGGAGTCAAAAAGAGGGCTGTGAAAATATTTACAGACCCACCACATCCTGGACATAAACTGTTTCAACTCCTACTCTCAAAACAACGCTATAGAGCACTGCACACCAGAACAACTAGACCCAAGAACGGTTTTTCCCTGAATCCCATCACTCTGCTAAACAAATAATTCCCTCAACACTGTCAAACTAATTAAGTCTGCACTACTATTAATCTTCTCATCATTCCTATCACCCATCTCCTCCCACTTATGACTGTATGACTGTAAGCTTGTTGCTGGTATCCTTACGATTTATATTGATTGTTTCCTAGTATGATTTGATTGCTTATTTGCTCCCTATGACTATCAATAAGTGTTGTACCTTATGATTCTTGACGAATGTATCTTTTCTTTTATGTACACTCAGAGTGTATGCACCAAGACAAATTCCTTGTGTGTCCACACTTGGCCAATAAAAAAATTCTATTCTGTTCTGTTCTGTTCTGTTCTGTTCTATTCTATTCTATTCTATTCTATTCTATTCTATTCTATTCTATTCTATTCTATTCTATTCAACTGCCAGCAAGTTCGTCGATAGCTTTTCTCCCTGAGGCTCCATCCCAAACCTTTTCTTTCAAGTCTCCCAAGAGGAGACTTCTTGTCCCTGGAGCTGAGCCTGAAGCTTCTTTGGTAAGAGGCGGCAGCTAAATTACAGGAAAACGCCCTTTGGGGGTGGGATAGAAATAATGTGCAAATAGGAAAAGGAAAGTGCACCTTCCTTAGTCCCAGGTTTTCCTCTTGGGGCATGTGTATGTGCAGGATAACCCCTCGAAACATGCCTCTGCAACTTAACTGAAGCTGTAAGACTGAAACTTGACCCCTTATCTCTGCTGGGATATTGTTTTCTTTTACTTCCATGTTTAGCTAACAAGCACAGTATTTCCTATTGGTGTCCCATCCCTTCTTAGCAATGGAAAATTTGGCACCAATTGCTGTCCTCAACTTAGAGCCATCCATATTTCTTTTCCAACCTCAGGAGCGGAATGGAAGAACCCAGGAGAGAGTGGGAACTCTAGAGAGAAATCCTGCTGGGGCTTTTTAGGCAGATTTCTCTCCCAGCTCCAAAAGAAGGTCATCCACCTTTCTGTAATTCTCACCTGCTGGTTTGCTTGCCTGGGATTCCTACCTCTTCCCACATCACAGTCACATGAGGTCCTCACTTAATGACCCACAAGATCCTGGAGTTGTAATGAAAACTGGAACTGCCAGGATTTCCCTCACTAAGCAAAGTGGTCAGAAGATGTGTATTTTTATAACCCCATTGGATAGTACTGGAAATCCGGGCACCAATTCCTGTCGCAACCAGAGAAGCATCCATATTTCTTTTACAAACTCAAGAGAGGGTTGGAAGAGTCATTTCCCCCATTCTGGACAGTTGGCATCCTGGCCGGCTTTATACCTTCAACAGCATTTGTTATGCATAAGAAAATCATGAGAGGTTTTCCTGGCAGAGGAGTTCAAGGCATTGCTGCAGATTAAGGTCTTTTGTAAGTGCAGTTGAAGAGGGCCATGAAAGGCTGGTAGCCTGGAACTATAACTCACCCTCTGCTTCCAGCTCTGACTTTGCCACTTGGAGAAAGGGCTGTGCAGCAGGAGAAAAACACCTGGGCCATTTTCACTCTGGGTTCAGGCCCGGGCACATCACCATAATGGCATTGGTTGCAATTCTCATGGACTTCTGGAGGGCTTGGGATAGATGGGGCAGAACAATTTTTGCCCTCATAAACCTCTTATCAGGTTTCAATGTCATTGACCACGATATCCTTCTAGACTGTCTTTGGGGACTGGCTGACTGCCTGGTCCATGTGGTTAGAAGAGGGGCCGAGCTTTGACCCCTGCAATTTGGGGTGCCCTGAGACTCAAGCCTTTTGTTACTGCATTTTAAAATCTACAAGAAACTGCTAGAAGCCTTCTATCCTATGATGTCCAATTATGTATGGGTAATCCTCTATATATGACACTTTATTTAGTGACCATCTGAAGTTACAACGGCATTGAAAAAAGTGATTTATTACCATTTTTCACACAACCATTGCAACACCCCATGGTCATGTGATCAAAATAGGGATGCTTGGCAATTGATTTATATTTGTGGCAGTTGTCCTGGGGTCAGCCCATGCCACAATCCAGGGATCCTCCGCATGGCCTGAGAGGGACAGTGAGGCTCCTCTGTGGATCAGGCTTTGGTGTTTGCCATGCTCTCGTCTTCCTCCACTGGAGACCTCTGGATCCCCCCTCCCATCCTGGCCTGGCCCCCCACAAGAGGCGGAGGATGACACTGCTGTATGTGGAAGCATGGAGGAGAAAGCTTGCAGAAAGCAGTTTCCTCAGAGTCCAACTTCTGCCTTGACAGATCTCTGGAGAACAGGTAGCTGTGTAAGTGAAAGCTGCCTCAACAAGCCTGCATCCTTACAACATGATTGGAAATGGGGATTCCCTTTTGAGAAGGGCCAGCCTCCCTCATGCAGGACCAGGGAGCGCTGTTACTCTGCCTCCTCCTCTTGTTGTCCCGAGATCTGTCAAGGCAGATCTCGGAGAAAACTACTTCCTGCCAATTTTCTTCTCTGTGCTTCCACACGCAGCAGCGTTGTCCTCTTCCGCCTCCTGCTTTGCTGGGAGGGGGCACAGGACAGGGAAATGCCAACGATGTCTAGGATTGGGAGAACATCATCTCCTTTGGCATGCTCTGCACCCACACACACACATCACATTCCAAGCTTGGAGACTTTTATCCACATCTGAGCTTGCAAACTGCCAATCATGCCTGGGCTTGGGGAGGTTTCCTCCTTCCTCTGTGGATAAAACTCCCCATACTTAGAAAGTGGTGTGTGTGCACGCACACATAGCTGCCAGCAGTTTGGGTGCAACCTATTCAATCCCGACCCAGCTGTCTGGAGTCAGCCACGCCCAGTGAGCGTTGTTGAGCGGGCCACACCCACCTGGCCACGCCTACGTGGCTGTGACCCGCAACTGAGCTGTGACCATCCAGCCGCATCTCCCCAGCCATGACCACTTGGCCACTGTGAGTCGTCATAGTCTTACATGCAACTGGCCCTTTGAGGGCAACCATAATGCTCATGTGGCCCTCAATGAAATTGAGTTTGACACCCCTGGTTTATAGTGTCAACATATAGCCCCTACAATCTTTGTTTTCTCATTGTACCGATCTCAGAAGGATGGAAGGCTGAGTCAACCTCGAACCCCATCAGGATCGGATTCTAGGCTGTGGGCAAAGTCAGCCGGCAATACTGCATTCTCACCAGTAAGCCACCAGGGCACCTGTCATTATTTATTTATTTATTTATTTATTTTTCATATTTGTATACCGCCCTACTCCCAAAGGACTCAGGGCGGTGAACAGCCATAATAAATACAAATACATATAGAAGTTAAAAACTATTAAGAAACAGATTAAGTAATTTAGGCTCAAAGATTAAGAATATCCAAATTTATCTAAAAGAGGTCTAAAACCCGATTTAAAAGCCAATTTAAAAGCCAATTAAAAAGGGAGAGTTAGGCCAGACCAGCTTGTTGGAATAGAAACGTTTTCAGGGCACGGCGGAATATGCGTAAGTCTTGGATGTTTCGTAACTGCGGGGGAAGCCCGTTCCAGATGGTAGGTGCCCCCACAGAAAAGGCTCTCCCCCTGGGGGCCGTCAGTCGACATTGTTTGACCGACGGCACCCTGAGGAGTCCCTCTCTATGGGAGTGAACTGGTCGGTGAGAGGCTTTTGGTGGCAGGAGGCGGTCTCGTAAGTACCCTGGTCCTGAGCCATGGAGCGCTCTAAAGATAGTAACCAAAACCTTGAAGCGCACCCGGAAGACCACCGGGAGCCAGTGCAGCTCGTGCAGGAGGGGGGTTACATGAGAGCGCCACATTGCTCCCATCACCACCTGCACGGCCGCATTCTGGACCAGTTGGAGCCTCCGGGTGCTTCTCAAAGGGAGCCCCATGTAGAGAGCATTACAGTAATCCAGGCGTGAGGTGACAAGGGCGTGAGTGACCGTGCGCAACGAGTCCCGATCCAGAAAGGGATGCAACTGGCGAATCAGGCGAACCTGATAAAAAGTCCTCCTGGCCACGGCCGTCATATGCTCTTCTAAAGACAGCCGCGAGTCCAGGAGGATGCCCAAGTTGCGAACCCCATCTGTGGGGGCCAGCGACTCGCCCCCAATAGTCAGAGATGGCGCCAACTGACTATATCGGGACGACGGAAACCACAGCCACTCGGTCTTGGATGGGTTATTGCCATTATTATTATTGCCCCACCTTTATTATTTTTGCGTCCATCTGTTCTACCAGGTCAGAAAGGATGGGCACACTCCTAGCCCCTTAAATATTGCTATTGGATAGGAGGTAGGAAGTCTTTTCCGCTGCAGCTCCTGCCCTGAGACACTC
Organism: Arizona elegans; assembly: GCA_022577455.1. NCBI lineage: Eukaryota > Metazoa > Chordata > Lepidosauria > Squamata > Colubridae > Arizona > Arizona elegans. Next base: position 5,036,575 of record JAKOOJ010000012.1, on the reverse strand, counting down.
TTCCCCCTTAAGTTCGGCAGGCCTATATCCTCCTAGTCTTCCATAAAGCATGCAAGATGTAGCTTTTCCACTACGCACTGGAATAAGAAAAGGCGCCTGCCCACTAGAAGCTTGATTTGGAACCAGGTGTTTGTTTATATGCATTTGGTTTTAATATGGGTTTTAAGTTAATTATTGATTGGGGCGGCCCTGAGTTTGTTATAACATGGATGGCTACATAAATATTTTAAATAACTCAGAGGAATCTAAAAAACGGCCTCGCTGAAGCAGCCCATCTACAAGGCACTGAAGGTTTATGCATTTCCTTAATTATCAAATTTATATTGTTGCGGACTTCCGGTTTGCTGTTTGTCCCCGCTGGACGCTCCTTTGGGATCGTCGCACCCACTGCCTGTAAAGAGCCGCCTTTATAGCGGAATGGCGGCTCGAAAAAACTCCGTTTCCATGAGGAAACGGAGATAGAGCAGGCTGGGGTGGGTTGAGTCCTCTGCCTAATCCCAAAAGTTTTTTTTTTACTTTTGGGACGGAGCGGAAGAGACTCCCCGTATCCCCAGCCGATGCTCCGGGCTCTGGGAGATCTCTGCTACACGCAGAGCTAGGTGGCAAAAGCAAGCCTGTAAACTTGTTAAACTAATTAAAGAAGACGTGAGCTGGACCGCTGACCCTGAGGCGCAAGTATTTTTTTTTTCTTATTTTAGAAAAGTTACTGAAGTTGTTTAAGAAGTGAAAGGAAAAAAGATTTTTAAAATGGCGATTGCTGAGGCTTGAAGAGAGGCTGAAAAGGGAAAGTCCTTCCGTTTTCTATTACAAAGTAGCGGAATGAATACTTCTGGTCGTAATTGAGGCAAAACCTCACTCTCACTCTTGCTTTTTTTTTCTTTTTTTTTTCCTGGGGATCTGATATTGATCTTGGTTGGAAACAAGCCTTTTTTTTTTCTCTCTCTTTTCCACTAAATCTTGTCTGTGTGGGAAATGGCATCGGGACTCACACAGCTAGACAAACAGGGGGGGGGGGAATTTCCCCCATTAATAAATTACACCAACAAGTTGTAACTCTCCAGTGTCAGAAACCTGATTTTAATATAATAGAATTTCTTCTTGAAGAGATTGTAAGAAGGGATGAGATTGTGAACCAGCAACTCGAAAAATTTAAGCAGGAAATTAAAGAAATTGGTGAAATCAAAGTTTGACTTTTTGAATCGAAAGATTTTAAATACAGCTAATGGTTTATCAGACTTTCTGATTCGGGTGGATGCAAAGACTAAATTATTAGAGTCTAAACTGAAGGAAACTGAGGAGAATTTGGATGACAAGATTCAAAAAATTTGGATTTGGTAAACATTCAGGATAATAGCTCAGAAGACAAACCTAAAATGGAGGTTGACCAAAAGACTGGTAATGAAGAAAATGTGCAACAGAGGATTGAAAGAGAAGTTTTAAGGATTCAATATAATTTTACAGAATATGCAATTAGACTGAGAGGTCTGCAGGAAAATAAAAGAGATGACTTAAGGAAAATATCTTCTGAAATTCTGGCTGGGATTTTAAAGGTTCAACCTGATGAAGTGTTTTGCAGGATTGATAGAATTTATAGAATAAACTCCTGGTTGGCAAAGCAAAGGCAATTGCCTAGAGATGTGGTGATCTATTTTACAGATAAAGAAATTAGGAATAATATTGTGCAGAACTCTTTTAATTCTACTTTGCAATTTCATGGAAGAAAGATTTGGATTTTTAAGGAGCTCCCGACTAAGATGCTAATGGAGAGGAAGAAATTTGGCTTTCTAGTGACTGAGTTAAAAAAAAGAAATATCCTATTTAGGTGGGATGCCCCAGTTGGTTTAATATTGAGACACCAAGGAGTAAGATATCAACTGAACACTGTTGAAAAAGCGGAAGAATTTTATCAAAATTTTTTAAAAATGAACTTAACATCTTTAGGCACAATACAGGATAAGCAAAAGGAGTTGGAAACAAAAGGAAAGCATCAAATTACAGAGGCTGTGGTGGATAAATTGTCTTTGGACTCCCTGGATACCCCAGCTGGACTGTCTATAAATAAGAGAGCAGTGTCATCCGACTCCAATGTGATGAACCATCAAGTCACAGACAAGTGCGCAAATCAACCAGTTGATATACAAGTGATGGAGAAGAAAGATGAGATGACAAAACTAACCCAACAAGATCAACTCATAAAGCAGAATGAAAATTGATCAGCTGACACACAATTGGTAGGCACGAAACGAGGATGGAAATTCAACCCGCAAAAGAAAAAGAAAAGAAATAGATCTCATAGAAACAGCAGTTTCTAAACCAAGCAACAGTGAAGCCAGGGACTTTAAAAAATGAATGAATATCTGAAAAGATAGTGGAGGCGAACAATTGTTTAATACTATCCTGAGGATTGTGGCAGATCTCTGTAATGCCGTGATTTTGGGATGTGAAAAGAGCCTTACCTTGTTGGATTTGAATTATCTACTCTGGATTTCTTTTACTGGTAAATATAATTATTTTGAGTTACAAGGCAAGAGAGTCACGCTGGGGCATGCAGAAGATCTGGATGTTACCCATTAGGATGATGGGAATCAACAATCCTGATGAATACCACAACTATAACTATATGGATATAATTATAATGTCACTCGGGTGGTTGTTTTTACTTTTATATATATACGAGGATATCTACTACTGATGGGGGCAGAAGATGATTGAAGATTTTGAACAAACTGTTGCACCAGCATGTTATTTTACCCTATTATGGGTGATGGATTTAACAATCCAGTGGAAAGACACCAAAGAAGATATTATATGGATTATAAATTTAAAGTTATTGTCTTTTTTCTTTTTACAAAATGGAATGCATATATAGATATGTGTATATCTTAGTAAAGTGGGCAGTGGATTATATTTAGAATTGTATTGCATGATTTTGTAGGAATTGAAGGGTTGAAATAGGTTAGTTTACTGATTGATTAGTCTAAGAAAAAGGATCTTTAAGTCATATATTTAGGGGAGTGGAGGAATTGGATAGAACTGAATAAATGTTAAATTTGGATGTAGGGAGAAGGCCGCTTTAAAATGTTATATTAATATATATAAAAGATTAAATGTTAAATTGTAATAATACACTATAAGGAGGAGAAAAAGGGCAGATTATCGTAAAAATGGGAGTTATAAGAATAATATGCTAAGGGTCAGTATTCTGAGGAGGGAGTAAGGGAAAGGAAAGATATTATGTATGTAATTAGTTATGAAATAGCCTATTGTTGTAAAGAAGTCACAGGGGGGGGATGGGTGGTGAGGGGGGGTTAGGGAAGGGGGGGGGAAGGGGGAAAAACTTGTATTTGAAAACTTTTTCAATAAAAAAAAAATTATATTGTTGCTACTCCCGAGATTAAATTCTCTAATTAAACTCCTCGCAAGGAGAAAGATTACCAGTTTTGAGGAAGAATGGCACAAGAAATGAACATAATTAGTAAAACCAGGAACCTTGGTTAACTTCTAAATTAAACTAAAGCAAGAATCACCTTTCTGGAATTCCCAGACCATCCCAATCCCAACTTTGCTAGAAGGGCCTTGTGTTTGCAGGATAAATACATGTTAAATGCAGACGATTTGCATTTTGCCTTTTGCAATATATGGAGTTTATTGGTTTCTGTATTAAGGCTTTATTGCTGTAAACCATGTGGAATAACCATGACTTTAGTTGCCAAATGGATTTTCAAATTAAGTAAAAATGCATACAAACACATTTATATCCCCCTTTATTATATGTAGAAATAACTAAAGGTGGCAAATTAATAGAGATCCAACCTTGTTTTCTTTGGCCCAGCATGGCAGTTCTCCTCGACTCCATGAAAGGGAACTATCTCAGTGGGACAGAGAAAAGATGCTCAGATTAGAGGCCTGCAGGCTAAAAAACATGAAGAACAGTTACAGGAACTGGGCATAGCTAGTCTAGGGAAGACAAGAATCAGGTGTGGCATGAAAGCAGTCCTCCAATATTGGAGAGGTTGTCACAAAGAGGAGAGGGACAACCTTTTTTCCAGAGCACCCGAAGGCCAGACAAGGAACAATGGACGGAAACTGATCAAGGAGAGATTCAAACTAGAAATAAGGAGACGTTTTCTGACAGTGAGAAGAATCAACCAATGGAACAGCTCGCCTTCAGAAGTAGCGAGTGCTTCATCACTGGAGCCCCTTGAAGAGGAGACTGGACTGCAATGTGTCAGAAATGTTATAGGGTCCCCTGCTTGGTTTGGACTAGATGACCTACAAAGTTCCTTCCAATTTTGTTATTCTATTCTATTCCTCCCTGATGTTTGATACGAAGACATGTTTCACTAAAAAGAATCATGCAAAAAATTACATGGTTAATTGCTCAGCTGCGCTTCCGTAAGAGACAAGAAATGAAATTCAAGATTCCTCTACACACATCAAATTTTTCCTCAAGTGAAATCTCTTGTATGATAAGAAAGGAATTATGAGCAAAACACTGCCCACAATCTGGGTATATAAATTGTTATTCTCCTATGTGTAACTTTACATGATTTAGAAGGCTAGTCCTAGTACTGAAATCTTTCCCACAGTCTGGACACTCATATGGTTTCTCTCCTGTGTGAGTCCTTCGGTGTATCACCAAGTCATAATTCCGACAGAAACATTTCCCACAGTCTGGACACTCATATGGTTTCTCTCCTGTGTGAGTCCTTCGGTGTATCACCAAGTCGTAATTCCGAAAGAAACATTTCCCACAGTCAAGACACTCATATGGTTTCTCTCCGGTGTGAGTCCTCTGGTGTATCACCATCTTGGAATTATGCAGAAAACTTTTCCCACAATCCAGACACTCATACAGTCTCTTTTCTTTGTGAGTTTTCTGGTGTTTCACCAGTTCAGACTTGCAACTGAATTTTTTGCCACACTCGGGACACTCACACAGTTTTTCTCCTGTGTGAGTTTTCTGATGTATCACCAGGTGGAAATTCCAACTGAATCTTTTCCCACAATCAAGGCACTCATAGGGTTTTTTTCCAGTGTGAGTTTTCTGGTGTCTCACCAGGTGGGAGGCCTGAGTGAAACTTTTCCCACAATCAGGACACTCATATGGTTTCTCTCCTGTGTGAGTCCTCTGATGAATCACCAAGTTGTCATTCCGAAAGAAACTTTTCCCACAAAACAGACACTCATATAATTTTTCTCCTGTGTGAGTCAACTGATGCATCACCAGGTTAGAATTCCGAGTGAAACTTTTCCCACAATCCGGGCATTGATACAGTTTGTCCCCCGTGTGAGTTCTCTGGTGTACTGCCAGGTGAGAATTCCGATGGAAGCTTTCCTCACAATCTGCACACTTATATGGTTTCTCTCCCATATGAGTCCTCTGGTGTTTCACCAGGTAGGAATTCTGACTGAAACTTTTTCCACAATCACAACATTTATATGCTTTCTCTTCTGTATGTGTTTTCTGATGTTTCACCATGTCAGAATTCCGAGTGAAATGTTTCCCACAATCTGCACACTTATATGGTTTCTCTCCCGTGTGGGTCCTCTGGTGTATCACCATGTCAGAATTCCGAGTGAAACGTTTCCCACAATATGGACATTCATATGGTTTCTCTCCTGTGTGAGTCCTCTGGTGTATAATCAGGTGGGAAGTTTGAATGAAACATTTACCACACTCCAGACACTTATATGGTTTTTCTCCTGTGTGAATCCTCTGGTGTATCACCAGCTCAGAATTCATATTGAATCCTTTTCCACAATTTGAACACTCAAATGGTTTCTCTCCCGTGTGAGTCCTCTGGTGTCTCACCAGATACGAATTATGACTGAAACTTTTCCCACAATGACATTCATATGGTTTCTCTCCTGTGTGAGTCCTCTGATGTTTCACCAGATTAGAATTCCGAGAGAAACCTTTCCCACAATCAGGACACTCATATGGTTTTTCTCCTGTGTGAGTCCTCTGGTGTGCTTCCAACTCGGAATTCCAATTGAAACCTTTCCCACAATCTGGGCATTCATATGGTTTTTCTCCTGTGTGAATCCTCCGATGTATCACAAGCTTGAAATTCTCCTTAAAGCTTTTCCCACAATCCGGACACTCATATGGTCTCTCTCCCATGTGAGTTCTCTGATGTATCACCAGGTCAGAATTTTGAGAGAAGATTTTCCCACAATCAGGACATTCGAAGAGTTTCTCCCCAGTATGAGTCCTCTTGTGTCTCACCACATTGGTGTTCATGCTTAATCTTTTCTTGTATTGGAAGCACTGGTAGAGTTTCACTTCGGTATAGGTCCTTCCATGAATTATGAGGAAGCTTTTCTCACTGATGGTTCATTTTGGATTTTAATGCTGCTTCTCATTCTCTGTTGTCCAGCGTGCTCTTCTTGGCATCCTCTTTGTCTGTAAGATTCACAGTAATGGGCTAATTTCATTGTTTAAAAAATGGCTGCAGGACCTGTGAAAGAAGCAAAAAATCTCCATATATTAGCATGAAAAAACAAACACCAAAATTCTAGTTTAACATCTAATATTAATTATGATTCATTTGGCATATAGAAAATTATCAAGATCTAAGTTCAAATATTGACTTGATCATAAGATTCTCTTTTTCAATCAATCAATCAGAATAGAGCTTGAAGGGTCCTAGGAGGTCTTCTAGTCCAGCCCCCTATTCAAGCAGGAGCAGGGTATATCATTACAGGGTAATCACTCATGGACGCGTGCACAGGCACACAGAAATCCACACGTACAAATTTATGCATGTAGACAATCTATGTGTATCTTCATGTACAAAATGCCCCAGAAGTGCATTTGCTCATATTTAGAGGTTTTAGGGGTTTTACCTCTAAAATTAATTATGATTCATTTGGGACATAGACGACTAGCAAGATCCAAGATCAAATATCAACTCAATCATAAGATTATCTTTTTGGCTCGGGTAAATCACTCCTACATGCACGCATGTGAGCACATAAATACAAACCTATTGATTTATGTATGTAGACAATATATGTGTATTTCAGTGTGCAAAATGTTCCAGAACTGCATTTGCTCAAATCTTTTGATCTAATTTGAGAAATCTGGGCAGTAACAGATAAAATGTGCCTAAATCCTATGCAAAATGTAAAACATCCGTTTTGCCCATAAAATTCCTCACTTGCCAGGAAAGCAACATGTCAATAAAATCACAAGGAATCAAGTGTTTATTATTATTATTGTTTATTGGTTCGATTTATATGCCGCCCTTCTCCGGAGACTCAGAGCGGCTTACAATGCGTTAAGCAATAGCCTTCATACTTTTGTATATACCTGCTTAGTACGGCTTTTGGCCCCCCCTAAGCGGTGTTCTTTTTATACAAAGTCAGCATTGCCCCCACAATCCGGGTCCTCATTTTACCTACCTTGGAAGGATGGAAGGCTGAGTCAACCTTGAGCCTGGTGAGATTTGAACTTGCAGTAATTGCAGGAAGCTGGCAGCTAAGTGCTACTTAACAGCACTTTAGTCTGCTGCGCCACCAAAATAGACAGATAGATAGATAGTAAAGATTTCTTTAAATGTCCCAAATTTGCCAGCACAAAATCACAGGCAGCAGTTTTAAATCACACAGCCCCAGAAGAATACTGAATACTGTCCGGGTGCACTGTATACACGTGCCTATTGACACACAAATGCACTCCTAAGAATTTATTTATGCAGACAATATGTGTGTATTTCAGTTTGCAAAATGTCCCAGAAGTGCATTGACTCAATTTGGTTGATCTAAATTTAGAAAGGTGGGGACACTAACAGATGAAATGATGCCCAAATCCTATGCAAGATTTAAAGCCTCTGTTTTGCCCATGAAACTCCTCGCTTGCCAGGAAAACAACATGTCAATAAAATAATCAAGTGTTACGTGAAAGCGGAGCGATTTGGGTGGTTAAGAAACATGAAACATAAATAAATATTTTTTAAATCTTCCAAATCTGCCAGCAGAAAATCACAGGCAGCAATTTTAAATCATGCAGCCTAAGGATAAGAAACATTCGGGGAGAGAAAGAACATGCAGCAGGAGCCAACACGTTTCAGCCTCTTGGCTTGCTCTGCTTCCAGGCCGTGGAGGAACCCAAAGGGCCCGACTTCTCCTCCGGCTTTCCCTCCACTCACCTCCCAGGAGCCACTTCCACCCTCCAAGAAGCACAAGAGGCTCCACCGACGCCATCATGCTCCCGTAGGTGACCCGGAAGAGGAAGTTCCTCTGCTCTTCACCTCCTCTCCTCCATATCCTCTCTAGCAAAATAGTTCTCTATCGTTTCAACTCGTTCAATCTCAACCTGTCTCCCTTCCCTTGAATAGCTAAGCTGCAGCTATACAGTACCTGCTTTATATTGCTTCTCTGTAGATCGCCATCTAGCGACATAAGGCGGAAGAACATGCTCGTTCTACCCTAAGGTGTTTGACGATGTTTTCATTGATTCCTTTATGTGCCATCAAGTCCTATTCGACTCCTATCGAGCTCTTCGATAGCTTTTCTCCTGAGGATCCATCCCCAAACCTTTTCTTTCAGGTCCCCTAAGAGGGCACTCCTTGTCCCTGGTGTTGATCCCGAACTTCTTTTGTTAGAAGTGGCAACTAAACCACAAAAAGCAGTTTCCTCAGAGTCCAACTTCTGCCTTGACAGATCTCTGGAGAACAGGTAGCTGTGTAAGTGAAAGCTGCCTCAACAAGCCTGCATCCTTACAACAGGATTGGAAATGGGGATTCCCTTTCGAGAATGGCCAGCCTCCCTCATGCAGGACCAGGGAGTGCTGGTACCCTGCCTCCTCCTCTTGCTCTTCAGAGATCTGTCAAGGCAAAAGTTGATCTCGGAGGAAACTGCTTCCTGCAAACTTTCTCATCTGCGCGTCCATGCACAGCAGCATCGTCCTCCGCCTTCTGCTTTGCTGGGAAGGGGTACAGGACAGGGAAATGCCAACGATGTCTAGGATCGGGAAAAGAATATCTCCTTTGGCATGCTCTGCACCCACACATAAGCACGCACACACCATTCCAAGCTTGGAGATTTTTATCCATTTCTGAGCTTGCAAACTGTCAATCATGCCTGGGCTTGGGGAGAAGGCACTCTCCTGTCTCTGTGGATAAAATCCCCCAAAATTAGAAGGTGCTGTGTGCTTGTACGCACACTTGGCTGCCAGCAGTTTGGGGAGGTGAGGAGCTTCTGAGACATCGAATTGTCCCCACATCAAGTTAGGCAGAGCCATTTGTTCCGTCCCGACCCAATTGTCCTGAGTCAGCACCGGCCATGCCACACAGCCACACTCAACCAGTTGCGGCAACCAGGCCATGACTACTCAGTCACTTCTCCTCAGCCACGCACACCTGGCCATTGTGAGTTGTCATAGTCTTACATACAACTGGTCCTTTGAGGGCAACCATAATGCTCATGTGGCCCACAATTAAATTGAGTTTGACACCCCTGGTTTATAGTGTCAACATATTGTCCCCCAAAAAGTTGGTCCTCATTTTACCAATCTCAAAAAGATGGAAGGCTGAGCTAACCTAGAGCCCAGTCAGGATCGGATTTCAGGCTCTGGGTAGAGTCAGCCAGCAATACTGCATTCTAACCACTGAGCCACCAGAATATCTGTCACTATTCTCCCATGTTTATTATTTTTGCATTCATTTGTGTTCTTCCAGGTCAGATAGGATGGGCACACTTCTAGCCCCTTCCCTTAAATATTGCCATCAAACAGGAGCTATGAAGTGAGCCTTTTCCGTTGCAGCCCCTGCCTTATGAGACACTCTTCCCCCTGAAGTTTGGCAGGCCTATATCCTCCTAGTCTTCCATAAAGAATGGAAGATGTAGCTTTTCCATTAAGCATTGGGATAAGAAAAGGCGCCTGCCCACCAGAAGCTTGATTTAGAGCCAGGCATTTGTTTATATGCATTTGATTTTAATATGGGTTTTAAGTTAATTACTGATTGGGAGCGGGCCTGAGTTTGTTATTTATTTATTTTTTTAAAATTTGATTTATATGCCGCCCTTCTCTGGAGACTCAGGGCGGCTTACAATGCGTTAAGCAATAGCCTTCATTCTTCTGTATATTTTTATACAAAGTCAGCTTATTGCCCCCACAAACTGGGTCCTCATTTCACCTACCTTAGAAAGGATGGAAGGCTGAGTCAACCTTGAGCCTTGGAGAGATTCGAACCAGCAGAAATTGCAGACAGCTGTGTTAATGACAGGGTGCACCAAACCACTGTACTATCAAGGCTCTTGATAGTACAATGGCTACATAAATATTTTAAATAAATTAGAGGAAACACAGATGAATCCAAAAAACGGCCCCGCTGAAGCAGCCCATCTACAAGGCACTGAAGGTCTATGCATTTCTTTAATTATCAAATTTATATTGTTGCTACTCCCGAGATTAAATTCTCTAATTTAACTCCTCGCAAGGAGAAAGATTACCAGTTTTGAGGAAGAATGGCACAAGAAATGAACATAATTAGTAAGGCCAGGTACCTTGGTTAACTTCTAAATTAAACAAAAGCAAGAACCCCCTTTTTGGAATTCCCAGATCATCCCAATTCCAACTTTGCTAGAAGGGCCCTGTATTTGCAGGATAAGTATGGATGGAAAGCATGATTTTAATACATTTAGCACTACCTTATATGTAGAATTCTTGTGTTAAAGCATAATGTACCTTTTAATGGTTATATTGTAATGAGACAGAAAATATATGTATACCTTAATTCTATAATGATAGTTGAGAGAGAATAACTGTTAACAGATTAATATCTATTGATAAACTAGAATCCCATTTTGTACGAGGATTATCTCAGATTTGATCAAGTGAAAATTCTTTCCCCTTCTCAAAAGAAATAATATAGGTAGTAGATTGATATTTATTTGTTTGTTTATTTGCCACACATCTCATAGTAAATGCCTCTAGGCCAGCGGTTCTCAACCTGGGGGTCGCGACCCCTTTGGGGGTCGAATGGCCATTTCACAGGGGTCGCCTGTGTTTTTTTGTAATTTTATTGGCCCCTGGAGCTTCAGCATAGGCTAATTAGCCCTTGATTAGATCGGCTCCCGACCCCCAGCTGATTTGCTCTCAGCTGTTTTGTTCAGAGCTCTGCTGCTTGCTTGGAAAGAGTGCAGATTCCCCCACCCCCCCAGCTATACTGAAAAACGAAAGAGAAAGTAAAGCAGGCTGTTGGCTTTGCACATTGGAAAATTAGGCAGGCAGATTTCTTTTTCCTCACCAAAAAAGGTAGGTGCAAACAACGGGAAATTTAGGAAAAAAGAGGAGATTTTAAAACACAAAAGAAAAAAAGCTCTATTTAATTAGGGAATTGTAATAATTGAGATACTATTAATTGTATATTGTGTTGAAAGCAGAAATGGTTAAGTTGTGGTTTGGAGGAATATATGGGGGAAATTATTTGGTTTATTATTATTGGTAAATATAATTAATTGATTTGTAAGAAATTGGATTGCATGGAAATAATTGGAATATTCATGTTCATATTGATTAATATACAAAAAAGGTAGTTATATAACTAATTGATTTATATTAAAATGTTGAATTCATATTAAACAACTGTAATATTTCATAATTAACCAATGGGAGGATGGATATAAAAATAGATGACAATGGGAAGGGGTATAATATAGAATAGAAGGGAAAAATTGAATTTGATTAAGATTAGAGATGAGGATGAAGGGTGATATTGGTTTTTTACAAAAATAGATGAGGAATAAATATGGCAAAAAGGAAATATAGAAATTGTAAATTTAATTGAAATGACTAAACACTGTTTAAATTTATGAACCAGCCAAATACTCTGTTCAAAGAAAATACATTGTATGTTTCTATGTGTGTTTCTAATTATTGTTATTTATTCATATTTGTTGTCTTTTATTCTTTAAAGTTTAACAATTCATTCTTTATCTTAATATCTTTATATTTGTTTGGGGTTGCCTTTCTTCCCTTTCATCTTTTTTATTGTACAGCAATCTTTCTCCTCAAACCTACCACCTCTCTTTTCTTTCCTTCTTACTTTCTCTTCCTCCCCCTCTTCTTCTCCTCCCTACTTCCTCTTCCTTTCTCCTTCTCCTCCTCTCTTCCTCCCTCTCTTACCCTCCCTCCTACTCTAATTTCCCTTCCCTTCCTTCATCCCTCTCTATTGCTGTATCCTTTTATGCATATGGACTACTCAGAGGGCTGAAAAAGTTATTTCTGACTGGTCTCGCACTTTTGACCAGTCTTTGAACTTACGACTGTCCTCACATTTTACGTTTTTGCCCTATCTTGTCACCATGGTGAAGAGAAGCAGTTGTGAAATGAGTGACATGGTTGTTAAGAATGCTGCACGGGCATAAATGTGAGGATGGTCATATGTGTGAGGACCAGTCAAAAGTGCGAGGACCTGTCAGAAATGACTTTTTTCAGCCCTCTGAGTAGTCCCTATACACATAGCCATGGCCACCCGGTCACATGACCAGCTAGCCACACCCACCCAGTCACATGACCTCCAAGCCACGCCCACAAAATAAGCCACACCCACAGAACCGGTAATAAAAAAATTTAGAACCCCCCCCTGGTTGGGGGTCACCACAACATGAGGAACTGTATTAAAGGGTCGCGGCATTAGGAAGGTTGAGAACCACTGCTCTAGGCAGTTTCCATTATTAAAACCATTTAGTATACAAGTAGCAAATATACAAGAAATCCTCATTTACCGAATGCCTAGTTAAGTGATTGTTCAAAGTTATACCAGCACTGAAAAAGTAGGTTTATGACTGATACTCAAACTTGCAGCCAATGCAGTTATCACATGATTGGGATTGGGATACTTTGCAGCCAGTATGCATTTAACAAAAGCCTTGGTGGCGCAGCAGATTAAAGTGCTGTTAAGTAACACCAGCTATCTGCAATTACTGCAAGTTCGAATCTTACCAGGCTCAAGGTTGACTCAGCCTTCCATCCTTCCGAGGTAGGTAAAATGAGGACCCGGATTGTGGGGGCAATAAGCTGACTTTGTATAAAAAGGAACACCGCTTAGGGGGACCCGAAAGCAGGTATATACAAAAGTATGAAGGCTATTGCTTAACGCATTGTAAGCCGCCCTGAGTCTCCGGAGAAGGGCGGCATATAAATTGAACCAATAAATAAAAAAATAAAATAAAATAAAATAAATAAGTACATGTTAAATGCGGAGGCTTTGCATTTTGCCATTTGCAATATATGGAGTTTATTGGTTTCTGTACTAAGGCTTTATTGCTGTAAACTATGTGGAATAACCATGACTTTAGCTGCCAAATGGATTTTCAAATTAAGTAAAAATGCATACAAACACATTTATATCCTTTATTATATGTAGAATAACTAAAGGTGGCAAATTAATAGAGATCCAACCTTGCTTTCTCTGGCCCAGCATGGCAGTTCCCCTCAACTCCATGAAAGGGAACTATCTAAGACATGTTTCACTAAAAAGAATCATGCAAAAAATTACATGGTTAATTGCTCAGTTGCTATTCCATAAGAGACAAGAAATGAAATTCAAGATTCCTCTACACACATCAAATTTTGCTTCAAGTGAAATTTCTTGTGTGATAAGGGAGGAATTTTGAGCAAAACACTGTCTACAATCTGGGTATATAAATGGTTATTCTCCTATGTGTAACCTTACATGATTTAGAAGGCTAGATTTACTACTGAAATCTTTTCCACAATCTGGACACTCAAATGGTTTCTCTCCTGTGTGAGTCCTCTGATGTATCACCAAATTGGAATTCCAGCTAAAACTTTTCCCACATTCGAGACACTCATATGGTTTTTCTCCTGTGTGAGTCCTCTGGTGTTTCACCAGGTAGGAATTCTGACTGAAACCTTTCCCACAATCTGGACACTGATATGTTTTTTCACCTGTGTGAATCCTCTGGTGTTTCACCAAGTAGGAATTCTGACTGAAACATTTCTCACAATCCGGACACTTATATGGTTTCGCTCTAGTATGAATTTTCTGGTGAATCACCAGCTTGGAATTCTGAGTGAAACATTTCCCACAATCCACACACTCATACAGTCTCTTTTCTCTGTGAGTTTTTTGGTGTTTTATCAGTTCAGACTTGTAACTGAAATTTTTCCCACACTCTGGACACTCAAACAGTTTCTCTCCTGTGTGAGTTTTCTGGTGTGTCACAAGGTGCAAATTCCAACTGAATCTTTTCCCACATTCAAGGCACTCATAGGGTTTTTTTCCTGTGTGAGTTTTCTGGTGTCTCACCAGGTTGGAAGTCTGACTGAAACTTTTCCCACAATCAGGACATTCATATGGTTTCTCTCCCGTGTGAGTTCTCTGATGAATCACCAAGTTCGAATTCCGAAAGAAACTTTTCCTGCAAAATAGACACTCATATAATTTTTCTCCTGTATGAGTCAATTGGTGCATCACCAGGTTAGAATTCCGAGTGAAACCTTTACCACAATCCGGACACTGATACACTTTGTCCCCTGTGTGAGTTCTCTGGTGTACCACCAGATGAGAATTCCGATGGAAGCTTTCCTCACAATCTGCACACTTATATGGTTTCTCTCTCGTGTGAGTCCTCTGGTGTTTCACCAGGTAGGAATTCTGACTGAAACTTTTTCCACAATCACATTTATATGCTTTCTCTTCTGTGTGTGTTTTCTGATGTTTCACCATGTCAGAATTCCGAGTGAAATGTTTCCCACAATCTGCACACTTATATGGTTTCTCTCCTGTGTGGGTCCTCTTGTGTATCACCATATCAGAATTCCTAGTGAAATGTTTCCCACAATCTGGACACTTATATGGTTTCTCTCCTGTGTGAGTCCTCTGGTGTATAATCAGGTGGGAATTTTGAATGAAACATTTACCACACTCCAGACACTTATATGGTTTTTCTCCTGTGTGAATCCTCTGGTGTATCACCAGTTCTGAATTCCAATTGAATCCTTTTCCACAATCTGAACACTCAAACCGTTTATCTTCCTTGTGAGTCCTCTGGTGTTTCACCAGATACGAATTATGACTGAAACTTTTCCCACAATCACAACATTTATATGGTTTCTCTCCAGTGTGAGTCCTTTGATGTTTCACCAAGTCAGAATTCCGAGAGAAACCTTTCCCACAATCAGGACACTCATATGGTTTCTCCCCCGTGTGAGTCCTCTGGTGTATTTCCAACTCAGAATTCCAATTGAAACTTTTCCCACAATCTGGACAATCATATGGTTTTTCTCCTGTGTGAATCCTCCCATGTATCACAAGCTTGGAATTCTCCTTGAAGCTTTTCCCACAATCCGGACATTCATATGGTCTCTCTCCCATTTGAGTCCTCTGATGTATCACCAGGTCAGAATTCCGAGATAAACTTTTCTCACAATCAGGACACTCAAAAGAGTTTCTCCCCAGTGTGAGTCCTCTTGTTTCTCACATTGGTGTTCATGCTTAATCTTTTGTTGCATTGGAAGCACTGGTAGAGTTTCTGTTCGGTATCAGTCCTTCCATGAATTATGAGGAAGCTTTTCCGAGTAAAGCTTTTGCCGCACTCTAAACATTTGAATCGTTTTTCACTGGGTGGATCCTGTTGTGTATAATCAACCGTGATCTGCAATCTGTTTTTCTCACAATAGGCAGTCTCTGGGGGTTTTCCAACACTGATATTCTTGGATTCTTGAGAAGGCCAAATATATTTCTGATCTCTTACTTGGAGGTTCTTTTATTCAAGCCACTCTTTCCTTCCATAAATGCTTTCATTAATACATGCCCATTTTGGCCATCTGGACCTTTTTCTTCCCACTGACTTTCAGGTACTTCCCACTTTTTCTTTATTTGAATATTTTCCTCCTTGAATGTCTTCCTGAGCTCCATATACTCTATTTTTCCCAACTGAAAACTTTGTTATTGTTATTCTCCCCCTTTTCTTCCATTTGCAGAGGAAGAAGACTTTTTACCCTTTCAAGAGGAATTGAAAAAAGATTTTGACTGATGGTTCATTTTGTATTTTAATGCTGCTTCTCATTCTCTGTTGTCCAGCGTGCTCTTCTTGGCATCCTCTTTGTCTGTAAGATTCACAGTAATGGGCTAGTTTCATTGTTTAAAAAATGGCTGCAGGACCTGTGAAAGAAGCAAAAAACCTCCATATATTAGCATGAAAAAACAAACTCCAAAATTCCAGTTTCACATCTAATATTAATTATGATTCATTTGGCATATAGAAAATTAGCAAGATCCAAGTTCAAATATTGACTTGATCATAAGATTCTCTTTTTCAATCAATCAAATCAATCAGAATAGATCTGGAAGGGACACAGAAATACAAACCTACAAATTTATGTATGTAGACAATCTTAGGGTTGCCAGGTCTGCTTCCAAAAAATAGCGGACAAGCGGGGTGGGGGGGTGGGGTTAAGTAGTAAAAAAATAAAAAAAACTTACAATTAAATTATATATTTTCTTACAAACATTTTAACACGTATTCAAATAATCACTTCAAAACTTTACTTAAAATTCAAAACATCAAATATATTATAATAATATGTAAAATATTAAATTACATTTTAATTTCATCATAAAGCTTTTGAATAGAAAAAATGTCCACTATTTTGTGAAAAAAAAAATAGTGAACATAATGTGAAAAAAGCGGACTGTCCATTCAAATAGTGGACACCTGGCAACATTAGACAATCTATGTGCATCTTCATGTGCAAAATGCCCCAGAAGTGCATTTGCTCATCTGTTTGATCTAAGTTTAGAAATCTGGGGCCATTAATAGATGACTTGGTGACAAAATCCTGTGCAAAATTTAAAACGTCTCTTTTGTCCATAAAACCCCTCACTTGCCAGGAATAAAACATGTCAATAAAATCACACGGAATCAAGCGTTACGTGAAGGCTGAGGGAGATGGGCGGTTTAGAAATATGAAAACATTTATAAAGATTTCTTTAAATCTCCCGGCAGAAAATCGAAGGCAGCAGTTTTAAATTCTGCAGCCTCAGAGGAATAACATTTGGGGAGAGAAAGAATATGCAGCAGCCAACACGAGTCACGCTCGTTGCTTCCTCTGCATCTACGCCGTGGAGGAAAGAAAGCCAAAGGCCCGACTTGCTCCCGGCTTCTCCTCCGACCTTCCCTCCGCTCACCTCCCAGGAGCCGCTTCCACCCCTTGAAACAGCACAACAGGATCCAGCGACGCCATCTTCCTCCCGTGGTTCAGCCGGAAGAGGAAGTTCCCTCTGCCCTTCGCCTCCTCTCCTCCACATCCTCTCTAGCAATCCGATACTCTATTACTTCCACCCGTTCAATCTCAGCCTCTCCCCTTTCCCTAGAATAGCTCAGCCGCCGCTGTCCGGGTATTGTTTCCCTGTAGCGCGCCATCTAGCGACATAAGGCGGAAGAACATGCTCGTCCTACCTTAAGACGTTTGAGGATGTTCTCATTGATTCTGTACTTCCTTAAGTGCCATTAAGTCCTATTTGACTCCCATCGAGTTCATCGGTAGCTTTTCTCCCTGAGGCTCCACCCCAAACCTTTTCTTTCAGGTCCCCAAAGAGGGGATCCATTGTCCCTGGAGCTCCGCCCGAAGCTTCGTCTGCGAGAAGTGGCAACAAAATCAAAAGAAAGCGCCCTTTAGGAGGGGGAGGGAGAGAAGGGGGCTGGAAATGATGTGTAAATAGGAAGGGAGAAAGTGCACCTCCGTTAGTTCCAGTTATTCCTCTTGGTGTGTGCGTGCGTGTGTGTGTGTGTATGCAGGATAACTCTTCAAAACGTGCCTCTGCAACTTCACGAAGCTGTAAGAATGAAGCTTGATCCCTTGTCTCTGCTGGGATTTTCTTTTCTTTTCTTTCCATGTTCAGCTAACAAGCACTGGATTTCCTATTGGTGCCCCATCCCTGCTTAGCAATGGAAAGTTTGGCAGCAATTGCTGACTTCTGACCATTTTTCATACTTGCCACCATTGCAGCATCCCCATGGTCAAGCGATCAAAATAGGGACACTTGGCAATTTTTTTTTCTTTAATTTATATGCTGCCCTTCTCCGGAGACTCAGGGCGGCTTACAATGTGTTAAGCAATAGCCTTCATACTTTTGTATATTTATACAAAGTCAGCTTATTGCCCCCACAATCTGGGTCCTCATATCACCTACCTTTGAAAGGATGGAAGGCTGAGTCAATGGTGAGCCTGGTGAGATTTGAACTTGCAGTAATTGCAAGCAGCAGATGTTAATAACAGTGCTTTAGTCCACTGTACTACAGGCTCTTCTTGACTCACATTTGTGACAGTTGCATGGTCCTGGGGTCATGTGATCCCCTTTTGTGACTTGAGCTGGTGCACAACCTGGGGCCCTGCCTGGACTCACAGCTCCTGCTTGAGATCATGGCTGTGGGAGATGTTTTGCACAGACTCATCTATTGCACCAATTGTTCCCTTTCCTGGACTGGGAGGCGTTGCAGTGGGGCGCTCCTCCTTTGGTCACCTCCTGTTTGGATTACTACCTTCTCCCCAAACTTCAACTGCTCCAGAACCCAGAAGTGCATACAGTAAGTGGAGTCCTTAGATTGCCTGTGCAACATCTTTGTTGTGCAAGCTGCACTGGATCCGTTTTTTTTAAGGTGCAACTGAAAATGCTGGCCATCACATTTAACGGTATTTGTTTATTATAGAAATAGCAACAGCACATCGAATTATATACCATTCCACAGTGTTTTATAGCACTAAGCAGTTTACAGTGTCACCATATTTTCCAACCATCTTGGTCCTCATTTTACTGATCTTGGAAGGAGTCTTCCTTGAGTTCCGTCAGGATTGACTTCCAAGCTGCAGGCAGAGTCAGCCAGCAATACCACAGCCTAAGCACTGAGCCAACAGACCACCTGTAATTATTCTCACAGCTTTAGTTTTGCATCTATCTGTTCTTCCAGGTCAGATAAGGTAGGCAAGCTCCTAGCCACTTACCTTAAATACTGCCATCTGATAAGGAGCTAGGAAGAGAGCCTTGTCCATTGCAGACCTTGGCCCACAAGACAATCTTCCCCCTGAAGTTTGGCAGGCCTATATCCTCCTAGTCTTCTGTAAAGCAAAGAAGTAGCTTTTCCTCAGAGCATTGGGATAAGAAAAATCAGCTGCAGATCAGAAGCTTGATTTTGTACCTGGTTATGGTTTAAATGCATTTGGTTTTAATACAGTTTTAAGTTAATTACTGGTGTGAAGCAGGCCACAATTTGTTATAACATGGATGGTTATATAAATATTTTAAATAAATCAGAGGAAAAAGAGATGAATCCTAAAATGGCCCCGCTTAAGCTGCCCATGTGCAAGATGCTTGAGGCACTGATGTTCTATCCATTTCTTTTAATTATCAAATTTATATGCCACTTGTTAGGATATGGTTTGAGCCTAACAAGTTGTCCAGGCAATATATGTGTTCTGTGACTTTAATATGAATATGTATTGTGTGACTTTAAAGTTTTACTGCTGATTCATTGTAATGCTGAGTCATGCTGTAATTAGATAATCACTAGTTGTAAACGTATTTAAGAAATGTACTGTAACGTATTCAGTTGATGATGTGCTACCATAGTGTGTGGAGTTGCTACCATTGTGCTATCATCGTTGGATGGATCTGCTACCATCGTGGTTTGTGAACCAGAGTGAACTTGTTATTCTAACCAACTACTGTTTGGTAAGAAGAGTTTTTGTATCACTGGACTGATTTAACTGGCAAAGACTTGGATTGATTTAAAAGACTACAAGATTGTTTTTTCACTATAAAGTAAACTTTTGATAAACCAGTTTGCACATCTCTTATTCATTGCTCTCACCAACATTTCTCTGTGCTCTACACTCTGCTGATTGGTAACACAACAACAATATCCTTAACACCGCTATTCCTGTGGTTAACTTCTCCAGTTTCACTCTTGAAAAGTACTTTTGGGACATCTTTGCAGAGAGAAAGATTACAAGTTTTGAGCAAGAATGGCATCAGGCAGCAACATAATTAGTAAGGCCAGGAAGCCTGATTAATTTCCAATTTGACTAAAAGCAAGAATCATCTTTTTGGAATTCCCAGACCATCAAATTGCCATCAACCTTGATAGACATGCCCTGTACTTGCAGGGCAAGTACATGTTAACTGTGGGGACTTTGCAATTTTGCAATATATGGCATTTATTGTTTTTTGTATTAAGGTTTTATTACTGTAAACCGTGCAGAGTCACCATTAGTTGGGCAGCCATATACATTTTCATGCAAAGTAAAAATACAGAACAGAATAAAAATTGGAAGGGACCTTGGAGGTCTTTTAATCCAACCCCCTGTTCAGGCAAGAGACACTAAACTATTGTGGTATATACATACACACATACATGTTTATATCCCCCTGTATTATACGTAGAAATAACTCAAGGCAACAAACATACCAATTAGAGCTCCAAACTCACTTTCTCTGGCCCAGCAATGATAGTTCCCCTTGATTCCGTGAAAAGGACCTACTGCAATGGGCCAAAGAAGCTCAAATGAGATTAGAGAAAAGAAAGAGAAAGAAAGCCAAAATCAAATTAGAAGCTTGCAGGCTAAAACATATGAAGAACAGTTACATGAAGTGAGCACGGCTAGTCTAGTGAAGACAAGAACCAGATGTCACATTATAGCAGTCTTCCAATATTTGAGAGGCTGTCACAAGGTGGAAGGGGGGCAAACTATTTTGCAAAGCACCCGAAGGCCAGAGACGAAACAATGGCATTGATCAAAGAGAGATTCAAACTACAAATAAGGAGAAATTTTAAGAGTCAGAACAATCAACCAATGGAACAGCTTGCCTTAAAAAGTTATGAGTGTGAACTTTGTGTGCAACCTGTTTGCAATCTAGGAGTTTGAATGATTACTCCCCTATGTGTAACCTTACATGATTTATAAGGCTAGACCTAGTACTGAAATCTTTCCCACAATCCGGACATTCATAGGGTTTCTCTCCTGTGTGAGTCCTCTGGTGTTCCACTAGATGGGAATTCTGCCTGAAACCTTTTCCACAATCTGGACACTGATGTGGTTTTTCTCCTGTGTGAGTCCTCTGGTGGATCACCAAATTGGAATTCTTACTGAAAGTTTTCCCACAATACAGACACTCATAGGGTTTCTCTCCCGTGTGAATCTTCTGGTGCTTCCCTAGTTCAGACTTGCAACTGAAACCTTTCCCACATTCTGAACACTCATATGGTTTTTCTCCTGTGTGAATCCTCTTGTGTATCACCAGGCAGGAATTCTGACTGAAACTTTTCCCACAATCACTACATTTATATGGTTTCTCTCCCGTGTGTGTCCTGTGGTGTTCCACTAGGTTGGCATTCCAACTGAAACTTTTCCCACAATCCAAGCACTCATACGGTTTTTCTCCAGTATGAGTCCTCTGGTGTTTCACCAGGTGGGAATTCTGACTGAAACTTTTCCCGCAATCCAGACACTGATATGGTTTCTCTCCAGTGTGAGTTCTGTGGTGTATCATCAGGTTGGAATTCTGACTGAAACTTTTCCCACAATCCGGACATTGAAATGGTTTTACTCCTGTGTGAGTTCTCTGGTGTATCACCAGGCAGGAATTCAGACTGAAACTTTTTCCACACTCACTACATTTATACGGTTTCTCTCCTGTGTGTGTCCTGTGGTGTTCCACCAGCTGGGAATTCTGCCTGAAACTTTTCCCACAATCCAGGCACTCATACGGTTTTTCTCCTGTGTGAGTCCTCTGGTGTTTCACTAGGTAGGAACTCTGACTGAAACGTTTTCCACAATCCAGGCACTGATATGGTTTTTCTCCTGTGTGAGTTCTCTGATGTATAACCAGGTTGGAATTTAGACTGAAACTTTTCCCACAAACAGGACATTTATATGGTTTCTCTCCTGTGTGTGTTGTTTGGTGTTCCAGCAGGTGGGAATTTTGACTGAAACTTTTCCCACAAACAGGACATTCAAAGAGTTTCTCTCCAGTGTGAGTTCTCTGGTGTCTCACCAGATTGGAATGAATGCTAAATCTTTTGCCACATTGGGAGCACTGGTAGAGCTTCTCTCCAGTATGGGTTCTTCCATGAATCACGAGGAAGCTTTTCCGAGAAAAGCTTTTGCCGCATTCCAAACATTTGTATGGCTTTTCACTGGGTGGATCCTGTTGTGCAGAATCAGATGTGATCTGCAATCTCTGTTTTTCCCACATTACGCAGTCTGCGGGGTTTTTCCAATACTGATATGCTTGGATTCTTGAGGTGGAGAAAAATATTTCTGACCTCTTGCCTGCTGGTTGTTTGGTTCAAGCCACTCTTTCCTTCCTTAAAGGCTTTCCTTAATGGCTGCCAATTTTGGCTATACATGGAACCTTTTTCTTTCTACTGAGTTCACGTTGTTCCTCACTTTTTCTTTATTTAAATATTATCCTCCTTGATGTCTCATTTTTTTTCAGTTCCATGTGCTCTATTTTTTCGAGCTCAAAACTTTGTTCTTGTTATTCTTTCCCTCGTCTCTCATCTGCTGAGGAAGATTTCCAGGGGAATTGGAAAATATTTTGAATGATGGCTTATTCTGCACTTTAATGCTGCTTCTCATTCTCTGTTGTCCAGAGTGCTCTTGGCATTCTCACTCTCTGTAAGATTAATATAAATGGGTTAGTTTCATTATTGTTTAAAAATGGCTGCAGGACAGGGTGGATAAAAATCAATGATTTTTTAAAAAATCAAAAAAATCAGATTTTTTTGATTTAAATCGGATTTTTTTAAATAAAATGCTTTTTGAGGAAAATATATTACCATCCAAAGGTTATTCCATCATGAAATAAAGATTAGTTTTTTAATTACGTAGAATAAGACTGTATATGTTTAATTTTTTTGGTAAATAAATTCCATTAATCCATTCACAATGTCATGCTCTTCCAGAGGTTTTTGTAAGATTATTGGCCAGTTTCTCTGCCTACAAGATATTATCACAGATGCTTGGTTTACTTTTGCAGTTCTCAAAACTGAATTTGACTCAGCAGAGATCACATGCCTCTTCTTCACAGCAAAAATGTTATAATATGAACAGAGTTGAGAAAAAGACCTTAATCCTATTGTTCTACAAACCTATGAATACAGAATCAACCCCTTCAGTGCTAAGTTTCAAGAAGTTCAGTGAATAGAATAGAAACAATATTTTTCTGATTGTTTGGAGTGGAATAGATCTGCACAAGAAGAAAGTGAAACTAAGTGTGAGGAGGAAGGGGCAAGCAGACAAGCAGTAGAAAACGAAAGTGAAACTTTCTGAGCACAATACTGCACAGCCACAGACAGACAAGTCTTTGGATCTTTTTGTTTGTATGACCTGAGGTTTATCACATTCTTTCCTTGGAGGAAAAAACCTATAATGGCAGCAGGCCGTAAAAGAGACCCAGTTTGGCAATATTTTAATGAAGTTCCTTTACCTATCGGTAAGGCAGGCATGCGTGCAAACTGCAAACACTGCAACAAAGAAATGCAAGGCCTGGTGGCCCGAATGAGGCAACATCATGAGAAGTGCTGTGATGAAGATGACCAAAGAAACACATTTGAACAGGCAGGATCTTCAGGTTGGTAAACATTTTTATTGAATCATATTTCTAAAGACTGCCTTGAACTGTCATGTTTGAGCAAAATTATATTTCTTATTATTACTGCATGTTACTGTCATTTGGTACAGTTATGAAGAAAAGCAAATATTCCTTTTGGGGCAGTGCTGTGTACAATAAACAGAAATTGTATAAACAATAAAATAACAGCATTGACTTTCCTGTTTAGGGGAATTCATGGATTCTGAAAACTATCCACCTTCAAGATCACCATCCTCCTGTTCTACAATTTCAGAGTTATCCATCCAGGATAGTGCTTCATTAGCACCATCATCATCAGACACCCACAGCCACATATCACTATCATCTAAAAGAAAGAAAAAAGCCTTCCCTCCTGGAACCACCATAGATAAGTTTGTGATAAAAACTAGCAGATTAGAATAAGAGTTAATTGATGAAAAAATTGCCCAGTTTGTTTATGCAACGAACTCTTCTTTCCATTTGACTGAGAACCCACATTTCATTAATATAGTTCAGTCACTGAGACCAGGATACAGTCCACCCAGCAGAGCAGATGTTGCAGGGAAACTGCTGGATAAAGTGTATGACAGAGAAATGGAGCAATATGCAACAGCTCTGGAGGGTAGAATTGTTAACCTAAGTATTGATGGGTGGAGTAATGTCCACAATGATCCTATTGTATGTGCTTGTATAACAACAGAAAAGAAAGTCTTCCTTGCACAAACAATTGATACGTCAGGAAATGCACACACAGCAGAATACCTACAAGAAGTGACAGTAAAAGCTATAATAACGTGAACAAAAATTCAAATGTCTAGTATGCAGTTTGGTCACAGACAATGCTGCAAATGTATCCAAGATGAGAAGAAATTTAGAAGAGCAGGAAGGGAATACAAAGCTAATAACATATGGTTGCTGTGCTCATTTGCTGCACCTCTTAGCCAAAGACTTAAGTGTTCCAGAAATAAAGACTAATGTTGTTGAAATTGCTAAATACTTCCGTAACAATCATTTTGCTGCAGCAGCTCTGAAAAGGATGGGTGGAACCAAGCTAACGCTCCCACAAGATGTTAGATGGAACTCTGTGGTGGACTGTTTTGAGCAGTATATCAAGAACTGGCCTATTCTGATGACAGTTTATGAAGAAAATCGAGATAAAATAGATGGCACTGTCACGGCCAAAATCCTCAACATTGGTCTTAAGAGAAATGTTGAACATATGCTGAGCATCCTGAAACCCATCTCTGAAGCTTTAAACAAAATACAGAAAAATAGCTGTTTTATTGCTGATGCTGTTGAAATTTGGAAGGAACTGAGTGAACACTTAAAAACAGAACTACACATGGACAGAATTAAATTACAAGCATTAAAAAAACGAATGGGACAAGTACTGTCTCCAGCTCATTTTTTGGCAAATATTGTCAATATCCATTATCAGGGTCAAAACTTAAGTGCTGAGGAAGAGGAGTTAGCTATGACATGGGTATCCAGCAATCATCCATCTGTAATGCCAACTATAATAAACTTCAAAGCTAAGGGGGAACCATTCAAGAAATATATGTTTGCTGAAGATATTTTAAAGAAAGTCATACCAGTGAACTGGTAGAAGTCACTTAAGCACTTGGATTTAGAGACTGTTCAAGTAATGATTTCATTTTTAACAGCAGTAGCTTCTTCTGCAGGCGTTGAAAGAATGTTCTCTTCCTTTGGACTCATTCATTCTAAATTGAGAAATCATTTGGGACCCGATAAAGCAGGAAAGCTTGTTTTTCTTTTCCAGATTATGAACAAAGAAGATGAAGATGACGAGTGAGCTACAGAGGACAGTATTTAAGCTTTTCATGTGTAGGCTGGGCTGACAGTCTAAGTTTCTTAAAATATATATATTTTGTTTAGCCAAATTAGTTAACATGGATGTTTGTTTAAGCAAATAACATATGCTGTAATGTTATTATTTCAGTTGAATAAATCTATTTAAATTGTTATTATTAAGGTAATGATTATTTTTCTCCTTCCTAAGTACAACAGAAAAGTTGTCCAAATATGAATGATTAACCTATTATACTGGGGATAAAAAAAATAATATGAAAGTTGTTATTCTAAAAATCTTCATCTACGTGCATATTAAAGTTATACTAGCAAGAATTAGTCTTTATGTAGAAAACTATGATTTAAATCAAGCCTTATTGACTAGTGATTTAAATCGTAATTTAAATCGTGATTTAAATCAAACTGATTTAAATCACAATTTAAATTACAAAATTACAAATCCACCCTGCTGCAGGACATGTGAAAGCAGCAAAAAACAAAAAAAACAAAACCCATCTCATATATTAGCATGAAAAAACTAAAATTCTATTTTAACCTCTAATATTAATTATGATTTGGCATACAGAAGCCAGACAGGATCCAAGTTCAAATATCGACACCATTATAAAATTCTACTTTTCAATCAATCAGTCAATCAAAATAGTGTTTAAAGGGACCTTAGAGGTCTTCTAGTCCAGCTCCCTTCTCAAGCAGGTGTATGGTATATTACACTTAAATTTTGGGATTGGGTAAATACACTCATGTATGCAAGCATATGAGCACAGAAATACACACCTATGTATGTATAAAATCTCTGGAAAATGTCCCAAAGTGCCTTCACTCTAATTGTTTGTTCTTAGTTTAGAAAGGGGGGGGGGGACACTAATAGATGAAATTAGTGTCTCCTAATTTCTATTCAAGATCTACAGCCTCCGTTTGGCACATGAAGCTCCTCGCTTGCCAGGAAAACCACATGCCAATAAAATCAGAAGAAATCAACGTGAAAGCTGATGTTTAAGAAATATGATATATATGTTTTTCCTCTAGGCAGGTTTTCCCTACGTAACCAAGGTTTTTCTGCAGCCCCAGCTCAGTAGAATCACATCCACTAGATTCTGGGCTTTTTTCTTTTCTAGCAGCCAGCAAGCTCTTCCTGCTAGGTGGGAGGAAAATATATAATTTTTTTTAAAAAATATTGATTTATATGCCACCGTTCTCCGGAGACTCAGGGCGGCTTACAATGCGTTAAGCAATAGCCTTCATACTTTTGTATATTTATACAAAGTCAGCTTATTGCCCCCACAAACTGGGTCCTCAATTTACCTACTTTTGAAAGGATGGAAGGCTGAGTCAACCTTGAGCCCGGTGAGATTCGAACTTACAGTAATTGCAGACAGCTGGTGTTAATCATAATGCTATCAGTCTGCTGAGCCACCAGGCCCATATACATATATATTATTTATAATATTATTTTTAAATCTCCCATTGGTAAAATCAGAGGCAGCAGTTTTAAATCGTGCAGCTCCAGAGGAATAAAATTCGGGTAGGGAAAGAATATGCAGCAGCAGCCAACAGGATTCACCCTGGTTGCTTCCTCTGCTTCATACTCCGTGGAGGAAAGAAAGCAAAGGGCCCGAGTTGCTCCTGGCTTCTCCTCCGGCTTTCCCTCCACTCACCTCCCAGGAGCCTCTTCCACCCTCCAAGCAGCACAAGAGGCTCTGCAGACACCAATTTGCTCCCGTGGGTCAGCCGGAAGTTCCTCTGCCCTTCGCCTCCTCGTCTCTCTCTATATCCGCTCTAGCAATCCAGTACTCTAATGTTTCTACCCGTTCAATTTCGGTCTCTCCCCCTTCTCTAGAAGAAATCAGTGACCGTGGTACGAAGTGTTTTCTCTGTACCGCGCCATCTAGCGACACCAGGCGGAAAAACATACTAGTTCTACCTTAATGCGCTTGAAGATGCTCTCATTGATTCCGTGCTTCTTTAAATGCCATCAAGTCCTATTTGACTCCCACCGAGCTCATTTCCCTGAGGCTCCAATCCCAAACCTTTTCTTCCAGGTCCCCCAAGAGGGCATCCATTGTCCCTGGAGCTGAGCCCGAAGCTTCTTTTGCGAGAAGCGGCAACTAAAGCAAAAGAAAGCGTCCTTTTGGGTCATGCAAAATGGGAAAAGAGAAAGTGCACCTCCCTTGGTTCCAGCCACTTTTTCCTCTGGAGGGGGTATTGGTGGGAAGTGTGCAGGATAACTCTTGAAAACTTGTCTCTTCTGAGATTTTATTTTCTCTTACTTCCCAATTTAGTTATGAAGCCTGCTATTTCTTATTGGTGCCCCATCTTTGCTTAGCAATGGATATTCCAGGGCCAGTTGGTGTTGCAACCTGAGAACCACCCATATTCCTTTTCCAAGCTCAAGAGAGGGCTGGGAGAGTCATTCCCCTCCCTTCTGAACAGTTAGCATCCTGGCCGGCTTTATGCCTCCAACAGTAATTTCTTATGCATAAGAAAATCATGAGATTTTACTGGCAGGGCAGTTCAAAGCATTGCTGCAGATTAAGATCTCTTCTAAATGCAGCTGAAGAGGGCAATGAAAGGTTGGCAACCTGGGACTTCAACTCACCCTCTGCTTCCAGCTCTGACTTTGCTACCTGGAGAAAAGCCTGCGCAGGAGAAAATACACTGGGCCCTTCTCAGTCTGAGTTCAGGCCAGGGCACATCACCAAAACAGCATTGGTTACAATTCTCATGGACTGTTGGAGGGTTTGAGATAGAAGGGGTACAGACATTATATCTCTCCCAGACCTCCCATCAGGTTTCAATAACAATGACCATATCCTCCTGGAGAGGCTTTGGAGACAGGAAATGGGAGCTTTATTACGGCTTTATTATTCTACTTCTACCTCTATGCCTGGTTGCGGCCTGTGTGGGTAGAAGGGCCAAATCTTCACCCCTGCAATTTGGGGTGCCTCAGGGCTCAAGCCTTTCACTCCTGTTTGTAAACATCTACATGAAACCCAGTAGTAGGATTCAATTTCAGTAGCTACCGGTTTGCTCGTGGGTGCGCATGTACAATGTACAGAGACCTCTGGGTGAGTGGGCAGCCTCCCGCCGCCGCCACTACCAGTTCGCCCAATCTGGGGCAAACTGGTAGCAACCCACCACTGATGAAACCGCTAGGAGAAGCCTTACAATGATACTCAATTATGTACAGGTAGTTTTGGAATTAATATCCTTCTGGGTTCAGTTCCAAGTGGGGAAAAAGACACTGGATTCATGGTAGTTGCTTGGAAAGGTTTATTGATGAATAGGATCACATGGTTTGAGGTCTTGGGAGAAAAAGGCACATGGAGTGGAGATAGATTTATACTCTCTTGGGCCCTGCCTTAAAAGTTTCCTGTTCCTGCACAAGAAATGTATCCCATTGGCTGTCAGATCCTGGGGGCCGGGGTCTTAAATTAACTTTGTAGATGGTCTATGTCCCAGGCTTGGTTGAGCCTTGCTCGGTGATGTAATCTCCCAAATGCCATGTGGTGAAATGGGTAGAGGGCTAATCCTATTATGTCCTGAAGGCCATGTCTTAATCCCATCACCCAGGAGCTGAAGATCTTTTGTGTTGTAGATAAGATGTCTTTTGTCTTTCTAGGGCTATTAACAAACGTAGGGGCCACTTTCCAAGAGCATGTTTTTCCTTTTCTCATCCAGGAAGGTATAATATTCTGCCTTTTTAATATTTCCTAGTATATTTCATTTTTCTAGAAGAGGGGTCGGTGCTAACTTCCTACAATCCCCACCTCCATTTGCCAAAATATGTGGGTGGGACACAGGTTTTTGGCAAAAGATTAAAAATTGATCAGATCAGGGAGACTTGATGGGTGCTTTTAATTGTTCTAATGCAAAGGAGAAGGCGTTGATAGAGGCAACAGAAAAGGATTCCTTCAGTGGCTCCCAAAAGCTTTCAACCATGAAGGTCTAGCAGCCAGGAGAAAAGTTCTGGTAAGAAAGGTACATTATCCAATTTTCTATGCCATATTTCATATATTTCAGATGTCAAATATCACTTTCTGTTGAGCTTCCGGATAGGTTTCAAGGAAGCACATGTCCCAAAATTCTTCACAGCCATGGTTTTCCTTTAAATTACAGGCTGCCCATTTCCAAGGGATGGTTACTAAACCTGCCTTAACTTTAGTGCATCCAGGATTGCCGAGTCCAAATTGAGGTTAACCAGTGTGCAATCCAGGCTATTTAGTATTTTTAGAATTACACACAATGAGCCCTGGGACTCCTACTCATGAGACCACCAGTGCAAGGTATCCTGCTTTACTGGGCAGCATCATTTGTGAGTCACAGTCAGGGCTTTTGAGCTTTGGTTTTGGAGCTCTCTTTTCTTCTATCTCTTCAAGTGAGGGAATTGCCTGAGGGGACTTGCCCCTCCTCCATGGAAACAGCAGGGAGTGATTGCTTGGGCTTTAGTGCCACAGAGCAAAAATCAATCTAGGAGCAGCTTTGTGTGAAGGTAAGTGAAAGGGATAGCTTCAGTCTAATTCTGAATGGTGTGTCTCAGTGTATATGCGGCTACTTCTAAAATACAGGCTATACAGACATTTTGGACAAATTTCCCTCCCACCAGACAGAAATCTAAGGCGTTCAGAACTTGCTGTGCCAATCATTCTCAAATACAATCCTTACATTAAAATGTACATTTAAACTGATTACAATACAAATGAGATAAGAAAGCAAACCTTATAATGAATTTCCACCCTCCCCCATAATCTTTCCAGCTGTCTTCTGGGGATAGAAAGGAGTCTTTTGGTCTTTACTGGTCCATCTCAGGGTGCTTTCTTTTTTAAAAAAAATTGATTTATATGCCGCCCTTCTCCAGAGACTCAGGGCGGCTTACAATGTGCTAAGCAATAGCCTTCATCCTTTTGTATATTTATACAAAGTCAGCTTATTGCCCCCACAAACTGGGTTCTCAATTTACCTACCTTAGAAAGGATGGAAGGCTGAGTCAACCTTGAGCCTTGACGAGATTCGAACCTGCAGTAATTGCAGGCAGCTGGTCTTAATAACAGGGTGCTTTAGACCACTGTACTACCAAGGCTCTTTCATGTCTGCTGGGTGGCATGCTTGGTGGTAAGGCTGGTCAGTCATGTCTGGGAAGGCCTGCTCCACTCTGGTTGCTGTGATGACTTTCTAGTGGAGGGCTGCATCCCAACCCAATTCCTGGGTCAAATGGATGGGAGGTCTCCTCTGGAGGAAGCATCTGGATCCATGTGCTCTGCTTCAACAGGTTATAGAATCATCTGTGCAGGGCTGAAAGACATGAGAACAGGGTCCCCTCCCCCCCTTTTCAGGGTGAGGAAAGGCATTGTAGGGGAATAAGAAATGGAGAGATAGAGTGGGGGTGGGTAGATAACTTGCAGGTAGTTTGAAAAGAAACAACACATGTATTGCAGTTACTAAACAGATAATGCAGTTTCAACAAAATGGAGACACAAAAGATGAGAAGGAAAAAACTGGATTCTGCAACCAAAGATGGAGAAGCTCTATACAGTCAGTAAAAACAAGACCAGGAGCTGACTGTGGCTCAGATCATGAGCTTCTCGTTGCAAAATTTAGGCTTAAATTGAAGAAAGTAGGGGAAAGCACTAGGCCACTCAGGTATGAACTAAATCATATCCCTGATGACTATACAATAGAGGTGACAAATAGATTTAAGGAATTAGATCTGATAGACAGAGTGCCTGAAGAACTATGGACAGAGGTTCGCAACATTGTACAAGAGGTAGTGTCAGCGTCTCAGAACTGACATAGAAAAGGGAGAAGCCTGAACTTTTGCCTGCTAAATCCCTTTGAAGATTCGGTCTCCTCGGAGATGGGGAGGGAAGAGACATTCCTGTGACCTGACGAAGAAGGAATCAGGAAAGTGACTTGGAAGATAGCCAATGAGAAGCAGAGAATTGGGGATTGGCAAGGGAGGGATTGGGGGGCAAAAGTCAATATTGACCGCGAAAAGAGTCAGGATGAGATTGCTGTGCTCAAATAAAGAGAAAATTTCCTTAATGATCGGCAGTTTGGAAGTTCATTTATTTTGAGATAGCATCGAAACCTGACAGGTAGCAACTAAAACCATCCCAAAGGAAAAAAAAACACAAGACAGCCAAATGACTTTCTGAGGAAGCTTTGCAAATAGTTGAGGAAAGAAGGGAAGCAAAAGGCAAGAGAGAAACTGAATGCAGAATTCCAGAGAATAGCTAGAAGAGATAAGAAAGCCTTCTTAAATGAACAGTGCAAAGAGCCTTGGTAGTACAGTGGTCTAAGGCACACTGTTATTAAGCTGGTTATTAAGACCAGCTGCCTGGAATTACTGCAGGTTCAAATCTCGCCAAGGCTCAAGGTTGACTCAGCCTTCCATCCTTTCTAAGATAGGTAAATTGAGGACCCAGTTGTGGGGGCAATAAGCTGACTTTGTATAAATATACAAAAGGATGAAGGCTGTTGCTGAGCACATTGTAAGCCGCCCTGAGTCTCCGGAGAAGGGCGGCATATAAATCAAATTAAGAAAAAAAAGAAAAAGAAATAGAATAGGGAGGACCAGAGATCTCTTCAAAAAAATTGGAGATATGAAGTGAATGTTTCACGCAAAGATGGGCATGATAAAGGACCAAAATGGCAAGGAACTACCAGAGGCAGAAGAGATTAAGGAGAGGTGGCAAAATTGCAGAGAACTATACAAGAACAAGCTTAACATCCCTGATAACCACAATGGGGTGGTTACTGACCTCGAGCCAGACATCCTAGAATGTGAAGTCAAATGGGCCTTGGGAAATCTGAGCAACAACAAAGCTAGTGGAGGGTAGTATTCCAGCTGAGCTATTCAAAATCTTAAAAGACAATGCAGTAAAAGTGCTACACTCAATTTGCCAGCAAATTTGGAAAACTCAACAGTGGCCAAAGGATTGGAAAAGGTCAGTTTACATTCCAATTCCAAAGAAAGGCAATGCCAAAGAATGTTCAAAATATCGCACCATTGCACTCATTTCACATGCTAGTAAAGTTATGCTTAAAATCCTACAAGCTAGGCTCCAGCAGTATGTGGATTGAGAACAACCAGAAGTACAGGCCAGATTTCAAAGAGGCAGAGGAACTAGAGATCAATTTGCCAATATACGCTGGATCATGGAGAAAACTAGGGAGTTCCAGAAAAACATCTACTTCTGCTTCATTGACTATGCTAAAGCCTTTGATTGTGTGGATCACAACAAATTGTGACAAATTCTTAAAGAGATGGGAGTACCAGACCATCTTATTTGTCTCTTGAGAAACCTATATGCTGGTCAAGAAGCAACAGTGAGAACTGAATACGGAACCACTGATAGGTTCAAAATTGGGAAAGGAGTCAAGCAAGTATGTATGTTGTCCTGCATATTTAACTTATATGCAGAGCACATCATGAGAAAGGCGGGACTAGATGAATCAAAAATTGGAATTAAGATTGCAGGGAAAAATATCAACCTCAGATATGCAGATGATACCACTCTAATGGCAGAAAGTGAAGAGGAACTAAAGAGCCTCTTGATGCAGGTGGAGGAGGAGTGCAAAAGTTGGCCTAAAATTCAACATTAAGAAAACTAAGATCATGGCATCCAGCTCTCTCAATTCCTGGCAAATAGATGGGGAAGAAATGGAGGTAGTGACAGATTTTATTTTCCTAGGCGCCAAGATCACTGCAGATGGGGACTGCAGCCAAGAAATTAAAAGATGGATGCTCCTGGGGAGGAAAGCAATGGCAAATCTAGACAGCATACTAAAAAGCAGAGACATCACCCTGCCAACAAAAGTGAGTATAGTCAAGGCTATGGTTTTCCCAGTTGCAATGTATGGCTGTGAAAGTTGGACCATATGGAAGAGTGAGCGCCAAAGAATTGAGGCCTTTGAACTATGGTGCTGGAGAAGACTCCTGTGAGTCCCTTGGACTGCAAGGCGATCAAACCGGTCAGTCATAGAGATCAACCCTGACTGCTCTTTAAAAGGCCAGATCCTGAAGATGAAATTCAAATACTTTGGCCACCTAATGAGAAGGTCTCACTGGAGAAGAGCCTAATGCTGAGAAAGATTGAGGGCAAAAGAAGGGGATGACAGAATGAGGTGGCTGGATGGAGTCACTGAAGCAGTAGGTGTGAGCTTAAATGGACTCCAGGGGATAGTGGAGGCCTGGAGGATCATTGTCCATGGGGTCGCAATGGGAGAAATACAACTTCGCAAATAACAACACATACATACATATACTAGGCTCACTCTTAAAAAACTTTTAGCTCTGCTTTTAGACTCAAGCAAATAAATATTCTCCACTAGCTGGATGCCTGTGCTTCACTACAAAAATATGTGCTCGGGCTTGATAAACTGAAATTTAATGTAGAATGTGTAACTCTGTAGCATCAGTGTGTGAACATAATGCAACTGGCAATTGGAACAGAGGGAGAGGATGAGTAGAATGTCCCAGCGCGCACCATCCATCGGTATTCATCTGGCTAGCATCCTGTCAGTGTGTAAGAGTTGAGTGGGGTTTGGAACCTCAAACAGTATTTGCTGTGTGAGCAAGGAGACAGGAAGGAGGCTGGGCGTGGCTTAGCTCAACTGTTCTGTAGTAACACTGCTTGCTGTGTGAAAATAAAACTGAAAGTGAAACTCCTCTAATCTGCTTGAGTTTTGCATTTGGAAGAGATTTCTTTTGAGGTGGGGAAGGGGAGTAGAACTCCTTAGCATCAGAGCGTGTTAATAATAGAGGAAACACTAATACTCTGATGGTGATTTCGAAAAATCCTTTCTTAGTGACCACCTAGAAGCCAAGAGGAACATACATGGCAAATTTCAAGTTTGTAGGCTTTACAGTTCTGGAGATTTCGTGATTACAGCATGCCTGGTTTTCGCTTTTAAATATATCTAGATATCTATCGCTTTTATATATATAGATATGTATATCCCACCTTAATTAGATGTAGAAATAACTCAAGGTGACAAATATACCTAACAGAGATCTAAGAGCCCTTTCTGTGGCTTAGCAGGGCAATTCCCTTCAAGGCTGTGAAAAGGAACAACCACACAACTCCAGAGAAAGGAAGCTCAGATCTCCTCCCTCATGTTTGATACCAAGACATGGTTGACTAAAAAGAATAAGGCAAGAAATTACATGGTTAATGTCGAAACTGGCCTTCAAAAGAGAATAGAAATGAAATTCAAGATTCCTCTATACATATCAAATTTTGCTTCATATGAAATTTCTTGTGTGCGATAAGAGAGGAATTTTGTGTGAAACACTTCGCACAATCTGGACACTTGAATGGTTTCTCCCCTGTGTGTAACCTTACATGATTTATAAGGCTAGATCTGATACTGAAATCTTTCCCGCAATCTGGACACTCAAATGGTTTTTCTCCTGTGTGAGTCCTCTGGTGTACTTCCAATTCGGAATTCCAATTGAAACCTTTCCCACAATCTGTACACTTATATGGTTTCTCTCCTGTGTGAGTCCTCTGGTGTATCACAAGCTTAGAATTCTGCTGAAAACTTTTCCCGCAATCTGGGCACTCATATGGTTTTTCTCCAGTGTGAGTCCTCTGATGTGTCACAAGCTTAGAATTCTGCTGGAAACTTTTCCCACAATCCAGACACTGAAACAGTTTTTCTCTAGTGTGAGTTCTCTGGTGTATCATCAGGTTGGAATTCTGACTGAAACTTTTTCCACAATCCGGACATTGAAATGGTTTTACTCCTGTGTGAGTTCTCTGGTGTCTCACAAGCTTAGAACTCTGGTTGAAACTTTTTCCACAATCACTACATTTATATGGTTTCTCTCCTGTGTGTGTCCTGTGGTGTACCACCAGATTAGAATTCCAACGGAAACTTTTCCCACAATCCGGACATTGAAATGGTTTTTCTCCTGTGTGATTTCTCTGGTGTATGACCAGGTGGGAATTTCGAATGAAACTTTTCCCACAAACAGGGCATTTATATGGTTTCTCTCCTGTGTGTGTTGTCTGGTGTTCCACCAGGTGGGAGTTTTCACGGAAACTTTTTCCACAATCCGAACATTGAAATGGTTTTTCTCCTGTGTGAGTCCTCTGGTGTATCACCAGGTGGGAATTCCGAATGAAGCTTTTCCCACAAACAGGACATTTATGCGGTTTCTCTCCTGTATGTGTCCTGTAGTGTTCCACCAGCTGAGAATTCAAACGGAAACTTTTCCCACAATCCAGGCACTCATATGGTTTTTCTCCAGTGTGAGTCCTCTGGTGTTTCACTAGGCAGGAACTCTGAATGAAACGTTTCCCACAATCCAGGCACTCGTACGGTTTTTCTCCTGTGTGAGTCCTCTGGTGTATCAGCAAGTTGGAATTCAGACTGAAACCTTTCCCACAAACAGGACATTTATATGGTTTCTCTCCTGTGTGTGTTGTCTGGTGTTCCACCAGGCGGGAGTTTTGACTGAAACTTTTCCCACAAACAGGACATTCAAAAAGTTTCTCTCCAGTGTGAGTCCTCTTGTGTTTCACTAGGTAGGAACTCTGACTGAAACATTTCCCACAATCCAGGCACTGATATGGTTTTTCTCCTGTGTGAGTTCTCTGGTGTATCACCAGGTGGGAATTCCGAATGAAACGTTTCCCACAAACAGGACATTTAAATGGTTTTTCTCCTGTGTGTGTTATCTGGTGTTCCACCAGGTGGGAATTGTCACGGAAACTTTTCCCGCAATCTGGACACTGAAATGGTTTTTCTCCCGTGTGAGTTCTCTGGTGTATCACCAGGTGAGAATTCCGAATGAAACTTTTCCCACAAACAGAACATATATATGGTTTCTCTCCTGTGTGTGTCCTGTGGTGTACCACCAGGTTGGAACTCCAACGAAAACTTTTCCCACAATCCAGGCACTCATATGGTTTTTCTCCGGTGTGAGTCCTCTTGTGTCTCACCAGATTTGAATGAATGCTAAATCTTTTGCCACATTGGAAGCACTGGTAGAGCTTCTCTCCAGTATGGGTTCTTCCATGAATCATGAGAAAGCTTTTCCGAGAAAAGGTTTTACCACACTCCAAACATTTGTATGGCTTTTCACTGGATGGATCCTGTTGTCCAGAATCAGATGCGATCTGCAATCTGTGTTTTTCCCACATTACGCAGTCTGCAGGGTTTTTCCAACACTGATATGCTTGGATTCCTTAGATGTCGAAAAATAATTCTGACCTCTTGCCTGTTGGTTGGTTGGTTCAAGCCACTCTTTCCTTCCTCAAGGCTTTGACAAATGCCTGCCAATTTTGGCTCTACATTGAACCTTTTCCTTCTTACTGACTTCAAGTTGTTCCTCACTTTTTTATTTATTTAAATATAATTCTCCTTGATTTCTCATTTAATGTTTTTTTCATTTCCATGTCCTTTATTTTCCAGCTCAAAACTTTGTTCTTCTTATTTTTTCCCCCGTCTCTCATCTGCTGAGGAAGAAGAGTTTTTAAACTTTCCAGAGAAATTCGGAAATATTTTGAATGGCTTATTCTGCACTTTAATGCTGCTTCTCATTCTCTGTTGTCAGAGTGCTCTTCTTGGCATCCTCACTCTCTGTAAGATTAATATAAATGGGTTAGTTTCATTATTGTTTAAAAATGGCTGCAGCACATGTGAGAGCATAAAAAAAATCCCCATCCAATATATTAGCATGAAAAAGCAAACACTAAAATTCTATTTTAACTTCTAATATTATGATTTGGCATACAGAAGCCTAACAAGATCCAAGTTCAAATATCGACACCATTATAAAATTCTACTTTTTAATCAATCAGTCAATCAAAATAATGTTTAAAGGGACCTTAGAGGTCCTCTAGTCCAGCTTCCTTCTCAAGCAGGTGTATGGTATATTACACTTAAATTTTCTGATTGGGTAAATACACTTATGTATGCAGGCATATGAACACAGAAATACACACCTATGTATGTATAAAATCTCTGCAAAATGTCCCAAAGTGCCTTCGCTCTAATTGTTTGATCTTAGTTTAGAAAGGGGGGGGCACTAATAGATGAAATTAGTGTCTCCTAATTTCTATTCAAGATCTACAGCCTCCGTTTGGCACATGAAGCTCCTCGCTTGCCAGGAAAACCACATGCCAATAAAATCAGAAGAAATCAACGTTATATATATAGATGTAGGTCTTTGGTTATTCGGGTTTTCTCCCGGGTAAAATTGGAGGGAAAGAATATGCAGCGGCAGCCAACACGATTCACCCTGGTTGCTTCCTCTGCTTCATACACCGTGGAGGAAAGAAAGCAAAGGGCCCGAGTTGCTCCCGGCTTCTCCTCCGACCTTCCCTCCACTCACCTCCCAGGAGCCTCTTCCACCCTCCAAGAAGCACAAGAGGCTCCGCCGACGCCATTATCCTCCTCCCGTGGCTGAACCGGAAGAGGAAGTTCGTCTGCCTTTCGCCTCCTCTTCTCTAGCAATCTACTACACTATCGTTTCAACCCGTTCAATCTCAGCCTCTCCCCCTTCCCTAGAACAGCAGCACCGAGTGTTGTTTCCCTGTAGCGCGCCATCTAGCGACATAAGGCGTAAGAACATGCTCGTTCTACCCTAAGGCGTTTGAAGATGTTCTCATGGATTCTGTGCTCCCTTAAGTGCCCTCCACTCACCTCTCAGGAGCCGCTTCGACGCTCG
Source organism: Arizona elegans (assembly GCA_022577455.1). Classification (NCBI taxonomy): domain Eukaryota; kingdom Metazoa; phylum Chordata; class Lepidosauria; order Squamata; family Colubridae; genus Arizona; species Arizona elegans. Next base: position 4,998,454 of record JAKOOJ010000012.1, on the reverse strand, counting down.
AAACAGAACAAGAGGCTCCGCCGACGCTATCATCCTCCCGTGGCTGAGCCGGAAGAGGAAGTTCCTCTGCCCTTCGTCTCATCTCCTTCACATCCTCTCCAGGAATCCAATACTCTATCGTTTCAACTCGTTGCAGCCCTGCCTCTCTGACGTTACTAGAATAGCTCTGTCACCGTTGCACCCTAACTGCATTTTAGGCGCGAGGGTTGCTTCTGTGTAGTGCGCCATCTAGCGACGGAAGGCGGAAGGACACGCTCGTTGTACCCTAAGGCGTTTGAAGATGTTCTCATTGATTCCGTGCTTCCTTATGTGCCATTAAGTCCTATTCGACTCCCAAGGAGCTCATCGGTAGCTTTTCTCCCTGAGGCTCCACCCCAAAACCTTTTATTCCAGGTCCCCCAAGAAGGCATCCATTGTCCCTGGAGTTGAAGCTTCCTTTGCCAGCAACTAAACCAAAGAAAAGCGCCCTTTTGGGGGTGGATGGAGGGGGGCTAGAAATGACGTGGAAATAAGAAAAGACAGAGTGCACCCCCCCATTGGTTTCCGATAGCTTTTCTTCTTGGGGGGGGGGGGTGTATGTGTGTGGTTTGTGCACAGCAAAACTCCTCAAAACCTGCCTCTGCAACTTAGAGAAGCTGTAAGACTGAAGCTTGATCCCTTCTCTCTTCTGTAATTTTAGTTTATTTTACTTTCCTTGTTCAGCTAACCAGCATGGTATACCCCAGGTGTCTGCAGCCTGCAGCTCCGGAGCCACATGCGGCTCTTTGGGCCCTCTGCTGTGGCTCCCTGTTGGATGATCCCACCACTGGCTGGCCCCACCCCTCGCCCTCCCCTCCCAGTCACTCCTCACCTGCCCTGAGAAGGTAAGGGCGACGGCAGGGGATGGAGAAGCGACCGGGGCAAGAGACAGAGAGATACAGAGGGAGCGGGAGAGAAGGAGGGTGGGGAGAGATGTCAAAAGGGTTTTGTGGTTCCCGTTGTTTTTTAACAACTGGTTCTCTGCCCTAATGACCAGCTGGGTAGGCATGGCTAGGGGGTCATGTGACTGGTAAAAGTGAGTGATGTCGAGTTGGCCACGCCTACTGAGGTTTTGTGGCTCCCGGTGTTTTCTTTTCTGTGGGAAACGGGTCCAAATGGCTCTTTGGGTGTTTAAAGTTGCAGCCCCTTGGTATATCCTATTGGTGCGCCATCCCTTCTTAGCAATGGAAAGTCGGGCACCAATTGTCTATGGGGATTCTCAGTCACCCAGTCATGATATCAATGGCTTTCCAGAAAAATTAAAAGGAAGCATTTCGCTTCAATTTGAGGTGCGGACAACAGAGACTCACCTCCAACAGCCTGCGCCTGTCTTGAACAGTGAAGGAAGACAGGACCGAAACCATCCTGCGGCCACGAAGGCTCCACACCTATTTCCACTACTCACGTGACCCTGAGGACACAGATAAACCTCCAGGTGGCCTCAAAGCCTCTCCGAAAGAATGCAAATGGCAAGCTGTCTGCAAGGACTATGAATCCTTCCATCCCCCACCATCCAGTCAGAGCTGAAGAAGCTTCTTGGATGAGAAGCGAAACATCTTCAAAGAAAAACCAAAAAAAGTCCAGTTGCCTCCTGATAAAGCAGCTCTTGTCAGGGTTCCAAGTAATGGACTCAATGCAATCAAAACTCCGAGGCCAAGCTGCTCCTCAAAATCCAGATTTATTTTAAATTTTTAAAATACAAATACAGATAGAATATTACTTTGCACCCCTACCCCCTGGAGACTATTTTTCCCTTTATATTTCTTTGTCTATAACATTTAAAAGATGTACAATCTCTTCCCTGCAGAAAAAACAATTACTACCAACCTGCCTTCCGTTGAGGACCTGTATACTGAACAAGTCAAAAAGAGGGCTGTGAAAATATTTATAGACCCCTCACATCCTGGATATAAACCGTTTCAATTCCTACCCTCAAAATGACGCTATATAGAGCACTGCACACCAGAACTAGACACAAGGACAGTTTTTTTCCCATTACAATACACCTCTACCACCTCTGTATTTGCTTTAATTCTCGATCCGAAAATTTAATTGGGATCACCCAAAACAAAAAAGTAAGTATTATCAAGGATTGCTTCCAGGAACATGGAATATTTTCGCCTTCCATCATTTTATTAAACATTATCTTGATCTTCAGAACCAATAGCCCTTTAAAATTTTTATAGTATTCTACGCCTAATCCATCTAACCCTGGTGCCTTACCTAGTTTCAATTTATTAATAACTTCCACTATTTCCTTTTCTTCTATTTGTGATTCCATTATTTATCATATTCTTGGAATTTTATAATTTAAATTCTTTTCTATATATGCCAGACTTTCATTCACATGTATGTCATTTCCCTTATATAGCTTTTCAAAGAAGTTCTGAAATATCAATTTTTCTCCCATCATATTACATTTTCCCCCTTATCATTCTTTATTACTCCAATCAGGTCTTTTGCCTTTTTAGTTTGTGTGGCTCTAACCAGAATCCTAGAATTTTTATTACTGTTTTCATAAAATTTCCTATTTAAATATATTCAATTTCTTTGAACTTGTTCTATCTCAATGTTTTGCAACTCTTTTCTTTTAGCTAATAGTTCTAACATAATCCTATTCTCTCTACTTTCTACATAGTAAAGGTTCCCCTCGCACATATGTGCTAGTCATTCCCGACTCTAGGGGGTGGTGCTCATCTGTGTTTCAAACCCAAAGAGCCAGTGCTGTCCGAAGATGTCTCCTGGTCATGTGATCGGCATGACTCAACGCGCATGGAACACTGTTCCCTTCCCACCAAAGGTGGTCCCTATTTTTCTACTTGCATTTTTACATGCTTTTGAATTGCTAGGTTGGCAGAAGCTGGGACAAGTAATGGGATTCGAACCATCGAACTGCTAACCTTTCTGATTGACAAGCTCAGAGTCTTACTCACTGAGCCACCGCGTCCCACTATTCTATATATTTACTTTCTCTCTATATATATTTATATATTTACACATATTTATATAGAGAGTATATATACTCTCTAATTCCCTAATTTCCTCCTCCATTTTATATATTTCTTTTTTTATATTGTGAGTATTTTATCCCTAAGCCTCGCACTACTGCTTTCATTGCATCCCATATTACATCTGTATTACTACCTCCCTCTTAATTTATAGTCCATATTTCTTTTAATTCCCTTTCCATTTTTTCTAAAATCTCTTTATTTTTTAAAATCCTCAAATCCATTCTCCATCTACTTGCCTGTTTATAATCACAATCTATTTCCATATCCATAGTTACCATTGCATGATCCGATATTTTAATTATTTTTCTCTCTGCTCTCATTATTTTAGATAATATTTCCTGTGTTACAAATATATAATCTATTCTTGTAAAAGTTTTGTCTTTTATTTATAAATTTTATGATTACCATGTAATCCTCTCCAAACATCTTTCAGTCTATTTCTATTAATAAATTTTCTTAAATCTGTGTTATTATACTTTATTTCTGCTTTTGATGGATTGGATTTGTTAATTCTGCTATCCATAGCCATATTATAATCACCTGCCATTATCACATAACCTTTTTTGACTTCTTCTATTTCTTTATATACCCTATTATAAAATTCTCTTTGATTTATATTAGGTGCATACAAGTTAGCTAAGGTAACCTCGTCCATAAATCAAGCCTTGAATTATAAGAAATCTTCCCATTTTATGGTTTTTATCATAAATTCCCATCTTTTAGCTACAATTATTGCTATCCCTCTTGCTTTTGATGTACCAAATGCCTTTTCATATACATTAGCCCAGCATAACTTAAGTTCATTCACCCCTTCTTTCTTTTGATGTTTCTCTTGTAAAAATACAGTATCTATTTTCTCTGTTAATTGATTTTTCAATTCTTGCTCGTTTATATTTTTCCCTCAAGCCATGTACATTCCATGTAGCTACCTTCAACTATTTCCTCATCTATTCCTCATATTACATATTCCCTTTGGTCTTCATGTGTGCTCTAACATAAATCTTACAAAACTAAAACTACACAGTATACATATTACCCCGAAATGTAAATAACCTCTTATCCACCCATAAACATATATAATGTCCCCCTTCCCTTCTTCAGGAGATCTTCCTCCTCTCCACTGCATAAGGTCTCCTGGGGAGAGAAGGAGCCATCCATACATGGACTTTGGTCGCCCACTTCACCTCCCTTAATCATCTTTACCCTATTTCAACACCCACACATATATTGTAACACATATCCCTTAATATAACTATTAGAAATATTTATATACTATCTGTACAGCGAACTTGTAACTCCTGTTGCTTCATCCAGCCTCCCTTTCTCCCATAGATCTTCTTTCTTCTTCTCCATCTCCCTTTTTGACAATTTCGACATCTCATTCATTTTCTGGATTTGCTCCATGAACTCTTCTTTATTGATGTTTCCGACCTCCCTTCATTTCTCCACCGCCTCCTCCTTTGTTTCAACTTTATGAAATCTTCCACCATATGGAAATCTCAAAAAACTGGATAACCCCAGCTGCAATTGATATTATTTTTCTTCAGTAATTGACAAACTTGATGCATCTCTCTCCTCCGTTGTAAAGTCTCACTACTTAAATCTGGAAAAACTTGTATCTGGTGACCCCCAAACATTATCAATGCCATATTTTGCAATTTACGCAACAATTGCTCTGTTTTTGCATAAGAACAGAATCTTATCACTATGTCTCTCAGCAATTTTCTACCCAACCCTTTTGGGCCAACTCTATGTATTACATCAATATTGTATCTTGTAAAGGGGACATCTGGGAGGATCAAGGTAGCCCAGTCCAATATTTCTTGGATCAACTTTGCTTCATTTTCTTCACTTTTCTTTGGATATCCACGCATCCATAAATTTGAGCGGCGCTGACGGTCCCGTATCTTGATCAAATCCTTTTCCACCTGATGCATCATACTCATCTGGCTTTTTAACACCCTATCGTGTTCTCACTTCTGTAATATTTTGAATCAAATCCTGACTTTCTTTCACCAAATGTATTATTCTCACATCCATACTATCCATTTTATCATTTATTTCCTTCAAATCCTCCTTTATATTTTTCTTCATTTCTCTTAACTCTTGTAAGTGAACATCAAATTTATCTGATTGAGTAAGTGATTTCTCAGGTGATTTTTTTCCTCGCTTTCATTTCTAAGGCTTTTTCCACTCGAATCAGACATAACTCTGAAGGTCTAAGGCCTACTTTGGGTGTTTGCCACTTTCCCCACTTTTGCTGCGTTTTCACATCTGACCATCCAAAAACACCTCTTGACCTTTTAAGTTTTACAGTCTATAGTCCATAAATGTCACTTTGTCTTCCTCATCAACTTATCTCCATAAATGCAACTTAATACAACTAAATAAATCCAATGGCAAGTTAACTTTATTACACATCTTATCAAGGCTCTGTCTTAAAAATATTTAGTTCTTCCACCTTCTCCAGGCCTCGACAATTCAACTGAAACGGAGTAAAGGGCCTTCACACTATACACTCATAAATCAGCTATTATCTTCTCAGCTGTACTCCTTTAAACTCTTTCCAAGTTCTTTCTCAGTCTTCAATCATAGGGCCCTTCCTCTTCCTCATTCAAAGGCCTTTCAAGACTCTTAATTAAGTCAGAGCTAAAAGCTCCTCTGAAAAATGTCCAATTCCAAGTCAAATACAGTCCAATCATCAGGAGAAAAGGAAAATAACTCACTTTTCATAATCTTCTCACGTTTCATAATCTATTAGATTTCATAATCTTTAGATGGTTGATATATATTTTTAATCCATTCTGTGCGATGGCCTGAAAGGAGGCAGAAATTCAGCGTCCTTCGTCCATTTTGGCAAACTCCGCCCTCCAAAATCCAGATTTATTAGGCATGTCATATTGGCACATCTGATGAAAACCTGACTCTAAAGGTCCCGAGGTTTTCCCCACCCAAATTAAAAATCAAAGTTCTTCTCCCCAATCCACATGTCCATCACATGGTCCAACCAGGTCACAATCCCAGCTGGTTTCAATCCATCCCTCCTCAGACCCTGGTGAATGGTCTGAGAATGTCCTTGGTTCCCAGGAGAATGAACTTTTATTTTTGCTACAGATCCCCAGCTATCCCTATTCCCACCTCCCATTCCCACAGGTCCAACCAGCCTTGCTGCAGCAGCCCTGAAGATTTTCCAAAATGGCTTCAGGGTTGACAGCACTAGCACTAATTGCCGTTGCAACCCGAGAACCACCCATATTCTTTTCCATGGCAGGAGAAGTCTTACTGGACAGTTGCCATATTGGCAGGCTTTATACCTTCAGCAGTTTTCTATGCATAATAAAATCATGAGAGGTTTTCCTGGCAGAGGAATTTGAGAAATTGCTGCAGATTCATATCTTTTCTAATTGCAGCTGAAGAGGGCAATGAAAGGTTGGCAGTTTGGGATTACAACTCACCTTCTGCTTGCAGCTCTGACTTTGCCACCCGGAGAAAGAGCCCTGCAGGAGGAAGACACCTGGGCCCTTTTCAATCTGATGGGGAATGCAATGGTGTGGGAGTATGTCAAATCTCAAGGCTTTTTTGCTATTTGCTATCTATGGGGTTGATTGGTTTCTGTATTTTATTGCTGTAAGCCATCTGGAGTCACATTGCGTTGGGCATACATATCTATATCCCACCTTAATTAGTTGTAGAAATAACTCAAGGTGACAAACATACCTAATAAAGATCTAAGAGCCTTTTCTGTGGTCCAGCATGGCAATTCCCCGCAAGGCTGTGAAAAGGAACAACCACACAACTCTAGAGAAAGAAAGCTCAGATCTCCTCCCTCATGTTTTGACACCAAGACATGTTTGACTAAAAAGAATAAGGCAAGAAATTAAATGGTTAATTTCTGAACTGGCCTTCAAAAGAGAGAATAGAAATGAAATTCAAGATACCTCTACACACATCAAATTTTGCTTCATATGGGATTTCTTGTGTGCAATAAGAGAGGAATTTTGTGTGAAACACTTCCCACAATCTGGACACTTGAATGGTTTCTCCCCTGTGTGTAACCTTACATGATTTATAAGGCTAGACCTACTACTGAAATCTTTCCCACAAACTGGACACTCATATGGTTTCTCCCCTGTGTGAGTTCTCTGGTGTATTTGCAACTCGGAATTCCACTTGAAACCTTTCCCACAATCTGGACACTTATATGGTTTCTCTCCTGTGTGAATTCTCTGGTGTTTAATCAGATAGGAATTCTGCTGAAAACTTTTCCCACAATCTGGGCACTCATACGGTTTTTCTCCAGTATGAGTCCTCTGGTGTATCACCACGTCCGAATTATGACTGAACCTTTTCCCACAATCTAGACACTCATATGGTTTTTCTTCCATGTGAGTCCTCTGGTGCCTCACAAGCTTAGAATTTTGCTTGAAACTTTTCCCACAATCTGGACACTCATATGGTTTTTCCCCAGTATGAGTCCTCTGGTGTACTTCCAACTCGGAATTCCAGTTGAAACCTTTCCCACAATCTGGACACTCATATGGTTTTTCTCCAGTGTGAGTCCTCTGGTGTATCACAAGCTTAGAATTCTGCTGGAAACTTTTCCCACAATACAGACACTGATACGGTTTTTCTCCAGTATGAATTTTCTGATGTATCATCAGGTTGGAATTCTGACTGAAACTTTTCCCACAATCCGGACATTGAAATGGTTTTACTCCTGTGTGAGTTCTCTGGTGTATCACAAGTTTAGAACTCTGATTGAAACCTTTTCCACAATCACTACATTTATACGGTTTCTCTCCTGTGTGTGTCCTGTGGTGTTCCACCAGGTGGGAATTCCAACGGAAACTTTTCCCACAAGCCAGGCACTGATATGGTTTTCCACCTGTGTAAGTCCTCTGGTTTATCACCAGGTGGGAATTCTGAATGAAACTTTTCTCACAAACAGGAGATGTATATGGTTTCTCATCTGTGTGTGTCTGGTGTTCCACCAGGTGGGAATTTTGACTGAAACTTTGCCCACAAAGAGGACATTCAAAGAGTTTCTCCCCAGTGTTAGAATGAATGCTAAATCTTTTGCCACATTGGGAGCACTGGTAGAGCTTCTCTCCAGTATGGGTTCTTCCATGGATCATGGGGAAGGTTTCCTGAGAAAAGCTTTTGCCGCACTCCAAACTTTTGTATGGCTTTTCACTGGATGGATCCTGTTGTGCAGAATCAGATGTGATCTGTAATTTGTATTTTTCCAACATTAGGAAGTCTGCAGGGCTTTTTCCAACACAGATATGCTTGGATTCTTGAGGTGGCGAAAAATATTTCTTCCTAATGACTTCAAGTTGTTTCTCACTTTTTCTTTATTGAAATATTATCTTCCTTGATTTCTCAATGTTTTTTTTCAGTTCTATGTGCTCTATTTTTTCCAGCTCAAAACTTTGTTCTTGTTATTATTTCCTTCGTCTCTCATCTGCTGAGGAAGAAGATTTCCAGAGGAATTGGAAAATATTTTGAATGATGACTTATTTTGCATGCTTCTCGTTCTCTGTTGTCCAGAATGCTCTTCTTGGCATCCTCTCTCTCTGTAAGATTATAAATGGGTTAGTTTCATTATTGTTTAAAAATGGCTGCAGGACAGGTGAAAGCAGCAAAACAAAAAACAAAAAAACCCAAACCCATATATTAGCATGAAAAAACAATAAAATTCTGTTTTAAGCTCTAATATTAATTTTGATTGATTTGGCATAGAGAAGCTTAGCAAGATCCAAGTTCAAATATCGATGCCATCTATGTCTTCTAGTCCAGCTCCCTCTTTAAGCAGATATATGGTATAATATTACACTTAAATTTTTGGTTTGGGTAAATACACTTATGTATGCAGGGATATGAGCACAGAAATACACACCTATGAATGTATGTAGACAATCTCTGCAAAATGTCCATTCTCAAAATGCTCAAATTATTTGATCTTAGGTTAAAAAAAGGGGGGGAGGGGACACTAATAGATGAAATGGAGCCCAACTCCTATGCAGCCCCAGAGGAATAAAATTTGGGAAGGGAAAGAATATGCAGCGGCAGTCAACAGGATTCACCCTCGTTGCTTCCTCTGCTTCATACGCCGTGGAGGAAAGAAAGCAAAGGCCCGAGTTGCTCCCGGCTTCTCCTCCGACCTTCCCTCCACTCACCTCCCAGGAGCCGCTTCCACCCTCCAAGTAGCACAGAAAGCTCCGCCGACGCCATTATTCTCCCGTGGGTCAGCCGGAAGTTCCTCTGCCCTTCGCCTCCTCGTCTCTCTCTCTCTCTCTCTCTCTCTCTCTCTACATCCGCTCTAGCAATCCAGTAATCTAATGTTTCTACCCGTTCAATCTCAGCCTCTCCCTCTTCGCTAAAAGAAATCAGTGACCGCGGTACCGAGTGTTGTTTCTCTATAGCGCCCCATCTAGCGACACAAGGCGGAAAAACATGCTTGTTCTACCTTAAGGCGTTTGAAGATGTTTTCTTTTTAACCTTTTCTTTAAGGTCCCTCTTAAAGGCTGGAAATGACGTGGAAATAGGAAAAGACAAAGTGCACCTCCCTTGCCACTTTTTTCTCTGGAGGGGGTGGGGGTAAGGAATGTGCAGGATAACTCCTGAAAACTTCACTTCTGCAAAGTAAGCAAACCTGTTAAGACTGTAGCTTGTCCCTTCTGGGATTCCATTTTCTCTTACTTCCCAATTTAGTTATCAAGCCCAGTATTTCTTATTGGTGCCCCATCCTTGCTTAGCAATGGATATTCCGGGGGAGGCCAATTGGTGTTGCAACCTGAGAACAACCCATATTCCTTTTCCAAGCTAGAACAGCATTGAAAAGGTGATTTATGACCGTTTTTCAGATTTACCACCATTGCAGCATCCCCATGGTGACGTAATCGAAATAGGGACACTTGGCATTCAACTCATACTTGTGACAATTGCAGTGAGGTCATGTGATCACCTATTGTGACTTAAGCTGGACAAACTGGGAGTCCTCCTGCTTGAGGAGGCCATGGCAGGGAAGGGGCTTTGCACAGATTCATCTGGTGCACCAATTGTTCCCTTTCCCGGACCGGGAGGCCTTGCAAATGGGTCACTCATTCCTTGGTCACCTCCTCTTTGGATTACTACCCTGGGTCCCCCAGAAACATCAACTGGTCCAGAACGCAACAGCCCACACAGTAATGGGAGTCCCTAGATTGCTCATGTAACATCTTTGTTGTGTGAGCTGCACTGGATTTTCTTTTAAGGTGCAATTGAAAATGCTGGTTATCACTGTTGCAATATTTTCAGGATCAGACTCAATAATTAAAGTAAGAATAGTATGTTTAAATAAAGCTCTGTTTAATCACAGATGGCATTCTATATTCACTGAATATTCACAAATAGAAGCACTGAAAAATGGCATACAGCTCCTTATATATACAAGGGGAGGAGCTAGATATGGGAGTGGTTAGACATACATACATTAAGCAATGGAAATAAGTTAACTCTTGATATACTGTACAGATACTATTTACATGATGGAGAATAAAGCATTTACTTGTGACAAATCCCCCTCTAAATGCTGATTCGACATATGACAATAATTACATTCAGATTCAGAACAATATAAAACTTGTAGCTTGGTAGTTAAGTATTTGTGTTGTTTAGAAGGTAAAGGTTTTGTCAAGATGTCAGCTATTTGCTCTGATGTTTCACAATGAATAGCTTTAATAAATCCGTCTTGTGATAATTGCCTTACATGTTTGAATTTTATATCTATATGTCTAGATCGCTGTCCAATAGCATCAGATCTAGATATTTCGATGGCAGCTTTGTTATCTTCATGTATGATATAAGGCAATGAAGGTTTTTTCCAAATATTAGACAATAAATCATTAAACCATACTAGGTTATTTGATGCTTTAGACAGACAAACATATTCTGCTTCAGTAGTTGATGTAGCTACCAAATCTTGCTTACCAGTGTACCAGTAAACTGGGCAGCCGTTAAGGAAAAATATATAGCCAGATGTACTTTTTCTACAAGTGACATCACCAGCCCAATCTGCATCTGCATAACATGTGAGAATGGGTTCATTTGTATTATTGGGTTCTAATAACAAGCAGAAGTCTAAGCTATTTTTTAAGTATCTTAATATCCTCTTGACAGCTTCCCAATGGTATGATAATGGTTTACTGACATGTCTGGATAATAAGTTAAGGGGTAAAGCAATATCAGGTCTAGTCCAGTTAGAGATATAGAGAAGAGAGCCGATAACAGACCTATACAATGTGTTATCTTTAAATTCTGGAGATGACTCATCAGTGTTTCTTAGAAAATCAGTCTGCATGGGAGTATCACATGGTTTGGCATCATTTAGGTTACATTTGTTTAAGAGTTCTATAATTTTATCCCTTTGGGAAAGTTTGAATCCCTTCTTTGTTTTGCTGATTTGAACACCAAGATATTTGTTTACTTTCCCTAATGATTTTAAGGAAAAGTGTTCATTGAGTTTTGTTACAAAAGTTTCTCTCCTTTTTGTATCTTTGCTTATATATAGAATATCATCAACATAAATCAATACAAATTCTGGAGAATCACCTTCACTCTTAACAAAGAAACAATTGTCAGCAGTAGTGGCAACAAAGTTCATAGTTTTAAGTACTTTGACTAAACATTCATACCATCGCTTGCCAGATTGTTTCAATCCGTATAGACTTTTGTTTAATAGCCATATATCATTTTTGTTTGTATATTGACTATGAGGAGCTCTTACATATATATCTTTATCTAATTTGGCATGTAAATATGCAGTTTGTATATCATATTGAAATACCTCGAGATTAAGTGCTGATGCTATAACTAGAGCTGTTTTAACACTCTCAGTTCTTACAGTAGGAGAGTGTCTGTATAATCCTCAGGATACTTTTGAGCATAACCTTGTGCGACTAGTCTGGCTTTATACAGTGTGTTACCTCCTTCCAAATTCTTAATTTTATATATCCACCTGGTACCAATAATAGTCTTATCCCTTGGGGCTTGTGTGGGTGTAAAAACATTCAATTCTTGTAAGCTATTCATCTCCTTGGTCATTGCTGATTCCCACTTTTCTCTTTCTTTGGGGGGAAGTTTCAGCACTTCTTCATAAGTGTTTGGTGTTACTATTTCTCCATTCATATACATTACATAATCTTTGTATTTATTAGGCACCTGATTTCTGTTACTTCTGGTTGTTCTCACTGGTATACTATCATTGTCATGTAAATACCTTGCTTCCTTTTTTGTTACTGAATCAGTTTTTATTTTGTGTTGACTATTTGTCCATGTTCTAACTTTGTTTTTGCGTGTGCTGTTATTGTTTTTCTTTTCAATATTCTTATTTTGATGTTCAGTGTCTGAATTGGTGTTTGGGAATATTTCATTAAGGTGTATTTTGGACCAATTGGCCTGTTCATGAAATACTGCTGTTCTTGAAATTATGAATCTGTTATTGTTATCAATAAATCTGTATCCTTTTGTGCCTGTTTCGTATCCCATGAATTTAAGTCTTCTGGATACGTTTTCACCTTTACGCCTTAATTGTTTAGGTATATGTACGTCTGCAGTGACTCCAAATATATGCATGTGTATTAACTTAGGTTTCCTACCGTACATCACTTCATATGGTGTTTTATTCACTATGCTGGACCAAGTCCTATTTTGGGTGTAATTGGAAAATTGTAAAGCTTCTGACCAGAATTGTTTACCTAAACCAGCATCTTCTAATGTGAATCTAATCATGGTTTGTAGTGTTGAGTTCTTTCTCTCTGCCACTCCGTTCTGGAATGCAGAGAAAGGACTAGATGTGTAATGCAACATCCCTTTATCTTTTAGCCATCGTGAGAATTCGTTTGACATGAACTCACATCCTCTGTCTGTCATAATTTGTTTTATTCTAATGTTGTGTTGTGTCTCTATGCATTTGTAAAATTCTTTGAATTTCTGAAATGTTTCATCCTTATGTCTTAATGTGTAGACAAACCTATAACGACTATAGTCATCCACAATGGTTAGAAAATAGCGTTTTTTATATGTGATTGATGGTGTCAATGGGCCAACTAAGTCCATGTGTACTAATTCAAAGATTTGTTTGGTTGACCTGCTTGATTTTTTGGGCCTGGGGCTAGTTTTGAGTTTTGTGGATTTACACACTGAGCATTCTAGATAGTTTTTACAGTTTTTTATTTTAACACCATCAACATGTTCAATCATTTTTTGTACTACAGGAAAACTAGCATGTCCTAATTTTCTATGTAAGATATGAGCACATTCATCATGAATAGGTTTGCCTATATTAGGTCTTTTATCATTGGATGAGTTTTTGTTGTTATGAACTACCTCATGTTCCTCATTATCACTATTACTATTTTCTTCGTTATTTATGTCATTGTCATCCTCTATGTTGGAATCAATATTGTGTAAACATCTTTCATTTGTTATTAAGTAAGGTAAGCCTCCTTTTATAATGACAGTACCTACGCTTGTTTCATTTTTCTTTAAAGCTGCATTCCCTTTTGAAAAGACTATGTTTATGCCAGATTCTCTGCTTAGTTTTATTGCACTAAGTATGTTATGAGGTATTTCAGGTATTAACAATACCCCCTCTATTTTTCCTAGGCCAGGTAAGATTATATTTCCTCTACCTATGACTTGGACCTTCCCTTGATTAGCTACTTTGATTACAAATTTATCTTCAACAAACGAAGATAATATATTTTTGTTGTGTGTAGTGTGATTTGTTGCACCAGAGTCAATGAGCCAATCGTTATCTTCTGGTCTATGTATGTTGTTGTTGTTGTTGTTGTGTTTGTTCAGTCCATTCAATGAACCAGATTTTCTATCTCTTGAATCATCTCTACCCCCTCTATGTTCCTTATAAATGGGTGGACTTCTATATCTATGTCTGTCAGTGGATGACTGTCTGTTGTGATATCTATCTCTATGATCTGTCCTATGTTTATCTCTGAGAAATTTAGGACAATCTCTTCTATTATGCTCCTTGGACCCACAATTATGGCATTTGATTGGTTCATGGTATCTTTCTTGAAATGCCACTTTCTTATATTGCTTATGCTCTATGTGATTATTATAACGATTTCTTCTCGAATTGTCTTCAGCTATCAACCTATTAGAAAGGTTTTCTATGGATAAATACCCTAAATTGATTGTATCTAAATGGAATATATAATTATTCCAAGATGGGTCTAATGAATTGATAATAACACTTTTCATTGTTTGATCTGAAATTATTTCTCCTCTTAGTTGTAATTCTGCTCTGACTTTGTTTAAGTATATTAAATGTTCACTTATGGTGACCCCAGATTTTAATCTGGCTGAAAAGAAATCCTTAGACTGTTAGGGTGTGTGTAAAAAGTATTTGTTGCTTGTGCAACGAGCAGAGCAGAAACACACAGGGAAGAAGATAAATGTGCGGCTCGTGTGAGAAAAAATAGTTTATCTACAAGTAACAAGCAGTCTCGGTGTAAGTAAAACAGTCCAAGGTCATAAACAGTAATATCAGTCCAGTAAGTATCTTCCCTTACCAAAGCAAACAGACTTTAGTAACTCTTGGTATACAGTACCATATAATAGACTCAGTAAGCAACAGGATACAAACAGGTATCACTCAGGAAGAACTAGGTAGAACCAGGAAGATCCAGAAAGAACGAACGCTTCTCTGTGCTGCTTATTTATGCACTGCAGCCTAATTACAGGGTTCAGCAAACCCTGATTACGTGGCTCAGTTGTTTCTTAAAGAAACAGATATATTGCCTGACCAACAAGTTAGGAGTAAGCTACAAGCTGAACCTAACATTCTCCCCATTGGGCAGGACAATATACACAATAGATACAAAAACAAAAACACACATCCAAATCATACATTGTACAGTAGTATCAGGTACATTTCAGATTCTTAATCCAAATCTTTCACAACAATTGGTGTGTTTAATGGCACCTTGCGCTTTAGTAAAATTATCGGCAATATTGTCCTCCGATGCGCAATATTCCAATGTAATCATGTTATCCTTAACACATTGCCGAACATTCAGATAACGTATATCAGTGTATTTAGTCCTTGTCTTTACAGCAAGATTCGTTGCCATTTTAATGGCTGCCTGGTTATCTTCATAAACCGTAATAGGATAGTCCATTTTGAATCCAATATCTTCCATCAACTGTTTATAATAAATCAGTTCAGTACATGTAAGTGATAGACAAGAAAACTCCGCTTCCATGGTAGACAAACTGATATGTTTCTGGCGAATTGATCTCCATCCAATCAGGCAGTTATCCAACATGATTGCAATTCCAGATGTAGAAGTTCTGTCAAAACTGGCATCAGCATATGCCTTTAACATCATATTGGCATTTGGTTCTAAATACATAGCAAAATGCAGAGTTCTTTTAAGATACCTAAGAACACGTTTTGCAGCCTGCCAATGCCTATCAGTAGGCTATGAACTATATTGTGCTAGTTGATTAACACTAAAAGCTATATCAGGCCGTGTCCAGTTGCTCAAATACGACAAACTGCCTATTAATGATTGATACAGTTCTTTACTGAACTGTGGACTCTGCAAACTATCCTGTTGGAATTCCTGTGCCATAGGAGTCTTGGCAGGTTTACATAATTCCATCCCATATTTTTTTAACAATTTGCAGATCTTATTAGCTTGTGATATTTTAAATCCTCTAGATGTTTTCAGGATATCCAGCCCTAGATAATGCCGTATATGTCCTAGATTTCTAAGTTTAAATTTTGTTCGCACTCATAGAACCCAATGTTATGTAATTCCTGCACTATACATTGGTTCCACTCGTAACCTGATTGCCTTAAAACATATAGGCTTTTTTGTAGCCTCCAACACTCAGTTCTATCCTGTGTATTATAACCAGGAGGTTTCTTCATATATATTGTATGCCTTAACGGAGCATTCAAATAAGCTGTCTCAACATCTATATGAGTAATTGAGCATTTATTTCTAGCTGCCCAAACAAGCATCGTTCTCAAAGTGCTCGCTCGTAAACTTGGAGCAAAAACCTCATCATAGTCTCTATCTGTCTGTGAGAACCCTTGTGCAACAAGCCGAGCTTTATGGGTTACTACCCCATCTACACTTTTCTTTACCTTATAGACCCACCTACAGCCTATAAGTTTCTCATTTGGTGATATTCTTACCACTTCATAGACACCAAGCCTCTTCAATGAATCAATTTCTCTATCCATTGCCTCCTGCCAGGCTTTTTGCTCCTTTTCTGGATATAATGTTATATCCTGATAACTGGATGTTTCGATATCTACTTGGCAAACCACTGTGGCTTTATAGCGATCTGGTGGATGCCGGTCCCTGGAAGATCGTCTAGGCATAACAGGACTCACATTAGGTATATTGGGTTCATCCTCCCCTAACCTTAATTCCTGTTCCTGTTCTTCAACCTTAATAGATGGTTTATCATCCATCTCAGATGAACTATCATCAGGAATATGGTCCATCTTAACATCCACATCTGTAAAACCATAGTCTGCTTTTTCTAACCTGTCCCAGCCTTCGTGTTCTAGGAATTTAGCACTAGCGCTACACAAAACTTTTGTTGTTCCTTTTTCCCAGAACCTATAGGACCTATGGTTAGCCTCATAACCAACAAAAATCATTTTCTTTGCTCTCTGTTGGTCCTTCCTTCTCTGACTAACCGGTATATGCACCCAGGCTGGTGCACCAAAAGTATGTATGTAACTTAAATCAGGCTTCCTCCCGTGCCATAAAGCAAAAGGAATTTTTCCTGTAGAGGAGTGCACCACATTATTTAAAATATGATTGGCACCTAGTATTGCTTCTCCCCACAATTTATCAGGTAAACAAGCATCAGCCAGCATAGTCCTAGTCATAGCTTGTAGGGTCTGGCCTCTTCGTTCAATATATGCATTATGTTCCGGCCGAAAAGGGACAGAACGTTTATGCTGTATCCCAGCGTCCTTTAACAACTTAGCCAACTGATGGTTAGTAAACTCAGTTCCATTGTCAGTAACAATGCATTTCACCTTAAACTTCTGCTTCCGTTCTACAAAACGAAGCCAATTTGTGATACACTGGAACGTATCACTTTTGGACTTCATAAGGTAGCAAAAACCATATCAGGTAAAGTGATCAACTATACTCAAAATATAGCATGCTCCCCCTAAACTGGGTTTCTTTGGCCCTATTAAGTCTAAAAAGACTACCTCCAAAGGTTTAGTTGTTTTAAACCCATTGCAGCGGTTTTCAGGTGTAACTTTACTTTTATGCTGGTTACAAGTATTACAGTTTAGGTATTTGCTGCAAGCTCTTAACCTAATGCCTTTAGACTGCTTAACAGTTGAATGCAACAACCTGAAATTCAGATGACCAAGCCTTCTATGTAATAAATGTACACATTCATCATGAGGCTTTACATTTCCAAATTTAGCTTTTGACTGAACTAACAGTAATGACTTATCCCTAATAACAAACAAGTCGTTTTCTAATTCTGCAGTAACTTCAGTGCCTTCACATTCCAGCAAACATTTGTTGTTCTTAAAAGTTACTGTAAACCCAGAATGTCCACCGGATGTCCAATGTCCATCTTTCATTTGTTATTAAGTAAGGTAAGCCTCCTTTTATAATGACAGTACCTACGCTTGTTTCATTTTTCTTTAAAGCTGCATTCCCTTTTGAAAAGACTATGTTTATGCCAGATTCTCTGCTTAGTTTTATTGCACTAAGTATGTTATGAGGTATTTCAGGTATTAACAATACCCCCTCTATTTTTCCTAGGCCAGGTAAGATTATATTTCCTCTACCTATGACTTGGACCTTCCCTTGATTAGCTACTTTGATTACAAATTTATCTTCAACAAACGAAGATAATATATTTTTGTTGTGTGTAGTGTGATTTGTTGCACCAGAGTCAATGAGCCAATCGTTATCTTCTGGTCTATGTATGTTGTTGTTGTTGTTGTTGTGTTTGTTCAGTCCATTCAATGAACCAGATTTTCTATCTCTTGAATCATCTCTACCCCCTCTATGTTCCTTATAAATGGGTGGACTTCTATATCTATGTCTGTCAGTGGATGACTGTCTGTTGTGATATCTATCTCTATGATCTGTCCTATGTTTATCTCTGAGAAATTTAGGACAATCTCTTCTATTATGCTCCTTGGACCCACAATTATGGCATTTGATTGGTTCATGGTACCTTTCTTGAAATGCCACTTTCTTATATTGCTTATGCTCTATGTGATTATTATAACGATTTCTTCTCGAATTGTCTTCAGCTATCAACCTATTAGAAAGGTTTTCTATGGATAAATACCCTAAATTGATTGTATCTAAATGGAATATATAATTATTCCAAGATGGGTCTAATGAATTGATAATAACACTTTTCATTGTTTGATCTGAAATTATTTCTCCTCTTAGTTGTAATTCTGCTCTGACTTTGTTTAAGTATATTAAATGTTCACTTATGGTGACCCCAGATTTTAACCTGGCTGAAAAGAAATCCTTAGACATTCTTGTTGTAGTGGCTACACTATCACTGTGAAACAGCTTAAACATGCATTGAACAATTTCTGATACAGTTAGATTTGACTTAATACTATGATACATAGTGGGAGATATACTGGATATTAGTAAGAAAAATGCTCTATGGTGTAGGCAGTCCAATCTTAAAGTCCAAGGTCTTTTTGGAGGGTTAGTAATGAAAAACAATAAATTTTCTTTCATAAAGACAACTTGGAGCTGTTGGCACCACTCTTGTAAATTAACACCATCTACCCTCAGTTTTGGGAAATCATTGGGTAAATTCTCAATGTTGTTAGCTCCATTACTTACAACTGGAGGAAGTCCATGGTCTTCTAAGTGTTGGTAACCGCAGAATGGCATGGGGATGCTAACGACGACTTTAAATGGCAGTCTCTGTCTTTCTCTTGCTTCGAAGCTGTCTGTGTAGCTTTGCACATGCGCATTGTCCATTTCGCTCCTGAAGTCATGGTGAAAGGTTCTCGTCGCTTCAGCTCCCTCGCATTGTTCTTCTTCGGAAGACTCGGTCTCTGGTTCAGCCTTGGGAGTCCTGGTGGCGATGGGAGTCCTTTTATTGAGAGCGCTGGTCTCTGGAATTGTTTGCGGCGTAGGTTGGTATCTGCAGGGCTCTCTGGGTTCAGGCGTCGATGCTTTCGCTGTTTGCATAGAGGCGTGCGATTTTCGGGAAGTTCGTTTACTCACTGTTCTTCCTTTTGTTTTTTTACTGCAGTTTTTTGCTGATCCTTTAGTTATTTTCAATTTTGACCCAAAAGTTGCAAAAAGCGTTTTCATTGCAGACTCTACTTGATTTTCTATTGATTCTTCTTCAGTCTCTGTGTCAGATTCTTCTGATGTATGGATCTTTTCTCTTTTGTTTTTTGCATCAAGTAAGTCCTTTCGCGCCAGATATTTTGAATCTTGTCTTCTGATTGGCTCTTCATCGCTTAGACTGAAGGTTCGTTGAAACCAAGATGGCTGCCATTCAAAATTTTGCGTGGGACCGTTGCTCTTCTCCTTCGTTGCATTTTTGTCTGTAGACAAATCGCTCACCTTTTTTGAGTCTTCACTCTTATCTGTAACGATGTGCTTTTCTGTCGCTGCTCCGCTTTTTTTCAGTAAATCTTGGAGGTTCGCGATGAGGTTTTCATCGTTCTTTTGATCTTTTAAAAGTTTTAGTATTTCTGACCTGAGTTTGTTATTTTCTATTTCGTTTTCTTTTTTATCATTGTTCTCATCTATTATTTCTTCGTTGTCTGTAGTACAGTCTTCAGATTCTCTCGATATTTCAGTTGCGTATTCATCAATTATTTCTTGTTCTGCTTCCATTTCTTTAGTATATGCCCTGGTGTTGGGTCTTATTTTTTTGCTTTTTGCTTTTTCTCTCTCAGACATTGTTGAATTTTTTTATTGAGTCAATTAACCATCCTCTGCTACCAATTTGTTGCAATATTTTCAGGATCAGACTCAATAATTAAAGTAAGAATAGTATGTTTAAATAAAGCTCTGTTTAATCACAGATGGCATTCTATATTCACTGAATATTCACAAATAGAAGCACTGAAAAATGGCATACAGCTCCTTATATATACAAGGGGAGGAGCTAGATATGGGAGTGGTTAGACATACATACATTAAGCAATGGAAATAAGTTAACTCTTGATATACTGTACAGATACTATTTACATGATGGAGAATAAAGCATTTACTTGTGACAATCACATTTACAGTTATTTTGTTATTATAACAATAGCATTTAGAATTCTCGGTTTAGTGTCAGAATATGGATCCTTATTGTACCAATCCCAGAACGATGGAAGACTGAGTCAACCTCGAGCCTCACCATGACTGAACTCCAGGCTGCAATATTGCATTCTAACCATTGAGACAACAGGGCACCTGTCCCACTTTTATTTTCCTTGCATCCATCTCTCCTACTAGGTCAGGTAGGGTGGCCACGCTCCTAGCCCCTTCCTTTAAATATTGCCATGTGACAGGAACTAAGCAGTGAGCCTTTTCCATTGCAGACTCTTCCCTATGAAACTCTTCCCCCTGAAGTTTGGCAGACCTTTATCCTCCTAGTCTTCTGTAAAACAAGGAAGATCTAGCTGTTCCCCTAAGCACTGGGATAAGAGATGCCTGCACATCAGAAGCTTGATTTGTTATCTGTTCTAAAGTTAATTATTAATTGGGGACCGGCCAGTGTTTGTTATAACATGGATGGCTACATAAATACTTTAAATCAATCAGAGGAAAAAAAGATGAATCCCAAAAATGGCCACACTTTGGCTGTCCTTGTGCAAATTGCTTTAGGTACTCTACACATTTAATTATCAAATTTATTTGCCGCTAATCCTGTGGTTAACTTCTCCAATTTAACTCCTTTCAAGGAGAAAATTGCCAGTTTGTAGAAGGAATAGCACCGAGCATGAATGAAGGTAGTAAGGACAGGAGGCCCGGTTAACTTCTAACTTGAACAAAAGCAAGAATCACCTTTTTGGAATTCCCAGACGATCCAAATGCCATCAACCTTGATAGAAGTGTGCTGCATTTTAATAAAATGCTTTTGGAGTAAAACTCTATCTAAAGATAGTTTTCTATTTAAGATAAATTAATAATTTAGTTTATTCAGCATGAAATGGAGCTTACTTATATATA
This sequence comes from Arizona elegans, assembly GCA_022577455.1. Classification (NCBI taxonomy): domain Eukaryota; kingdom Metazoa; phylum Chordata; class Lepidosauria; order Squamata; family Colubridae; genus Arizona; species Arizona elegans. The sequence continues at coordinate 4,977,201 of JAKOOJ010000012.1, read as the reverse complement.
GTGTAAGACTGTATATTCTGTAATATTGGGACTGTCGGTGAGTCAACAGCAGGTCAGAGGAGGGGCTCCTGTGGGTTGCTCTTTAAAAATTATGAGAAACTGGAGGCGAAATTGGGAATCCAAATAGTAAAGAAAGTGAAATATCTTGGAATTTGGCTGACAGGAAAATGTTCTTCTATAAAAGAGGGTAATTATACCAAATTTGTTATACAACAAATACAAAAGGATTTGGAAAATTAGGCAAAATTACAGTTATCATTAATCGGAAGAATTGTGACAATAAAAATGAATATTTTACCTAAAATCTTATTTCTATTTCAAACAATACCAATAAAACTTCAGAAAAAATATTTTGTAGAACTAAATAAAACAATCTTAAAATCTATTTGTTTAGGGAAGAAAGCCCGAATAAAACTTAAACTCTTACAGGATAGTAGAAATAAGAGAGGATTTGGACTCCCAGATTGGGAACTTTACCATCAAGTGGCAGCCGTAACATGGTTTAAGGATTGGATAACTCTTAAAAATAAAAGGGTACTAACAATAGAAGGCCATGACCTACAGCTTGGCTGGCACACATTCATCTGGGGGAGAGAAAATAAATTTCATACGTAATTTCAGAGACATCAGGTAAGAGAGGCCTTGTTAGACGCGTGGGGGAAAATCAAGAGAAATTATTACACAAAAATCCCAAGGTGGCTACCAACCATGGAAGCAATGATTTACCACAATGTATTAGACTGGAATAAGATAGTGACATACAAAGAGTTATTGGATGGGCAAGGAAAACTTAAATCTAACCAAAACCTAAAATTTAAAGGAATAGAAATAGATTGGTGGCTACGAGCGGTGGCGCGCTCCGGCCCCCAAGGCTCCACTTGTTCCCCAGGTTGCACAGACCCTCAGGGCCCGGGCCTTCAGCTGATGTTGTGTAATGCCAGGTCTGTAGTAAATAAAGCCCCCCTCATTTGTGATCTTGTTCAGGAGGGGGGAGCGGACCTGGCAAGTATTACGGAGACCTGGTTGGGACAGGAGGGGGGGGTTTCCCCTCGTTGAAATGTGCCCACCAGGTTTCCATGCATTTCATCAGTCAAGGGCACAGGGGAGGGGCGGGAGGGGTAGTTGTTATTATTAAAGAAGGTCTTAGACCGAGGGAGGCCACTGTTCCTCAGACGGCTGGCTGTGAGTCCCTCCTTGTGAAGTGGGGTCATGGGGTACAGATGGGTTTGCTGATCACGTATCTGGCTCCCTACCACGTCATCGCCGCAGTGGCGGTTGACACCCCTAGACTTATGGTCATGGGGGATTTCAACCTGGCGTCCATGGGTGAGACGTCTGAGGTGGCTCGGGAGTTCATGGCTTCCATGACATCTATGGACCTGACCCAGTTAATTCATGGCCCTACCCACACAGGGGGAAACACGCTGGATCTGGTTTTTGTCTCTGGATAATGGTTGAGTGATCTTGAGATAGGGGATATAGTCACCGAGCCCTTGTCATGGTCGGATCACTCCTTTGCCTTGACCTTCGAACCGCTGCACCCCGCCGCAGGGAGGTGGAGCCGGTAAGATGGTTCCGCCCCAGGCACCTGATGGAGCCTGATAGGTTCCAGATGGAGCTTGGGCCATTCCCTGAGGCTCTGGCACACGCCTTGACTGGAGACCTAGTGGCCGCCTGGGATAGGGTGGCCACTGGAGCTCTGGATCAGGTCGTGCCTTTGCGGCCTCTGACCCGGCGCCGATCTCACCTGGCTCCTTGGTTTACTGAGGAGCTAAGGGAGATGAAGCGCCGGAAAAGATGCCTAGAGAGCAGTTGGAGGGCCAGTCTTTCTGAATCCGACCGGACACTGGTAAGATCTCATATTAAGAATTACCTAGTGGCAATAATTATTTTGCTGTTCATATTGCATAATCAGAGAACCGCCAAGCCACCCTGTTTAGGGTGACCCGGTTCCTGCTCCACCAGGGAGCGCAGGAGGACCCCTTGGAGGGTAGAGCTGAGAACTTTGTACAGTATCTGTATGACAAAATCACTCAGATTCGGGAAGACCTGGACTCCGACTGGGTAGTTTCAGGGGGGATGACTGAGGCAGGTCTTGAGAATGTTATCTGGGATGAGTTTGATCCTGTGACTCCTGATGACATGAACAGGATTCTGGGCAGACTGAAAGTGACTACATGTTTGTTGGACCCGTGTCCCTCCTGGTTAGTGCTGGCTTCCCGGGAGGTGACCTGAGGCTGGCTCCAGGGGATTATAAATGCTTCATTGGGTGAGGGTGACTTCCCCGCTGCCTTGAAAGAGGCGATGGTGAGGCCTCTCCTCAAGAAGCCTTCCCTGGACCTGGCAGTGTTGGTAAATTATCATCCGGTCTCCAACCTTCGCTTTGTGGCAAAGGTTGTTGAGAGTGTGGTTGTGCGACAGCTCCCCCAGCACCTGGATGAAACAACGTATCTGTATCCGTTCCAGTCGGGCTTCAGGCCTGGGTACAGCACGGAAACGGCATTGGTTATGTTGGTTGATGATCTCTGGAGGGCTCGGGACAGGGGTTGCTCCTCTATCCTGGTCCTATTAGATCTCTCAGCGGCTTTTGATACCATCGACCATGGTATCATGCTGCACCGGTTGGAAGAGTTAGGGGTGGGGGGCACTGTGTTGCGGTGGTTCTCCTCCTTTCTCTCCGACCGGTTTCAGTCTGTGTTGGCAGGGGGGCAGTGGTCGACCCTGAGGCCCCTCATATGTGGGGTGCCACAAGGGTTGGTCCTCTCGCCCCTTTTGTTCAACATTTATGTAAAGCCGCTGGGCGAGATCATCCGTGGTTTCGGGGTGAAGTACCACCAGTATGCTGACGACACTCAGCTGTACGTCTCCACCCCGGACCACCCCAACGATGCCCTTGAAGTGATGTCCCAGTGCCTGGAGGCTGTGCGGATCTGGATGGGGAGAAACAGGCTCAGGCTCAACCCATCCAAGACCGAGTGGCTGTTGTTTCTGATGTCCCGATATAGTCAGTTGGCGCCATCACTAATTATTGGGGGCAAATTGTTGGCCCCCACGGAGAGGGCTTGCAACTTGGGCATCCTCCTGGATTCATGGCTGTCTTTAGAAGAGCATTTGACGGCCATGACTGGGAGGATTTTTCATCAGGTTTGCCTGATTCGCCAGTTGCGTCCCTTTCTGGATCGGGACTCTTTACTCACGGTCACTCATGCCCTCGTCACTTCCCGCCTGGACTATTGCAACGCACCCTACATGGGGTTCCCCTTGACGAGCACCCGGAGGCTCCAATTGGCGCAGAGTGCGGCCTTGTGGGTGGTTATGGGAGCGACATGGTGTTCCCATGTAACACCTCTCCTGTGCGAGCTGCACTGGCTTCCGGTGGTCTTCCGGGTGCGCTTCAAGGTTTTGGTTACCACCTTTAGAGCGCTCCATGGCATAGGACCTGGTTACCTACGGGACCGCCTGCTGCCACCAATAGCCTCCCACCGGCCGGTACGCTCTCATAGAGAGGGGCTCCTCTGGGTGCTGTCGGCCAAACAATGTCGACTGGTGGCCCCCAGGGGAGAGCCTTCTCTGTGGGGGCACCTACTATCTGGAATGAGCTCCCCCTGGAGATACGGAGGATCCCGGATCTGCGCACCTTCCGCCGCGCTCTTAAAACCTTTTTATTCCATCAGGCTGGCCTGGCCTAATCTTTTCCCTTTTTTCCCTTTTTAAAATGTAAATTTTAATCTGTTTTAAATTATTGGGGTGTTTTAAATCTGTCTTGGGCCAAATTGTTTAATTCGGTTTTACTTTGCTTTTAAATTTTGTATTTATGGTGTTTTATCTGTGGCTGTTCACCGCCCTGAGTCCTTCGGGAGTAGGGCGGTATATAAATCAAATAAAAATGAAAATGAAAAAAAATATTTACAAATTCAGACAAGGTATAAAAAAGATTTAGAAAATTTTGGCTTCCAAAGAGAACAACAAAAATTGGATAAAATATTATTAGAGACAGAGGAAAAAATGATAACCAAAACTTACAACTGTTTTTTAAAATTTAAAATGGAGGAGGAAACAGTAAAAGAGACGATGATAATCTGGGCCAAAAATTTTGGATATAACATCTAATTGGAACATTGGGAAAAATTATGGGAGAAAAATTATAAATTAACGATGTCTGCATCTTATAAGGAAAACATGTACAAAATGTTTTATCGTTGGCATCTACCTCCGGCAAGGCTGGTGAAAATGTTCCCCAATAAACTGGCAAACTGTTGGAGATGTTATTACGAACAAGGGACATTCTATCACCTGTGGTGGACATGCCCGAAAGCTAAGAGGTATTGGATGAAAATTAAAAAATGGTTAGAAGAAATTACAGAACAAAAATTGAGATGAAACCAGAACTGTTCTTACTGGGTATCATAAAAGGAAATATAAGTAAAAAGACTCAATACATCATACTCCACATCATAACAGCAGCCAGAATTACATTTGCCCAGAACTAGAAACAGGAAAACATTCCATCAAACACAATGATAATTAAAAAGGTACTCCACTGTGCAGAAATGGATAAATTAACCATGGGGTTAAAAGAGAGAGGAAACAGAGTGTTATAAAATCTGGAACATATGGTATAAATGGCTAGAAACTAGATGTAAAATTAATGTATAGAATATACATAGAAATCATGTTAAAGTGAAAACTATATATTTATGAATATGATAAAGGATGTTAAAGTGATTAAGTATATATAAGTATATTTAATATATAAACAATTTATAAAACGTATACTAAAGTTGAACAATTGGTTTTATTTATTTAGATGTATAAATACAAAAAAATTACATAAATGTATAAAACAATAGGCCGTAAGTGGAAAATATGTAATTAGAATGCAATAACTGAAAGCTGTAAAAGCGGAAATATGATTTTAAAACTAAAAAAGATTGAATAAAGATTATTTTTAATTTTTTTTAAAAAAATTATGATTTAAATCGAGTTTATTTAAATCAAGCCTTTTTACTAGTGATTTAAACCGTCATTTAAATCGTGGTTTAAATTGACTTGATTTAAATCAAATTCACCCTGGTGCACACTGATCAAGGAAAGATTCAAACTAGAAATAAGGAGAATTTTAAGACAGTCAGAATGGAACCAATGGAACAGCTTGCCTTAAAAAGTTGTATGAACTTTGTATGAAAACTGTCTGCAATCTAGGCGTTTGAATGATTACTCCCCTATGTGTAACCTTACATGGGTAATAAGGCTAGACCTATAACTGAAATCTTTCCCACAGTCGGGACATTCATAACGTTTTTCTCCTGTGTGAGTCCTCTGGAGTCTCACCAGGTAGGAATTCAGACTGAAACTTTTCTCACAGTAAGGGCATTTATATGGTTTCTCTCCTGTATGTGTTCCGCCAGGTGGGAATTCTAAAACTTTTCCCAAAAACAGTATATTCAAAGAGTTTCTCATGTGTGAGTCCTCTTGTATTTTAACAGATTGTAATGCATGCTAAATCTTTTTCCACAATACAGATCCTCATATGGTTTCTCTCCCGTGTGAGTCTTCCAGTGCTTCCCCAAGTCAGACTTGCAACTGAAACCTTTCCCACATTCTGAACACTCATATGGGCCTTCTCTGTGGGGGCACCTACCCTCTGGAATCAGCTGCCCCCAGAGATAAGGAGAATCCAAGACCTCGGTGCCTTCCGCCGTGCCCTTAAAACCTTCTTTTTCCAACACTGGCCTAACACTTTTTAAAATGTTTTTAATTGTCTGTTATTGTTTTAATCAAGGAGCCAAATTTATATATATCTTTTTAATTGTATTTTAATGTTTGAAGTTTATGTTTTTACTTGGCTGTTCACCGCCCTTAGTCCTCAGGGAGAAGGGTGTTATACAAATTTAAAAATAAATAAATAAATAAATAAATAAATCTTGGGTGCAGGATAACTCCCCCAAACTACCTTTGCAACTGAGAGAAGCTTGAAGAGTGAAGCTAGACCCTACTTACCTTCACAGGATTAGCCAGATGCTGCATCATCAAAGTTGGTAAAGGTCTTGTTTGTATGTGCAGCCTTAAAATGATTGCCAGCTTCATCCCATTAATAGAACAAAATACGGGACAAAACCTTGAAGGACCCACCCACATTGCTTCCAAAAACACCTAGACAGGAGATATTATTTTTCCATCTGCATTATTGCAGGGGCTAAATCTCACTAGAAGCAGAATTCCTCTGAGAAGCTTTCCTAATTTCCAGAGGAATTAAGATTCCAGCATTGAATGTACCCAGGCAGTTTTGGGGAAAAATTTGGCGGGTGCTAGTTTATAGAAAGCTGATCTAAAGCATCCTGTGCTTTAGTTGTTGGCTCTCAGTCGCCCTCCAAACCTCTCCACATAGCAAAATTTTATGACTCATTTCCTTTGGCTCCCAAGGATTTAGGACATGGAAGCACCAGCAGGCCAGAAGCTCCAGGCTAACTTCATTCCTGGCCAGAGCTGCGTCTAGGATTTTAAGTCTGCAAATTACCATGTGTTTCTGTAATTTCCTTAGCACAGGAATCTCCATTAAGTCAAAGTGAGTGAGACACTTACACAGCAGAACCTAGAAAAAGGGAGCTCAGAATGGGGCTGTCTGTATTTGCTAAACAAAACTAATACATTTTTCAAAGACACGTTTGAAAGCATTTTAAAAAGAATGGCAGGATGCACAAACACACAAAAATGTTTCTGCTTGACACGTATTTTTTAAATTAGAAATTTAATATTCAAAACACACAAAAACAATAGGATATAAACAATAAACAAGAAATTGGGAAAAATACCTCAGTTATGACTTCCCTCCTTTTTTCTATCAAAAAATTCTTATACACATTCCTGTTTGGAAATTGTGTTCCCTCAGCTAACCAGAAGAAACCCCTTCTTTAAAATGGATCCTGGCCTGAAATCCATTCCTCAGAGAAATCCAAGCCAACATTTCCCTTCCACATTGTTCACATCTGTGTAGAGCAGTGGTTCTCAACCTTCCAAATGCCGCGACCCTTTAAGACAGTTCCTCATGTTGTGGTGATGCCCAACCAGGGGTGGGTTCTAAATTTTTTTATTACCGCTTCTGTGGGTGTGGCTTATTTTGTGGGCATGGCTTGGAGGTCATGTGACTGGGTGGGCGTGGCTAGCTGGTCACGTGACTGGGTGGCCATGGCTATGTGTATAGGGACTACTCAGAGGGCTGAAAAAAGTCATTTCTGACAGGTCCTCGCACTTTTGACTGGTCCTCACATTTATGACCATCCTCACATTTATGCCCATGCAGCATTCTTAACAACCATGTCACTCATTTCACAACTGCTTCTCTTCACCATGGTGACAAGATAGGGCAAAAACGTAAAATGTGAGGAGAGTCGTAAGTTCGAAGACAGGTCAAAAGTGCGAGGACCAGTCAAAAATAACTTTTTCAGCCCTCTGAGTAGTCCATATGCACAAAAGGACTACCCAGAGGGCAGAAAAAAGTGATTTCTGACAGGTCCTCGCACTTTTGACCGGTCTTCGCACTTATGACTGGTCATCATTTATGCCCATTGTAGCATTCTTAACAATCGTCACTCATTTCACAACTGCTTCTCTTCACCATGGTGACAAGATAGGGCAAAAAAGTAAAATGTGAGGACAGTCGTAAGTTCGAGGACTGGTCAAAAGTGCGAGGACCAGTCAGAAATAACTTTTTCAGCCCTCTGAGTAGTCCATATGCATAAAAGGATACAGCAATAGAGAGGGATGAAGGAAGGGAAGGGAAATTAGAGTAGGAGGGAGGGTAAGAGAGGGAGGAAGAGAGGAGGAGAAGGAGAAGGGAAGAGGAAGTAAGGAGAAGAAGAGGGGGAGGAAGAGAAAGTAAGAAGGAAAGAAAAGAGAGAGGTGGTAGGTTTGAGGAGAAAGATTGCTGTACAATAAAAAAGATGAAAGGGAAGAAAGCCAACCCCAAACAAATATAAAGATATTAAGATAAAGAATGAATTGTTAAACTTTAAAGAATAAAAGAGAACAAATATGAATAAATAACAATAATTAGAAACACACATACAAACATACAATGTATTTTCTTTGAACAGAGTATTTGGCCGGTTCATAAATTTAAACAGTGTTTAATCATTTCAATTAAATTTACAATTTCTATATTTCCTTTTTGCCATATTTATTCCTCATCTATTTTTGTAAAAAACCAATATTACCCTTCATCCTCATCTCTAATCTTAATCAAATTCAATTTTTCCCTTTTATTCTATATTATACCCCTTCCCATCTATTTTTATATCCATCCTCACATTGGTTAATTATGTAATATTACAGTTGTTTAATATAAATTCAACATTTTAATATAAATCAATTAGTTATATAACTACCTTTTTTGTATATTAATCAATATGAACATGAATATTCCAATTATTTCCATGCAATCCAATTTCTTACAAATCAATTAATTATATTTACCAATAGTAATAAACCAAATAATTTCCTCCATATATTCCTCCAAACCACAGCTTAACCATTTCTGCTTTCAACACACTATACAATTAATAGTATCTCAATTATTACAATTCCCTAGTTAAATAGAGCTTTTTTTCTTTTGTGTTTTAAAATCTTGAACTCTCCTCTTTTTCCCTAAATTTCCCATTGTTTGCACCTACCTTTTTTGGTGAGGAAAAAGAAATCTGCCTGCCTAGTTTTCCAACGTTGCAGCAACAGCAAAGCCAACAACCTGCTTTACTTCCAGTTTTGTTTTTCAGCATAGCTAGGGGGAAAAAATCTGCACTCTTTGCAAGCAAGCAGCAGAGCCCTGAGCAAAACAGCTGAGAGTCGGGAGCCGATCTAATCAAGGGCTAATTAGCCTATGCTGAAGCTCCACGGGCCAATAAAATTACAAAAAAACACCGAACCATTTGTTAAATTGCTGGCTCCCCCGCCCCTCGCCCACCACTATTTATTGCCAATAAATAGTGGTGCGGAGGGGCGGGGCAAGCCAGCAATTTAACAAACGGTTCGGCTGCACCACTGGCTATAGGGCGGCCCTTTGAAGCCCCGGGGCAAGAATTTAAACCGTTTTTTTTTCCTCTAGCCATCGGAGGCAGCAATAGATTGGGAGTGGGCGGGGTAAACGAACGTCTGGCGATCCAACAGAGCAGAGAGTGAGGGTGAGTGAAGGCATGGGGGGGGCGAGAGGGCTTTGGCGACCCCTGTGAAATGGCCGTTCGACCCCCAAAGGGGTCACGACCCCCAGGTTGAGAACCGCTGGTGTAGAAGAACAGGGAAATTCTCTGGTATTTCACCAGGCTCAAGGTTGACTCAGCCTTCCGTCCACCCGAGGTGGGTAAAATGAGGCCCCAGATTGTTGGGGGCAATAGGCTAACTCTGTAAACTGTTTAGAGAGGGCTGTAAACACTGTGAAGCATTATATAAGTCTAAGTACGATTGCTATTGCTGGAGCAGATAGAGAGGAAAGATAAGACACATAGAACGTTATAGGAAATGGATGGAGATAGCTATTAACTAGAGGATGGGGAGAGAGGGAGGGAGGGAGTATAGCACTAGGTACATATGGAGGTTAGGATTAGAGAAATGTAGAGGTTCAGAATAGAGAAAGATGGAAAGATAGTTAAAAGTCTATGGAGATTCTCATGCATCCAAGTCACGGTTGTTCCAAAGTGCTTTTTCAAGAGGCAACTGGACTGTTTCGTCTTTGGAGACGTTTCGCTTCTCATTCAAGAAGCTCCTTCAGCTTTGACTGGATGGTGGGGAATGGAATGGTGTGGGAGTCTGCCAAATGTGGACGCTTTGTATTTTGCTATTTGCTATATATGTGGTTTATTGGTTTCTGTACTAAGGTTTTATTGCTGTAAGTCATCTGGAGTTACATTGGGTTGGGCTGCCATTTTTCTGACCTAGGCTTCCTTAAACAGCAAGAAGCAGAGTCTTAGTCCCGGTTAAAACCCCTTTTATTTACACGACTGTGAATTATGTTCATTCACAATCAGCACGGCTTTGCAAACAGTCTTTCAGAAGCATATCTATCAACACGCCTGATCTCAATTGGAAAGCTGCCAGATAACTAATTTCCAACCGCAGGAAAGGCAAAATGTGGCACAGAGCCCCTTAGAGTCACGAACAGAACTTTCCATTTTTCCAATGACCGACCGAATTCTTTCCTGCAAAAGCCCCCTCCCCATTCGCTCCTCTTTTGTTTCCTATGGGAGGCGCCAATAACCTCCCAGGTATGCTTTACTCCCAAGTTGACCCTGCTTTCTTAGTTCTTCTCCCTAGCAGCTCTGTGTGCATGTGCACACTAGGAACAGGCTCTAACTCTTCTTCTGACTCACTGCTGTCTTAGCTCCCTCTCTTCCTCCTACGCAGAGTCCTCACCTAAGCTTTCCCCAGCCCCCAGGATTGGCCCATGTTCCTCCCCAACTTCCTCACTGTCTGACTCTGCTGCCAGCTCCGTAGACCTCGGGCGAGCCACAACAGCCATACGCAATTTCTTAATACATACATGCATACATATCTAAATCCTGTTTTTATTATATGTAGAAATAACTCAAGATGGCAAATGTACCTAATAAGATCTAAGAGCCTTTTCTGTGCCCCAGCATGGCAATTCCCCTCAATGCTGTGAAAAGGAACACCCACACTACTCCAGAGAAAGGTAACTCAGATCTCCTCCCTCATGTTTGATACTAAGACATGTTTGACTAAAAAGAATAAAGCAAGAAATTAAATGGTTAATTTATCAACTGGGCTTCCAAAGAGAGAAATCAAATTCAAGATTCTTCTACGCACATCAAATTTTGCTTCATATGGAATTTCTTGTGTGCGATAAGAGAGGAATTTTGTGTGAAACACTTCCCACAATCTGGACACTTGAATGGTTTCTCCCCTGTGTGTAACCTGACATGATTTATAAGGCTAGACCTGACACTGAAAGCTTTCCCACAATCTGGACACTCATACGGTTTCTCTCCTGTGTGAGTCCTCCAGTGTGTCACCAAGTCAGAATTCCGACTGAACTTTTTCTCACATTCAGGACACTCATATGGCTTTTCTCCTGTGTGAATTCTCTGGTGTTTAACCAGATAGGAATTCTGAATGAAACCTTTCCCACAAAATAGACACTCAAATGGTTTCTCTCCCGTATGAGACCTCTGGTGTACTATCATGTGAGAATTCCGATAGAAACCTTTCCCACAAATTGGACACTTATATGGTTTTTCTCCTGTGTGAGTCTTGCGGTGTTCCACAAGGTGGGAATTTTGAATGAAACTTTTCCCACATTCCAAACACTCATACGGTTTTTCTCCTGTGTGAATCTTCTGGTGTACCACCAGGTCAGAATTGCAACTGAAACCTTTCCCACAATCTGGACACTTATATGGTTTCTCTCCTGTGTGAGTCCTCTGGTGTATCACAAGCTTAGAATTCTGCTGAAAACTTTTCCCACAATCAGGGCACTCATATGGTCTTTCTCCAGTATGAGTCCTCCAGTGTATCACCAGGTTCGAATTATGACTAAACCTTTTCCCACACTCCAAACACTCATATGGTTTTTCTCCAGTGTGAGTCCTCTGGTGCAGTTCCAACCAAGAAATCCAATTGAAACCTTTCCCACAATCTGAACACTCATATGATTTTTCTCCCGTGTGAGTCCTCTGGTGTATCACAAGGTTAGAACTCTGCTTGAAATCTTTTCCACATTCATTACATTTATACGGCTTTTCTCCTGTGTGTGTCCTGTGGTGTTTCACCAGGTGTGAATTCCAACGGAAACTTTTCCCACAAGTCAAGCACTGATAAGGTTTTTCTCCTGTGTGAGTCCTCTGGTGTTTCACTAGATCGGAATTCAGACTGAAATCTTTCCCACAAACAGGACATTTGTACGATTTGTCTCCTATGTGTGTCATCTGGTGTTCCATCAGGTGGGAATTTTGACTGAAACTTTTCCCACAAAGATCCTGTTGTGCAGAATCAGATGTGACCTGCAATCTGGGTTTTTCCCACATTACGCAGTCTGCGGGGGTTTTCCAACACTGATATGCTTGGATTCCTTAGATGGCGAAAAATATTTCTGACCTCTTGCCTGTTGGTTGGTTGGTTCAAGACACTCTTTCCTTCCTCAAAAGTTTAATTAATGGCTGCCAATTTTGGCTTTACATTGAACCTTTTTCTTCCTACTGACTTCAAGTTGTTCACTTTTTATTTAAATATAATCCTCCTTGATTTCTCATTTAATGTTTTTTTTCAGTTCCGTGTGCTCTATTTTTTCCAGCTCAAAACGTTGTTCTTCTTATTCTTTCCCCCCGTCTCTCATCTGCTGAGGAAGAAGAGTTTTCAAACTTTCCAGAAGGATTAGAAAATATTTTGAATGATGGCTTATTCTGTACTTTAATGCTGCTCCTCATTCTCTGTTGTCCAGAGTGCTCTTCTTGGAATCCTTTCTCTCTGTAAGATTTATATAAATGGGTTAGTTTCATTATTGTTTAAAAATAGCTGCAGCACATGTGAAAGCAGCAAAAAAAAAAACAAAAAAAACCCACCCCATATATTAGCATGAAAAAACAATAAAATTCAGTTTTTAACCTGTAATATTAATTATGATTGATTTGGCATACAGAAACCTAAGAAGATCCAAGTTCAAATATCGATGCCATCATAAAATTCTATTTTTCAATGAATCACTCAATCAGAATAGAGTTGAAAGGGACCTTGGAGGTCTTCTAGTCCCCTCCTCAAGGAGATATATGTACAATATTACACTTAAATTTTTGGTTTGGGTAAATACATTCATGTATGCCGGCATATGAGCACAGAAATACACACCTATGAATGCATGTAGACAATCTATGCAAAATGTCCATTCGCTCAAATTGTTAAAATCTTAGGTTAAAAAAAATGGGGTGGGGGGAGGGGGAGACTAATAGATGAAATGGAGCCCAACTCCTATTCAAGATCTAAAGCCTCCGTTTTGCCCATGAAGCTCCTCGCTTTCCAGGAAAACCACATGCCAATAAAATCAGAAGAAATCAACAGGTACGTAAAAGCTGGTGTTTAAGAAATACTTACATACATACATACATACATACATACGTAAGTAAATATTATTTTTAAATCTCCCATTGGTAAAATCACAGGCAGCACTTTTAAATCGTGCAGCTCCAGAGGAATAAAATTCGGGTAGGGAAAGAATATGAAGCAGCAGCCAACAGGATTCACCCTCGTTGCTTCCTCTGCTTCATACTCCGTGGAGGAACCCAAAGGGCCCGAGTTGCTCCCGGCTTCTCCTCTGACCTTCCCTCCACTCACCTCCCAGGAGCCTCTTCCACCCTCCAAGCAGCACAAGAGGCTCCCCCGACGCCATTATCCTCCCGTAGGTGACCCGGAAGTTCCTCTGCCTTCGCCTCGTCTCTCTCTCTCTCTCTCTCTCTCCGCTCTAGCAATCCAGTACTCTGATATTTCTACCCGTTCAATTTCAGCCTATCCCCCTTCGCTAGAAGAAATCAGTGGGCACGGTACCGAGTGTTCTCTGTACCGCGCCATCTAGCGACACCAGGCGGAAAAACATGCTCGTTCTACCTTAAGGCGTTTGAAGATGCTCTCATTGATTCCGTGCTTCTTTAAATGCCATCAAGTCCTATTTGACTAAGGTGACCAGATTTTAACATTGGTAAAGAGGGACATTGTGGGCGAGGCTTATTTTGTGGGCGTGACTAGCTGGTCATGTGACCGGGTGGGCGTGGCTAGCTGGTCATGTGACCGGGTGGCCATGGCTATGTGTATAGGGTAAGGTGAACAGATTTTAACATTGGTAAGGACACCATTGTGGGCGTGGCTTATTGTGTGGGTGTGGCTTGGAGGCCATGTGACTGGGTGGGCATGGCTAGCTGGTCATGTGACCGGGTGGCCATGGCTATGTGTATAGGGACTACTCAGAGGGCTGAAAAGTCATTTCTGACAGGTCCTCACACTTTTGACTGGTCCTCACACTTATGACCATCCTCACATTTATGCCCGTGCAGCATTCTTAACAACCATGTCACTCATTTCACAACTGCTTCTCTTCACCATGGTGACAAGATAGGGCAAAAACGTAAAATGTGAGGACAGTCGTAAGTTCGAGGACTGGTCAAAAGTGCGAGGACCAGTCAAAAATAACTTTTTCAGCCCTCTGAGTAGTCCATATGCACAAAAGGACTAACCAGAGGGCTGAAAAAAGTCACTTCTGACAGGTCCTTGCACTTTTGACCGGTCCTCACACTTATGACCCTCCTCACATTTATGCCCATGCAGCATTCTTAACAACCATGTCACTCATTTCACAACTGCTTCTCTTCACCATGATGACAAGATAGGGCAAAAATGTAAAATGTGAGGACAGTCATAAGTTCGAGGACTGGTCAAAAGTGTGAAGACCAGTCAAAAATAACTTTTTCAGCCTTCTGAGTAGTCCAGATGCATTAAAGGATACAGCAATAGAGAGGGATGAAGGAATGGAAATTAGAGTAAGAGTGAGGATAAGAGAGGGAGGAAGAGAGGAGGAGAAGGAGAAAGGAAGAGGAAGTAGGGAGGAGAAGTGGGGGGAAGAGAAAGTAAGAAGGAAAGAAAAGAGAGAGGGGGTAGGTTTGAGGAGAAAGATTGCTGTACAATAAACTTTAAAGAATAAAAGAGAACAAATATGAATAAATAGCAATAATTAGAAACACACATACAAACATACAATGTATTTTCTTTGAACAGAATATTTGGCTGGTTCACAAATTTAAACAGCATTTAGTCATTTCAATTAAATTTACAATTTCTATATTTCCTTTTTGCCATATTTATTTCTCATCTATTTTTTAAAAAAAACAATATTACCCTTCATCCTCATCTCTAATCTTAATCATTCAATTTTTCCCTTCTATTCTATATTATACCCCTTCCCTTTGTCATCTATTTTTATATCCATCCTCACATTGGTTAATTATGTAATTATGTAATACAGTTGTTTAATACAAATTCAACATTTTAATATAAATCAATTAGTTATATAACTATCTTTTTTGTATATTAATCAATATGAACATGAATATTCCAATTATTTCCATGCAATCTAATTTCTTACAAATCAATTAATTATATTTACCAATAATAATAAACCAAATAATTTCCCCCATATATTCCTCCAAACCACAACTTAACCATTTCTGCTTTCAACACAATATACAATTATTAATAGTATCTCAATTATTACAATTCCCTA
This sequence comes from Arizona elegans, assembly GCA_022577455.1. Taxonomy (NCBI): domain Eukaryota; kingdom Metazoa; phylum Chordata; class Lepidosauria; order Squamata; family Colubridae; genus Arizona; species Arizona elegans. The sequence goes on along the minus strand of JAKOOJ010000012.1, from coordinate 4,961,936 downwards.
GTTAAATAGTTTTCTTTTGTGTTTTAAAATCTTGAACTCTCCTTTTTTGCCCTAAATTTCCCATTGTTTGCAGTTTTGCACCTACCTTTTTTGGTGAGGAAAAAGAAAAAGAAAAAGAAAGAAATCTCTCTCTGCCTCATTTTGTCACGTTGCAGCTTTACTTTCGCTTTCGCTTTTGTTTTCAGCATAGCTGGGGGAAAAAAATCTGCTCCAGGAACTTTTTGCAGCTAATTAACCTAGTGGAAGCTGTAGGGGCTCAAAAATCTGCTCATTTTTTTTTAACACTGATCAGCTGTAGGTCGGCCCTTTGAAGCCCCACGGCAAGAGTTTAAACAGTTTTTTTTTCCCTCTAGCCATCAGCGGGGACTCAGGAGGCAGAATGAAAAATCGGGACTTTTTTAAAACGCCGCAGGACGCGGGACAAATTGCTCAAAAGCGGGACTGTCCCGCCAAAAGCGGGACGTCTGGTCACCTTATATTTGACTCCCATCGAGCTCATCTCCCTGAGGCTCCAATCCCAAACCTTTATATAAAGTGGTACAGAAGTTAATTTTTTTTTCAGCACTGAAACAGATTAATAAGAGTTGGAAGGGACCATATAGGTCATATAGTCCAACCTCGTTTCTGACAGATGGCAGTCCATTCTTTTCTTGAAAGTCTCAAGTGATGAAGCTCCCACACCTTCCGATGTTTGCATATCAGAAGCTTCATTTGGTATCTAGTTTTTGTTTATACGTATTTGGTTTTCATACAGTTTTAAAGTTAATTATTGATTGGGAACCGGCCCGGGTTTGTTATAACATGGTTGGCTACATACATACTTTAAATCAATCAGAGGAAAAAAAGATGAATCCCCAAAATGGCCACACTTTGGCTGTCCTCGTGCAAGTTGCTTGAGTCACTCTACATATTTAATTATCAAATTTATTTGCCACTAATCCTGCGGTTAACTTCTCTAATTTAACTTCTTTCAAGGAAAAAATTACCAGTTTGGAGAGGAAATAGCACCGAGCATGAATGTAAGTAGTAAGGACAGGAGGCCCGGTTAACTTCTAACTTGAACAAAAGCAAGAATCACCTTTTTGGAATTCCCAGATGATCGAAATGCCATTAACCTTGATAGAAGTGTGCACATTTGCAGGGCAAGTACTGTATTTTTCGAACTATAAGACGCAGCTTTTTTCCCTAAAAAAAGAGGGCAAAAATCTGGGTGCGTCTTATACTCTGAATGTAGCCCCGCCCAGCCTCGCAAATGGAGATTTCAGAGCCTCTGAAAGAAGCTTCAGAAAAAAGCCTCAGAAACAAAGCTTCAGAAAAAGCATCGGAAGGCTTTTATCTATATGGCAAGCAACAAAAGAAGAATCAGTACAGGTTCTAACCAAACAATGTTAACAAATCTGGAGAATGATACAATAAGCAACAGATCAGAAGAGATCAATCTATATACCAATACCAAAGAAAGGACATTGAACGGAGTACAGATAGTCCTTCAGAATAAAAGCCTCTGAAAGAAGCTTCAGAAAAAAAGCCTTTTCTTCTGAAGCTCTGTTTCAGAGGCTTTCAGAGGCAGGAAAAAAAGTTTTTTTTCTGAAACAGAGTTTCAGAAGTTTCAAAGGCAGAAAAAAAAGAAAGGCACAGAGCTCACAACCAAGGAACCTGTTGCTAAAATTCATCTCTGGGAACAGCTGATTGGGGGTATTCCGGGAGGCCGATCCACCCACTAATCAGCTCTTTTCTCATTTTCTTCCCCAAAAACTAAGGTGTGTCTTATACTCCCCAAAATACGGTATATGTTAAATGTGGAGATTTTGCATTTGGAAATATATGGTGCTCATTGGGTTTTGCATTAAGGTTTTATTGCTGTAAACCATGCAGAGTCACCATTACTTGGGCTGCCATATACATTTTCATGTTATGCAAAAATACAGAACAGAACAGAATAACACAGTTGGAAGGCATCTTGGAGGTCTTCTGGTCCAACACCACTTCTCAAGCAGGAGACCCTATACTATTGTGGTACATACATACATACATACATGTTTATATCCCACTATATTATATGTATAAATAAGTCAAGGCAGCAAACATACCTAATAGAGCTCCAAACTCATTTTCTCTGGCCTAGCAATGGCAGTTCCCCTTGACTCTGTGAAAGGGTCCTACTGAGCAAAGGAAGCTCAGATGAGATAAGAGAAAGAAAAGAAAAAGGTAGAAGAAAGGAAGCCGAGATCAAAGACTCATAGGCTAAAACGTAGGAAGAACGTTTACAAGAATTGGGCATGGCTAGTCTTGCAAAGACAAGAACCAGGTGTGACATGATAGCAGTCTTCCAATATTTGAGAGGCTGTCACAAAGGGAGGGGGTGAGGAAAACAATTTTCCAAAGCAACCGAAGGCCAGAGAAGAAACTATGGGTACACACTGATCAAGGAAAGATTCAAACTAGAAATAAGGAGAACTTGAAGAAAGACAGAACAATCAAGCAATGGAACAGCTTGCCTTAAAAAGTTGTGTGAACTTTGTGTGAAAACTGTCTGCAATCTGGGCATTTGAATGATTACTCCCCTGTGTGTAACCTTACATGCGTAATAAGGCTAGAGCTATAACTAAAATCTTTCCCACAATCAGGGCATTAATAAGGTTTCTCTCCTGTGTGAGTCCTCTGGTGTATCTCCAGCTTGGAATTCTGCTGGAAAGTTTTCCCACAATCCGGACACTCATATGGTTTCCCACCTGTGTGAGTCCTCTGATGTTTCACCAGATGGGAATTCTGACTGAAACTTTTCCCACAAACAGAACATTTATACGGTTTCTCTCCTGTATGTGTAGTTTGGTGTTCGACCAGGTAGGAATTTTGACTGAAACTTTTCCCACAAACGGGACATTGAAATGGTTTTACTCCTGTGTGAATTCTCTGGTGTACCACAAGTGTAGAACTCTGCTTGAAACCTTTTCCACACTCACTACATTTATATGGTTTCTCTCCTGTGTGTGTCCTTTGGTGTTCCACCAGCTGGGAATTCTGCCCGAAACTTTTCCCACAATCTAAGCACTTATACGGTTTTTCTCCTGTGTGAGTCCTCTGGTGTTTCACTATGTTGGAATTCTGACTGAAACGTTTCCCACAATCCAGGCACTGATATGGTTTCTCTCCTGTGTGAGTTCTCTGGTGTATCAGCAGGCAGGAATTCCGAATGAAACTTTTCCCACAAACAGGACAATTATATGGTTTCTCTCCTGTGTGTGTCTTCTGGTGTTCCACCAGATTGTAATTTTGACTGAAACTTTTCCCACAAACAAGACATTCAAAGAGTTTCTCCCCAGTGTGAATCGTCTTGTGTTTCACCAGGCAGGAATTCCGACTGAAACGTTTCCCACAATCCAGGCACTGATATGGTTTTTCTCCTGTGTGAGTTCTCTGGTGTATCACCAGATGGGAATTCCGAATGAAACTTTTTCCACAAACAGGACATTTATACGGTTTCTCTCCTGTGTGTGTTGTCTGGTGTTGCACCAGGTGGGAATTCTGACTGAAACTTTCACCACAGTCTGGACACTGAAATGGTTTTCCTACTGTATGAGTTCTCTGGTGTATCACAAGCTTAGAACTCTGCTTGAAACCTTTTCCACACTCACTACATTGATACGGTTTCTCTCCTGTGTGTGTCCTGTGGTGTATCACCAGATTGGAATTCCAACGGAAACTTTTCCCACAATCCAGGCACTCATATGGTTTTTCTCCTGTGTGATTCCTCTGGTGTTTCACTAGGCAGGAATTCTGACTGAAACGTTTCCCACAATCCAGGCACTCATATGGTTTTTCTCCTGTGTGAATTCTCTGGTGTTTCACCAGGTTAGAATTCAAACTGAAACTTTTCCCACAAAAAGGACATTTATATGGTTTCTCTCCCGTGTGTGTAGTTTGGTGTTCCACCAGGTTGCACTTCAGACTGAAACTTTGCCCACAAACAGGACATTCAAATCGTTTCTCCCCAGTGTGAGTCCTCTGGTGTGTCACCAGATTGGAATGAATGCTAAATCTTTTGCCACATTGGGAGCACTGGTAGAGCTTCTCCCCAGTATGGGTTCTTCTATGAATCATGAGGAAGCTTTTCCAAGAAAAGCTTTTGCCACACTCCAAACATTTGTATGGCTTTTCACTGGATGAATCCTGTTGTGCAGGATCAGACGCGACCTGCAATTTGTGTTTTTCCAACATTAGGAAGACTGCGGGATTTCCCCAACACAGAAATAAAAATATTTCTGATCTCTTGCCTGGTGGCTCTTTGGTTCAAGCCACTCTTTCCTTCTTCAAAAGCTTTAATTAATGGCTGCCAATTTTGGCTATACATGGAACCTTTTTCTTCCTACTGACTTCATGTTGTTCCTCACTTTTTCTTTATTTAAATATTATCCTCCTTTATTTCTCATTTAATGTTTTTTTTCAGTTCCGTATGCTCTATTTTTTCCAGCTCAAAACTTTGTTCTTGTTATTCTTTCCTTCGTCTCTCATCTGCTGCGGAAGAAGAATTTTTAAACTTTCCAGAGGAATTGGTAAATATTTTGAATGATGGCTTATTTTGCACTTTAATGCTACTTCTCATTCTCTGTTGTCCAGAATGCTCTTCTTGGCATCCTCTCCCTCTGTAAGATTAATATAAATGGGTTCGTTTCATTATTGTTTAAAAATAGCTGCAGCACATGTGAAAGCAGCAAAAAACAAAACAAAACAAAACCCAAACCCACCCCATATATTAGCATGAAATAACAAACACTAAAATTCTACTTTGACCTCTAATATTATGATTGATTTGGCATACAGAAACCTAAGAAGATCCAAGTTCAAATATCGACACCATCATAAAATTCTCTTTTCAATCAATCAGTCAATCAGAATAGAGTGTTTTTTAAAAAGATTTTTTATTTATAATACAATTAAAAACATTGGACATGGTGTTACTTTTCTGGCTTGAACATTTCCATCAAGTTTTACCTTACAACAAATACAGTTCATCTACACTATATTAATATATACAATCTATCACAATTCAAACCCATAGATTCTTGTGTCTGTGAAAATTACAACAATACCGATACCATTCCCATTTGTGACAGAGTACCAACATGAAAATTTTTAAACTTTTGACTTATCAATAATCCTTTGTCCCGACATTCCTCGTCCTCTCCAACCAATAATACATTTTATTTCAGATTTCATAATATTACATATCACATTTATCTTTGAGTTCTAGAGTCAACCTATCCATTTCAGTACAAGTCAGTATCTTATTTAATACCCTTCTTCTGGGGGGGGGGGGGGGGGGGAGTGTCTCATTATTTTTCCAGTATTGCGTGAAGGCCAATCTTGCTACTGTTAAAAAATGTAACATTAAATATATTGTTCCCTTGTTATATTCATCCTTTATAATAACCAAAAGTTCTGGCTTTAACTCTATATTTTGAGATAACATCTCTTCCAGCCATTGTTTTATCTGGTGCCAAAAATCTCTAGCTTTGGGCACTCCCACCATATATGATAAAAAGTCCCTGGCATTGCCTTGCATTTCCAACACATTGGTGAGAGGTTTCGCTCATTTTAACTAATCTTGTGGGAGCTCCCTCCTCAAGCAGATGTAGGGTATAATATTACACTTAAATTTTTGGTTTGGGTAAATACACTCATGTATGCAGGGATATGAGCACAGAAATACACACCTATGAATGTATGTAGACAATCTCTGCAAAATGTCCATTCGCTCAAATTGTTTGATCTTAGGTTAAAAAAAAAGTGGGGGAGGGGAGACTAATAGATGAAATGGAGCCCAACTCCTACTCAAGATCTAAAGCCTCCGTTTTGCCCATGAAGCTCCTCGCTTTCCAGGAAAACCACATGCCAATAAAATCAGAAGAAATCAACAGGTACGTGAAAACTGGTGTTTAAGGAATATGAAATAAATATATATAAATATATATAAAAAAATAAATATTATTTTTCAATCTCCCATTGGTAAAATCACAGGCAGCAGTTTTAAATCAAGCAACCAGAGGAATAAAATTTGGGAAAGGAAAGAATATGCAGCGGCAGCCAACAGGATTCACCCTCGTTGCTTCCTCTGCTTCATACTCCGTGGAGGAACCCAAAGGGCCGGACTTGCTCCCGGCTTCTCCTCCGACCTTCCCTCCACTCACCTCCCAGGAGCCTCTTCCACCCTCCAAGCAGCACAAGAGGCTCCGCCGACGCCATTATCATCCCTTGCCTGAGCCGGAAGAGGAAGTTCCTCTGCCCTCCGCTCTAGCAATCCGCTACTCTAATGTTTCAACCTTTTCAATCTCAACCTCTTCACCTTCCCTAGAAAAGCTCGGTCCCCGCTGTACTGAGCTTTGTTTCCCAGTAGCGCGCCATCTAGCGATTTAAAGCGGAAGAACATACTTATTCTACCCTAAGGCGCTTGAAGATGTTCTCATTGATTCCGTGCTTCCTTATGTGCCATTAAGTCCTATTTGAATCTCACACCGATAGCTTTTCTCCCTGAGGCTCCATCCAAAACCTTTTCTTTCAGGTCCCCCAAGAGGGCACTCCTTGTCCCTGGAGCTGAGCCCGAAGCTTCGTTTGCCATAAGCGGCAACTAAACCAAAGGAAAACGCCCTTTTGTGCGGAGGTGGGGGAAAGGGGGCTACAAATGTCGTGCAAATGGGAAAAGAGAAAAGTGCATCTGCTCTCTGAACCCTTAGCATCCTGGCATTTTATGCCTTCAAGCGCAGTTTGTAATGCGCTTGAAAAGAAAATCATGAGAGGTTTTCCTGGCAGGGCATTTCAAAGCATTGCTGCATATTAAGATAACTTATATTTACAGCTGAAGAGGGCAATGAAAGGTTGGAAGCCTGGGACTCCAATTCACCCTCTACTTGCAGTTCTAACTTTGCCACCTGGAGAAAGGGCTGTGCAGGAGAAAATACACTGTGCCCTTCTTAGTCTGAGTTCAGGCCGGGGTATATCACCTAAACGGCATTGTTTACAATTCTCATGGACTGTTGGGGGGGGTTGAGATAAAAGGGGTACAGTTATTATGTCCCTCCTAGGCCTCACACAAACGGGGGTCCTCCTGCATTCATGCCTCCTACTTGAGGAGGCCATGGCTGGGAAGAGGCTTTGCACAGATTCATCTGGTACACCAATTGTTCCCTTTACCGGATTGTACAGTGGGTCACTCATTCCTTAATCACCTCCATTTGGATTACTACCCTGGGTCCCCCAGAAACTTCAACTGGTCCAGAATGCAACAGTCTACACGGTAATGGGAGCCCCTAGATTGGATAAAAATTGATTTAAAAAATAAAAATAAAAATCAGATTGTTTTCTTTTTATCAAATTTATTTCAATAAAATGGTTTTGGAATAAAAATATATCTAAAGAATGTTTTCTATTTAAGATACATTCATAATATAGTTTATTCACCATGAAATGGAGCTTAGTTATGTAGCATGAGGCTGTATATTCTACAATATTGGGATTGTCGGTGAGTCAACAGCGGGTCAGAGGAGGAGCTGCTGCGGACAGAGATACAGCTGCACAACTTTACTAGTGATTTAAATCGACTTGATTTAAATCGACTTGATTTAAATCAAATCCACCCTGGTGCACACTGATCAAGGAAAGATTCAAAGTACAAATAAGAACTTTAAGACAGTCAGAACAATCAAGCAATGGAACAGTTTGCCTTAAAAAGTGGTGTGAACTTTCCTACAATCAGACATTCATAAAGTTTTGCTCCCTTGTGAGTCCTCTAGTGTCTTACCAGGTAAGAAAGCTCAGATCTCCTCCTTCATGTTTGATACCAAGATATTTAGACTAAAAAGAATAAGGCAAGAAATTAAATGGTTAATTTCTCAACTCGGCTTTCAAAGAGAGGAGAGAAATGAAATTCAAGATTCCTCTACAGGCATCAAATTTTGCTTCATATGGAATTTCTTGTGTCTCATAAGAGAGGAATTTTGTGTGAAACACTTCCCACAATCTGGACACTTGAATGGTTTCTCGCCTGTGTGCAACCTTATGTGATTTGTAAGGCTAGACCTAGTACTGAAACCTTTTCCACAGTCTGGACACTTGAATGGTTTCTCCCCTGTGTGTAACTTTACATGATTTATGAGGCTAGACTTACTACTGAAATCTCTCCCACAATCTGGACATTCGAATGGTTTCTCCCCTGTGTGTAACCTTACATGATTTATGAGGCTAGACCTACTACTGAAATCTTTCCCACAATCTGGACACTTGAATGGTTTCTCTCCTGTGTGTAACCTTACATGATTGATAAGGCTAGACCTGATACTGAAATCTTTCCCACAATCTGGACACTCATATGGTTTCTCCCCTGTGTGTAACCTTACATGATTTATAAGGGTAGATTTGATATTGAAATCTTTCCCACAAACTGGACACTCATATGGTTTCTCCCCTGTGTGTACCCTTATATGATTTATAAGGCTGGACCTGATACTGAAATCTTTCCCACAATCTGGACACTCATACGGTTTCTCTCCAGTGTGAGCCCTCTGGTGTATCACAAGCTTAGAATTCTGCTGGAAACTTTTCCCACAATCCGGGCACTCATATGGTTTTTCTCCAGTGTGAGTCCTCTGGTGTATCACCAGATCCGAATTATGACTAAACCTTTTCCCACAATCTGGACACTCATAAGGTGTCTCTCCCGTGTGAGTCATCTGGTGTATCACAAGCTTAGAATTTTGCTGGAAACCTTTTCCACAATCCAGGCACTCATATGGTTTTTCTCCAGTGTGGGTCTTCCGGTGTACTTCCAACTTGGAATTCCAATTGAAACCTTTCCCACAATCTGGACACTTATATGGTTTCTCTCCTGTGTGAATCCTCTGGTGTATCATTAGCTTCGAATTCTGCTGGAAACTTTTCCCACAATCCAGACATTGATACGGTTTTTCTCCAGTGTGAGTTCTCTGGTGTATCATCAGATTGGAATTCTGACTGAAACTTTTTCCACAATCCGGACATTTAAATGGTTTTACTCCTGTGTGAGTCCTCTGGTGTATCACAAGCTTAGAACTCTGCTTGAAACCTTTTCCACAATCACTACATTTATACGGTTTCTCTCCTGTGTGTGTCCTGTGATGTTCCACCAGATTGGAATTCCAACGGAATCTTTTCCCACAATCCAGGCATTCATACGGTTTTTCTCCTGTGTGAGTCCACTTGTGTTTCACTAAGGAGGAACTCTGAATGAAACGTTTCCCACAATCCAGGCACTGATAAGGTTTCTCTCCTGTGTGAGTTCTCTGGTGTTTCACTAGGTAGGAACTCTGACTGAAACATTTCCCACAAACAGAACATTTATAAGGTTTCTCCCCTGTATGTATCGTCTGATGTTCCACCAGGCTGTAATTTTGACTGAAACTTTCCCCACAAACAGGACATTCAAAGAGTTTCTCCCCAGTGTGAGTTCTCCGGTGTTTCAGTAGGCAGGAACTCTGACTGAAACATTTACCACAATCCAGGCACTGATACGGCTTCTCTCCTGTATGTGTCCTGTGGTGTTCCACCAGTTGGGAATTCCAACGGAAACTTTTCCCACAATCCAGGCACTCATATGGTTTTTCTCCTTTGTGAGTCCTCTGGTGCTTCACTAGGTCGGAACTCTGAATGAAACTTTTCCCACAATCCAAGTACTCATACGATGTTTCTCCTGTGTGAGTCCTCTGGTGTATCACCAGGTTGGAATTCAGACTGAAACTTTTTCCACAAAGAGGACATTTGTACAGTTTGTCTCCTATGTGTGTCATCTGGTGTTCCACCAGGTGGGAATTTTGACTGAAACTTTTCCCACAAAGATCCTGCTGTGCAGAATCAGATGTGAACTGCAATCTGTGTTTTTCCCACATTACGCAGTCTGGGGGGTTTTTCCAATACTGATATACTTGGATTCCTGAGGCGGTGAAAAATATTTCTGATCTCTTGCCTGCTGGTTGTTTGGTTCAAGCCACTCTTTCCTTCCTCAAAGGCCGGCCAGTTTTGGTTAACCACAGAACATATTTTTTCTCACTCATTTCCAGGTATTCTCCATTTTTTCTTTATTTAGAAATTATCCTCCTTGACTTTTCATGTAATGTTTTCTTCAGTTCCATATATTCTAATTTTTCCAGTTCAAAACTTTTTTCTTGCTTTTCTTTCCCTTGTCTCTCATCTGCTGAGGAAGAAGAGCTTTTCCACTTTTCCTTCTTCAAAAGCTTTAATTAATGGCTGCCAATTTTGGCTCTACATTGAATCTTTTTCTTCTAACTTCAAGTTGTTCCTTTCTTTTTTATTTATTTAAATATAATCCTCATTGATTTCTCATTTAATTTTTTTTTCAGTTCCGTGTGCTCTATTTTTTTTCAGCTCAAAATGTTGCTCTTGTTAGTCTTTCCTTCGTCTCTCATCTGCTGAGGAAGAAGAGTTTTTAAAATTTCCAGAGGAATTGGAAAATATTTTGAATGATGGCTTATTTTGCACATTAATGCTGCTTCTCATTCTCTGTTGTCTAGAGTGATCTTCTTGGCATCCTCACTCTCTGTAAGATTAATATAAATGGGTTTGTTTCATTATTGTTTAAAAATGGCTGCAGCACATGTGAAAACAGCAAAAAAAATCCCCATCCCATATATTGGCATGAAGAAACAAACACTAAAATTCTACTTTAACCTCTAATATTAATTATGATCAATTTGGTATACAGAAGCCTAACAGGATCCAAGTTCAAATATTGACGCCATCATAAAATTCTATTTTTCAATGAATCAGTCAATCAGAATAGAGTTGAAAGGGACGTTGGAGGTTTTCTAGTCCAGCTCCCTCCATAGGCAGATGTATGTTATAATATTACACTTAAATTTTTGGCTTGGGTAAATAAACTCATGTATACAGGCATATGAGCACAGAAATACACATCTATGAATGTATGTAGACAATGTATGCGTATTTCGGTGTCCAAAATGTCCCAAAGTGCATTCGCTCAAATTGTTTACTCTGTTTAGAAAGGGGGGGGGGGAACGACACTAATAGATGAAATTAGTGTCTCCTAATTCCTACTCAAGATCTAAAGCCTCCGTTTTGCCCATGAAGCTCCTCGCTTTCCAGGAAAACCACATGCCATTAAAATCAGAAGAAATCAACGTGAAAGCTGATACTTAAGATGGGAGTTTAAGAAATATGAAATATATATATATAAAGTGTTTTTCTGTCGAGACACCTGGTCTACCCCAGCATGTGGGAGGGAGCATACTGCATCCCTTTTGCCTTTCAGCTCCAATCCAGGAGCCCTCAAGCAGTCGCATCATTTTGCTGATAAAGCAATAAAGGGAGACTAGTATAGATCTATTTCAAGCTATTTAGCTCTCATCAGCTAGCCATACCCTTACTTGGATTCGAACTTGGGCTGCCTGCATGTTAGGCAGTTGTATTAACCTTCTGAGCCACAAGTTCTCCTCCTTTCATCAGCTTGAGCCAGGAGAGAGAGATTAAGTGTTTAAGCGAAATATAAATTCCGATATATATAAACATATATAAAAAATAAATATTATTTTTAAATCTCCCAGCAGAAAATCACAGGCAGCAGTTTTAAATCGTGCAGCCCCAGAGGAATAAAATTTGGGAAAGGAAAGAATATGCAGCAGCAGCCAACAGGATTCACCCTCGTTGCTTCCTCTGCTTCATACTCCGTGGAGGAAAGAAAGCAAAGGGCCCGAGTTGCTCCTGGCTTCTCCTCCGGCTTTCCCTCCACTCACCTCCCAGGAGCCTCTTCCACCCTCCAAGCAGCACAAGAGGCTTCCCCGACGCCATTATCCTCCCGTGGGTCAGCCGGAAGTTCCTCTGCCCTTCGCCTCCTTGTCTCTCTCTCTCTCTCTCTCTCTCTACATCCGCTCTAGCAATCCAGTACTCTAATGTTTCTACCCGTTCAATCTCAGCCTCTCCCTCTTCGCTAAAAGAAATCAGTGGCCGCGGTACCGAGTGTTGTTTCCCTGTAGCGCGCCATCTAGCGACATAAGGCCGACGAACAAGCATTGATTCCGTGCTTCCTTAAGTGCCATCAAGTCCTATTTGACTCCCATCGAGCTCATCTCCCTGAGGCTCCATCCCAAACCTTTATATAAAGTGGTACAGAAGTTTAACTTTTTTTTCAGTACTGTTTTAACTTGGTAACAGATTAACAGAGTTGGAAGGGACCTTATAAATCATCTAGACTTTTCTTTTTAACCTTTTCTTTCAGTTCCCCAAGAGGGCATCCATTGTCCCTGGAGCTGAGCCCGAAGCTTCTTTTGCGAGAAGCGGCAACTAAAGCAAAAGAAAGCGTCCTTTTGGGTCATGCAAAATGGGAAAAGAGAAAGTGCACCTCCCTTGGTTCCAGCCACTTTTTCCTCTGGAGGGGGTATTGGTGGGAAGTGTGCAGGATAACTCTTGAAAACTTGTCTCTTCTGAGATTTTATTTTCTCTTACTTCCCAATTTAGTTATGAAGCCTGCTATTTCTTATTGGTGCCCCATCTTTGCTTAGCAATGGATATTCCCGGGCCAGTTGGTGTTGCAACCTGAGAACCACCCATATTCTTTTTCCAAGCTCAAGAGAGGGCTGGGAGTCATTCCCCTCCCTTCTGAACAGTTAGCATCCTAGCCGGCTTTATGCCTTTAACAAGCAATTTGTAACACATAAGAAAATCATGGGAGGTTTTCCTGGCAGGGCAGTTCAAGGCATTGCTGCAGATTAAGATCTCTTATAAGTTCAGCTGAAGAGGGCAATGAAAGTTTGGCAGCCTGGATCTTCCACTCACCCTCTGCTTCCACCTCTGACTTTGCCACCCGGAGAAAAGGCTGTGCAGGAGGAAAGGTACCTGGGACCTTCTCAGTCTGAGTTCAGGCTGGGGCAGATCACCAAAACAGCATTGGTTACAATTCTCATGGACTGTTGGAGGGTTTGAGATAGAAGGGGTACAGACATTATATCTCTCCCAGACCTCCCATCAGGTTTCAATAACAATGACCATATCCTCCTGGAGAGGCTTTGGAGGCAGGAAATGGGAGGAGCTTTATTACGGCTTTATTATTCTACTTCTACCTCTATGCCTGGTTGCGGTCTGTGTGGGTAGACGGGCCAAATCTTGACCCCTGCAATTTGCGGTGCCTCAGGGCTCAAGCCTTTCGCTGTTTGCTTGTTAACATCTACCTGAAACCGCTAGGAGAAGCCATCCATACTGATACCCAATTATGTACAGGTAGTCTTGGTCATAACGTTTTATTTAGTGACCATTTGAAGTTAGAACAGCATCGAAAAGGTGACTTATGACCGTTTTTCACATTTACCACCATTGCAGCGTCCCCATGGTTACGTAATCAAAATAGGGACACTTGGCATTTAGGTCACATTTGAGTTAAAAGGGAATTCAAAAGGGAATTCTGATGTAAACTTTCCCCACATTTAAGACAGTCACATGGGAGAGTGTGGTGGAGCCTCCAAGCAACTCGTCACAGAGAACGGTCACCTCCGTTCCTGTGCTGGTTTTCTCCTGTTTGTGGGCTCCAAAAGGAGCAAAAGCCGCCCTGTAAGGGCGGTGAAGCTGAGGAGGGACACTCTGTGAGGTCAGAGGAGAGATCACAATCTCAAAAATTGACATTGTCTTTACATTGTGGAAAATTGGAAAAACGGCTTAATATTGAAATTTAATTAGAGTACCACCTGCTGACAAAAGGAAGAAAAACACATTCCCAAAATTTCATGTTTACTGGAGATTTAAATGCGATATGAAAGAAAAATATTGCCCCTGAAGATTACAATATAAAAGTGGATTTATAGAGGGATTTAAGGAGGGGCTGGAAGATTTAAGGGGCTCTTCAGATGAACAGGCAAATTAAGCTTGGGATATAAAGAAATAAGAACACTGAGCCTTTTGAGAAGTGTTTGTAGGTGTGAACATATGGTCTTTGGATTATTGGACAAAAAAGGGGTTCAATAAAATTCAACGAGATGCTTCAGCAAGAAGAATGGAATGGAATTTGGGAAGAGGTGGCATCGGCAATTCAAAGTACAGTACTTTGTAATTATGTCAATTACAAAGAAAATTATGGGAAAAATGGAGAGTATAAATGAAATGCTGGGAACTATAATACAAGAGACAGTGAGTGCTCAAGATGCCCAGGAAGAGGAGGAGCCAACTGAAAGAGAAGATGGAAAAAGGTGACAGACAAAACAAATGCAGTAAGAAAAAAAAGAAGAGATAATAAAAGCAATGACTTAAGCCAAGGGGAGAGTACTCTATGGAAATTAAAGAAGAAACCGGGGAAACAGGAAGATTTTTATGGGAGAAAGAGGGGTAAGAGTAGGTATTTCAAAAATTAGACGATGGATTAAGATAGAAAAGGGAGGAAAATTTAAAATGAGTAGGCAAGACGTGGAAACAGATAGAAATAAAGATCCAAGAGAGGAATATGGGAGACAAGAAAAGAACAACCAGAGCTTTAAGGTGGATAAGAGATGATGGTTAGAAAAGGGAATATGTTTAATATAGTAGTGGCATAACAAAACAAAAACAAAAGAAAATTAGAGGGATGGGATTTAGAGAAAGGGGATTAATAAAAAACATATTTTTATGTAACAAGGAGAAGCAATAAGAGGGGAAATTAAAACTTGAAGGATGGTGTTATTAAATTATAATTCAATACAAATGTGGGTAGGTTTGTTAAATGTAATAAATATGATTAACAATATTTTATCTGTATTAAAACATGATATGCAGATGATATAAAAATAACATCGAAACTGAATAATTAAATGAAGGTTTATAAGTAGAATAAGCAAATAGTTAAAGATCTTATTTGTATAAATGAGGGTATTATTAGAAATATATATCTTTGTTAAATGTAACAAATTGATATTTTATTCATATTAAAAGCTATGATAGGATGATTGGTATAAAAATAACATATTGAAATATTGAATAACAATGAAAGATTATAATTTAATATAAAGATGTGCATTATTACCAGTATTAAGCTTGTTAAATGAAACAAATATGACTAATACTAATTTTCTTGTATGAAATATATGATACCCAGGTACCACACTGTTCACACACTGATGTTTGTAAAAAATAAAAAAATTAAAAACTTGGTGGGGGGAAGACTCATATGGTTTCTCTGGTGTGTGAGTCCTCTGGTGTAACACCAGTTTGGAATTCTGCTGGGAAGTCTTCCCACAATCCAGGCACTCATATCGGCTCTCAGCTGTGTGACTCCTCTGGTGTTCTACCAAGCTGGGATTCCGACTAAAATTTTTCCCACAATCTGGACACTCATGATTTTTTTCCTTTGTGTCCTCTGGTGCAGAGGTTACCAACTGGTGGTCCGCGAGAAAATTTTGGTGGTCCACAGCGCACCTGGGTGGAGGAGCTGCTTCAGGATGACCAATGGGCCAGTCCTGTGACTAAACCTCTGAAATATGGGACTGGCCAGGCAGCTCGTGGTGGGGCTGGAAATCTCTGCCATAGAGGATGGTACATGCAACTTGCAACTTTGCAGATGGTGGAACATGAAAGGAGTAGTGCAGCCCTAGCCAGCTGGAATGAGATAAAGATGCTGTTACGGCAAGGGAGAGGCGGTGGCACAGGCAGGCCAAAGCAACCCGCAGTTTTTTCATCCTCCTACTGTAGCCCCCTGTTGGCTGAACCCACCCGTTGCTGGTCCTGCCCCTCGCTCTTCCTTCCCAGTCACTCTTTGCCAGGCCTGAGAAGGTAAGGGCGACGGCAGTGAATGGAGACTCGCTCAATATTCCAGAGCGCCAGCAAAGCACCCCTGTAGTTGCTTCATCTCTTGCTGGGTTTTGCAGGTGCTCCTTCTGGCCCTTTTTGGTGCTGCAAACACTTGGTCACTTGGGGAGACGCGTGGCTTCCTCTCTGCCCCGAGACACTGGCCCAGCTAGGCCATTTCTGTCACTGCTGTTGGCATCTCCATGGCCTGCCCACTGCTCTTGCAGCACCTTGCGCAGGAGTTAAATGTAGCACACTTCAGAATGGGGGAGATGGTGACCCCGCCTCCTCCTGGAGCCCACTACGACACGGAGCATCAGACGCAGCCAGGTCGGGCAAGCGTCTAAGGGCGGAGTGCAGGTCATGCATCTCCCCAAGCGACTGAGGTGCTTCCAGCACCAACCAAGGTCGAAGAAGCACCCGCAAGACCGAGAGAGCGCTGGAGAATCAGAATGAGAGACACAGAGAGGGAGACAAAGAGAGTGAAACACATAGACAGACAGACAAAGAGAGATGAGAGAGAGAGAGACACCTATTTCCATTAGAAAAGAAAACATCAGGACCCACAAAACCTGGATAGGCATGGCTGGGGGAGGGAGGGTGTCATCTAACAGGGTGGGAATCGAGCTGGCCATGCCCAGCCAGATTTTGTGGCTCCTGTTTTGTTTTCTTTGGTAAATGGGTCAAATGACTATTTTGAGTGTTTATAGTTGCAGAAACAGGCAGACAAGCTAAGTGCCTGAAGGACCCCTCCCATCACTGGGAGTCCAGGCACTTCAGCGAGCAGTGCGTTGGATTCATATTAGTGGTCCACGGGATTTAAAATTATAAATTTAGTGGTCCTTGAGGTCCGAAAAATAGGTGACCCCTGCTCTGGTGTACTTTCAACTCGGAATTCCAATTGAAACCTCTCCCACAATCTGGACACTTATACGGTTTCTCTCCAGTGTGAGTCCTTCGGTGTATCACCAGGTTCGAATTCTGACTGAACCTTTTCCCACAATCTAGGCACTCATATGGTTTCTCTCCCGTGTGAGTCCTCTGGTGTATCACAAGCTTCGAATTCTGTTGGAAACTTTTCCCACAATGCAGACAGTGATACGGTTTTTCTCCAGTGTGAGTTCTCTGGTGTATCATCAGATTGGAATTCTGACTGAAACTTTTCCCACAATCTAGACACTGAAATGGTTTTATTCCTGTGTGAGTTCTCTGGTGTATCACAAGCTTAGAACTCTGCTTGAAACCTTTTCCACACTCACTACATTTATACGGTTTCTCTCCTGTGTGCGTCCTGTAGTGTTCCACCAGGTTGGAATTCCAACGGAATCTTTTCCCACAATCCAGGCACTCATACGGTTTTTCTCCTGTGTGAGTCAACTGGTGTTTCACTAAACAGGAACTCTGAATGAAACGTTTCCCACAATCCAGACACTGATATGGTTTTTCTCCTGTATGAGTTCTCTGGTGTTTCACTAGGTAGGAACTCTGACTGAAACATTTCCCACAAACAGAACATTTATACGGTTTCTCTCCTGAGTGTGTCGTCTGATGTTCCACCAGGTGGGAATTTTGACTGAAACTTTCCCCACAAACCAGACATTCAAAGAGTTTCTCCCCCGTGTGAGTCCTCTGGTGTTTCATTAGGCAGGAACTCTGACTGAAATGTTTCCCACAATCCAGGCACTCATATGGTTTTTCTCCTGTGTGAGTTCTCTGGTGTATCACCAGGTGGGAATTCCGAATGAAACTTTTCCCACAAACAGGACATTTATACAGTTTCTCTCCCGTGTGTGTCATCTGGTGTCCAACAAGGTGGGAACTTTGACTGAAACTTTTCCCACAATCCAGACAGTGAAATGGTTTTACTCCTGTGTGACTTCTCTGGTGTATCACAAGCTTAGAACTCTGCTTGAAACTTTTTCCACACTCGCTACATTTATATGGTTTCTCTCCTGTGTGTGTCCTGTGGTGTTCCACCAGGTTGGAATTCCAACGGAATGTTTTCCCACAATCCGGGCACTCATACGGTTTTTCTCCTGTGTGATTCCTCTGGTGTTTCACTAGGCAGGAATTCTGACTGAAACGTTTCCCACAATCCAGGCACTGATATGGTGTTTCTCCTGTGTGAATTCTCTGGTGTATCACCAGGTTGCACTTCAGACTGAAACTTTGCCCACAAACAAGACATTCAAATAGTTTCTCCTCAGTGTGAGTCCTCTTGTGTCTCAGCAGATTGGAATGAATGCTAAATCTTTTGTCACATTGGGAGCACTGGTAGAGCTTCTCTCCAGTATGGGTTCTTCTATGAATCATGAAGAAGCTTTTCTGAGAAAAGCTTTTGCCACACTCCAAACATTTGTATGGCTTTTCACTGGATACATCCTGTTGTGCAGAATCAGATGCATCTGCAATCTCTGTTTTTCCCACATGACGCAGTCTCTGGGGTTTTTTCAACACTGATATGCTTCGATTCCTGAGGTGGTGAAAAATATTTCTGACCTCTTGCCTGGTGATTGTTTGGTTCAAGCCACTCTTTCCTTCCTGAAAGGCTTTCATTAATGGCTGCCAATTTTGGCTATACATGAAACCTTTTTCTTTCTACTGAGTTCACGTTGTTCCTCACTTTTTCATTATTTAAATATTATCCTCCTTGATTTCTCATTTAATGTTTTTTCCATTTCCATTTCCTTGAAACTTTTCCCATTAGCTTGAAACTTTGTTCTTGTTATTCTTTCCCTCTTCTCTCATCTGCTGAGGAAGATTTCCAGGTGAATTGGAAAATATTTTGAATGATGGCTTATTTTACATTTTAATGCTGCTTCTCATTCTCTGTTGTCCAGAGTGCTCTTTTTCGCATCCTCTCTCTCTCTGTAAGAATATAAATGGGTTAGTTTCATTATTGTTTAAAAATGGCTGCAGCACATGTGAAAGCAGCAAACAAAAATAAATAAATCCCCATCTCATATGTTAGCATGAAAAAACAAACACTAAAATTCTATTTTAACCTCTAATATTAATTATGATTAATTTGGTATACAGAAGCCTAACAGGATCCAAGTTCAAATATTGACGCCATCATAAAATTCTATTTTTCAATGAATCAGTCAATCAGAGTAGAGTTGAAAGGGACCTTGGAGGTCTTCTAGTCCAGCTTTCTCCTCAGGCAGATGTATGGTATAATATTACACTTAAATTTTTGGTTTGGGTAAATACACTCATGTATGCAGGCATATGAGTACAGAAACACATACCTATGAATATATGTAGACAATGTATGCATATCTCGGTGTGGAAATTGTCCCAAAGTGCAATCGCTCAAATTGTTTTATCTGGGTTAGAAAGGGGGGGAAACGACACTAATAGATCCTAATTCCTATTCAAGATCTAAAGCCTCCGTTTTGCCCATGAAGCTCCTCGCTTGCCAGGAAAACCACATGCCAATAAAATCAGAAGAAATCAACGTGAAAGCTGATACTTAAGATGGGAGTTTAAGAAATATGAAATAAATATTTTTTAAAACCTCCCAGCAGAAAATCACAGGCAGCAGTTTTAAATCTGAAGCTTCCCCAGCTTCAGTGGAGGAACCCAAAGAGCCCGACTTGCTCCCGGCTTCTCCTCCGACCTTCCCTCCACTCACCTCCCAGGATCCGCTTCCACCCTCCAAGCCGCTCAAGAGGCTCCGCCGACGCCATTATTCTCCCGTCGGTGACCCGGAAGTTCCTCTGCCCTACACATCTCCACTTCCTGTCTAGGAATCTACTACTCTATCATTTCAACCCATTCAATCTCAGCCTCTCCCCCTTCCGTAGAATAGCTCAGTCGCCGCTGTATCGAGTGTTGTTTCGCCATCTAGCGACATAAAGAGGAAGAACACGCTAGTTATGCCCTAAGGCGTTTGAAGATGTTCTCATTCATTCCGTGCTTCGTTAAGTGCCCTCCACTCACCTCCCAGGAGCCGCTTCGACTGTCGAAACAGCACAAGACGGTCCGCCGACACTATCCTCCTCCCGTGGATGAGCCGGAAGAGGAACTTCCTCTGCCCTTCGCCTCCTCTCCTCCACATCCTCTCTAGGAATTCAATAGTCCTACCGTTTCAACTCGTTGCAGCCCAGCCTCTCTGACTTTCCTCGAATAGCTCTGTCGCCCTTGCACACTTACCTGCATTTTACGCGCCAGGGTTGCTTTCCTGTAGCGCGCCCTCTAGCGACATAACGCAGAAGAGCAAGCATTGATTCAGTGCTTCCTTAAATACCATCAATTCCTATTTGACTCCCATAGATTTTCTCCCTGAGGCTCCATCCCAAAACCTTTTCTTTCAGGTCCCCCAAGAAGGCATCCATTGTCCCTGGAGCTGAGCCTGAAGCTTCTTTTGCCAGAAGCGGCAACTTAATCAAAGGAAAGCGCCCTTTTGGGGGTGGGTGGGGGGCTAGAAATGTTGTGGAAATGGGAAAAGAGAAAATGCAGTGTCCTGGGGTCATGTGATCACCTTTTGTGACTTGAGCTGGTGCATAAACTGGGGGCCCTCCTGCACTCACACCTCCTGCTTGAGGCCATGGCTGGGAAGGGGCTTTGCAGATTCATCTGGTGCATCGTTACCTTTCCTGGACCGGGAGGCCTTGCACATGGGTTACTCATTCCTTGGTCACCTCCTGTTTGGATTACTACCCTGAGTCCCCCAGAAACTTCAACTGATCCAGAACGCAACAGCCCACACAGTAATGGGAGTCCCTAGATTGCTCATGTAACATCTTTGTTGTGTGAGCTGCACTGGATTCTTTTAAGATGCAATTGAAGATGCTGGTCATCACATTTACAGTTATTTTGTTATTATAACAATAGCACTTATTATATACCACCCACAGTGCTGTAGAGCATTCTTGGTTTAGTGTCAGAATATTGTCCCCAAAAATATGGGTCCCCATTTTACCGATCTCAGAAGAATGGAAGAGTGAGTCCATCTCGATACCCGTCAGGATTGGGGCAGTCAGCCAGCAATATTGCATTCTAACTACTGAGCCCACAGGGCACCTATCACTACTGTCCCACCTTTATTATTCTTGCATCCGTCTGTCCTACCAGGTCAGGTAAGGTGGCCATGCTCCCCTAACCCCTTCCTTTAAAGATTGCCATGTGATAGGAGCTAAGAAGTGAGCCTTTTCCGTTGCAGACTCTTCCCTATGAAACATTCTTCCCCCTGAAGTTTGGCAGGCCTTTATCCTCCTAGTCTTCCGTAAAACAAGGAAGATCTAGCTGTTCCCCTAAGCACTGGGATAAGAGATGCCTGCACATCAGAAGCTTGATTTGGTATCTGGTTTTTGGTTATACGTATTTGGCTTTTATACAATTTTAAGTCAATTATTGATTGGAACCGGCCAGTGTTTGTTATAACATGGTTACATAAATATTTTAAATAAATCAGAGGAAAAAAAAGATGAATCCCAAAAATGGCTGCACTTTGGCTGTCCTTGTGCAACTTGCTTGAGGCACTCTACATATTTAATTATCCAATTAGTACATGTTAAATGTGGATGTTTTGCATTTTGCAATATATGGTGTTTACTGGGTTTTGTATTAAGATTTTATTGCTGTAAACTGTCTGGAATCAACATTACTTGGGCTGCCATATACATTTTCAGGCTAAGTAAAAATACCGAACAGAATAGAATAACAGAGTTGGAAGGGATCGTGGAGGTCTAGTCCAACCTTCTGCTCAAGCAGGAGACCCTATACTATTGTAGTATATACATACATACATACATACATTCTACATGTTCTACAGAAATAAGTAGAATTAAGTCAAGGCGGCAAACATACCTAACAGAGCTCCAAACTCGCTTTCTCTGGCCCAGCAATCGCAGATCCCTCGACTCTGTGAAAGGGACCTACTGAACTGGGCCAAAAAAAGGAATATCAGATGAGAAAGAGAAAGGAAAGAAAAAGGTAGAAGAAAGAAAAAGGAAGCTCAGATGGGATAAGAGAAAGGAAAGAAAAAGGTAGAAGAAAGGAAGCCGAAATCAAAGGCTCGTAGGCTAAAACGTATGAAGAACAGTTACAAGAATTGGACATGGCTAGTCTAGTGCAGACAAGAACCAGGTGTGACATGAAAGCAGTCTTTCAATATTTGAGAGGCTGTCACAAAGGGAGGAGGAAACAATTTTTCAAAGCACCCAAAGGCAGTGTGGGTGCACACTGATCAAGGAAAAATTCAAACTAGAAATAAGGAAAATGTTAAGACAGTCAGAACAATCAACCAATGGAACAGCTTGCCTTAAAGAGTTATGAGTGTGAACTTCGTGTGAAACCCTATCTGCAATCTGGGTAGTTGAAGGGTTACTCCCCTATGTGTAAACTTACATGCTTTATAAGGCTAGACCTATAACTGAAATCTTTCCCACAATCAGGACATTCGTAAGGTTTCTCTCCTGTGTGAGTCCTCCAGTGTCTCATCAAATGGGAATTCCGATTGAAAGTTTTCCCACATTCAAGACACTCATATGGTTTTTCTCCTGTGTGAGTTTTCCGGTGTCTCACCAAGTAGGAATTTTGACTGAAACCTTTCCCACAATCTGGGCACTGATATGGTTTTTCTCCTGTGTGGGTCCTCCGGTGTCTCACCAGGTAGGAATTCAGACTGAAACTTTTCCCACAATCACTACATTTATACGGTTTCTCTCCTGTATGTGTCATCTGGTGTTCCACCAGGTGGGAATTCTGACTGAAACTTTTCCCACAAACAGGACATTCAAAGAGTTTCTCCCCTGTGTGAGTCCTCTTGTGTTTCACCAGATTGGAATGCATGCTAAATCTTTTTCCACAATACAGACAATCATATGGTTTCTCTCCCGTGTGAGTCGTCCAGTGCTTCCCCAGGTCAGACTTGCAACTAAAACCTTTCCCACATTTTGAACACTCATACGGTTTTTCTCCTGTGTGAGTCCTCTGGTGTATAACCAGGTGGGAATTCTGACTGAATCCTTTCCCACAATCCAGACACTGATATGGCTTTTCTCCTGTGTGTGTTCTCTGGTGTATCACCAAATTGGAATTCTGACTGAAACTTTTCCCACAATACAGACACTCGTATGGTTTCTCTCCAGTGTGTGTCTTCTGGTGCTTCACCAGTTCAGACTTACAACTGAAACCTTTCTCACATTCTGAACACTCATACGGTTTCAGTCCTGTGTGAGTCCTCTGGTGAATCACCAAGTTGGAATTATGCTTGAAACTTTTTCCACAATCCAGACACTCATAGGGTTTCTCTCCTGTATGAGTCCTCTTGTGAATCACCAAGTTGGAATTCTGCTTGAAACATTTGCCACAATCCAGACACTGATACTGTTTGTTCCCTGTGTGTGTTCTCTGATGCACCACCAGGTGAGAATTCCATCTAAATCTTTTCCCACAATCTAGGCACTCATATGGTTTTTCTCCTGTGTGAATACTCTGATGTTCCACCAGATGGGAATTCTGCCTGAAACTTTTCCCACAATACAGACACTCATAGGGCTTTTCACCTGTGTGAGTCCTCCTATGATTCATCAGGTTGGAATTATCTTGGAAACATTTCCCACAATCCAAACATTCATACGGTTTTTCTCCTGTGTGAGTCCTCCGATGTCTCACCAGATTGGAATTCTGTCTGAAACATTTCCCACAGTCTGCACATTCATATGGTTTCTCTCCTGTGTGAGTCCTCTGGTGTATCTCCAGATTGGAATTCTGACTGAAACTTTTCCCACAATCAGGACATTCAAAGGGTTTCTCCCCAGTATGAGTCCTCTGGTGTCTCACCAGATTGCAATGCATGCTAAATCTTTTGCCACATTGGAAGCACTGATAGAGCTTCTCTCCGGTATGGGTCCTTCCATGAATCACAAGGAAGCTTTTCCGAGTAAAGCTTTTGCCACACTCCAAACATTTGTATGGCTTTTCATTGGGTGTATCCTCTCCTGCATAATCAGCTGTGTTCGCTGTGATCTGCAATCTATGTTTGTCCCACATTAGGCAGTCCGTTGGGTTTTTCTAACTGATATTCTTGGATTCTTGAGGTGAAAAATATTTCTGGTCTCTTACCTGGTGTTTGTTTGGTTCAAGCCACTCTTTCCTTCCTCAAAGGCCGGCCAGTTTTGGTTAACCACAGAACATATTTTTTCCCACTCATTTCCAGGTATTCTCCATTTTTTCTTTATTTAGAAATTATCCTCCTTGACTTTTCATGTAATGTTTTCTTCAGTTCCATATATTCTAATTTTTCCAGTTCAAAACTTTTTTCTTGCTTTTCTTTCCCTTGTCTCTCATCTGCTGAGGAAGAAGAGCTTTTCCACTTTGCAGAGGAATCAAAAAAGATTTTTGTATTTTAATGCTGCTTCTCATTCTCTGTTGTCCATAGTGGTCTTCTTGGCATCCTCTCTCTCTGTAAGATTCATATAAATGGGTTAGTTTCAGTATTCATTAAAAAATGGCTGCAGGACATATGGAAGCAGCAAAAAAACATTCCATATATTAGCATGAAAAAATAAACATCAAAATTCTATTTTAGACTCTAATATTACTTATGATTGATTTAGCATATAGAAAACTAGCAAGATCCAAGTTCAAATATCAACTCTATCATAAGCACCCATTTTGCCCATGAAACTCCTTGCTTGCCAGGAAAAAAACATGTCAATAACAGAAATCAAGTGTTATGTGAAGGCTGAAGGAGATGATCGGTTACCAATTATGAAAAATATATAAAATATTTCTTTAAATGTCCCAAATCAGGCAGCAATTTTAAATTGTGCATTCATCTTAATGGATTATTCATCTTATTGTTGTTTTAAAAATGGCTGCGGAACATGTGAAAGCAGCAAGAAAACACAGTGTGTATTCATGAAAAAAGAAATACCAAAATTCTGGTTTCATCTCTAAAATTAATTATGATTCATTTGGGACATAGATGACTAGCAAGATCCAAGCTCAAATATGGACTCAATCATAAGGCCCTCTTTTCCGCTCGGGTAAATCAGTCATACATGCACGCATATGAGCACATAAATACTAACCTATCAATTTATGTATGTAGACAATATATGTGTATTTCAGTTTGCAAAATGTCCCAGAAGTGCATTGAGTCTATTTGGTTGATCTAAATTTAGAAATGTGGGGACACTAATAGACGAAATGATGCCCAAATCCTCTGCAAGATTTAAAGCCTCTGTTTTGCCCATAAAAAGCAACATTTCAATAAAATCACAAGGAATCAAGTGTTAGGTGTAGGATGAGGGAACTGGGCGGTTAAGAAATGTGAAAAATATATAAAGATTTCTTTAAATCTCCCATATCTGCCATCTCCGAGGAGAAAACCACAGGCAGAAGTTTTAAATCGTGCAGAGGAATAAAATTTAGGAAAGGAAAGAATATGCAGCAGTAGCCTGCATGTTTCACCCTCGTTGCTTCCTCTGCTTCATACTCCGTGGAGGAACCCAAAGGGCCCGACTTGCTCCCGGCTTCTCCTCCGACCTTCCCTCCACTCACCTCCCAGGAGCCTCTTCCACCCTCCAAGCAGCACAAGAGGCTCCGCCGACGCCATTACCCTCCCGTAGGTGACCCGGAAGAGGAAGTTCCTCTGGCCTTCGCCTCCTCCCTTCCATATCCTCTCTAGCAAAATAGTTCTCTATCGTTTCAACTCGTTGAATCTCAGCCTGTCTCCCTTCCTTGAATAACTGCTGCAGCTATACAGTACCTGCTTTCTAGGCGCCAATATTGCTTCTCTGTAGATCGCCATCTAGCGACATAAAGCGGAAGAACATGCTTGTTCTACCCTAAGGCGTTTGAAGATGTTCTCTTTGATTCCGTGCTTCTTTAAGTGCCATCAAGTCCTATTTAACAGATTAACAGAGTTGGAAGGGACCTTGCAGGTCATCGAGTCCAACCCCCTGCCCAAGCAGGAGATCCTCCCAAGGAACTCATCGATAACTTTTCTCCCTGAGGATCCACCCCCAAACTTTTCTTTCACATCCCCCATTGTACCTGGAGCTGAGCCTGAACTTCGTTTGCCAGAAGCGGCAACTAAACCAAAGGCTCCCTTTTGGGGGTAGGTGGGGGGATAGAAATGAAGTGCACATAGGAAAATTCAGAGTGCATCCCACCTTGTTTTCCGATAGCTTTTCTTCTTGGGGTGTGTCGGATAACTCCTCAAAACCTGCCTCTGCAACTTAGAGAACCTGTAAGACTGAAGCTTGACTCCTTATCTCTTCTGTGAATTTAGTTTATTTTACTTTCCTTGTTCAGCTAACCAGCATGGTATATCCTATTGGTGCCCATCCCTTCTTAGCAACGGAAAGTCTGGCACCAATTCCTATGGGGATTCTCAGTCAGCCAGGTCGATATCAATGGCTTTCCAGAAAAATTAAAGGAAGCATTTCGCTTCAATTTGAGCTGCGGACAACAGAGACTCACCTCCGACAGTAAAGGAACACAGGACCAAAACCATCCTGCAGCCACGAAGGCTCCACACCTATTTCCACTACTCACGTGACCCTGAGGACACAGATAAACCTCCAGGCGGCCTCAAAGCCTCTCTGAAAGAATGCAAATGGCAAGCTGTCTGCAAGGACTAGGACTCCTTCCATCCCCCACCATCCAGTCAGAGCTGAAGAAGCTTCTTGGATGAGAAGCGAAACATCTTCAAAGTAAAACCAGAAAGTCCAGTTGCCTCCTGATAAAGTAGTTCTAGCACTAACTGCTGTTACAAACTGACTACCACCCATATTTCTTTTCCATATCAGGAGGGCTGGAAGAACAATTTCTCCTCTTCTGGACAGTTGCCATCCTGGCAGGCTATATACCCTCAACAGCAGTTTTCTACGCATAATAAAATCATGAGAGATTTTCCTGGCAGGGCAGTTCAAGGCATTGCTGCAGATTCAGATCTTGTCTAATGGCAGCTGAAGAGGGCAATGAAAGATTGGCAGCTTGGGACTACAACTCACTCTCTGCTTGCAGTTCTGACTTTGCCACCCAGTGAAAGGGCTGTGTAGGAGGAAGACACCCCGGCCCTTTTCAGTCTGCTGGGGAACAATGGTGGGGAATGCAATGATGAGGGAGTATGTCAAATGTCAAATCTCTAGGTTTTGTATTTTGCTATTTGCCATATATGGGGTTTATTGGTTTCTGTATTAAGGTTTTATTGTTATAAGCAGTCTGGAGTCATGTTGAGTTGGGCTGCCATACATAATTTCTTCATAAATAAAAATACATACATACATACATATATACATATCTATATCCCGCCTTTATTATATGTAGAATTAACTCAAGGTGACAAAATATACCTAATAAGATCTAAGCGCCTTTTCTCTGGCCCAGCATGGCAATTCCCGTCGACACTATGAAAGGGAACCACCACACAACACCAGAGAAAAATAGCTCAGATCTCCTCCCTCATGTTTGATACTAAGACACGTTTGACTAAAAAGAATAAGGCAGAAATTAAATGGTTAATTTATCAACTGGGCTTCCAAAGAGAGAAGAGAAACCAAATTCAAGATTCCTCTACACACATCAAATTTTGCTTCATATGGAATTTCTTGTGTGCGGTAAGAGAGGAATTTTGTGTAAAACACTGCCCACAATCTGGGCACTTGAATGGTTTCTCCCCTGTATGTAACCTTACATGATTTATAAGGCTAGATCTAATACTGAAATCTTTCCCACAATCTGGACACTCATACGGTTTCTCCCCAGTGTGAGTCCTCCAGTGTATCACCAAGCCGGAATTCCGAATGAAACTTTTCCCACATTCAGGACACTCATATGGTTTTTCACCTGTGTGAATTCTCTGGTGTTTAACCAGATAGGAATTTTGACTGAAACCTTTCCCACAAAATAGACACTCATATGGTTTCTCTCCCGTGTGAGACCTCTGGTGTAACATCAGATGAGAATTCTGACTGAAACTTTTTCCACAATCCAAACAGTCATAGAGTTTCTCTGCTGTGTGAATCCTCTGGTGTATCACCAAGTCAGAATTTCGAATGAAACTTTTCCCACACTCGAGACACTCATATGGTTTTTCTCCTGTGTGAGTCCTCTGGTGTATCACTAGGGTAGAATTCCAATTGAAACTTTTCCCACAATCCAGACACTGATATGGTTTGTCCCCTGTGTGAGATCTCTGGTGCACTACCAGGTGGGAATTCCGATAAAAACCTTTTCCACAATCTGGACACTTATATGGTTTTTCTCCTGTGTGAGTCCTGCGGTGTTGCACAAGGTGGGAATTTCGAATGAAAGTTTTCCCACACTCCAGACACTCATACGGCTTTTCTCCTGTGTGAATCCTCTGGTGTATCACCAGATCAGAATTCCAATTGAAACCTTTTCCACAATCAGGACATTCAAATGGTTTCTCTCCCGTGTGAGTCCTCTGGTGCATGAGCAGTTTGGAATTCCTACTAAAAAGTTTCCCACAATCCAGACACTCATATGGTATCTCTCCAGTGTGAGTCCTCTGGTGTATCACCAGGTTGGCATTCTGAGTGAAACTTTTCCCACAATCCGGACACTCATATGGTTTCTCTCCTGTGTGAGTCCTCTGGTGTATCACCAGCTTGGAATTCTGCTTGAAACTTTTCCCACAATCAGGACACTCATATGGCTTCTCTCCCGTGTGAGTCCTCTGGTGTATCACCAACTTGGAATTCTGCTGGAACCTTTTCCCACAATCGGGACACTCATATGGTTTCTCTCCTGTGTGAGTCCTCTGGTGTTCCACCAGGTGGGAATTCCGACTGAAACTTTTCCCACAATTCGGACACTCATATGGTTTTTCTCCAGTGTGAGTCCTCTGGTGTACTTCCAACTCGGAATTCCAATTGAAACCTTTCCCACAATCTGGACACTTATATGGTTTGTCTCCCGTGTGAGTCCTCTGGTGTATCACAAGCTTAGAATTCTGCTGGAAACTTTTCCCACAATCGGGACACTCATATGGTTTTTCTCCAGTGTGAGTCCTCCGGTGTATCACCAGGTTTGAATTCTGACTGAACCTTTTCCCACAATCTGGACAGTCATATGGTTTCTCTCCAGTGTGAATTCTCTGGTGTATCACCAGCTTGGAATTATGCAGAAAACGTTTCCCACAATCCAAACACTCATATGGTTTCTCCCCAGTGTCAGTGCTTTTGTGTATCAGCAGATTGGTGTGCATGCTAAATCTTTTCTCAGAGGGGGAGTGCTGGTAGAGTTTCTCTTCGGTATGGGTCCTTCCACAAATGACGAGATACCTGTTCTGAGTAGAGCTTCCGTAGCACTCCAAACATTTATATGGCTTTTCACAGGATAGTTCGACTTATGCATCAATCAGATATGATCTGCAAAATTTATGTTTGTTTTTTCCAAAATAGGCAGCCTGTGGGGATTTTCCAACACTGATACTTTTGGATTCCTGAGGCGGGGAAAAATATTTCTGATCTCCTGCCTGGTAGTTGTTTGGTTCAAGCCATTTTTTCCTTCCTTAAAGGCTTTAATTATTTCCTGCCAGTTTTGGCTATACATGGAACCTTTTCCTTCCTACTGAGTTCAGGTTGTTCCTCACTTTTTCATTATTTAAATATTATCCTCCTTGATTTCTCATTTAATGTTTTTTCCATTTCCATTTCCTTTATTTTTTCCAGCTTGAAACTTTGTTCTTGTTATTCTTTCCCTCTTCTCTCATCTGCTGAGGAAGATTTCCAGGTGAATTGGAAAATATTTTGAATGATGGCTTATTTTGCACTTTAATGATGCTTCTCATTCTCTGTTGTCCAGAGTGCTCTTCTTCGCACCCTCTCTCTCTCTGTAAAATTAATATAAATAGGTTAGTTTCATTATTGTTTAAAAATGGCTGCAGCACATGTGAAAGCAGCAAAAACAAAAAAAAAATCATCCCCATCTCATATATTAGCATGAAAAAACAAACACTAAAATTCTATTTTAATCTCTAATATTAATTATGATTGATTTGGCATAGAGAAGCCTAACAAGATCCAAGTTCAAATATCGACACCATTATAAAATTCTCTTTTTCAATCAATCAGTCAATCAATCAGAGTAGAATTGAAAGGAACCTTGGTGGTCTTCTAGTCCAACTTCCTCCTCAAGCAGATGTATGGTATAATATTACACTTAAATTTTTGATTTGGATAAATACACTCAGGTATGCAGGCATATGAGTACAGAAACACACACACACACACATTGTTATGTAGACAATGTATGCGTATCTCGGTGTGGAAATTGTCCCAAAGTGCATTCGCTCAAATTGTTTTATCTGGGTTAGAAAGGGGGGGAGGGGTCACTAATAGATGAAATTAGTGTCTCCTAATTCCTATTCAAGATCTAAAGCCTCCGTTTTGCCCATGAAGCTCCTCGCTTGCCAGGAAAACCACATGCCAATAAAATCAGAAGAAATCAACGTGAAAGCTGATACTTAAGATGGGAGTTTGAGAAATATGAAATAAATATATTATTTTTAAATCTCCCAGCAGAAGAATAAAATTTGGGAAAGGAAAGAATATGCAGCAGCAGCCAACAGGATTCACCCTCGTTGCTTCCTCTGCTTCATACACCGTGCAGGAACCCAAAGGGCCGGACTTTCCCCCGGCTTCTCCTCCGACCTTCCCTCCACTCACCTCCCAGGAGCCTCTTCGACCCCTTGAAACAGCACAAAAGGATCCGCCGACGCCATTATCCTCCCTTGCCTGAGCCGGAAGAGGAAGTCCCTCTGCCCTTCGCCTCCTCGTCTCTGTGTACATCCGCTCTAGCAATCTACTACTCTATGATTTCAACCCGTTCAATCTCAGCCTCTCCGCCTTCCGTAGAATAGCTCAGCCGTCGATGTACCGAGCTTTGTTTTCCCTGTAGCGCGCCATCTAGCGACATAAGGCGGAAGGACACGCTCGTTGTACCCTAAGGCGTTTGAAGATGTTCTCATTGATTCCGTGCTTCCTTGTGTGCTATCAAGTCCTATTCGACTCCCATCGAGTTCATCGGTAGCTTTTCTCCCTGAGGCTCCACCCCAAACCTTTTCTTTCAGGTCCCCCAAGAGGGTATTCATTACCCTTGCCAGGTGTCCACTATTTGAGCGGACAGTCCGCTTTTTTCACATTATGTTCACTATTTTTTTCACAAAAATGTGGACATTTTTTTTATTGAAAAGCTTTATGATGAAATGGTACGTAATCTAAAGCTGTACAGTCTAAGAGATAGGAGAATCGCATTTTGTCTTTTTTTTCATAAGTTAGAATGAGACAAAGATCGAATATCCATTGAACTCGATTCTCCGAAAAAATTAATGATGAGATTAAAATAAAAATATATTATAAAATTATGTACAGTTCACATTTTTAAAATGTATTGTAGCTTGTGTCGACTGACCTAAAATGGCGTCGAGTGATGAGAGTGACAAGGCGAGATTTCGAATTCTTTAAAACGAAAGAGAGGAGTGTGCAAATACACCAAAGACTGGGAAGCTACTTTTGCATGGATTACCAACAACGAATTGTAATTTTTTATTTTACTACTTAACCCCCCCCCCCCCCCCGCTTGTCCGCTATTTTTTGGAAGCAGACCTGGCAACCCTAGTATTCATTGTCCCTGGAGCTGAACCCGAAGCTTCGTCTGCGAGAAGGGGCAACAAAATCAAAGGAAAGCGACCTTTTTTGGGTGGGAGTTCTAGAAATGACGTGCAAATAGGAAAAGAGAAAGTGCACCTCTCTTGGTTCCAGCCACTTTTTCCTGGGGGGTGAGGAGTGTGCAGGATAATTCCTGAAAACTTCGCTTCTGCAAAGTAGCAAACCTGTTAACACTGTTGCTTGTCTCTTTTGGGATTTTATTTTCTCTTCCCTCCCAATTTAATTATTAAGCTTGGTATTTCTTATTGGTGCTTAGCAATGGATATTCCAGGGCCAATTGGTGTTGCAACCTGAGAACCACCCATATTCCTTTTCCAAGCTCAAGAGAGGGCTGGGAGAGCCATTCCCCTCCCTTCTGAACAGTTAGCATCCTGGCCGGCTTTATGCCTTTAACAAGCAATTTGTAATGCATAAGAAAATCATGAGAGGTTTTCCTGGCAGGGCAGTTCAAGGCATTGCTGCAGATTAAGATAATTTATATGTTCATCTTTAGAGGGCAATGAAAGGTTGGCAGCCTAGGACTTCAACTCACCCTCTGCTTCCATCTCTGACTTTGCCACCCGGAGAAAGCGCTGTGCAGTAGCAAAGACACCTGGGACATTCTCAGTCTTGAGTTCAGACAGGGTGGTGCTGCTACCATGTTTCCCCAAAAATAAGACCCTGTCTTATATTTTTTTGAACCCTGAAATAAGTTCTTGGCCTTATTGCCACCCGCTCAAAAGCCCAATTGGTCTTATTATCGGAATGTTTTATTTTGGGAAAACAGGATATTAGATTGGCGATTTTCTAGTCACGTTTTATTATAGAGCTCTACCTAGTGACGTAAGGCTGAAAATAGGCTCAGTATTTCTATCTGATGTTTTTAAGATTTTTTAATGAAATCTTTAAAAGTGCCATTTTCCACTTTTAACCACTACACCCATAACTTTTCTCCAGGACGATCTAGCCCTAATCTGGGGTCTAGTAGGGAAGCCCTTATCGTCACTGCAACTGAGCCAGGAGCTTCTTTTACAGGAACTAAAAGGGAAAGCATCCATGGGGGAACACAATGTGTCATCAGACAAGAAAGTGCATCTCCCTTGTGGATCACTCAAGACTATTCCAGTCAGTTTTTCATCTTGGGGGTGCAGGATAACTTCCGCAAACTACCTTTGCAACTGAGAGAAGCTTGAAGAGTGAAGCTAGACCCTACTTACCTTCACAAGATTAGCCAGATGCTGCATCATCAAAGTTGGTAAAGGTCTTGTTTGTATGTGCAGCTTTAAAATGATTGCCAGCTTCATCCCATTAATAGAACAAAATACGGGACAAAACCTTGAAGGGCCCACCCACATCGCTTCCAAAAACACCTAGACAGGAGATATTATTTTTCCATCTGCATTATTGCTAGTAAATCTCACTAGAACGCAGAATTCCTCTGAGAAGCTTTCCTAATTTCCAGAGGAATTAAGATTCCAGCATTGAATGTACCCAGGCAGCTTTGGGGAAAAATTTGGCGGGTGCTAGTTTATAGAAAGCTGATCTAAAGCATCCTGTGCTTTAGTTGTTGGCTCTGTCGCCCTCCAAACCTCTCCACATAGCAAAATTTTATGACTCATTTCCTTTGGCTCCCAAGGATTTAGGAGATGGAAGCATCAGCAAGCCAGAGGCTCCAGGCTAACTTCATTCCTGGCCAGGGCTGCGTCCAGGATTTTAACTCTGCAAATTACCAAGTGTTTCTGTAATTTCCTTAGCACAGGAATCTCCATTAAGTCAAAGTGAGTGAGACACTTACACAGCAGAACCTAGAAAAAGGGAGCTCAGAATGGGGCTGTCTGTATTTGCTAAACAAAATTAATACCTTTTTCAAAGAAACGTTTGAAAGCATTGTAAAAAGAATGGCAGGATGCACGAACACACAAAAATGTTTCGGCTTGAAACACATTTTTAAATTAGAAATTTAATATTCAAAACACACAAAACAATAGGATATAAGTAATAAACAAGAAATTGGGAAAAATACCTCACAGTTAAAATCCCTCCTTTTTTCTATCAAATAATTCTTATACACATTCCTGTTTGGGAATCGTGTTCCCTCAGCTAACCAGAAGAAACCCCTTCTTTAAAATGGATCCTGGCCTGAAGTCCATTCCTCAGAGAAATCCAAGCCAACATTTCCCTTCCACATTGTTCACATCTGTGTAGAAGAACAGGGAAATTCTCTGGTATTTCACCAGGCTCAAGGTTGACTCAGCCTTCCGTCCACCCGAGGTGGGTAAAATGAGGCCCCAGATTGTTGGGGGCAATAGGCTAACTCTGTAAACTGTTTAGAGAGGGCTGTAAACACTGTGAAGCATTATATAAGTCTAAGTACGATTGCTATTGCTGGAGCAGATAGAGAGGAAAGATAAGACACATAGAACGTTATAGGAAATGGATGGAGATAGCTATTAACTAGAGGATGGGGAGAGAGGGAGGGAGGGAGTATAGCACTAGGTACATATGGAGGTTAGGATTAGAGAAATGTAGAGGTTCAGAATAGAGAAAGATGGAAAGATAGTTAAAAGTCTATGGAGATTCTCATGCATCCAAGTCACGGTTGTTCCAAAGTGCTTTTTCAAGAGGCAACTGGACTGTTTCTTCTTTGGAGACGTTTTGCTTCTCATTCAAGAAGCTCCTTCAGCTTTGACTGGATGGTGGGGAATGGAATGGTGTGGGAGTCTGCCAAATGTGGAGGCTTTGTATTTTGCTATTTGCTATATATGTGGTTTATTGGTTTCTGTACTAAGGTTTTATTGCTGTAAGTCATCTGGAGTTACATTGGGTTGGGCTGCCATTGTTCTGACCTAGGCTTCCTTAAACAGCAAGCAGCAGAGTCTTAGTCCCGGTAAAACCCCTTTTATTTACACGACTGTGAATTATGTTCATTCACAATCAGCACGGCTTTGCAAACAGTCTTTCAGAGGCATATCTATCAACACGCCTGATCTCAATTGGAAAGCTGCCAGATAACTAATTTCCAACCGCAGGAAAGGCAAAATGTGGCACAGAGCCCCTTAGAGTCACGAACAGAACTTTCCACTTTTCCAAGGACCGACCGAATTCTTTCCTGCAAAAGCCCCCTCCCCATTCGCTCCTCTTTTGTTTCCTATGGGAGGCGCCAATAACCTCCCAGGTATGCTTTACTCCCAAGTTGACCCTGCTTTCTTAGTTCTTCTCCCTAGCAGCTCTGCGCATGTGCACACTAGGAACAGGCTCTAACTCTTCTTCTGACTCACTGCTGTCTTAGCTCCCTCTTCCTCCTATGCAGAGTCCTCACCTAAGCTTTCCCCAGCCCCCAGGATTGGCCCATGTTCCTCCCCAACTTCCTCACTGTCTGACTCTGCTGCCAGCTCCGTAGACCTCGGGCGGGCCACAACAGCCATACACAATTTCTTAATACATACATGCATACATATCTAAATCCTGTTTTTATTATATGTAGAAATAACTCAAGATGGCAAATGTACCTAATAAGATCTAAGAGCCTTTTCTGTGCCCCAGCATGGCAGTTCCCTTCAATGCTGTGAAAAGGAACACCCACACTACTCCAGAGAAAGGTAACTCAGATCTCCTCCCTCATGTTTGATACTAAGACATGTTTGACTAAAAAGAATAAAGCAAGAAATTAAATGGTTAATTTATCAACTGGGCTTCCAAAGAGAGAAGAGAAACCAAATTCAAGATTCCTCTACACACATCAAATTTTGCTTCATATGGAATTTCTTGTGTGCAATAAGAGAGGAATTTTGTGTGAAACACTTCCCACAATCTGGGCACTTGAATGGTTTCTCCCCTGTGTGTAACCTTACATGATTTATAAGGCTAGACCTGATACTGAAAGCTTTTCCACAATCTGGACACTCATACGGTTTCTCCCCTGTGTGAGTCCTCCAGTGTATCATCAAGTCAGAATTCCGACTGAACTTTTTCTCACATTCAGGACACTCATATGGTTTTTCTCCTGTGTGAATTCTCTGGTGTTTAACCAGATAGGAATTCTGACTGAAACCTTTCCCACAAAATAGACACTCAAATGGTTTCTCTCCCGTATGAGACCTCTGGTGTACTAACACATGAGAATTCCGATAGAAACCTTTCCCACAAATTGGACACTTATATGGTTTTTCTCCTGTGTGAGTCTTGCGGTGTTCCACAAGGTGGGAATTTTGAATGAAACTTTTCCCACACTCCAAACACTCATACGGTTTTTCTCCTGTGTGAATCCTCTGGTGTACCACCAGGTCAGAATTGCAATTGAAACCTTTTCCACAATCAGGACATTCAAATGGTTTCTCCCCCTTGTGAGTCCTTTGGTGCATGAGCAGTTTGGAATTCCTACTAAAAAATTTCCCACAATCCTGACACTCATATGGTATCTCTCCGGTATGAATTCTCTGGTGTATTACCAGGTAGGAATTCTGAGTGAATCTTTTCCCACAATCCGGACATTCAAATGGTTTCTCTCCTGTGTGACTCCTCTGATGTATCACAAGCTTGGAATTCTCCTTGAAACTTTTCCCACAGTCCGGACACTCATATGGTTTCTCTCCCGTGTGAGTCCTCTGGTGTACCACCAGCTTGGAATTCTGCTGGAAACGTTTCCCACAATCCGGACACTCATATGGTTTCTCTCCCGTGTGAGTCATCTGGTGTTCCACCAGGTGGGAATTCCGACTGAAACTTTTCCCACAATCTGGACACTCATATGGTTTCTCTCCTGTGTGAGTCCTCCGGTGTCTCACCAGGTAGGAATTCTGACTGAACATTTTCCCACAATCTGGACACTCATATGGTTTCTCTCCTGTGTGAGTCCTCTGGTGTATCACCAGTTTTGAATTATGCAGAAAACTTTTCCCACAATCCAGACACTCATATGGTTTCCCTCCTGTGGGAGTCCTCTGGTGTATCGCCAGATTGGTGTCCATGCTAAATCTTTTGTCACAATGGGAGCACTAGTAGAGTTTCTCTTTGGTATGGGTCCTTCCACGAGTCACGAGAAACCTTTTCTGAGTAAAGCTTTCTGTTGTACGCCAAACATTTGTATGACTTTTCACGGGGTGGTTCAATTTATGCATCAATCAGATGTGATCTGCAATCTGTGTTTTTCCCAAACTAGGTAGTCTGTGGGGATTTTCCAACACTGATATTCTTGGATTCTTGAGTAGACCAACTATGTTTCTGATCCCTTACCTGGTGGTTTTTTGATTCATGCTACTCTTTCCTTCCACAAAGGCTTTCGTTAATGGCTGCCAGTTTTGGCTATCCATGGAATCTTTTTCTTCCCACTGACTTCCAGGTGTTCTTTATTTAGAAATTATCCTCCTTGACTTGTCATGTAATGCTTCCTTGCGTTCCAAATATTCTTTATTTCCAGCTGAAAGCTTTACTTTCATAATTCTCTCCATTGTCTCTAATCAACTGGAGAAGGAGAAAAGTTTTTACACTTTTTGGAGGAAGTGGAAGATTTTAATTGATGGCTTCTTTTGCATTTTAAGGCTGTTTCTCATTGTCTGTTGTCCAGAGTGCTCTTTTTGGCATCCACTTTTTCTGTAAGATTAATATTAATGGGTTAGTTTCATTATTGTTTTAAAATGGCTGCATGATACCCCATATATTACCATGAAAAAACAAAGACCAAAATTCTAGTTTAATCTCTGCCCTTAATTATGATTCATTTGGCATGTAATGGGCTAGCAATCCAATTATCAAGCGAATCACAAAATTATCCTTTCAGCTTGAGTAAATCACACATAGTATGTGTGTGTATTCATAGTATTCAAAGTATTCCGATCCTGTTCACTTCTATCAGTTTTGTTATGCTGTTGATTGATTCTACAATTATCAAAATTCATTTTTTATGTCATAAATTCCACTAATAGTGAGATTATAAAAGCCCAGTCTAGCACAATACCAATTAAGAAGAAAAATAACAGCTCTTAAAAGAAACCAGCATGGCTGCATAAAGAACTCTCTGACAAATTGAAAAACAAAAAGGATAAGTATAAAAAGTGGAAAGTGGGGCAAATAACTAAGGCAGAATACCAGCAAATAGCCTGAGCCTGCAAAAATGAAGTGAGGCAAGCTAAGGCTCACAATGAATAAAGGCTTGCTCATTGACAAAAGTAAAAAACAAAAAGCTTCTTCTAACATGTTAGAAACAAGAAAAAAGTCAAGAAAACAATTGGTCCATTGCTGGGAGAAAGTGGCAAGAAGGTGACAAGCAACAGGGAGAAAGCAGAATTTTTTAACTCGTTTTTTGCATCTGTCTTTACACAAAGGGAAAAACAGCACCACAAAAGACAGATTATGAAGACAAGTTAAAATAGGGAAGAAAATGGTAAGTGAGTACCTGTCTACCCTAGATGAGTTCAAATCACCAGGACCAGAAGGTTCTGAAGGAACTGGCAGATGAGATCTCAGAACCACTGAACTATAGTATATCTTTCAAAGATCCTGGAGCACCGAGGAACTGACATAAGACTGGACAAGAGCTGATGTAGTTCCCATCTTCAAAAAAGGGGAAAAAATAGATCCAGGAAACTACAGACCTATCAGCCTGACCTCAATACCAGGGAAGATTCGGAAAAGATAATCAAGCAACGAATCAGTGAACACCTAAAAGCAAACAAAGTAATAACCAAAAGCCAACATGGGTTGTTAAAAAAAGATCATGCCAGACTAATCTTATGGCATTCTTTGACAAAGTGATAAAATTAGTGGACCACAGGAATGCTGTCAATATAATCTACTTGGACTTCAGTAAAGCATTTGATAAAGTAGACCATAACCTACTACTTGGTAAAATAGAAAAATGTGGGTTAGACAGCATCACCACTAGATAGATTTGTAACTGGCTGACTAACCATACTCAATGTGTAGTCGTCAATGGAACTGCATCTACATGGAGGGAAATATGCAGTGGGGTAACCCAATGCTCTGTGTTAGGCCCAATATTCTTCAACATCTCTGAAGGGACCTGAACGTCTCTGAAGGGACCTGAAAATGGCTGTCCACCGATGGTGGCCATCCAACTGGATTGAGCTTGAGAGAACTTGCAAGAAAATCCCCCAATCCAGGTGTCTTCTCATGTCATACCCCAAAGACTTGTAATAGCTGCCAAAAGTGCTTCAACAAAGTACTGAGTGAAGGATTTGAATACATAGGCCAATGTGGTATTTCAGGGTTTTTTGATTTTAATAAATTTACAGACATTTCTAAAATTCTGTTTTCTGTGAAAACAGTGTTTCTGTTTTCACGTTGTTATTATTGATGTAGATGAATGAGAAAAAATGAATTTCAACAAGTGTAAAATCAGACTGCAAGCGTAATAAAATTGACAGACGTGAAAGGGGTCTGAATATGTCTTCCTATTCACACAGAAATACACTCCTAAGAATTTATTTATGTAAACAGTTATGTGTATTTCAGTCTGCAAAATGCCCCAGAAGTGCATTGACTCAAATTTTTGATCTAATATTAGAGACATGTGGACATTAATAGCCAAGCGCCTTGGTGGCGCAGCAGACTAAAGTGCTGTTAAGTAACACCAGCTGCCTGCAATTACTGCAAGTTCAAATCTCACCAGGCTCAAGGTTGACTCAGCTTTCCATCCTTCCAAGGTAGGTAAAATGAGGACCCGGATTGTGGGGGCAATAAGATGACTTTGTATAAAAAAGAACACCGCTTGGGGGGGCCAAAAGCCCTACTAAGCAGGTATATACAAAAGTATGAAGGCTATTGCTTAACGCATTGTAAGCCGCCCTGAGTCTCCAGAGAAGGGCGGCATATAAATCGAACCAATAAATAGATAGATAGATAGATAGATAGATAGATAGATGAAATGGTGTCCAAATCCTGTGCAAGATTGAAAGCATCTGTTTTGCCCATGAAACTCCTCACTTGCCAAGAAAGCAACATCTCAATAACATCACGAGGAATGAAGTGATAGGTGAAGGTGTGGGAGATGGGTGATTAAGAAATATGAAAAAATACACTGCTCAAAAAAATAAAGGGAACACAAAAATAAGACATCCTAGATCTGAATGAATGAAATATTCGTAGTACAGTATATCAAGGTTTCTTTAAATCTCCCAGCAGAAAATCACAGGCAGCAACTTTAGATCATGCAGCAAAAGGATGAAAACATTTGGGGAGAGAAAGAAAATGCAGCAGGAGCCGATATGTTTCATTCTTGTCCCTTCGCTGCTCCTTCCAGGCCAAGGAGGAACCGAAATGGCCCGACTTGCTCCCGGCTTCTCCTCCGACCTT
Source organism: Arizona elegans (assembly GCA_022577455.1). NCBI lineage: Eukaryota > Metazoa > Chordata > Lepidosauria > Squamata > Colubridae > Arizona > Arizona elegans. Next base: position 4,922,190 of record JAKOOJ010000012.1, on the reverse strand, counting down.
CCCTCCACTCACCTCCCAGGAGCCTCTTCCACCCTTCAAAAAGCACAACAGTCTCCGCCGACGCCTTCATTCTCCCGTGGGTGACCCGGAAGATGAATTTCCTCTCTCCTCCTCCTCCTCTCTAGCAATCTAATACTCTATGGTTTCAATTGGTTGTAGCTCGGCCTCTCTTTCCGCTGCTGTACTGTATTCTCTGCTTTCTGGGTGATTCTTTGTAGAGCGACATCTAGCGACATAAGGTTGAAAATCACCCTCGTCCTATCTCTAACCCAGGGGCCTCCAACCTTGGCAACCTTTAAGCCTGGCGTATTTCAACTCCCAGAATTCCCCCGCCAGAATTGCAAAGCTGGGAGTTGAAGTCCCCCAGGCTTAAAGGTTGCCAAGGTTGGAGGCCCCTGCTCTAACCCTAAAGTGTTTGCAAGACGTTTCATGGATTCCGTGCTTCCTTCTGTGCCATCAAGTCGTATTCGACTCCCACCGAGCACAGGAATAGCTTTCTATTCTATATGACAATCTATGCTATACCTTTTCTTTCAGGTCTCCCAAGAGTTCACTCATTTTCCCTCTTCCTCCAACTATACCGAAGGAAAGCATCCAAGGGGAGGTGGGGGAATGAAGTATAACAGCCAACCTGAAAGTGAACCTCCCTTGGAGGCTGCTGAAGATTGTTCCACCCAGTTTTTAGCCTGGGGTGGTGGAGCTACAGGAGAACTCATCTAAACCTGCCTTGACAAATGGTTGAAGCCGTTATAGTTAAGCTGTTGAATGGAAGCCTCTAGCCCTAGACTGTCCTTTGGGGTCTGGTAGGGAGGCCCTCATCTTCACTGCAACTGAGCCAGGAGCTTCTTTTGCAGGAACTAAACCAAGGGAAAGCATCTGTGGGGTGAACACAATGCCCCATCAGGCAGGGACAAAGCGCACCTCCCTTATGGATCAGTGGAGACTATCCTAGCCAGTTCTTTCTGTTGAGAAGGGATAACTCCCCAAAACTACCTTTGCAACTGAGGGAAGCTTGAAGAGTGAAGCTTGACCCTACTTAGCTTCACAAGATTAGCCAGGTGCTGCATCATAAAAGTTGATAAAGGTCTTGTTTCAGGGGTGGGTTCTAAATTTTTTTACTACCGGTTCTGTGGGTGTGGTTTATTTTGTGGGTGTGGCTTGGAGGTCATGTGACTAGGTGGGCGCGGCTAGCTGGTCAGAGTCATTTCTGGAAGGTCCTCGCACTTATGACCCGACTCATTTGTTTGCTTTTAACACTGATCAGCTGTAGGACGGCCCTTTGAAGCCCCGCGGCAAGAGTTTAAACAGTTTTTTCCCCCTCTAGTCATCAGTTGGGACTCAGGAGGCAGCAATAGATTGGGGGTGGGACCAAATAAAAGGTAAGCATAACGTGGGGGGTGGGGGGGGTGGGGGGGTGGGAAGGCGGGGAGGAAGAACAACCCACCACTGTCTTGTTTGTATCTGCAGCCTTAAACAATTGCCAGCTTCATATCTGCCAGGTTTACCCTCGGTAAGCAACGTGGTTTAACACCTACATGGAACTGCTAGGGGAAGCCATCCATCCTGTGCTATCCAATTATGTACAAGTTGTCCTTGATTTACTTCATTTAGTGACCATTTCCAGTTACAAGGTTATTGAAAAAAGTGATATGACTATTTTTCACACTTAAAGGCCACTGCAGCATTCTAACATGATGAAAATTCAGACTCTGGGCAATTGATTTATCTTTGTGAGCTGCAGTGTCCTGGGGTCATGTGATCCCCTTTGATGACTGAGCAAGTGGACAACTGAGCAAGTGGACAACTCCTAGACTCACAATTCCTGCTTGAGGCTGCCATGGCTGGGGGAGGGGCTTTCAATAGATTCATCTCATTCACCAATTGTGCCCTTTTGTGGACCAGGATGCCTTGCACAGGGGGTCACTCTTCCCTTGGTCACCTTCTTTGAATCTCTGCACTGGACCACTAGAAGACTTCAAATGGTCCAGAACGCAGCAGCGCACACAGTAATAGAGGCCCCTAGATTTCCGATGTCAAATCTTTGTGGTGCGAGCTACACAGGATTTCTTTAAGGTGCAATTCAAGCTCTTCATCTTTAAAGCTATTTATTATATCAATAGGAATCAGACATATAAACCACTTATATACCACTACACTGTGCTTTGTACACTCTTTGTTTACAGTGTCAGCATATTGTCCCCAACAATCTGGGTCCTTATTTTACCGATCTCAGAATGACGGAAGGCTGAGTCAAGCTCGAGGCCTGTCAGGATTGGATTCCAGGCTGTGGGCAGAGTCACCTGGCAATACTGCATTCTAACCAATGACCCAACAGGCACCTGTCATTACTTTCTCACCTTTATTTTTGCATCTATCTGTTCTTCCAGGTCAGATAAGATGGGCATGTTCCTAGCCCCTTGCCTTAAATGTTGCCATCTTATAGGAGGTAGGAAGAGAGCCTTGTCTGTTGCAGCTCCTGCCCCATGAGACATTCTTCCCCCTGAAGTTTGGCAGATTTTTATCCTCCTGATATTCCATAAAGCAAAGGACAACTAGCTTTTCCCCTCAGCACTGGGAGAAGAAGAGAGGACTGCACGTCAGGTGGTGAATTGAAACCAGGTTTTTCTGTTTATGCATTTCGTTTTAATACAGTCTTAAAAGTTAATTATTGATTGGAAACCAGCCAGTTTGTTTTAACATGGGTGGCTACAGAAATGTTAAACAAATCAGAGGAAGAAGAAATGAATGAATGAATGAATGAATGAATGAATGAATGAATGAATAAATGAATTGCTGAGGCTACCCACCTGCAAGTTGCTTGAGGCAAATGAAGGTCTATGTATTTATTTATCAAATTTATAGGCTGCTAATTCTGAGGAGGTTAACTTCTCCAATTTAACTCATTGCAAGTAGAAAGATTACCAGTTTTGAGGAAGAATAGCACACAAAATGAATGTACCGTATTTTTCAGAGTATAAGAACTACTGGAGTATAAGACGCACCTTACTTTTTGGGGAGGAAAACAAGGAAAAAAGTATTCTGAACCAAATTGTGTAGTAATATATTATTTAATAAAATACCAGTATAGCAGAATAATTTTTACAACCATGTATACTTATTATAACCATGTATACTTTTTATAACCATGTACACTTTTTACAACCATGTAAAGTCAAGGGCGGTATTAAGAACCATCATCACTGTCATGAACAAATGAGGAGAGACTTTAAGGTTCAAGCATTCCTCTAATTTTCTAGAAACCTCAAGAATTCATCATCGTCACTGGTATCAGAGTTTAGGAAACTCAGTTGCTCACAATCATTTTCTTCGCTACCTTCATAAATGATATCATCTTCAGTTCCATCTAAGGCATTGCTAAGGCCACATTTTTTGAAGGACTGTGTAACAATTTTGCCCTTGACTGAGTTCCATGATGTTTTCACCCATTCACAAACTTGAGTGACAGTGGGCCTCCTCATTAGTCCAGTGGGTGTCAGATGATGATTACCAGCAGCCATCCATTTGTTCCACTCTTCTCGCATATACACTTTGAATGGCTTGTTGATGGAAACGTCAAGAGGTTGCAACTGGCTGGTAAGACCCCCAGGAATTACAGCTAGATGAGTCTTCACTTCTTTGAATCTTTTCTTTGTGGTTTCACTAATATGTGCTCTAAACTGGTCAAGCACTAACAAAGGAGGTTTTTTCAGAAGCCCTCCCAGACATTGGGACCACACTTTTTCAATCCATACTTTCATTCCATGTTCATCCATCCATCCTTTCTCATGGACATGCACAACACCTCTTGGAATCACTTCTTTTGGGAAGGTTTTTCTTTTGAATATTAACATTGGTGGCAATTTGGTGCCGTCTGCAAAGCAAAACAACACAACCGTGTAATGTATTTTCTCATCTCCTGAGGTTTTCACGGTTATGCTTTTGGCACCTTTCACATCAACAGTCTTATTGGATGGCACATTATTATTATTATTATTATTGTTGTTGTTGTTGTTGTTGTTGTTGTTGTTATTATTATTATTATTATTATTATTATTATTATTATTATTATTATTATTATTATTGGATGGTTAGTGGAACTTCATCCATATTCCCAATCTGGCCAATTTCAAAATTATTTTACTTCCTGGAGTCTATCACAAAAGTATGAAAAGACAGAATCTTAGATTCATACTTTTTTGGCATTTTTTGCGCCATTCTAGTTTTGGTGCACATAGCAAGGCCATCTCTCCTCATAAATCTGAAGCACCACGATGGTGATCCAGTAAAATCCTGAATGCCTTTCTGTGTAGCAATGCATTTGGCTTCATACATCACCATTTTTGTGGTGACTGCGAAGCCACTGTTCTGGTGACCTGTGATCCAGTCTCTCATGTCCTCCTCTAACTGTGGCCACTTTGCAGGAACCCCACAAAAGTTGTGCTTGCTTTTATCCTTTACCTTTTGCAGCTGTTCCACCTGTTTCCTCCATTCTCTTTATCATTTTTTCAGTTGGAGGTGGCCCAAAATGTTTCTCTGCTGCTCTGTTTCCATGATCCTGAGCATATTTCACGACTTCCAGCTTGAAAGAGATTTTTGTATACTTGCCTTCTTGGCTTTGACATTTTTCTGCAAGAAAGAACAATATTGTGTCCTTTATAACAATGCAGAGGACTGTAGCTGAAACCATGTTCATTCATATGCACACACTAGGGTAGCTCATGATGCCCCCCCCCCGCCCTAAACTACAGTAACAATAGCAAGCTGAGAATTTTAGGGCATTGGTGATTGGTTTCCTCCCTAACCCTAATCCTATACCCGTGACGGTGAACCTATGGCATGCATGCCACAGGTGGCACATGGAGCTATATCGGTGGGCACATGAGTGTTGCCCTAGCTCAGCTCCAGTGCGCAAGTGCCCCGGCCAGCTGATTTTCAGGACTCCTTGTCCCACTGGAAGTCAGGAAACGGGCTGTTTCTGGCCTCCGGAGGGCCTCCGGTGGGGTGGGGAAAGCCGTTTTTGCCCTCCCCAGGCTCCAAGAAAGCCTCTGGGGCCTGGGGAGGGCCAAAAACGGGCCTACTGGGCCCACCGTGCCATTGTGTGCCAAAAGCAGGGGGGAGCATGGGGGGGGGGTCACATGCACATGCACGGGAGGGCAGAGCGCATTGAATTATGGATGTGGGCAGACGCGCCCATGATCCACCCACACTTCCCCCACTTTTGGCACATGACAGCAAAAAGGTTAACCATCACTGCCCTATACAAACAAGTACTAACCCTAACCTTAACCCTAACCCATTATATACAGGTGCTAACCCTAACCCGTTATAAACAGATGCTAACCTTAACCCCTAACCCAGGGGTCTTCAAACTTGACAGCTTTAAGACTTGTGGACTTTAACTCTCAGAATTCTGAGAGTTAAAGTCCACAAGCTGACTGCTTTAATACTAACCTGTCAGACAGAAGCTTCTTCAAGCAAGCGGCTTTGGGACGTTCTCCTGAAGGCAAGCGGCGGTGGGGGGTGGGGAGGGGTGTGCAGCTTCGGCTGCTTAAGGCAAACGGCATTGTGGGGGGCGTGGCTTCGGCTCCTAAAGGTGAGTGGCAGCGTTGTGGGGGTGGATGGCAGTGGCTTCGGCAGCGGCTTCTCCAGGCAGGCAGCGGTGGCTCAAATGGTTTCTACAGCTGAGGGGCAGCTCAGGCGGGAACTCAGGCAGCGTCTCAGTTTATAGCAAATGATTCCCAGAACCATTTGCTCTTCACTTTTCTGATTGGCGGTTGGATCCCAGAATACCACCAATCAGCTGTCTGTTGCCACTTGTCGCCATTGTCACCGTTCCTGCCACTGCCGCCATCGCACCAACTCCCTTCCCCCTTCCCCCGGTATGCCTGATGCTACATTCGGAGTATAAGATGCACCCAGATTTTCACCCTCTTTTTGGGGGTAAAAAGGTGCGTCTTATTCTCCGAGAAATACGGTAATTAGTAAGGCCTGGAGACCACTAGCATGCAGGGGCCAACTGTGTCCCGCAGTAGCCACAGCTCACACAGCACAAGTGAGTTGATTCCCTCTCCAAGCAGCACGTGGAGGCAGAGCAGGGGAGAGGCCAGAGATCTGGACGCACTGCATGGGCTGTGGGAAAGCCAAGAGTCAGTTGGCCAAGGGAGGCTCTTTTCATGTGGCAACGGCAACAGATGGAGGCAGAGGCATAGGGGGGCGGGAGGCATGTGGACGCGACACGTGGGCCACAGGAAGGCCAAAAGTCAGTGGGCTGGAGTGGGTAGACAGCCACAAGTGGCTCATTTTTGTGTCTCTCACCTTGTCAGCAGCCCATGTGGTGCGTCCCGATCACATGCCTTCCACCCCGCACTTCTGCATCTATCTGCTGCTTGGAGGGGGAATCAACTCACCTGCACTGCATAGGCTTGGCAGCCCGTGTGCCAACCAAGGGATCGGCGGGCTGCAGCTGCTGCCAGATACCATCAGTCCCCGTGTACTTAACGCCTGTTATATGCACAACAGGGCAGGGTCCCCAGGTGGGCTGATCACTCTGAAATGGTGTTTATTTAAAAATAAGACTGGGTCTTATTTTTGGTGAAACACGGTACATGTTTATATCCCCCTCTATTATATGTAGAAATTACTCAAGGCGGTAAATGTCCCTAATAGAGATCCAAACTTGCTTTCTCTGGCCCAGCAATGGCAGTTCCCCTTCAGTCCCCGTGAAAAAGAATGATGGCACTGGGCCAAACTGAGGAAGCTCGGATCTCCTCCATGTTTAATAATAAGACATGATTGACTATAAAGAATCATGCAAGAAATGAAATTATTGATTTCTCATCTTGGCTTCTCATCTGGACACTCATCTGGTTTTTCTCCTGTGTGAGTCCTCTCACACTGTGTATCACCACCTTAGAATTATGCAGAAAACCTTTCCCACAGTCCAGACACTCATATTGTTTTTCTCCTGTGTGAGTCATCTGGGGTTCCACCAGGTGAGAATTCTGACTGAAATGTTTCCCACAATCCGAACACGCATATGGTTTCTCTTGTTCTTTCCTTCCTTCCCCTTTCCTTCTTTTTCCTTCCTTGCTCTCTTCCCCTCTTTGCGTCTTTTTCTTTGTCTTTCCTATCCCTTCTTGGATGCTCAATTGAAAAGGGGAAACATTCCTTGCCTTGTGATCAAATGCCACTTTTGCTAGTAGTTTGTGGCCACTTATATGACTGAGACCAAACCAGGCTCCGGTTATCCCATGCTTTCATTTCGTGAGGGCATCTGCAGACTATGGTACAGCAAAACTGTTAAAATGATGGCTTTGATAGTTGATCAGAGCTCCTCTGTTTTTTATGTGCAACAGCTTTAGCGCTTAAGAACAGATGTAAATTAGTTGCTTCTCTACTAATACATAATCCTTAAAAGGGCTCTCCTGTAGGGACCCTGCCATGATCCAGTTTAGACTGGAAATATAGCAAAAGAAAATATTTCCCCCCACTTGCTTTGTTCCGTTTTCCCCACTAGAAATAGCTGTTTGGAACACACACAGAGGGGACACTTTCCTAAGAGCTCACAATTCAAGAATACCAATGTGCACATGAGGCATCTCAGGGTGGGGAAGGCCATGGGGAGCCTATTGATAGAAAATGCCCGCAAGGCCTCTCTGACCCACTTAGATACCACATGCTTCTCCCTCCTGCTTCCTGCCACTCACTTACCTTGCAAACATCTGTCTCCTCTTTTTGTTTCTCTGTTTCTTTGCCTCTGAGGAAAGGAGAGATTTGGCTTGGAAATGCTTTTCGTGCTGAGAATGGATGCTCCTGGGTGCTATATTGTGCAGATTCAGGCACCCATCCTCTTTTGCAGAGAGTCCGGGACCCAGAAATTTTCATTCTCGGTGCGAAATTTTTGCCAAGCTGCTCCTCCCTTCCCCAAACTACTTTCCATTTAACTACTTAATGAGACCTCTTTAAATGAGAAATGGTGTTTCCCCAAAAATAAGCCCTTGTGTTTATTTTGGAGGGCGTCCCCCCACAAATTTGACCAGGTCTTTTTTTTTTTTGTGAAATGTGGTACATGTTTGTATCCCCCTGTATTATATGTAGAAATTACTCAAGGCTGCAAATGTACCTAATAGAATTCCAAACTCGCTTTCTCGGCACCAGCAATGGCAGTTCCCATTCAGTCCGTGAAAAGGAATGATGGCACTGAGCCAAACTAAGGAAGCTCAGATCTCCTCCCTCATTTTTAATAATAAGACATGGTTGACTAAAAAGAATGACACAAGAAATGAAGAAATGAAGTTGAAAAGTATCATATTTGGTGGACATGTCAAAAAGCCAAAAAAGATTGGACTAAAATACATACATGGCTGGAAAAAATGATAAAACAACATGTAGACTTGAAATCAGAGACATTTTTGTTGGGCATTTTATCACGTAAGTATAATAAAGGGAATGTATATCTGATTTTAGATATATTAACGGCAGCGAGAATAGTATTTGCACAACGGTGGAAAAGTAAAGAAATCCCAACAGATGAAGACGTGATTAGAAAAATATTAAAATGTGCAGAAACGGACAAGCTAACACTTACAAATAAGGGAAAGAAAGAAATGGAATATGTCTTGACTTTGGACTTATTTTATCAATGGCTAGCGCACAAAAACAAGAGCAGAAACAGGGGAATATATGAAAGGATCAGTGATACAAGGAAAATGGGTTAAGTTGGTTAAACAAATAGTAGACTATTATTGGTATTAATATATATTGATATAAATGTAATGAATATTGTTGTAAACATTTTGAATATTACTTTGTAAAATGATTTGTACCCAGATAACACACTGTTCAATTGACGGTGGAATTTTTATATACTATAAACACTTATACAAAAAAGAAAGATGCCAAGTAAAAATACATACCTGTTTATATCCCCCTATATTATATGTAGAAAGAACTCAAGGCAACTAACATACCTAATGGAGAAACAAACTCACTTTCTCTGGCCCAGCAATGGCAGTTCCCCTTGGCTCAGTGAAAGGGAACGATGAGACTGGGCCAAACTAAGGAAGCTCAGATCTCCTCCCTCATGTTTAATTATAAGACATGCTTCACTGAAAAGAATCACACAAGAAATTAAATTATCAATTTCTCAGTTGGGCTTTCAGTAAGAGACAAGAAACAAAATTCAAGATTTCTCTAAACAGATCAAACGTTTCTTCATGTGGAATTTCTTCTGTCATAAGGAAGGAATTTTGTGTGAAACATTTTCCACAAACTGGGCATTTGAATAGTTACTCCCCTATGTGGACCCTTACATGATTTATAAGGGTAGACCTACATCTGAAATCTTTTCCACAGTCTGGACACTCATACGGTTTTTCTCCTGTGTGTGTCCTCTTGTGTTTCATCAAATCGGAATTTTGATAGAAACCTTTCCCGCAATCAGGACACTTATATGGTTTCTCTCCTGTGTGAATTCTCTGGTGTACGACAAGTTCAGAATTCCAATTGAAACTTTTCCCACAATCTGGACACTTATGTGGTTTCTCTCCCGTGTGATTCCTCTGGTGAATCACCAGGTAGTAATTCTCACTGAAACTTTTCCCACAATCTAGACATTCATATGGTTTCTCTCCCGTGTGAGTCCTCTGGTGTATCACCAGCTTGGAATTACGCTTGAAAAGTTTCCCACAATCTGGACATTGATATGGTTTCTCTCCTGTGTGAGTCCTCTGGTGTTCCATAAGGGAGGAATTCCGACTGAAACTTTTCCCACAATCTGGACACTCATACGGTTTTTCTCCTGTGTGAGTCCTCTGGTGTTCCATAAGGGAGGAATTCCGACTGAAACTTTTCCCACAATCTGGACACTCATACGGTTTTTCTCCTGTGTGAGTCCTCTGGTGTTCCATAAGGGAGGAATTCCAACTGAAACTTTTCCCACAATCTGAACACTCATATGGTTTTTCTCCTGTGTGAGTCCTCTGGTGTACCACCAGGTCGGAATTGCAACTAAAACCTTTCCCACAATCTGAACAATAGAGTCTCTCTCCTGTGTGCATCGTCTGGTGTTTCACCAGGTGGGATTTCTGATTGAAACTTTTCCCACAATCTGGACATTGATATGGTTTTTCTCCCGTGTGACTCCTCTGGTGTTCCATAAGGGAGAAATTCCGACTGAAACTTTTCCCACAATCTGGACACTCATACGGTTTCTCTCCTGTGTGAGTCCTCTGGTGTTCCATAAGGGAGAAATTCCGACTGAAACTTTTCCCACAATCTGGACACTCATACGGTTTTTCTCCTGTGTGAGTCCTCTGGTGTACCACCAGGTCGGAATTGCAACTAAAACCTTTCCCACAATCTGAACAATACAGTCTCTCTCCTGTGTGCATCGTCTGGTGTTTCACCAGGTGGGATTTGTGATTGAAACTTTTCCCACAATCCAGACACTCATATGGTTTTTCTCCCGTGTGAATCCTCTGGTGTACCACGAGGTTCGAATTCTTACTGAAACTTTTCCCACAATACAGACATTCATATGGTGTCGCTCCCATGTGAGTCCTCTGATGTTTCAACAGCTGCAAAATCTGACTAAATTTTTTCCCACAATCCAGACACTCATACTGTTTCTCTCCCGTGTGAGTTATCTTGGGTATACTCACTGTAGAATTCTGACTGAACATTTTGTCATAATCTCATCTCATCTCAAATGGTTTCTCTGTCTGGAGTATAACCAGGTCAGAATTCCAAGTAAAACTTTTCACACAATCTGGATATTCAAAGAGGTTTTCTCCACTGTCAGTCTCCTTTTGCCTCACCAAATTTGTTTATCTGCTAAATCTTTTGTCACTTTGGGAGTATTGGTAGAGTTGTTCCATAAATCATAGGAATCCTGTTCTGAGTAAAGCTTTTGCCACACTCCAAACATTTTTATGGGTTGTCGGGGAATGGATCCTCTTGTGCAAAATCAGCTGTGATCTGCAATCTGTTTTTCCCAAAATAGGCAATCAGTGAGGTTTTTCCAATACTGATATTCTTAGATTCATGAGGGGGCTAAAAATATTTCTGATCCGTTAGGTGGTGGATGCTTTAATTCAAGACACTCTTTCCTTCCTCAACGGCTTTCATTAATGCCTTTGGCTATCCAAGGGACCTTTTCCTTTCCACTGATGTCCAGCTATTCCCCACGTTTTCTGAATTTGGTAATTATATCTTTTTACTTTTTCATGCAGTATTTTCTTCAGTTCCACATAATCTATTTTTTCCACTTGAAAAGCCTGCTTCTGTTATTCTCCCTTGTCTCCCTCCATCTGCTGAGCAAAGAGAATAGTTTTAACACTTTCTGGAAGAAGTGGGAAATATTTTGATTGATGCTTTGTTTTCTATTTTAATGCTGCTTCTCATTCTCGGTTGTCCAGACAGCTCTTCTTGACATCCACTTTGTCTTTAAGATTCCTATTAATGTTTTAGTTTCATTATTGTTTAAAAAATGGCTGCAGATCCTGGGAAAACAGCAAAAAAAATTCAACATATTACTATGAAAAAGGAAAGATATCAAAATGCTAGCTTAACCTATAACTTTCCTTATGATTCATTAGGCACATAGAACACTAGAAAAATCCAAGTTGAAAAATCCACTGATATTTCAAATCATGAAAATCTCTTGTTGGCTTGGGTTAATCAGAAATTATTATAATTGCAAACTGTTATAAAAAATACCTGAAAATATTGAGTTTTATACAGATACATGCATATGCACTCATACAAATCTATAGATATATGAATTTAATTTTTTTTAAATCTCACTCTTAAAACTGTTTCAGGAGTGGATTTACTCAACTTGTTTGATCTAATTTTAGACAGGTGGGGACACTAACAGATGAGATGGTTCCCAAGTCCTGTGCAAGTTTTAAAGCATCCGTTTTGCCCATGAAACTCCTTCCTTGCCAGGAAAGCAACAAGTCAATAACATCACAAGGGATCAAGTGTTAGGGGAAGCCCGAGGGAGATAATAAATAGGGGGTGGGGGGGAATACTTTTTAAATGTACCAAATCTCCCAGCGGCAAAATCACAGGCAGCAACTTGAAATCCTGCAGCAAAAGGATAAAAACATTTGGGGAGAGAAAGAATATAGAGGAGCAGCCCACATGTTTCATTCTTGTCCCTTCGCTGCTTCCAGGCCCTGGAGGAACCCAAAAGGCTTCTCCTCCGACCTTCCCTCCACTCACCTCCCAGGAGCCGCTTCCACCCTCCAAGCGGCACAAGAGGCTCCGCCGACGCCATCCCCCTCCCTTGGATGAGCCCCAAATCCTCTCTAGAAATACAATACTCTATCGTTTCAACTCGTTCCATCTCCGCCTCTATCCGTCTCTAGACTAGCAGCGCCAGTGCTGTATTCTATTCTCTGCTTTCTAGGTATGAGTGTCGCTCGTTTGTACAGCGCCATCTAGCGACACAAGGTTGAAAATCACACTCGTCCTATCTCAAGTCTACCCTAAAGCGTTTGCAAGAGGCTTTCATGGATTCCGTGGTTCCTTCTGTGCGTTTGACTCCCACCGAGCACAGGAATAGTTTTCGTCCATGACAATGTATGCTAAACCTTTTCATTCAGGTCTCCCAAGAGTTCACTCGCTGTCCCTCTTTCTACAACTAAACCAAAGGAAAGGGGGGGGGGGCGGAGGGGGGAGACAAATATAACAGGCAACCTGAAAGTGAACCTTCCTTGGGGGCTGGTGAAGATTGTTCCCCCCAGATTTACATCGGGTGTGTGGAACGGCAACTCAGCCAGGACTTTTTTTACATGAACTAAACCAGGGGTCAGCAACCTGCGGCTCCAGAGCCACATGTGGCTCTTTGGGCCCTCTGCTGTGGCTCCGTCAGGTGATCCCACAATGGCTGGCCCCACCCCTCGCTCTCTCCTCCCAGTCACTCTAGCCTGGCCTGAGAAGGTAAGGGAGACGGCGTGGGATGGAGAAGCGGCCAGGGCAGATAGAGAGAGGAGGAGAGAGACAGGGAGGGAGGGGAGGAGAGATATGTCAAAAGGGTTTTGTGGTTCCCCGTGTTTTTTAACAACTGGTTCTGCCCTAATGACTGGCTGGGTAGGTGTAGCTGGGAGGGGTGTCATGTGACTGGTGGAAGTGAGTGACATCAAGTTGGCCACGCCCACCCAGGTTTTGTGGCTCCCGGTGTTTTCTTTTCTGTGGGAAATGGGTCCAAATGGCTCTTTGAGTGCTTAAGGTTGCAGACCCCTGAACTAAACCAAGGAAACGCATCTGTGGAGAGAACATAATGTGCCCCCCACAATGTGTGATTTATGAACATGATAAAGGCAACAAACCATAAACAAACGGCAAAGGTGATTGTAAATGGAGATACAACAGAGAATTTTAATATAAAGAAAGGCACAAGAAAAGGATGTCCATTATCTCCTTTACTATTTATATTGACATTGGAAGTGTTAAAATATAAATATTAGGCAAGATAAAGAAATTAAAAGTATGGACATGAAAAAGGAACAGTATAAATTACAGGCATTTGCAGATGACTTGGTTTTTATCCTAGAAGACCCACAAGAAAATGGACTTAACCTAATTAGGAAAATAGAAGAATATGGTGAAGTAGCTGGACTGAAAATAAAGAAAAAACTAAAACAATAGATAAAATTTCACAGACACTCAGAAAAAAGAACTAAGGAGGAAAATAGGTATACAGATAGTCAAAGTTAAATACTTAATTCAATTAACAAGATGCATACCAATTAAAGAAGATAACTATTATAAATTGGAGCAACAAATTAAAACGGATTTAGAGAAATGGAAAAATTTACAATTATCATTGATGGGAAGAGTAGTCACTATAAAAATGAATATTTGGCCAAATTATATTTATTTCAAACAATACCAATAAAGCTGGAAAAATATTTTAAACAAATATAGAAAAGAATATTAAATTATATCTGGCAAGGAAAAAAAAGCAAGGATAAGTTTGAAAATGTTGCAAGATTCTAAAAGTAGGGGTGGTTTTGGCCTACTAGATTGGGGATTGTATTATCAGGCTTCGGTACTTACTTGGGTGAAAGAATGGATAGGTTTGAGGAATAAAAGACTACTGAAATTGGAGGGACATGCTTTTGAAATAGGTTGGCATGCCCTTTTATCGTACGGAAAAAACAAAATACATAGCTATTTCCAAAGACACTATGTTAAGGAATGTACTATTATAAGTTTGGGATAAAATTAAAGAACAACACTATTTGAAAATACCGATCTGGCTTTCAACAGTGGAGGCATTGATTTATCCAAATGTAGACAGAGAATATTATCAGATATAAAAGTATTTTAAATTAAGAAGGGGAACTTAAAACTAAACAGGAAATGAATGATCAAGGGATTGAGATAACATGGTGGTCATATGTGCAGATAGAATCTAGATATGAAAAGGATGTTAAAACGTATGGTTTAAGTAAAGAATTAACAGAATTAGATCAGATATTAACACAGACAGATGAAAAATTAAAAAAAATATATAACTATTGTTAAATTGAAGATGAAGATGAACAAGTAAAAGAGACAATGATAGTATGGGCTATGAATTGGCCACTCGAGCAATGTCAGAAATTATGGAATAGAAACTATAAATTAACAATGTCTACTGCATGCACAGAAAATCTTTATAAAAGGTTTTATAGATGGCATTTTCTGCCCTCAAGTATAGCAAAGATGTTTAAGAATAAATCTGCAAAATGTTGGAAATGTCTTCAGATACCTGGTTCATACTAGCATATTTGGTGGACATGTCAAAAAGCAAAAAAAGATTGGACTAAAATACCGTATTTTTCTGAGTATAAGACGCACCTACCTTTTTTGTTTTGTTTTTTTTCTAAAAAGTTTTTTTTATTTTTTAGACAAACACACATACAAACATACAATGTATTTTCTTTGAATAGAATATTTGGCCGGTTCACAAATTTAAACAGTGTTTAGTCATTTCAATTAAATTTACAATTTCTATATTTCCTTTTTGCCATATTTATTCCTCATCTATTTTTTTAAAAAAACAATATTACCCTTCATCCTCATCTCTAATCTTAATCAAATTCAATTTTCCCTTCTATTCTATATTATACCCCTTCCCATTGTCATTTATTTATTATTTAATTTAATTTAATTTAATTTAATTTAATTTAATTTATATACCGCCCTACTCCCGAAGGATTCAGGGCGGTGAGCAGCCAAAAGATAAAATACACATAGTACAAACATTAAAAAACCATTTAAAAATACATTAAATACTTTGGCCCAGAACAAATTTAAAACACCTCAATTTATAAAACAAATTTAAAAGCAATTAAAAGGGAAGTTAGGCCAGACCAGCCTGCTGGAATAAGAATGTTTTGAGGGCATGGCAGAAAGTGCACAAATCCGGGATCCTCTGTATCTCCGGGGGGAGCTCGTTCCAGATGGCATCCATCCTCACATTGGTTAATTATGTAATATTACAATTGTTTAATACAAATTCAACATTTTAATATGTCAATGTTATATAACTATCTTTTTTTGTATATTAATCAATATGAACATGAATATTCCAATTATTTCCATGCAATCCAATTTCTTACAAATCAATTAATTACTGTATATTTACCAATAATAATAAACCAAATAATTTCCCCCAAATATTCCTCCAAACCACAACTTAACCATTTGTTTCAACACAAAATACAATTAATAGTATCTCAATTATTACAATTCCCTAGTTAAATAGAGCTTTCGCCTTATGTTGCTCATTTTCACATCTTAAAACTCTCCTAATAACCCAAATAGTTTTGCCCATATAATCCTCCAAATCACAACTTAATCATTTCTACTTTCATCACTATGTATAATGAAAAATATTTCAATGTTACAATTTCCCTAATTAAATTTTAAATTTTAAAAATGTTCTGTTATCCAAGCTACAACTTAATCCTTTTTACTTTCACCACCATATACCATTAAAGGTATTTCAATTGTTACAGTTTATACTTATTCATATTTCTAAAAAAAATAAAAACTTATCATTATCTAGATTTCAAAACTACAAAGACAAATATTCCAATTATTATTCATTTTTACAATCATGATTTCCATTTCTTACTATTCATATTTCAATTCTAAATATGTATAACATCTTTCTCTTTCATTTCTTTTTCTCCCTTCCCATTTTAATTTTTGCCTTTTTCTTTCTCCTTTTTTTCTTTTGTGTTTTAAAATCTTGAACTCTCCTCTTTTGCCCTAAATTTCCCATTGTTTGCACCTACCTTTTTTAGTGAGGAAAAAGAAGAAAAAGAAATCTCCCTCTGCCTCATTTTGCCACGTTACAGAAAACAACCTGCTTTACTTTCATTTTCGTTTTCAGCATAGCTTGATTAGCACAAGGGAAAAAAAAATCTGCTCCAGCAATTTACCTCCTTGGAGCAAGCAGCAGAGCTCTGAACAAAACAGCTGAGAGCAAATCAGCTGAGAGTCAGGAGGCCGCTCTAATCAACTTGTGCTAATTAAGCTGTGCTGAAGCTGAAAGGAACTGTTTTTTCTTGCTGTTTGCTTGCAAGGAGGTAACTGCTGTGAGGCACAGGCCAAAGGATAGGGGCCAGTGGGTGGGTGGGGCTACATTTGGTGTATAAGATGCACCTAAATTTTTACCCCCTTTTAGGAGGGAAAAAACTGCGTCTTATACTCCGAAAAATACGGTACATACATGGTTGGAAAAAATGAAAAAATGAACCCAAAGAGCCCGACTTGCTCCCGGCTTCTCCTCCGACCTTCCCTCCACTCACCTCCCAGGATCCGCTTCCACCCTCCAAGCCGCTCAAGAGGCTCCGCCGACGCCATTATTCTCCCGTCGGTGACCCGGAAGTTCCTCTGCCCTACACATCTCCACTTCCTGTCTAGGAATCTACTACTCTATCATTTCAACCCATTCAATCTCAGCCTCTCCCCCTTCCGTAGAATAGCTCAGTCGCCGCTGTATCGAGTGTTGTTTCGCCATCTAGCGACATAAAGAGGAAGAACACGCTAGTTATGCCCTAAGGCGTTTGAAGATGTTCTCATTCATTCCGTGCTTCGTTAAGTGCCCTCCACTCACCTCCCAGGAGCCGCTTCGACTGTCGAAACAGCACAAGACGGTCCGCCGACACTATCCTCCTCCCGTGGATGAGCCGGAAGAGGAACTTCCTCTGCCCTTCGCCTCCTCTCCTCCACATCCTCTCTAGGAATTCAATAGTCCTACCGTTTCAACTCGTTGCAGCCCAGCCTCTCTGACTTTCCTCGAATAGCTCTGTCGCCCTTGCACACTTACCTGCATTTTACGCGCCAGGGTTGCTTTCCTGTAGCGCGCCCTCTAGCGACATAACGCAGAAGAGCAAGCATTGATTCAGTGCTTCCTTAAATACCATCAATTCCTATTTGACTCCCATAGATTTTCTCCCTGAGGCTCCATCCCAAAACCTTTTCTTTCAGGTCCCCCAAGAAGGCATCCATTGTCCCTGGAGCTGAGCCTGAAGCTTCTTTTGCCAGAAGCGGCAACTTAATCAAAGGAAAGCGCCCTTTTGGGGGTGGGTGGGGGGCTAGAAATGTTGTGGAAATGGGAAAAGAGAAAATGCAGTGTCCTGGGGTCATGTGATCACCTTTTGTGACTTGAGCTGGTGCATAAACTGGGGGCCCTCCTGCACTCACACCTCCTGCTTGAGGCCATGGCTGGGAAGGGGCTTTGCAGATTCATCTGGTGCATCGTTACCTTTCCTGGACCGGGAGGCCTTGCACATGGGTTACTCATTCCTTGGTCACCTCCTGTTTGGATTACTACCCTGAGTCCCCCAGAAACTTCAACTGATCCAGAACGCAACAGCCCACACAGTAATGGGAGTCCCTAGATTGCTCATGTAACATCTTTGTTGTGTGAGCTGCACTGGATTCTTTTAAGATGCAATTGAAGATGCTGGTCATCACATTTACAGTTATTTTGTTATTATAACAATAGCACTTATTATATACCACCCACAGTGCTGTAGAGCATTCTTGGTTTAGTGTCAGAATATTGTCCCCAAAAATATGGGTCCCCATTTTACCGATCTCAGAAGAATGGAAGAGTGAGTCCATCTCGATACCCGTCAGGATTGGGGCAGTCAGCCAGCAATATTGCATTCTAACTACTGAGCCCACAGGGCACCTATCACTACTGTCCCACCTTTATTATTCTTGCATCCGTCTGTCCTACCAGGTCAGGTAAGGTGGCCATGCTCCCCTAACCCCTTCCTTTAAAGATTGCCATGTGATAGGAGCTAAGAAGTGAGCCTTTTCCGTTGCAGACTCTTCCCTATGAAACATTCTTCCCCCTGAAGTTTGGCAGGCCTTTATCCTCCTAGTCTTCCGTAAAACAAGGAAGATCTAGCTGTTCCCCTAAGCACTGGGATAAGAGATGCCTGCACATCAGAAGCTTGATTTGGTATCTGGTTTTTGGTTATACGTATTTGGCTTTTATACAATTTTAAGTCAATTATTGATTGGAACCGGCCAGTGTTTGTTATAACATGGTTACATAAATATTTTAAATAAATCAGAGGAAAAAAAAGATGAATCCCAAAAATGGCTGCACTTTGGCTGTCCTTGTGCAACTTGCTTGAGGCACTCTACATATTTAATTATCCAATTAGTACATGTTAAATGTGGATGTTTTGCATTTTGCAATATATGGTGTTTACTGGGTTTTGTATTAAGATTTTATTGCTGTAAACTGTCTGGAATCAACATTACTTGGGCTGCCATATACATTTTCAGGCTAAGTAAAAATACCGAACAGAATAGAATAACAGAGTTGGAAGGGATCGTGGAGGTCTAGTCCAACCTTCTGCTCAAGCAGGAGACCCTATACTATTGTAGTATATACATACATACATACATACATTCTACATGTTCTACAGAAATAAGTAGAATTAAGTCAAGGCGGCAAACATACCTAACAGAGCTCCAAACTCGCTTTCTCTGGCCCAGCAATCGCAGATCCCTCGACTCTGTGAAAGGGACCTACTGAACTGGGCCAAAAAAAGGAATATCAGATGAGAAAGAGAAAGGAAAGAAAAAGGTAGAAGAAAGAAAAAGGAAGCTCAGATGGGATAAGAGAAAGGAAAGAAAAAGGTAGAAGAAAGGAAGCCGAAATCAAAGGCTCGTAGGCTAAAACGTATGAAGAACAGTTACAAGAATTGGACATGGCTAGTCTAGTGCAGACAAGAACCAGGTGTGACATGAAAGCAGTCTTTCAATATTTGAGAGGCTGTCACAAAGGGAGGAGGAAACAATTTTTCAAAGCACCCAAAGGCAGTGTGGGTGCACACTGATCAAGGAAAAATTCAAACTAGAAATAAGGAAAATGTTAAGACAGTCAGAACAATCAACCAATGGAACAGCTTGCCTTAAAGAGTTATGAGTGTGAACTTCGTGTGAAACCCTATCTGCAATCTGGGTAGTTGAAGGGTTACTCCCCTATGTGTAAACTTACATGCTTTATAAGGCTAGACCTATAACTGAAATCTTTCCCACAATCAGGACATTCGTAAGGTTTCTCTCCTGTGTGAGTCCTCCAGTGTCTCATCAAATGGGAATTCCGATTGAAAGTTTTCCCACATTCAAGACACTCATATGGTTTTTCTCCTGTGTGAGTTTTCCGGTGTCTCACCAAGTAGGAATTTTGACTGAAACCTTTCCCACAATCTGGGCACTGATATGGTTTTTCTCCTGTGTGGGTCCTCCGGTGTCTCACCAGGTAGGAATTCAGACTGAAACTTTTCCCACAATCACTACATTTATACGGTTTCTCTCCTGTATGTGTCATCTGGTGTTCCACCAGGTGGGAATTCTGACTGAAACTTTTCCCACAAACAGGACATTCAAAGAGTTTCTCCCCTGTGTGAGTCCTCTTGTGTTTCACCAGATTGGAATGCATGCTAAATCTTTTTCCACAATACAGACAATCATATGGTTTCTCTCCCGTGTGAGTCGTCCAGTGCTTCCCCAGGTCAGACTTGCAACTAAAACCTTTCCCACATTTTGAACACTCATACGGTTTTTCTCCTGTGTGAGTCCTCTGGTGGATAACCAGGTGGGAATTCTGACTGAATCCTTTCCCACAATCCAGACACTGATATGGCTTTTCTCCTGTGTGTGTTCTCTGGTGTATCACCAAATTGGAATTCTGACTGAAACTTTTCCCACAATACAGACACTCGTATGGTTTCTCTCCAGTGTGTGTCTTCTGGTGCTTCACCAGTTCAGACTTACAACTGAAACCTTTCTCACATTCTGAACACTCATACGGTTTCAGTCCTGTGTGAGTCCTCTGGTGAATCACCAAGTTGGAATTCTGCTTGAAACATTTGCCACAATCCAGACACTGATACTGTTTGTTCCCTGTGTGTGTTCTCTGATGCACCACCAGGTGAGAATTCCATCTAAATCTTTTCCCACAATCTAGGCACTCATATGGTTTTTCTCCTGTGTGAATACTCTGATGTTCCACCAGATGGGAATTCTGCCTGAAACTTTTCCCACAATACAGACACTCATAGGGCTTTTCACCTGTGTGAGTCCTCCTATGATTCATCAGGTTGGAATTATCTTGGAAACATTTCCCACAATCCAAACATTCATACGGTTTTTCTCCTGTGTGAGTCCTCCGATGTCTCACCAGATTGGAATTCTGTCTGAAACATTTCCCACAGTCTGCACATTCATATGGTTTCTCTCCTGTGTGAGTCCTCTGGTGTATCTCCAGATTGGAATTCTGACTGAAACTTTTCCCACAATCAGGACATTCAAAGGGTTTCTCCCCAGTATGAGTCCTCTGGTGTCTCACCAGATTGCAATGCATGCTAAATCTTTTGCCACATTGGAAGCACTGATAGAGCTTCTCTCCGGTATGGGTCCTTCCATGAATCACAAGGAAGCTTTTCCGAGTAAAGCTTTTGCCACACTCCAAACATTTGTATGGCTTTTCATTGGGTGTATCCTCTCCTGCATAATCAGCTGTGTTCGCTGTGATCTGCAATCTATGTTTGTCCCACATTAGGCAGTCCGTTGGGTTTTTCTAACTGATATTCTTGGATTCTTGAGGTGAAAAATATTTCTGGTCTCTTACCTGGTGTTTGTTTGGTTCAAGCCACTCTTTCCTTCCTCAAAGGCCGGCCAGTTTTGGTTAACCACAGAACATATTTTTTCCCACTCATTTCCAGGTATTCTCCATTTTTTCTTTATTTAGAAATTATCCTCCTTGACTTTTCATGTAATGTTTTCTTCAGTTCCATATATTCTAATTTTTCCAGTTCAAAACTTTTTTCTTGCTTTTCTTTCCCTTGTCTCTCATCTGCTGAGGAAGAAGAGCTTTTCCACTTTGCAGAGGAATCAAAAAAGATTTTTGTATTTTAATGCTGCTTCTCATTCTCTGTTGTCCATAGTGGTCTTCTTGGCATCCTCTCTCTCTGTAAGATTCATATAAATGGGTTAGTTTCAGTATTCATTAAAAAATGGCTGCAGGACATATGGAAGCAGCAAAAAAACATTCCATATATTAGCATGAAAAAATAAACATCAAAATTCTATTTTAGACTCTAATATTACTTATGATTGATTTAGCATATAGAAAACTAGCAAGATCCAAGTTCAAATATCAACTCTATCATAAGCACCCATTTTGCCCATGAAACTCCTTGCTTGCCAGGAAAAAAACATGTCAATAACAGAAATCAAGTGTTATGTGAAGGCTGAAGGAGATGATCGGTTACCAATTATGAAAAATATATAAAATATTTCTTTAAATGTCCCAAATCAGGCAGCAATTTTAAATTGTGCATTCATCTTAATGGATTATTCATCTTATTGTTGTTTTAAAAATGGCTGCGGAACATGTGAAAGCAGCAAGAAAACACAGTGTGTATTCATGAAAAAAGAAATACCAAAATTCTGGTTTCATCTCTAAAATTAATTATGATTCATTTGGGACATAGATGACTAGCAAGATCCAAGCTCAAATATGGACTCAATCATAAGGCCCTCTTTTCCGCTCGGGTAAATCAGTCATACATGCACGCATATGAGCACATAAATACTAACCTATCAATTTATGTATGTAGACAATATATGTGTATTTCAGTTTGCAAAATGTCCCAGAAGTGCATTGAGTCTATTTGGTTGATCTAAATTTAGAAATGTGGGGACACTAATAGACGAAATGATGCCCAAATCCTCTGCAAGATTTAAAGCCTCTGTTTTGCTCATAAAAAGCAACATTTCAATAAAATCACAAGGAATCAAGTGTTAGGTGTAGGATGAGGGAACTGGGCGGTTAAGAAATGTGAAAAATATATAAAGATTTCTTTAAATCTCCCATATCTGCCATCTCCGAGGAGAAAACCACAGGCAGAAGTTTTAAATCGTGCAGAGGAATAAAATTTAGGAAAGGAAAGAATATGCAGCAGTAGCCTGCATGTTTCACCCTCGTTGCTTCCTCTGCTTCATACTCCGTGGAGGAACCCAAAGGGCCCGACTTGCTCCCGGCTTCTCCTCCGACCTTCCCTCCACTCACCTCCCAGGAGCCTCTTCCACCCTCCAAGCAGCACAAGAGGCTCCGCCGACGCCATTATCCTCCCGTAGGTGACCCGGAAGAGGAAGTTCCTCTGGCCTTCGCCTCCTCCCTTCCATATCCTCTCTAGCAAAATAGTTCTCTATCGTTTCAACTCGTTGAATCTCAGCCTGTCTCCCTTCCTTGAATAACTGCTGCAGCTATACAGTACCTGCTTTCTAGGCGCCAATATTGCTTCTCTGTAGATCGCCATCTAGCGACATAAAGCGGAAGAACATGCTTGTTCTACCCTAAGGCGTTTGAAGATGTTCTCTTTGATTCCGTGCTTCTTTAAGTGCCATCAAGTCCTATTTAACAGATTAACAGAGTTGGAAGGGACCTTGCAGGTCATCGAGTCCAACCCCCTGCCCAAGCAGGAGATCCTCCCAAGGAACTCATCGATAACTTTTCTCCCTGAGGATCCACCCCCAAACTTTTCTTTCACATCCCCCATTGTACCTGGAGCTGAGCCTGAACTTCGTTTGCCAGAAGCGGCAACTAAACCAAAGGCTCCCTTTTGGGGGTAGGTGGGGGGATAGAAATGAAGTGCACATAGGAAAATTCAGAGTGCATCCCACCTTGTTTTCCGATAGCTTTTCTTCTTGGGGTGTGTCGGATAACTCCTCAAAACCTGCCTCTGCAACTTAGAGAACCTGTAAGACTGAAGCTTGACTCCTTATCTCTTCTGTGAATTTAGTTTATTTTACTTTCCTTGTTCAGCTAACCAGCATGGTATATCCTATTGGTGCCCCATCCCTTCTTAGCAACGGAAAGTCTGGCACCAATTCCTATGGGGATTCTAAGTCAGCCAGGTCGATATCAATGGCTTTCCAGAAAAATTAAAGGAAGCATTTCGCTTCAATTTGAGCTGCGGACAACAGAGACTCACCTCCAACAGTAAAGGAACACAGGACCAAAACCATCCTGCAGCCACGAAGGCTCCACACCTATTTCCACTACTCACGTGACCCTGAGGACACAGATAAACCTCCAGGCGGCCTCAAAGCCTCTCTGAAAGAATGCAAATGGCAAGCTGTCTGCAAAGGACTAGGACTCCTTCCATCCCCCACCATCCAGTCAGAGCTGAAGAAGCTTCTTGGATGAGAAGCGAAACATCTTCAAAGTAAAACCAGAAAGTCCAGTTGCCTCCTGATAAAGTAGTTCTAGCACTAACTGCTGTTACAAACTGACTACCACCCATATTTCTTTTCCATATCAGGAGGGCTGGAAGAACAATTTCTCCTCTTTTGGACAGTTGCCATCCTGGCAGGCTATATACCCTCAACAGCAGTTTTCTACGCATAATAAAATCATGAGAGATTTTCCTGGCAGGGCAGTTCAAGGCATTGCTGCAGATTCAGATCTTGTCTAATGGCAGCTGAAGAGGGCAATGAAAGATTGGCAGCTTGGGACTACAACTCACTCTCTGCTTGCAGTTCTGACTTTGCCACCCAGTGAAAGGGCTGTGTAGGAGGAAGACACCCCGGCCCTTTTCAGTCTGCTGGGGAACAATGGTGGGGAATGCAATGATGAGGGAGTATGTCAAATGTCAAATCTCTAGGTTTTGTATTTTGCTATTTGCCATATATGGGGTTTATTGGTTTCTGTATTAAGGTTTTATTGTTATAAGCAGTCTGGAGTCATGTTGAGTTGGGCTGCCATACATAATTTCTTCATAAATAAAAATACATACATACATACATATATACATATCTATATCCCGCCTTTATTATATGTAGAATTAACTCAAGGTGACAAAATATACCTAATAAGATCTAAGCGCCTTTTCTCTGGCCCAGCATGGCAATTCCCGTCGACACTATGAAAGGGAACCACCACACAACACCAGAGAAAAATAGCTCAGATCTCCTCCCTCATGTTTGATACTAAGACACGTTTGACTAAAAAGAATAAGGCAGAAATTAAATGGTTAATTTATCAACTGGGCTTCCAAAGAGAGAAGAGAAACCAAATTCAAGATTCCTCTACACACATCAAATTTTGCTTCATATGGAATTTCTTGTGTGCGGTAAGAAAGGAATTTTCTGTAAAACACTGCCCACAATCTGGGCACTTGAATGGTTTCTCCCCTGTATGTAACCTTACATGATTTATAAGGCTAGATCTAATACTGAAATCTTTCCCACAATCTGGACACTCATAAGGTTTCTCCCCAGTGTGAGTCCTCCAGTGTATCACCAAGCCGGAATTCCGAATGAAACTTTTCCCACATTCAGGACACTCATATGGTTTTTCACC
The DNA here is from genome assembly GCA_022577455.1 of Arizona elegans. NCBI lineage: Eukaryota > Metazoa > Chordata > Lepidosauria > Squamata > Colubridae > Arizona > Arizona elegans. Next base: position 4,897,286 of record JAKOOJ010000012.1, on the reverse strand, counting down.
TGTGTGAATTCTCTGGTGTTTAACCAGATAGGAATTTTGACTGAAACCTTTCCCACAAAATAGACACTCATATGGTTTCTCTCCCGTGTGAGACCTCTGGTGTAACATCAGATGAGAATTCTGACTGAAACTTTTTCCACAATCCAAACAGTCATAGAGTTTCTCTCCTGTGTGAATCCTCTGGTGTATCACCAAGTCAGAATTTCGAATGAAACTTTTCCCACACTCGAGACACTCATATGGTTTTTCTCCTGTGTGAGTCCTCTGGTGTATCACTAGGGTAGAATTCCAATTGAAACTTTTCCCACAATCCAGACACTGATATGGTTTGTCCCCTGTGTGAGATCTCTGGTGCACTACCAGGTGGGAATTCCGATAAAAACCTTTTCCACAATCTGGACACTTATATGGTTTTTCTCCTGTGTGAGTCCTGCGGTGTTGCACAAGGTGGGAATTTCGAATGAAAGTTTTCCCACACTCCAGATACTCATACGGCTTTTCTCCTGTGTGAATCCTCTGGTGTATCACCAGATCAGAATTCCAATTGAAACCTTTTCCACAATCAGGACATTCAAATGGTTTCTCTCCCGTGTGAGTCCTCTGGTGCATGAGCAGTTTGGAATTCCTACTAAAAAGTTTCCCACAATCCAGACACTCATATGGTATCTCTCCAGTGTGAGTCCTCTGGTGTATCACCAGGTTGGCATTCTGAGTGAAACTTTTCCCACAATCCGGACACTCATATGGTTTCTCTCCTGTGTGAGTCCTCTGGTGTATCACCAGCTTGGAATTCTGCTTGAAACTTTTCCCACAATCAGGACACTCATATGGCTTCTCTCCCGTGTGAGTCCTCTGGTGTATCACCAACTTGGAATTCTGCTGGAACCTTTTCCCACAATCGGGACACTCATATGGTTTCTCTCCTGTGTGACTCCTCTGGTGTTCCACCAGGTGGGAATTCCGACTGAAACTTTTCCCACAATTCGGACACTCATATGGTTTTTCTCCAGTGTGAGTCCTCTGGTGTACTTCCAACTCGGAATTCCAATTGAAACCTTTCCCACAATCTGGACACTTATATGGTTTGTCTCCCGTGTGAGTCCTCTGGTGTATCACAAGCTTAGAATTCTGCTGGAAACTTTTCCCACAATCGGGACACTCATATGGTTTTTCTCCAGTGTGAGTCCTCCGGTGTATCACCAGGTTTGAATTCTGACTGAACCTTTTCCCACAATCTGGACAGTCATATGGTTTCTCTCCAGTGTGAATTCTCTGGTGTATCACCAGCTTGGAATTATGCAGAAAACGTTTCCCACAATCCAAACACTCATATGGTTTCTCCCCAGTGTCAGTGCTTTTGTGTATCAGCAGATTGGTGTGCATGCTAAATCTTTTCTCAGAGGGGGAGTGCTGGTAGAGTTTCTCTTCGGTATGGGTCCTTCCACAAATGACGAGATACCTGTTCTGAGTAGAGCTTCCGTAGCACTCCAAACATTTATATGGCTTTTCACAGGATAGTTCGACTTATGCATCAATCAGATATGATCTGCAAAATTTATGTTTGTTTTTTCCAAAATAGGCAGCCTGTGGGGATTTTCCAACACTGATACTTTTGGATTCCTGAGGCGGGGAAAAATATTTCTGATCTCCTGCCTGGTAGTTGTTTGGTTCAAGCCATTTTTTCCTTCCTTAAAGGCTTTAATTATTTCCTGCCAGTTTTGGCTATACATGGAACCTTTTCCTTCCTACTGAGTTCAGGTTGTTCCTCACTTTTTCATTATTTAAATATTATCCTCCTTGATTTCTCATTTAATGTTTTTTCCATTTCCATTTCCTTTATTTTTTCCAGCTTGAAACTTTGTTCTTGTTATTCTTTCCCTCTTCTCTCATCTGCTGAGGAAGATTTCCAGGTGAATTGGAAAATATTTTGAATGATGGCTTATTTTGCACTTTAATGATGCTTCTCATTCTCTGTTGTCCAGAGTGCTCTTCTTCGCACCCTCTCTCTCTCTGTAAAATTAATATAAATAGGTTAGTTTCATTATTGTTTAAAAATGGCTGCAGCACATGTGAAAGCAGCAAAAACAAAAAAAAATCATCCCCATCTCATATATTAGCATGAAAAAACAAACACTAAAATTCTATTTTAATCTCTAATATTAATTATGATTGATTTGGCATAGAGAAGCCTAACAAGATCCAAGTTCAAATATCGACACCATTATAAAATTCTCTTTTTCAATCAGTCAATCAATCAGAGTAGAATTGAAAGAAACCTTGGTGGTCTTCTAGTCCAACTTCCTCCTCAAGCAGATGTATGGTATAATATTACACTTAAATTTTTGATTTGGATAAATACACTCAGGTATGCAGGCATATGAGTACAGAAACACACACACACACACATTGTTATGTAGACAATGTATGCGTATCTCGGTGTGGAAATTGTCCCAAAGTGCATTCGCTCAAATTGTTTTATCTGGGTTAGAAAGGGGGGGAGGGGTCACTAATAGATGAAATTAGTGTCTCCTAATTCCTATTCAAGATCTAAAGCCTCCGTTTTGCCCATGAAGCTCCTCGCTTGCCAGGAAAACCATATGCCAATAAAATCAGAAGAAATCAACGTGAAAGCTGATACTTAAGATGGGAGTTTGAGAAATATGAAATAAATATATTATTTTTAAATCTCCCAGCAGAAGAATAAAATTTGGGAAAGGAAAGAATATGCAGCAGCAGCCAACAGGATTCACCCTCGTTGCTTCCTCTGCTTCATACACCGTGCAGGAACCCAAAGGGCCGGACTTTCCCCCGGCTTCTCCTCCGACCTTCCCTCCACTCACCTCCCAGGAGCCTCTTCGACCCCTTGAAACAGCACAAAAGGATCCGCCGACGCCATTATCCTCCCTTGCCTGAGCCGGAAGAGGAAGTCCCTCTGCCCTTCGCCTCCTCGTCTCTGTGTACATCCGCTCTAGCAATCTACTACTCTATGATTTCAACCCGTTCAATCTCAGCCTCTCCGCCTTCCGTAGAATAGCTCAGCCGTCGATGTACCGAGCTTTGTTTTCCCTGTAGCGCGCCATCTAGCGACATAAGGCGGAAGGACACGCTCGTTGTACCCTAAGGCGTTTGAAGATGTTCTCATTGATTCCGTGCTTCCTTGTGTGCTATCAAGTCCTATTCGACTCCCATCGAGTTCATCGGTAGCTTTTCTCCCTGAGGCTCCACCCCAAACCTTTTCTTTCAGGTCCCCCAAGAGGGTATTCATTACCCTTGCCAGGTGTCCACTATTTGAGCGGACAGTCCGCTTTTTTCACATTATGTTCACTATTTTTTTCACAAAAATGTGGACATTTTTTTTATTGAAAAGCTTTATGATGAAATGGTACGTAATCTAAAGCTGTACAGTCTAAGAGATAGGAGAATCGCATTTTGTCTTTTTTTTCATAAGTTAGAATGAGACAAAGATCGAATATCCATTGAACTCGATTCTCCGAAAAAATTAATGATGAGATTAAAATAAAAATATATTATAAAATTATGTACAGTTCACATTTTTAAAATGTATTGTAGCTTGTGTCGACTGACCTAAAATGGCGTCGAGTGATGAGAGTGACAAGGCGAGATTTCGAATTCTTTAAAACGAAAGAGAGGAGTGTGCAAATACACCAAAGACTGGGAAGCTACTTTTGCATGGATTACCAACAACGAATTGTAATTTTTTATTTTACTACTTAACCCCCCCCCCCCCCCCGCTTGTCCGCTATTTTTTGGAAGCAGACCTGGCAACCCTAGTATTCATTGTCCCTGGAGCTGAACCCGAAGCTTCGTCTGCGAGAAGGGGCAACAAAATCAAAGGAAAGCGACCTTTTTTGGGTGGGAGTTCTAGAAATGACGTGCAAATAGGAAAAGAGAAAGTGCACCTCTCTTGGTTCCAGCCACTTTTTCCTGGGGGGTGAGGAGTGTGCAGGATAATTCCTGAAAACTTCGCTTCTGCAAAGTAGCAAACCTGTTAACACTGTTGCTTGTCTCTTTTGGGATTTTATTTTCTCTTCCCTCCCAATTTAATTATTAAGCTTGGTATTTCTTATTGGTGCTTAGCAATGGATATTCCAGGGCCAATTGGTGTTGCAACCTGAGAACCACCCATATTCCTTTTCCAAGCTCAAGAGAGGGCTGGGAGAGCCATTCCCCTCCCTTCTGAACAGTTAGCATCCTGGCCGGCTTTATGCCTTTAACAAGCAATTTGTAATGCATAAGAAAATCATGAGAGGTTTTCCTGGCAGGGCAGTTCAAGGCATTGCTGCAGATTAAGATAATTTATATGTTCATCTTTAGAGGGCAATGAAAGGTTGGCAGCCTAGGACTTCAACTCACCCTCTGCTTCCATCTCTGACTTTGCCACCCGGAGAAAGCGCTGTGCAGTAGCAAAGACACCTGGGACATTCTCAGTCTTGAGTTCAGACAGGGTGGTGCTGCTACCATGTTTCCCCAAAAATAAGACCCTGTCTTATATTTTTTTGAACCCTGAAATAAGTTCTTGGCCTTATTGCCACCCGCTCAAAAGCCCAATTGGTCTTATTATCGGAATGTTTTATTTTGGGAAAACAGGATATTAGATTGGCGATTTTCTAGTCACGTTTTATTATAGAGCTCTACCTAGTGACGTAAGGCTGAAAATAGGCTCAGTATTTCTATCTGATGTTTTTAAGATTTTTTAATGAAATCTTTAAAAGTGCCATTTTCCACTTTTAACCACTACACCCATAACTTTTCTCCAGGACGATCTAGCCCTAATCTGGGGTCTAGTAGGGAAGCCCTTATCGTCACTGCAACTGAGCCAGGAGCTTCTTTTACAGGAACTAAAAGGGAAAGCATTCATGGGGGAACACAATGTGTCATCAGACAAGAAAGTGCATCTCCCTTGTGGATCACTCAAGACTATTCCAGTCAGTTTTTCATCTTGGGGGTGCAGGATAACTTCCGCAAACTACCTTTGCAACTGAGAGAAGCTTGAAGAGTGAAGCTAGACCCTACTTACCTTCACAAGATTAGCCAGATGCTGCATCATCAAAGTTGGTAAAGGTCTTGTTTGTATGTGCAGCTTTAAAATGATTGCCAGCTTCATCCCATTAATAGAACAAAATACGGGACAAAACCTTGAAGGGCCCACCCACATCGCTTCCAAAAACACCTAGACAGGAGATATTATTTTTCCATCTGCATTATTGCTAGTAAATCTCACTAGAACGCAGAATTCCTCTGAGAAGCTTTCCTAATTTCCAGAGGAATTAAGATTCCAGCATTGAATGTACCCAGGCAGCTTTGGGGAAAAATTTGGCGGGTGCTAGTTTATAGAAAGCTGATCTAAAGCATCCTGTGCTTTAGTTGTTGGCTCTGTCGCCCTCCAAACCTCTCCACATAGCAAAATTTTATGACTCATTTCCTTTGGCTCCCAAGGATTTAGGAGATGGAAGCATCAGCAAGCCAGAGGCTCCAGGCTAACTTCATTCCTGGCCAGGGCTGCGTCCAGGATTTTAACTCTGCAAATTACCAAGTGTTTCTGTAATTTCCTTAGCACAGGAATCTCCATTAAGTCAAAGTGAGTGAGACACTTACACAGCAGAACCTAGAAAAAGGGAGCTCAGAATGGGGCTGTCTGTATTTGCTAAACAAAATTAATACCTTTTTCAAAGAAACGTTTGAAAGCATTGTAAAAAGAATGGCAGGATGCACGAACACACAAAAATGTTTCGGCTTGAAACACATTTTTAAATTAGAAATTTAATATTCAAAACACACAAAACAATAGGATATAAGTAATAAACAAGAAATTGGGAAAAATACCTCACAGTTAAAATCCCTCCTTTTTTCTATCAAATAATTCTTATACACATTCCTGTTTGGGAATCGTGTTCCCTCAGCTAACCAGAAGAAACCCCTTCTTTAAAATGGATCCTGGCCTGAAGTCCATTCCTCAGAGAAATCCAAGCCAACATTTCCCTTCCACATTGTTCACATCTGTGTAGAAGAACAGGGAAATTCTCTGGTATTTCACCAGGCTCAAGGTTGACTCAGCCTTCCGTCCACCCGAGGTGGGTAAAATGAGGCCCCAGATTGTTGGGGGCAATAGGCTAACTCTGTAAACTGTTTAGAGAGGGCTGTAAACACTGTGAAGCATTATATAAGTCTAAGTACGATTGCTATTGCTGGAGCAGATAGAGAGGAAAGATAAGACACATAGAATGTTATAGGAAATGGATGGAGATAGCTATTAACTAGAGGATGGGGAGAGAGGGAGGGAGGGAGTATAGCACTAGGTACATATGGAGGTTAGGATTAGAGAAATGTAGAGGTTCAGAATAGAGAAAGATGGAAAGATAGTTAAAAGTCTATGGAGATTCTCATGCATCCAAGTCACGGTTGTTCCAAAGTGCTTTTTCAAGAGGCAACTGGACTGTTTCTTCTTTGGAGACGTTTTGCTTCTCATTCAAGAAGCTCCTTCAGCTTTGACTGGATGGTGGGGAATGGAATGGTGTGGGAGTCTGCCAAATGTGGAGGCTTTGTATTTTGCTATTTGCTATATATGTGGTTTATTGGTTTCTGTACTAAGGTTTTATTGCTGTAAGTCATCTGGAGTTACATTGGGTTGGGCTGCCATTGTTCTGACCTAGGCTTCCTTAAACAGCAAGCAGCAGAGTCTTAGTCCCGGTAAAACCCCTTTTATTTACACGACTGTGAATTATGTTCATTCACAATCAGCACGGCTTTGCAAACAGTCTTTCAGAGGCATATCTATCAACACGCCTGATCTCAATTGGAAAGCTGCCAGATAACTAATTTCCAACCGCAGGAAAGGCAAAATGTGGCACAGAGCCCCTTAGAGTCACGAACAGAACTTTCCACTTTTCCAAGGACCGACCGAATTCTTTCCTGCAAAAGCCCCCTCCCCATTCGCTCCTCTTTTGTTTCCTATGGGAGGCGCCAATAACCTCCCAGGTATGCTTTACTCCCAAGTTGACCCTGCTTTCTTAGTTCTTCTCCCTAGCAGCTCTGCGCATGTGCACACTAGGAACAGGCTCTAACTCTTCTTCTGACTCACTGCTGTCTTAGCTCCCTCTTCCTCCTATGCAGAGTCCTCACCTAAGCTTTCCCCAGCCCCCAGGATTGGCCCATGTTCCTCCCCAACTTCCTCACTGTCTGACTCTGCTGCCAGCTCCGTAGACCTCGGGCGGGCCACAACAGCCATACACAATTTCTTAATACATACATGCATACATATCTAAATCCTGTTTTTATTATATGTAGAAATAACTCAAGATGGCAAATGTACCTAATAAGATCTAAGAGCCTTTTCTGTGCCCCAGCATGGCAGTTCCCTTCAATGCTGTGAAAAGGAACACCCACACTACTCCAGAGAAAGGTAACTCAGATCTCCTCCCTCATGTTTGATACTAAGACATGTTTGACTAAAAAGAATAAAGCAAGAAATTAAATGGTTAATTTATCAACTGGGCTTCCAAAGAGAGAAGAGAAACCAAATTCAAGATTCCTCTACACACATCAAATTTTGCTTCATATGGAATTTCTTGTGTGCAATAAGAGAGGAATTTTGTGTGAAACACTTCCCACAATCTGGGCACTTGAATGGTTTCTCCCCTGTGTGTAACCTTACATGATTTATAAGGCTAGACCTGATACTGAAAGCTTTTCCACAATCTGGACACTCATACGGTTTCTCCCCTGTGTGAGTCCTCCAGTGTATCATCAAGTCAGAATTCCGACTGAACTTTTTCTCACATTCAGGACACTCATATGGTTTTTCTCCTGTGTGAATTCTCTGGTGTTTAACCAGATAGGAATTCTGACTGAAACCTTTCCCACAAAATAGACACTCAAATGGTTTCTCTCCCGTATGAGACCTCTGGTGTACTAACACATGAGAATTCCGATAGAAACCTTTCCCACAAATTGGACACTTATATGGTTTTTCTCCTGTGTGAGTCTTGCGGTGTTCCACAAGGTGGGAATTTTGAATGAAACTTTTCCCACACTCCAAACACTCATACGGTTTTTCTCCTGTGTGAATCCTCTGGTGTACCACCAGGTCAGAATTGCAATTGAAACCTTTTCCACAATCAGGACATTCAAATGGTTTCTCCCCCTTGTGAGTCCTTTGGTGCATGAGCAGTTTGGAATTCCTACTAAAAAATTTCCCACAATCCTGACACTCATATGGTATCTCTCCGGTATGAATTCTCTGGTGTATTACCAGGTAGGAATTCTGAGTGAATCTTTTCCCACAATCCGGACATTCAAATGGTTTCTCTCCTGTGTGACTCCTCTGATGTATCACAAGCTTGGAATTCTCCTTGAAACTTTTCCCACAGTCCGGACACTCATATGGTTTCTCTCCCGTGTAAGTCCTCTGGTGTACCACCAGCTTGGAATTCTGCTGGAAACGTTTCCCACAATCCGGACACTCATATGGTTTCTCTCCCGTGTGAGTCATCTGGTGTTCCACCAGGTGGGAATTCCGACTGAAACTTTTCCCACAATCTGGACACTCATATGGTTTCTCTCCTGTGTGAGTCCTCCGGTGTCTCACCAGGTAGGAATTCTGACTGAACATTTTCCCACAATCTGGACACTCATATGGTTTCTCTCCTGTGTGAGTCCTCTGGTGTATCACCAGTTTTGAATTATGCAGAAAACTTTTCCCACAATCCAGACACTCATATGGTTTCCCTCCTGTGGGAGTCCTCTGGTGTATCGCCAGATTGGTGTCCATGCTAAATCTTTTGTCACAATGGGAGCACTAGTAGAGTTTCTCTTTGGTATGGGTCCTTCCACGAGTCACGAGAAACCTTTTCTGAGTAAAGCTTTCTGTTGTACGCCAAACATTTGTATGACTTTTCACGGGGTGGTTCAATTTATGCATCAATCAGATGTGATCTGCAATCTGTGTTTTTCCCAAACTAGGTAGTCTGTGGGGATTTTCCAACACTGATATTCTTGGATTCTTGAGTAGACCAACTATGTTTCTGATCCCTTACCTGGTGGTTTTTTGATTCATGCTACTCTTTCCTTCCACAAAGGCTTTCGTTAATGGCTGCCAGTTTTGGCTATCCATGGAATCTTTTTCTTCCCACTGACTTCCAGGTGTTCTTTATTTAGAAATTATCCTCCTTGACTTGTCATGTAATGCTTCCTTGCGTTCCAAATATTCTTTATTTCCAGCTGAAAGCTTTACTTTCATAATTCTCTCCATTGTCTCTAATCAACTGGAGAAGGAGAAAAGTTTTTACACTTTTTGGAGGAAGTGGAAGATTTTAATTGATGGCTTCTTTTGCATTTTAAGGCTGTTTCTCATTGTCTGTTGTCCAGAGTGCTCTTTTTGGCATCCACTTTTTCTGTAAGATTAATATTAATGGGTTAGTTTCATTATTGTTTTAAAATGGCTGCATGATACCCCATATATTACCATGAAAAAACAAAGACCAAAATTCTAGTTTAATCTCTGCCCTTAATTATGATTCATTTGGCATGTAATGGGCTAGCAATCCAATTATCAAGCGAATCACAAAATTATCCTTTCAGCTTGAGTAAATCACACATAGTATGTGTGTGTATTCATAGTATTCAAAGTATTCCGATCCTGTTCACTTCTATCAGTTTTGTTATGCTGTTGATTGATTCTACAATTATCAAAATTCATTTTTTATGTCATAAATTCCACTAATAGTGAGATTATAAAAGCCCAGTCTAGCACAATACCAATTAAGAAGAAAAATAACAGCTCTTAAAAGAAACCAGCATGGCTGCATAAAGAACTCTCTGACAAATTGAAAAACAAAAAGGATAAGTATAAAAAGTGGAAAGTGGGGCAAATAACTAAGGCAGAATACCAGCAAATAGCCTGAGCCTGCAAAAATGAAGTGAGGCAAGCTAAGGCTCACAATGAATAAAGGCTTGCTCATTGACAAAAGTAAAAAACAAAAAGCTTCTTCTAACATGTTAGAAACAAGAAAAAAGTCAAGAAAACAATTGGTCCATTGCTGGGAGAAAGTGGCAAGAAGGTGACAAGCAACAGGGAGAAAGCAGAATTTTTTAACTCGTTTTTTGCATCTGTCTTTACACAAAGGGAAAAACAGCACCACAAAAGACAGATTATGAAGACAAGTTAAAATAGGGAAGAAAATGGTAAGTGAGTACCTGTCTACCCTAGATGAGTTCAAATCACCAGGACCAGAAGGTTCTGAAGGAACTGGCAGATGAGATCTCAGAACCACTGAACTATAGTATATCTTTCAAAGATCCTGGAGCACCGAGGAACTGACATAAGACTGGACAAGAGCTGATGTAGTTCCCATCTTCAAAAAAGGGGAAAAAATAGATCCAGGAAACTACAGACCTATCAGCCTGACCTCAATACCAGGGAAGATTCGGAAAAGATAATCAAGCAACGAATCAGCGAACACCTAAAAGCAAACAAAGTAATAACCAAAAGCCAACATGGGTTGTTAAAAAAAGATCATGCCAGACTAATCTTATGGCATTCTTTGACAAAGTGATAAAATTAGTGGACCACAGGAATGCTGTCAATATAATCTACTTGGACTTCAGTAAAGCATTTGATAAAGTAGACCATAACCTACTACTTGGTAAAATAGAAAAATGTGGGTTAGACAGCATCACCACTAGATAGATTTGTAACTGGCTGACTAACCATACTCAATGTGTAGTCGTCAATGGAACTGCATCTACATGGAGGGAAATATGCAGTGGGGTAACCCAATGCTCTGTGTTAGGCCCAATATTCTTCAACATCTCTGAAGGGACCTGAACGTCTCTGAAGGGACCTGAAAATGGCTGTCCACCGATGGTGGCCATCCAACTGGATTGAGCTTGAGAGAACTTGCAAGAAAATCCCCCAATCCAGGTGTCTTCTCATGTCATACCCCAAAGACTTGTAATAGCTGCCAAAAGTGCTTCAACAAAGTACTGAGTGAAGGATTTGAATACATAGGCCAATGTGGTATTTCAGGGTTTTTTGATTTTAATAAATTTACAGACATTTCTAAAATTCTGTTTTCTGTGAAAACAGTGTTTCTGTTTTCACGTTGTTATTATTGATGTAGATGAATGAGAAAAAATGAATTTCAACAAGTGTAAAATCAGACTGCAAGCGTAATAAAATTGACAGACGTGAAAGGGGTCTGAATATGTCTTCCTATTCACACAGAAATACACTCCTAAGAATTTATTTATGTAAACAGTTATGTGTATTTCAGTCTGCAAAATGCCCCAGAAGTGCATTGACTCAAATTTTTGATCTAATATTAGAGACATGTGGACATTAATAGCCAAGCGCCTTGGTGGCGCAGCAGACTAAAGTGCTGTTAAGTAACACCAGCTGCCTGCAATTACTGCAAGTTCAAATCTCACCAGGCTCAAGGTTGACTCAGCTTTCCATCCTTCCAAGGTAGGTAAAATGAGGACCCGGATTGTGGGGGCAATAAGATGACTTTGTATAAAAAAGAACACCGCTTGGGGGGGCCAAAAGCCCTACTAAGCAGGTATATACAAAAGTATGAAGGCTATTGCTTAACGCATTGTAAGCCGCCCTGAGTCTCCAGAGAAGGGCGGCATATAAATCGAACCAATAAATAGATAGATAGATAGATAGATAGATAGATAGATAGATAGATGAAATGGTGTCCAAATCCTGTGCAAGATTGAAAGCATCTGTTTTGCCCATGAAACTCCTCACTTGCCAAGAAAGCAACATCTCAATAACATCACGAGGAATGAAGTGATAGGTGAAGGTGTGGGAGATGGGTGATTAAGAAATATGAAAAAATACACTGCTCAAAAAAATAAAGGGAACACAAAAATAAGACATCCTAGATCTGAATGAATGAAATATTCGTAGTACAGTATATCAAGGTTTCTTTAAATCTCCCAGCAGAAAATCACAGGCAGCAACTTTAGATCATGCAGCAAAAGGATGAAAACATTTGGGGAGAGAAAGAAAATGCAGCAGGAGCCGATATGTTTCATTCTTGTCCCTTCGCTGCTCCTTCCAGGCCAAGGAGGAACCGAAATGGCCCGACTTGCTCCCGGCTTCTCCTCCGACCTTCCCTCCACTCACCTCCCAGGAGCCTCTTCCACCCTTCAAAAAGCACAACAGTCTCCGCCGACGCCTTCATTCTCCCGTGGGTGACCCGGAAGATGAATTTCCTCTCTCCTCCTCCTCCTCCTCTCTAGCAATCTAATACTCTATGGTTTCAATTGGTTGTAGCTCGGCCTCTCTTTCCGCTGCTGTACTGTATTCTCTGCTTTCTGGGTGATTCTTTGTAGAGCGACATCTAGCGACATAAGGTTGAAAATCACCCTCGTCCTATCTCTAACCCAGGGGCCTCCAACCTTGGCAACCTTTAAGCCTGGCGTATTTCAACTCCCAGAATTCCCCCGCCAGAATTGCAAAGCTGGGAGTTGAAGTCCCCCAGGCTTAAAGGTTGCCAAGGTTGGAGGCCCCTGCTCTAACCCTAAAGTGTTTGCAAGACGTTTCATGGATTCCGTGCTTCCTTCTGTGCCATCAAGTCGTATTCGACTCCCACCGAGCACAGGAATAGCTTTCTATTCTATATGACAATCTATGCTATACCTTTTCTTTCAGGTCTCCCAAGAGTTCACTCATTTTCCCTCTTCCTCCAACTATACCGAAGGAAAGCATCCAAGGGGAGGTGGGGGAATGAAGTATAACAGCCAACCTGAAAGTGAACCTCCCTTGGAGGCTGCTGAAGATTGTTCCACCCAGTTTTTAGCCTGGGGTGGTGGAGCTACAGGAGAACTCATCTAAACCTGCCTTGACAAATGGTTGAAGCCGTTATAGTTAAGCTGTTGAATGGAAGCCTCTAGCCCTAGACTGTCCTTTGGGGTCTGGTAGGGAGGCCCTCATCTTCACTGCAACTGAGCCAGGAGCTTCTTTTGCAGGAACTAAACCAAGGGAAAGCATCTGTGGGGTGAACACAATGCCCCATCAGGCAGGGACAAAGCGCACCTCCCTTATGGATCAGTGGAGACTATCCTAGCCAGTTCTTTCTGTTGAGAAGGGATAACTCCCCAAAACTACCTTTGCAACTGAGGGAAGCTTGAAGAGTGAAGCTTGACCCTACTTAGCTTCACAAGATTAGCCAGGTGCTGCATCATAAAAGTTGATAAAGGTCTTGTTTCAGGGGTGGGTTCTAAATTTTTTTACTACCGGTTCTGTGGGTGTGGTTTATTTTGTGGGTGTGGCTTGGAGGTCATGTGACTAGGTGGGCGCGGCTAGCTGGTCAGAGTCATTTCTGGAAGGTCCTCACACTTATGACCCGACTCATTTGTTTGCTTTTAACACTGATCAGCTGTAGGACGGCCCTTTGAAGCCCCGCGGCAAGAGTTTAAACAGTTTTTTCCCCCTCTAGTCATCAGTTGGGACTCAGGAGGCAGCAATAGATTGGGGGTGGGACCAAATAAAAGGTAAGCATAACGTGGGGGGTGGGGGGGGTGGGGGGGTGGGAAGGCGGGGAGGAAGAACAACCCACCACTGTCTTGTTTGTATCTGCAGCCTTAAACAATTGCCAGCTTCATATCTGCCAGGTTTACCCTCGGTAAGCAACGTGGTTTAACACCTACATGGAACTGCTAGGGGAAGCCATCCATCCTGTGCTATCCAATTATGTACAAGTTGTCCTTGATTTACTTCATTTAGTGACCATTTCCAGTTACAAGGTTATTGAAAAAAGTGATATGACTATTTTTCACACTTAAAGGCCACTGCAGCATTCTAACATGATGAAAATTCAGACTCTGGGCAATTGATTTATCTTTGTGAGCTGCAGTGTCCTGGGGTCATGTGATCCCCTTTGATGACTGAGCAAGTGGACAACTGAGCAAGTGGACAACTCCTAGACTCACAATTCCTGCTTGAGGCTGCCATGGCTGGGGGAGGGGCTTTCAATAGATTCATCTCATTCACCAATTGTGCCCTTTTGTGGACCAGGATGCCTTGCACAGGGGGTCACTCTTCCCTTGGTCACCTTCTTTGAATCTCTGCACTGGACCACTAGAAGACTTCAAATGGTCCAGAACGCAGCAGCGCACACAGTAATAGAGGCCCCTAGATTTCCGATGTCAAATCTTTGTGGTGCGAGCTACACAGGATTTCTTTAAGGTGCAATTCAAGCTCTTCATCTTTAAAGCTATTTATTATATCAATAGGAATCAGACATATAAACCACTTATATACCACTACACTGTGCTTTGTACACTCTTTGTTTACAGTGTCAGCATATTGTCCCCAACAATCTGGGTCCTTATTTTACCGATCTCAGAATGACGGAAGGCTGAGTCAAGCTCGAGGCCTGTCAGGATTGGATTCCAGGCTGTGGGCAGAGTCACCTGGCAATACTGCATTCTAACCAATGACCCAACAGGCACCTGTCATTACTTTCTCACCTTTATTTTTGCATCTATCTGTTCTTCCAGGTCAGATAAGATGGGCATGTTCCTAGCCCCTTGCCTTAAATGTTGCCATCTTATAGGAGGTAGGAAGAGAGCCTTGTCTGTTGCAGCTCCTGCCCCATGAGACATTCTTCCCCCTGAAGTTTGGCAGATTTTTATCCTCCTGATATTCCATAAAGCAAAGGACAACTAGCTTTTCCCCTCAGCACTGGGAGAAGAAGAGAGGACTGCACGTCAGGTGGTGAATTGAAACCAGGTTTTTCTGTTTATGCATTTCGTTTTAATACAGTCTTAAAAGTTAATTATTGATTGGAAACCAGCCAGTTTGTTTTAACATGGGTGGCTACAGAAATGTTAAACAAATCAGAGGAAGAAGAAATGAATGAATGAATGAATGAATGAATGAATGAATGAATAAATGAATTGCTGAGGCTACCCACCTGCAAGTTGCTTGAGGCAAATGAAGGTCTATGTATTTATTTATCAAATTTATAGGCTGCTAATTCTGAGGAGGTTAACTTCTCCAATTTAACTCATTGCAAGTAGAAAGATTACCAGTTTTGAGGAAGAATAGCACACAAAATGAATGTACCGTATTTTTCAGAGTATAAGAACCACTGGAGTATAAGACGCACCTTACTTTTTGGGGAGGAAAACAAGGAAAAAAGTATTCTGAACCAAATTGTGTAGTAATATATTATTTAATAAAATACCAGTATAGCAGAATAATTTTTACAACCATGTATACTTATTATAACCATGTATACTTTTTATAACCATGTACACTTTTTACAACCATGTAAAGTCAAGGGCGGTATTAAGAACCATCATCACTGTCATGAACAAATGAGGAGAGACTTTAAGGTTCAAGCATTCCTCTAATTTTCTAGAAACCTCAAGAATTCATCATCGTCACTGGTATCAGAGTTTAGGAAACTCAGTTGCTCACAATCATTTTCTTCGCTACCTTCATAAATGATATCATCTTCAGTTCCATCTAAGGCATTGCTAAGGCCACATTTTTTGAAGGACTGTGTAACAATTTTGCCCTTGACTGAGTTCCATGATGTTTTTACCCATTCACAAACTTGAGTGACAGTGGGCCTCCTCATTAGTCCAGTGGGTGTCAGATGATGATTACCAGCAGCCATCCATTTGTTCCACTCTTCTCGCATATACACTTTGAATGGCTTGTTGATGGAAACGTCAAGAGGTTGCAACTGGCTGGTAAGACCCCCAGGAATTACAGCTAGATGAGTCTTCACTTCTTTGAATCTTTTCTTTGTGGTTTCACTAATATGTGCTCTAAACTGGTCAAGCACTAACAAAGGAGGTTTTTTCAGAAGCCCTCCCAGACGTTGGGACCACACTTTTTCAATCCATACTTTCATTCCATGTTCATCCATCCATCCTTTCTCATGGACATGCACAACACCTCTTGGAATCACTTCTTTTGGGAAGGTTTTTCTTTTGAATATTAACATTGGTGGCAATTTGGTGCCGTCTGCAAAGCAAAACAACACAACCGTGTAATGTATTTTCTCATCTCCTGAGGTTTTCACGGTTATGCTTTTGGCACCTTTCACATCAACAGTCTTATTGGATGGCACATTATTATTATTATTATTATTGTTGTTGTTGTTGTTGTTGTTGTTGTTATTATTATTATTATTATTATTATTATTATTATTGGATGGTTAGTGGAACTTCATCCATATTCCCAATCTGGCCAATTTCAAAATTATTTTACTTCCTGGAGTCTATCACAAAAGTATGAAAAGACAGAATCTTAGATTCATACTTTTTTGGCATTTTTTGCGCCATTCTAGTTTTGGTGCACATAGCAAGGCCATCTCTCCTCATAAATCTGAAGCACCACGATGGTGATCCAGTAAAATCCTGAATGCCTTTCTGTGTAGCAATGCATTTGGCTTCATACATCACCATTTTTGTGGTGACTGCGAAGCCACTGTTCTGGTGACCTGTGATCCAGTCTCTCATGTCCTCCTCTAACTGTGGCCACTTTGCAGGAACCCCACAAAAGTTGTGCTTGCTTTTATCCTTTACCTTTTGCAGCTGTTCCACCTGTTTCCTCCATTCTCTTTATCATTTTTTCAGTTGGAGGTGGCCCAAAATGTTTCTCTGCTGCTCTGTTTCCATGATCCTGAGCATATTTCACGACTTCCAGCTTGAAAGAGATTTTTGTATACTTGCCTTCTTGGCTTTGACATTTTTCTGCAAGAAAGAACAATATTGTGTCCTTTATAACAATGCAGAGGACTGTAGCTGAAACCATGTTCATTCATATGCACACACTAGGGTAGCTCATGATGCCCCCCCCCCCGCCCTAAACTACAGTAACAATAGCAAGCTGAGAATTTTAGGGCATTGGTGATTGGTTTCCTCCCTAACCCTAATCCTATACCCGTGACGGTGAACCTATGGCATGCATGCCACAGGTGGCACATGGAGCTATATCGGTGGGCACATGAGTGTTGCCCTAGCTCAGCTCCAGTGCGCAAGTGCCCCGGCCAGCTGATTTTCAGGCCTCCTTGTCCCACTGGAAGTCAGGAAACGGGCTGTTTCTGGCCTCCGGAGGGCCTCCGGTGGGGTGGGGAAAGCCGTTTTTGCCCTCCCCAGGCTCCAAGAAAGCCTCTGGGGCCTGGGGAGGGCCAAAAACGGGCCTACTGGGCCCACCGTGCCATTGTGTGCCAAAAGCAGGGGGGAGCATGGGGGGGGGGTCACATGCACATGCACGGGAGGGCAGAGCGCATTGAATTATGGATGTGGGCAGACGCGCCCATGATCCACCCACACTTCCCCCACTTTTGGCACATGACAGCAAAAAGGTTAACCATCACTGCCCTATACAAACAAGTACTAACCCTAACCTTAACCCTAACCCATTATATACAGGTGCTAACCCTAACCCGTTATAAACAGATGCTAACCTTAACCCCTAACCCAGGGGTCTTCAAACTTGACAGCTTTAAGACTTGTGGACTTTAACTCTCAGAATTCTGAGAGTTAAAGTCCACAAGCTGACTGCTTTAATACTAACCTGTCAGACAGAAGCTTCTTCAAGCAAGCGGCTTTGGGACGTTCTCCTGAAGGCAAGCGGCGGTGGGGGGTGGGGAGGGGTGTGCAGCTTCGGCTGCTTAAGGCAAACGGCATTGTGGGGGGCGTGGCTTCGGCTCCTAAAGGTGAGTGGCAGCGTTGTGGGGGTGGATGGCAGTGGCTTCGGCAGCGGCTTCTCCAGGCAGGCAGCGGTGGCTCAAATGGTTTCTACAGCTGAGGGGCAGCTCAGGCGGGAACTCAGGCAGCGTCTCAGTTTATAGCAAATGATTCCCAGAACCATTTGCTCTTCACTTTTCTGATTGGCGGTTGGATCCCAGAATACCACCAATCAGCTGTCTGTTGCCACTTGTCGCCATTGTCACCGTTCCTGCCACTGCCGCCATCGCACCAACTCCCTTCCCCCTTCCCCCGGTATGCCTGATGCTACATTCGGAGTATAAGATGCACCCAGATTTTCACCCTCTTTTTGGGGGTAAAAAGGTGCGTCTTATTCTCCGAGAAATACGGTAATTAGTAAGGCCTGGAGACCACTAGCATGCAGGGGCCAACTGTGTCCCGCAGTAGCCACAGCTCACACAGCACAAGTGAGTTGATTCCCTCTCCAAGCAGCACGTGGAGGCAGAGCAGGGGAGAGGCCAGAGATCTGGACGCACTGCATGGGCTGTGGGAAAGCCAAGAGTCAGTTGGCCAAGGGAGGCTCTTTTCATGTGGCAACGGCAACAGATGGAGGCAGAGGCATAGGGGGGCGGGAGGCATGTGGACGCGACACGTGGGCCACAGGAAGGCCAAAAGTCAGTGGGCTGGAGTGGGTAGACAGCCACAAGTGGCTCATTTTTGTGTCTCTCACCTTGTCAGCAGCCCATGTGGTGCGTCCCGATCACATGCCTTCCACCCCGCACTTCTGCATCTATCTGCTGCTTGGAGGGGGAATCAACTCACCTGCACTGCATAGGCTTGGCAGCCCGTGTGCCAACCAAGGGATCGGCGGGCTGCAGCTGCTGCCAGATACCATCAGTCCCCGTGTACTTAACGCCTGTTATATGCACAACAGGGCAGGGTCCCCAGGTGGGCTGATCACTCTGAAATGGTGTTTATTTAAAAATAAGACTGGGTCTTATTTTTGGTGAAACACGGTACATGTTTATATCCCCCTCTATTATATGTAGAAATTACTCAAGGCGGTAAATGTCCCTAATAGAGATCCAAACTTGCTTTCTCTGGCCCAGCAATGGCAGTTCCCCTTCAGTCCCCGTGAAAAAGAATGATGGCACTGGGCCAAACTGAGGAAGCTCGGATCTCCTCCATGTTTAATAATAAGACATGATTGACTATAAAGAATCATGCAAGAAATGAAATTATTGATTTCTCATCTTGGCTTCTCATCTGGACACTCATCTGGTTTTTCTCCTGTGTGAGTCCTCTCACACTGTGTATCACCACCTTAGAATTATGCAGAAAACCTTTCCCACAGTCCAGACACTCATATTGTTTTTCTCCTGTGTGAGTCATCTGGGGTTCCACCAGGTGAGAATTCTGACTGAAATGTTTCCCACAATCCGAACACGCATATGGTTTCTCTTGTTCTTTCCTTCCTTCCCCTTTCCTTCTTTTTCCTTCCTTGCTCTCTTCCCCTCTTTGCGTCTTTTTCTTTGTCTTTCCTATCCCTTCTTGGATGCTCAATTGAAAAGGGGAAACATTCCTTGCCTTGTGATCAAATGCCACTTTTGCTAGTAGTTTGTGGCCACTTATATGACTGAGACCAAACCAGGCTCCGGTTATCCCATGCTTTCATTTCGTGAGGGCATCTGCAGACTATGGTACAGCAAAACTGTTAAAATGATGGCTTTGATAGTTGATCAGAGCTCCTCTGTTTTTTATGTGCAACAGCTTTAGCGCTTAAGAACAGATGTAAATTAGTTGCTTCTCTACTAATACATAATCCTTAAAAGGGCTCTCCTGTAGGGACCCTGCCATGATCCAGTTTAGACTGGAAATATAGCAAAAGAAAATATTTCCCCCCACTTGCTTTGTTCCGTTTTCCCCACTAGAAATAGCTGTTTGGAACACACACAGAGGGGACACTTTCCTAAGAGCTCACAATTCAAGAATACCAATGTGCACATGAGGCATCTCAGGGTGGGGAAGGCCATGGGGAGCCTATTGATAGAAAATGCCCGCAAGGCCTCTCTGACCCACTTAGATACCACATGCTTCTCCCTCCTGCTTCCTGCCACTCACTTACCTTGCAAACATCTGTCTCCTCTTTTTGTTTCTCTGTTTCTTTGCCTCTGAGGAAAGGAGAGATTTGGCTTGGAAATGCTTTTCGTGCTGAGAATGGATGCTCCTGGGTGCTATATTGTGCAGATTCAGGCACCCATCCTCTTTTGCAGAGAGTCCGGGACCCAGAAATTTTCATTCTCGGTGCGAAATTTTTGCCAAGCTGCTCCTCCCTTCCCCAAACTACTTTCCATTTAACTACTTAATGAGACCTCTTTAAATGAGAAATGGTGTTTCCCCAAAAATAAGCCCTTGTGTTTATTTTGGAGGGCGTCCCCCCACAAATTTGACCAGGTCTTTTTTTTTTTTGTGAAATGTGGTACATGTTTGTATCCCCCTGTATTATATGTAGAAATTACTCAAGGCTGCAAATGTACCTAATAGAATTCCAAACTCGCTTTCTCGGCACCAGCAATGGCAGTTCCCATTCAGTCCGTGAAAAGGAATGATGGCACTGAGCCAAACTAAGGAAGCTCAGATCTCCTCCCTCATTTTTAATAATAAGACATGGTTGACTAAAAAGAATGACACAAGAAATGAAGAAATGAAGTTGAAAAGTATCATATTTGGTGGACATGTCAAAAAGCCAAAAAAGATTGGACTAAAATACATACATGGCTGGAAAAAATGATAAAACAACATGTAGACTTGAAATCAGAGACATTTTTGTTGGGCATTTTATCACGTAAGTATAATAAAGGGAATGTATATCTGATTTTAGATATATTAACGGCAGCGAGAATAGTATTTGCACAACGGTGGAAAAGTAAAGAAATCCCAACAGATGAAGACGTGATTAGAAAAATATTAAAATGTGCAGAAACGGACAAGCTAACACTTACAAATAAGGGAAAGAAAGAAATGGAATATGTCTTGACTTTGGACTTATTTTATCAATGGCTAGCGCACAAAAACAAGAGCAGAAACAGGGGAATATATGAAAGGATCAGTGATACAAGGAAAATGGGTTAAGTTGGTTAAACAAATAGTAGACTATTATTGGTATTAATATATATTGATATAAATGTAATGAATATTGTTGTAAACATTTTGAATATTACTTTGTAAAATGATTTGTACCCAGATAACATACTGTTCAATTGACGGTGGAATTTTTATATACTATAAACACTTATACAAAAAAGAAAGATGCCAAGTAAAAATACATACCTGTTTATATCCCCCTATATTATATGTAGAAAGAACTCAAGGCAACTAACATACCTAATGGAGAAACAAACTCACTTTCTCTGGCCCAGCAATGGCAGTTCCCCTTGGCTCAGTGAAAGGGAACGATGAGACTGGGCCAAACTAAGGAAGCTCAGATCTCCTCCCTCATGTTTAATTATAAGACATGCTTCACTGAAAAGAATCACACAAGAAATTAAATTATCAATTTCTCAGTTGGGCTTTCAGTAAGAGACAAGAAACAAAATTCAAGATTTCTCTAAACAGATCAAACGTTTCTTCATGTGGAATTTCTTCTGTCATAAGGAAGGAATTTTGTGTGAAACATTTTCCACAAACTGGGCATTTGAATAGTTACTCCCCTATGTGGACCCTTACATGATTTATAAGGGTAGACCTACATCTGAAATCTTTTCCACAGTCTGGACACTCATACGGTTTTTCTCCTGTGTGTGTCCTCTTGTGTTTCATCAAATCGGAATTTTGATAGAAACCTTTCCCGCAATCAGGACACTTATATGGTTTCTCTCCTGTGTGAATTCTCTGGTGTACGACAAGTTCAGAATTCCAATTGAAACTTTTCCCACAATCTGGACACTTATGTGGTTTCTCTCCCGTGTGATTCCTCTGGTGAATCACCAGGTAGTAATTCTCACTGAAACTTTTCCCACAATCTAGACATTCATATGGTTTCTCTCCCGTGTGAGTCCTCTGGTGTATCACCAGCTTGGAATTACGCTTGAAAAGTTTCCCACAATCTGGACATTGATATGGTTTCTCTCCTGTGTGAGTCCTCTGGTGTTCCATAAGGGAGGAATTCCGACTGAAACTTTTCCCACAATCTGGACACTCATACGGTTTTTCTCCTGTGTGAGTCCTCTGGTGTTCCATAAGGGAGGAATTCCGACTGAAACTTTTCCCACAATCTGGACACTCATACGGTTTTTCTCCTGTGTGAGTCCTCTGGTGTTCCATAAGGGAGGAATTCCAACTGAAACTTTTCCCACAATCTGAACACTCATATGGTTTTTCTCCTGTGTGAGTCCTCTGGTGTACCACCAGGTCGGAATTGCAACTAAAACCTTTCCCACAATCTGAACAATAGAGTCTCTCTCCTGTGTGCATCGTCTGGTGTTTCACCAGGTGGGATTTCTGATTGAAACTTTTCCCACAATCTGGACATTGATATGGTTTTTCTCCCGTGTGACTCCTCTGGTGTTCCATAAGGGAGAAATTCCGACTGAAACTTTTCCCACAATCTGGACACTCATACGGTTTCTCTCCTGTGTGAGTCCTCTGGTGTTCCATAAGGGAGAAATTCCGACTGAAACTTTTCCCACAATCTGGACACTCATACGGTTTTTCTCCTGTGTGAGTCCTCTGGTGTACCACCAGGTCGGAATTGCAACTAAAACCTTTCCCACAATCTGAACAATACAGTCTCTCTCCTGTGTGCATCGTCTGGTGTTTCACCAGGTGGGATTTGTGATTGAAACTTTTCCCACAATCCAGACACTCATATGGTTTTTCTCCCGTGTGAATCCTCTGGTGTACCACGAGGTTCGAATTCTTACTGAAACTTTTCCCACAATACAGACATTCATATGGTGTCGCTCCCATGTGAGTCCTCTGATGTTTCAACAGCTGCAAAATCTGACTAAATTTTTTCCCACAATCCAGACACTCATACTGTTTCTCTCCCGTGTGAGTTATCTTGGGTATACTCACTGTAGAATTCTGACTGAACATTTTGTCATAATCTCATCTCATCTCAAATGGTTTCTCTGTCTGGAGTATAACCAGGTCAGAATTCCAAGTAAAACTTTTCACACAATCTGGATATTCAAAGAGGTTTTCTCCACTGTCAGTCTCCTTTTGCCTCACCAAATTTGTTTATCTGCTAAATCTTTTGTCACTTTGGGAGTATTGGTAGAGTTGTTCCATAAATCATAGGAATCCTGTTCTGAGTAAAGCTTTTGCCACACTCCAAACATTTTTATGGGTTGTCGGGGAATGGATCCTCTTGTGCAAAATCAGCTGTGATCTGCAATCTGTTTTTCCCAAAATAGGCAATCAGTGAGGTTTTTCCAATACTGATATTCTTAGATTCATGAGGGGGCTAAAAATATTTCTGATCCGTTAGGTGGTGGATGCTTTAATTCAAGACACTCTTTCCTTCCTCAACGGCTTTCATTAATGCCTTTGGCTATCCAAGGGACCTTTTCCTTTCCACTGATGTCCAGCTATTCCCCACGTTTTCTGAATTTGGTAATTATATCTTTTTACTTTTTCATGCAGTATTTTCTTCAGTTCCACATAATCTATTTTTTCCACTTGAAAAGCCTGCTTCTGTTATTCTCCCTTGTCTCCCTCCATCTGCTGAGCAAAGAGAATAGTTTTAACACTTTCTGGAAGAAGTGGGAAATATTTTGATTGATGCTTTGTTTTCTATTTTAATGCTGCTTCTCATTCTCGGTTGTCCAGACAGCTCTTCTTGACATCCACTTTGTCTTTAAGATTCCTATTAATGTTTTAGTTTCATTATTGTTTAAAAAATGGCTGCAGATCCTGGGAAAACAGCAAAAAAAATTCAACATATTACTATGAAAAAGGAAAGATATCAAAATGCTAGCTTAACCTATAACTTTCCTTATGATTCATTAGGCACATAGAACACTAGAAAAATCCAAGTTGAAAAATCCACTGATATTTCAAATCATGAAAATCTCTTGTTGGCTTGGGTTAATCAGAAATTATTATAATTGCAAACTGTTATAAAAAATACCTGAAAATATTGAGTTTTATACAGATACATGCATATGCACTCATACAAATCTATAGATATATGAATTTAATTTTTTTTAAATCTCACTCTTAAAACTGTTTCAGGAGTGGATTTACTCAACTTGTTTGATCTAATTTTAGACAGGTGGGGACACTAACAGATGAGATGGTTCCCAAGTCCTGTGCAAGTTTTAAAGCATCCGTTTTGCCCATGAAACTCCTTCCTTGCCAGGAAAGCAACAAGTCAATAACATCACAAGGGATCAAGTGTTAGGGGAAGCCCGAGGGAGATAATAAATAGGGGGTGGGGGGGAATACTTTTTAAATGTACCAAATCTCCCAGCGGCAAAATCACAGGCAGCAACTTGAAATCCTGCAGCAAAAGGATAAAAACATTTGGGGAGAGAAAGAATATAGAGGAGCAGCCCACATGTTTCATTCTTGTCCCTTCGCTGCTTCCAGGCCCTGGAGGAACCCAAAAGGCTTCTCCTCCGACCTTCCCTCCACTCACCTCCCAGGAGCCGCTTCCACCCTCCAAGCGGCACAAGAGGCTCCGCCGACGCCATCCCCCTCCCTTGGATGAGCCCCAAATCCTCTCTAGAAATACAATACTCTATCGTTTCAACTCGTTCCATCTCCGCCTCTATCCGTCTCTAGACTAGCAGCGCCAGTGCTGTATTCTATTCTCTGCTTTCTAGGTATGAGTGTCGCTCGTTTGTACAGCGCCATCTAGCGACACAAGGTTGAAAATCACACTCGTCCTATCTCAAGTCTACCCTAAAGCGTTTGCAAGAGGCTTTCATGGATTCCGTGGTTCCTTCTGTGCGTTTGACTCCCACCGAGCACAGGAATAGTTTTCGTCCATGACAATGTATGCTAAACCTTTTCATTCAGGTCTCCCAAGAGTTCACTCGCTGTCCCTCTTTCTACAACTAAACCAAAGGAAAGGGGGGGGGGGGGCGGAGGGGGGAGACAAATATAACAGGCAACCTGAAAGTGAACCTTCCTTGGGGGCTGGTGAAGATTGTTCCCCCCAGATTTACATCGGGTGTGTGGAACGGCAACTCAGCCAGGACTTTTTTTACATGAACTAAACCAGGGGTCAGCAACCTGCGGCTCCAGAGCCACATGCGGCTCTTTGGGCCCTCTGCTGTGGCTCCGTCAGGTGATCCCACAATGGCTGGCCCCACCCCTCGCTCTCTCCTCCCAGTCACTCTAGCCTGGCCTGAGAAGGTAAGGGAGACGGCGTGGGATGGAGAAGCGGCCAGGGCAGATAGAGAGAGGAGGAGAGAGACAGGGAGGGAGGGGAGGAGAGATATGTCAAAAGGGTTTTGTGGTTCCCCGTGTTTTTTAACAACTGGTTCTGCCCTAATGACTGGCTGGGTAGGTGTAGCTGGGAGGGGTGTCATGTGACTGGTGGAAGTGAGTGACATCAAGTTGGCCACGCCCACCCAGGTTTTGTGGCTCCCGGTGTTTTCTTTTCTGTGGGAAATGGGTCCAAATGGCTCTTTGAGTGCTTAAGGTTGCAGACCCCTGAACTAAACCAAGGAAACGCATCTGTGGAGAGAACATAATGTGCCCCCCACAATGTGTGATTTATGAACATGATAAAGGCAACAAACCATAAACAAACGGCAAAGGTGATTGTAAATGGAGATACAACAGAGAATTTTAATATAAAGAAAGGCACAAGAAAAGGATGTCCATTATCTCCTTTACTATTTATATTGACATTGGAAGTGTTAAAATATAAATATTAGGCAAGATAAAGAAATTAAAAGTATGGACATGAAAAAGGAACAGTATAAATTACAGGCATTTGCAGATGACTTGGTTTTTATCCTAGAAGACCCACAAGAAAATGGACTTAACCTAATTAGGAAAATAGAAGAATATGGTGAAGTAGCTGGACTGAAAATAAAGAAAAAACTAAAACAATAGATAAAATTTCACAGACACTCAGAAAAAAGAACTAAGGAGGAAAATAGGTATACAGATAGTCAAAGTTAAATACTTAATTCAATTAACAAGATGCATACCAATTAAAGAAGATAACTATTATAAATTGGAGCAACAAATTAAAACGGATTTAGAGAAATGGAAAAATTTACAATTATCATTGATGGGAAGAGTAGTCACTATAAAAATGAATATTTGGCCAAATTATATTTATTTCAAACAATACCAATAAAGCTGGAAAAATATTTTAAACAAATATAGAAAAGAATATTAAATTATATCTGGCAAGGAAAAAAAAGCAAGGATAAGTTTGAAAATGTTGCAAGATTCTAAAAGTAGGGGTGGTTTTGGCCTACTAGATTGGGGATTGTATTATCAGGCTTCGGTACTTACTTGGGTGAAAGAATGGATAGGTTTGAGGAATAAAAGACTACTGAAATTGGAGGGACATGCTTTTGAAATAGGTTGGCATGCCCTTTTATCGTACGGAAAAAACAAAATACATAGCTATTTCCAAAGACACTATGTTAAGGAATGTACTATTATAAGTTTGGGATAAAATTAAAGAACAACACTATTTGAAAATACCGATCTGGCTTTCAACAGTGGAGGCATTGATTTATCCAAATGTAGACAGAGAATATTATCAGATATAAAAGTATTTTAAATTAAGAAGGGGAACTTAAAACTAAACAGGAAATGAATGATCAAGGGATTGAGATAACATGGTGGTCATATGTGCAGATAGAATCTAGATATGAAAAGGATGTTAAAACGTATGGTTTAAGTAAAGAATTAACAGAATTAGATCAGATATTAACACAGACAGATGAAAAATTAAAAAAAATATATAACTATTGTTAAATTGAAGATGAAGATGAACAAGTAAAAGAGACAATGATAGTATGGGCTATGAATTGGCCACTCGAGCAATGTCAGAAATTATGGAATAGAAACTATAAATTAACAATGTCTACTGCATGCACAGAAAATCTTTATAAAAGGTTTTATAGATGGCATTTTCTGCCCTCAAGTATAGCAAAGATGTTTAAGAATAAATCTGCAAAATGTTGGAAATGTCTTCAGATACCTGGTTCATACTAGCATATTTGGTGGACATGTCAAAAAGCAAAAAAAGATTGGACTAAAATACCGTATTTTTCTGAGTATAAGACGCACCTACCTTTTTTGTTTTGTTTTTTTTCTAAAAAGTTTTTTTTATTTTTTAGACAAACACACATACAAACATACAATGTATTTTCTTTGAATAGAATATTTGGCCGGTTCACAAATTTAAACAGTGTTTAGTCATTTCAATTAAATTTACAATTTCTATATTTCCTTTTTGCCATATTTATTCCTCATCTATTTTTTTAAAAAAACAATATTACCCTTCATCCTCATCTCTAATCTTAATCAAATTCAATTTTCCCTTCTATTCTATATTATACCCCTTCCCATTGTCATTTATTTATTATTTAATTTAATTTAATTTAATTTAATTTAATTTTATATACCGCCCTACTCCCGAAGGATTCAGGGCGGTGAGCAGCCAAAAGATAAAATACACATAGTACAAACATTAAAAAACCATTTAAAAATACATTAAATACTTTGGCCCAGAACAAATTTAAAACACCTCAATTTATAAAACAAATTTAAAAGCAATTAAAAGGGAAGTTAGGCCAGACCAGCCTGCTGGAATAAGAATGTTTTGAGGGCATGGCAGAAAGTGCACAAATCCGGGATCCTCTGTATCTCCGGGGGGAGCTCGTTCCAGATGGCATCCATCCTCACATTGGTTAATTATGTAATATTACAATTGTTTAATACAAATTCAACATTTTAATATGTCAATGTTATATAACTATCTTTTTTTGTATATTAATCAATATGAACATGAATATTCCAATTATTTCCATGCAATCCAATTTCTTACAAATCAATTAATTACTGTATATTTACCAATAATAATAAACCAAATAATTTCCCCCAAATATTCCTCCAAACCACAACTTAACCATTTGTTTCAACACAAAATACAATTAATAGTATCTCAATTATTACAATTCCCTAGTTAAATAGAGCTTTCGCCTTATGTTGCTCATTTTCACATCTTAAAACTCTCCTAATAACCCAAATAGTTTTGCCCATATAATCCTCCAAATCACAACTTAATCATTTCTACTTTCATCACTATGTATAATGAAAAATATTTCAATGTTACAATTTCCCTAATTAAATTTTAAATTTTAAAAATGTTCTGTTATCCAAGCTACAACTTAATCCTTTTTACTTTCACCACCATATACCATTAAAGGTATTTCAATTGTTACAGTTTATACTTATTCATATTTCTAAAAAAAATAAAAACTTATCATTATCTAGATTTCAAAACTACAAAGACAAATATTCCAATTATTATTCATTTTTACAATCATGATTTCCATTTCTTACTATTCATATTTCAATTCTAAATATGTATAACATCTTTCTCTTTCATTTCTTTTTCTCCCTTCCCATTTTAATTTTTGCCTTTTTCTTTCTCCTTTTTTTCTTTTGTGTTTTAAAATCTTGAACTCTCCTCTTTTGCCCTAAATTTCCCATTGTTTGCACCTACCTTTTTTAGTGAGGAAAAAGAAGAAAAAGAAATCTCCCTCTGCCTCATTTTGCCACGTTACAGAAAACAACCTGCTTTACTTTCATTTTCGTTTTCAGCATAGCTTGATTAGCACAAGGGAAAAAAAAATCTGCTCCAGCAATTTACCTCCTTGGAGCAAGCAGCAGAGCTCTGAACAAAACAGCTGAGAGCAAATCAGCTGAGAGTCAGGAGGCCGCTCTAATCAACTTGTGCTAATTAAGCTGTGCTGAAGCTGAAAGGAACTGTTTTTTCTTGCTGTTTGCTTGCAAGGAGGTAACTGCTGTGAGGCACAGGCCAAAGGATAGGGGCCAGTGGGTGGGTGGGGCTACATTTGGTGTATAAGATGCACCTAAATTTTTACCCCCTTTTAGGAGGGAAAAAACTGCGTCTTATACTCCGAAAAATACGGTACATACATGGTTGGAAAAAATGATAAAACAACGTATAGACTTGAAATCAGAGACATTTTTGTTGGGCATTTTACCAGGTAAGTATGATAAAGGGAATGTATATCTGATTTTACATGTATTAACGACAGCGAGAGTAGTATTTGCACAATGGTGGAAAAGTAAAGAGATCCCAAAAGATGAAGACGTGATTAGAAAAATATTAGAATGTGCAGAAACAGACAAGCTAACACTTACAAATAAGGGAAAGAAAGAAATGGAATATGTCTTGACTTTGGACTTATTTTATCAATGGCTAGCGCACAAAAACAAGAGCAGAAACAGGGGAATATATGAAAGGATCAGTGATACAAGGAAAATGGGTTAAGTTGGTTAAACAAATAGTAGACTATTATTGGTATTAATATATATTGATATAAATGTAATGAATATTGTTGTAAACATTTCAAATATTACTTCATAAAATGATTTGTACCCAGACAATACACTGTTCAATTAAAGGTGGAATTTTTATATACTATAAAATAAAATAAACACTTATACAAAAAAGAAAAATGCCAAGTAAAAATACATACATGTTTATATCCCCCTATATTATATGTAGAAAGAACTCAAGGCAACTAACATACCTAATGGAGAAACAAACTCACTTTCTCTGGCCCAGCAATGGCAGTTCCCCTTGGCTCAGTGAAAGGGAACGATGAAACTGGGCCAAACTAAGGAAGCTCAGATCTCCTCCCTCACGTTTAATAATAAGACATGCTTCACTAAAAAGAATCACACAAGAAATTAAATCATCAATTTCTCAGCTGGGCTTTCAGTAAGAGAAAAGAGACAAATATTCAAGATTCCTCTAAACAGATGAATATTTCAGCATATGAAATTTCTTCTGTCATAAGGGAGGAATTTTATGTGAAACATTTTCCACAAACAGGGCATTTGAATGGTTACTCCCCTATGTGCACCCTTACATGATTTAAAAGGCTACACCTATATCTGAAATCTTTCCCACAATCTGGACATTCATACGGTTTTTCTCCTGTGTGAATCCTCTTGTGTTTCATCAAGTCGGAATTTTGATAGAAACCTTTCCCGCAATCAGGACACTTATATGGTTTCTCTCCTGTGTGAATCCTCTGATGCACCACCAGATTGGAATTCAGACTGAAACGTTTCTTACAATCTGGACACTCAAATGGTTTTTCTCCAGTGTGAGTCCTCTTGTGTATCATCAAGTCGGAATTTCGATGGAAACCTTTCCCGCAATCAGGACACTGATATGGTTTCTCTCCTGTGTGAATCCTCTGGTGAATCACCAGGTAGTAATTCTCACTGAAACTTTTCCCACAATCCCGACACTCAAATGGCTTTTCTCCAGTGTGTGTTTTCTTGTGTTTTACCAGCTTGGAATTCTGAGTGAACCTTTTCCCACAATCTGGACACTTATATGGTTTCTCTCCTGTGTGAGTCCTCTGGTGTATCACCAGCTTGGAATTACGCTTGAAACTTTTCCCACAATCTGGACACTGATATGGTTTCTCTCCTGTGTGAGTCCTCTGATGCACCAGAAGGTTGGAATTCCGACTGAAACTTTTTCCACATTCCGGGCACTCATACGGTTTTTCTCCTGTGTGAATCCTCAGGTGTACCATCAGGTCAGAATTGCAACTAAAACTTTTCCCACAATCTGAACAATACAGTCTCTCTCCTGTGTGCGTCGTCTGGTGTTTCACCAGGTGGGATTTGTGATTGAAACTTTTCTCACAATCCGGACACTCATATGGTTTTTCTCCTGTGTGAATCCTCTGGTGTACTAACAGGTTCCAATTCTTTCTGAAACTTTTCCCACAATACAGACATTCATATGGTTTCTCTCCCGTGTGAGTCCTTTGATGTTTCACCAGCTTCGAATTCTGACTAAATTTTTTCCCACAATCCAGACACTCATACTGTTTCTCTCGTGTGTGAGTTCTCTTGGGTATACTCACTGTAGAATTCTGACTGAACATTTTGTTCATAATCTCATCTCATATGGTTTCTCTGTCTGGAGTATAACCAGGTCAGAATTCCAAGTAAAACTTTTCACACAATCTGGACATTCAAAGAGGTTTTCTCCACTGTCAGTCTCCTTTTGCCTCACCAAATTTGTTTACATGCTAAATCTTTTGTCACATTGGGAGTACTGACAGAGATGTTCCTCCTGCATTGGCCGTTCCATAAATCTTAGGAATCCTGTTCTGAGTAAAGCTTTTGCCAAAATCCAAACATTTGTATGGGTTTTTAGGAATGGATCCTCTTGTGCATCTGTGATCTGCAATTTGTGTTTTTCCCAAAATAGGCAATCAGTGAGGTGTTTCCAACACTGATATCCTTAGATTTATGAGGGGGTCAAAAATATTTCTGATCCGTTATGTAGTGGATGCTTTGATTCAAGACACTCTTTCCTTCCTCAATGGCTTTCATTAATGCCTTTGGCTATCCAAGGGACCTTTTCCTTTCCACTGATGTCCAGCTATTTCCCACATTTTCTGAATTTGATAATTATATCTTTTTACTTTTTCATGCAATATTTTCTTGAGGTCCGCATAATTTATTTTTTCCACCTGAAAATTCTTTTCCTGTAATTCTCTCCCTTGTCTCCCTCCATCTGCTGAGGAAAAAGAAGAGTGTTAACACTTTCTGGAAGAAGTGGAAAAGGTTTTGATTGATGTTTTATTTTGCATTTTAATGCTGCTTCTCATTCTCGGTTGTCCAGAGGGCTCTTCTTGATATCCACTTTTCTTTAAATTTCCTATTAATGGATTAGTTTCACTGTTGTTTAAAAAACGGCTGCAGATCCTGTGAAAACAGCAAAAAAATTCCACATATTACTATGAAAAAGGAAAGATATCAAAATGGTAGCTTAACCTGTAACTTTCATTAATAATTTTGTTCATTATTTCATTATTAGGTCCATAGAAGACTAGAAAAATCCAAGTTGAAAAATCCACTCATATTTCAAATCATGAAAGTCTCTTGTTGGCTTGGGTTAAACAGAAATTATTATAATTGTTACAAACAATTATACATAAAACAATTATAGTATAAACAATTTATAATATAAATTATTATAAACTGTTGTTAGAAAAAATACCTGAAAATACTGAGTTTTATACAGATACATGCATATGCACTCATAGAAATCTATAAATATATGAATTTAGATTTTTTTTCTTTTTGTATTCCACTCTTAAAAATGGTTCAGGAGTGGATTTACTCAACTTGTTTGATGTAATTTTAGAAAGGTGGGGACACTAACAGAGGAGATGGTGCCCAAATCCTGTGCAAGTTAAAGCATCCGTTTTGCCCATGAAACTCCTCGCTTGCTAGGAAACAGCATGTTTCATTCTTGTCCCTTCGCTGCTTCCAGGCCCTGGAGGAACCCAAAGGGCCCGACTTGCTCCCGGCTTCTCCTCCGACCTTCCCTCCACTCACCTCCCAGGAGCCGCTTCCACCCTTCAAGCCGCACAAGAGGCTCCAACATGCTCCTGTGGCTGAGCCGGCAGTTCCTCTGCCCTTCGTCTCCACATCCTCTCTAGCAAGTCCAATCCTCTATCGTTTCAACTTGTTTCATCTCCGCCTCTATCCCTCCAGTAGACCAGCAATGCCGCTACTGTATTGTGTTTACAGCTTTTTAGGCACGAGTGTCGCTCATTTCTAGAGCGCCATCTAGTGACATAACGCTGACAAAACAGGCTCCTTCTATTTTCACCCTAAAACGCTTGCAAGATGCTTTCATTGATGCCAGGTTTGCCCTCACTAAGCAAGGTGATTTAATATCCCCATGAAACTGCTAGGGGAGGCTATCCAGGGATGAAATGCTACCAGTTCAGCCGAACTGGTCGTGGCGGTGGCACATGGTTCAGGGAACCGGTGGCAGCAGCGCAAGGATCTGCCCACCCGCCCAGACGTCATTACTTCCTGGTTTGAACCAGGAACCAACCTGCTTTTGACCCTCGGCACATGCATAGAAGGCTTTGTGCATGTGCAGAGGGTCCAAGCACGCACGTGACACGCGTACACCCTTCCGGACCTGTAGGAAAGGTAAGTAGATTTCACCTCTGTGGCCATCCATCCTGTGGTATGCAACAAAGTACAGGAAGTGCTCGATTTACTTCACTTAGTGACCATTTGAAGTTACAACAGCACTGAAAAAAGTGACATGGCCATTTTTCACCCTTAAAGACCACTGCAGCATGCCCATGGTCATATGCTCAAAATGGAGATGATTGGCATTTGGGAGGCCTTGTACATGGGTTACTCATGCCTTGGTCTCACCCTGTTTGGATCATTGCACAGGAATACACCCAGAAATTTCAACTGGTCCAGAATGCAGCAGCGCACATAGTAATGGGAGTCCCTGGATTTCCCATGTAACACTTTGGTTGTGTGAGCTCCGCTGGATTCATTTCTCTACCACTGCAACTGAAGATGCTGGTCATCAACTTTTAAAGTTATTTCTTTATTATAGCTATAATGCTTAGAATGATATACTATCCACAGTGCTTTACAGCACTTTCGGTTTATTGTCCCCAATTTGGCTCATTTTACCAACCTCAGAAGGACGGAAGGCTGAGTCAACCGTCAGCCCCATCAGGATTGAATTCCAGGCTGTGGAATACCATATTCTAACCACTGAGCGACTAGGGCTCCTATCACTATTTTCCCACCTTTATTAGTTTTGAATCCATCTTTTCTACCAGGTCAGATAGGAGGGGCGTGCTCCTAGCCCCTTCCCTTCAATATTGCCATATGATAGGAGTTGGGAAGTGAGCCTTTTCCATTGCAAACCCTGTCCTGTGAAACACACTTTCCCCTGAAATTTGTTAGGCCTTTATCTTCCTGGTCGTCTCTAAAGCAAAAAAGATCTAGCTTTTCCACTAAGCACTGGGTTAATAAGATGAGAGGACTGCATATCAGAAGCTTGCATTGAAATAAAATGTTTGGTGTTTATGCATTTGGTTTTAATATGGTTTTTAAGTTAACCATTGATTGGGAGTCAGCCAGAGTTTGTTATAACATGGATGGCTACATAACTATTTTAAATAAATCAGAGGAAAAAGAAATGAATCTGAAAAATGGCCCCACTGAAGGTGCCCGTCTCCAAATTGCTTGAGGCTTTGAAGGTCTATGCATTTATTCAATTATCAAATTTATATTCCCCTAATCCTGAGGTTAATTTCTCTAACATAATTCTTTTCAAGGAGAAAGATTATCAGTTTTCAGCAAGAATAGCACAACACATCAACATAATTAGTAAGGCCAGGAAGCCTGGTTAACTTCTAAATTGAACAAAGGAAAAGTTTGATTTTTTCGGATTCCCAGACCATCCAAATGCTATCAGCCTTGCTAGACGTGCCCTTGATTTGAAGGGAAAGAACATGTTAAATGTGGAGGCTTTGCATTTTGTCATTTGCTATATATATGGAGTTTACTGGTTTCTGAATTAAGATTTTATTACTGAATCTGTGTGGAGTCACCATGAGTTGGGCTGCCATATACATTTTTCTGCTAATTAAAATAGATACTTACAGTGATTATATCCCCCTGTATTATCTGTATAAATAAATCAACACAACAAACATACCTAACAGAGATCCAAATTCTCTTTCTCTGGCCCACCACGGCAGACCCTCTTGACTCCGTGAAAGGGAACGTCCGCACTGAGCCGGAGAAAGGATGGTCAGAATTTCTTCCTCATGTTTAATAATAAGACATGGTTGACTAAAAGAATCATGCAACAAATTAAATTATCAATATCTCAGTTGGGCTTTCACTAAGAGACAAGGAACAAAACTCCAAATTTCCTTAAACAGATCAAATTTTTACTCATGTGGAATTTCTTCTCTGATAAGGGAGGAATTTTGCGCGAAATATTTTCCACAAACTGGGAATTTGAATGGTTACTCCCCTATGTGCACCCTTACATGATTTATAAGGTTAGACCTACTACTGAAATCTTTCCCACAATCCGGACACTCATATGGTTTTTCTCCTGTGTGAGTCCTCTTGTGTCTCTCCAGATGGGAACTCTGACTGAACGTTTTCCCACAATCCGGACACTTATATGGTTTCTCTCCCGTGTGAGTCCTCTTGTGTCTCTCCAGATGGGAATTACGCTTGAAACTTTTCTCACAATCCAGACACTCATATGGTTTCGCTTCCATGTGAGTCCTCTTGTGTCTCCCCAGGTGGGAATTACGCTTGAAACGTTTCCCACAATCTGGGCACTCATATGGTTTTTCTCCTGTGTGAGTCCTCTGGTGTTCAATAAGGTCGAAATTGCGACTGAAACCTTTCCCACAATCTGGGCACTCATACGGTTTTTCTCCTGTGTGAGTCCTCTGGTGTACCACCAGGTCAGAATTGCAACTAAAACCTTTCCCACAATGTGAACAATAGAGTCTCTCTCCTGTGTGCGTCGTCTGGTGTTTTACCAGGTGGGATTTGTGATTGAAACTTTTCCCACAATCAAGACATTCATATGGTTTTTCTCCTGTGTGAATCCTCTCATGTACCAACAGGTTCCAATTCTTACTGAAACTTTTCCCACAATACAGACACTCATACTGTTTCTCTCCTGTGTGAGTTCTCACTGTAGAATTCTGACTGAACATTTTGTTCATAATCTCATCTCATCTGGTTTCTCTGCCTGGCGTATAGCCAGGTCAGAATTCCAAGTAAAACGTTTCACACAATCAGGACATTCAAAGAGGTTTTCTCCACTATCAGTCTTGTGCCTCGCCAAATTCATTTACATGCTAAATCTTTTGTCACATTGGAAGCACTGGTAGAGATGTTCCCCCTTCATTGGACATTCCATAAATCTTAGGAATCCCGTTTTGAGTAAAGCTTTTGCCACAATCCAAACATTTGAATGGGTTTTCAGGGAATGGATCCTCTTGTGCATCTGTGATCTGCAATTTGCGTTTTTCCCAAAATAGGCAGTTGGTAAGGTTTTTCCAACACTGATATTCTTAGATTCATGAGGGGGCCAAAAATTTTCTGATCCGTTATGTGGTGGATACTTTGATTCAAGACAGTCTTTCCTTCCTCAATGGCTTTGATAAATGCCTTTGGCTATCCAAGGGACCTTTTCCTTTCCACTGATGTCCAGCTATTTCCCACGTTTTCTGAATTTGATAATTATATCTTTTTATTTTTTCATGCAATATTTTCTTGAGTTCCACATAATTTATTTTTTCCACCTGAAAATTCTTTTCCTGTAATTCTCTCCCTTGTCTCCCTCCATCTGCTGAGGAAAAAGAAGAGTGTTAACACTTTCTGGAAGAAGTGGAAAAGGTTTTGATTGATGCTTTTTTTGCATTTTAATGCTGCTTCTCATTCTCGGTTGTTCAGACAGCTCTTCTTGACATCCACATTGTCTTTAGGTTTCTTATTAATGGATTAGTTTCATTATTGTTTAAAAAACAGCTGCAGATCCTGTGAAAACAGCAAAAAAATCCATATATTACTATGAAAAAGGAAAGATATCAAAATGCTAGCTTAACCTGTAACTTTCATTAATAATTTTGTTCATTATTCCATTATTAGGCACATAGAAGACTAGAAAAATCCAAGTTGAAAAATCCACTCATATTTCAAATCATGAAAGTCTCTTGTACAGAGGGTCCAAGCACCCACATGATGCATGTACACGCTTCTGAACCTGTAGGAAAGGTAAGTAGATTTCACCTCTGTGGCCATCCATCCTGTGGTATGCAACAAAGTACAGGAAGTGCTCGATTTACTTCACTTAGTGACCATTTGAAGTTACAAAAAGCATTGAAAAAAGTGACATGGCCATTTTTCACCCTTAAAGACCACTGCAGCATGCCCATGGTCATATGTTCAAAATGGAGATGATTGGCATTTGGGAGGCCTTGTACATGGGTTACTCGTGCTTTGGTCTCACCCTGTTTGGATCATTGCACAGGACCACCCAGAAATTTCAACTGGTCCAGAATGCAGCAGCGCACATAGTAATGGGAGTCCCTGGATTTCCCATGTAACACCTTGGTTGTGTGAGCTCCGCTGGATTCATTTCTCTACAACTGCAACTGAAGATGCTGGTCATCAACTTTAAAGTTGTTTCTTTATTATAGCAATAGTGCTTAGAATGATATACTATCCACAGTGCTTTACAGCACTTTCGGTTTATTGTTCCCAACAATTTGGCTCATTTTACCAACCGCAGAAGGACGGAAGGCTGAGTCAACCGCCAACCCCATTAATTGTGATTCATTTGGCATGTAAAAAGCTAGCAGATCCAAATATCAACTCAATCCCAAAATTCTCCTTTTGGCTTGAGTTAATCACACATACAGTGCACTCAGAAAGTACTCAAAAGTATTCTGATTCCCTTCACTTCTATCAGTTTTGTTATGCTGCAGCCGGATTCTACAGTTGTTAAAATTCATTTTTTCTCATTAATCTATTCCCATAATGACAAAGTAAAAACAGAATTTTAGAAATGTCTGTAAATTTATTAAAAAGAAAAAACTGAAATATCACATTGGCATTCAGATCCTTCACTCAGTACTTTGTTGAAGCACCTTTCAACAAGGTGCTTCTACAAAGCCTCAAGGGTTTTTTTGGTATGACATAAGAAGCTTTGCACACCTGGATTGGGGGATTTTCTGCCATTCTTCCTTGCAAGTCCTCTCAAACTCAGTCAGGTTGGATGGTAACCTTAGGTGGACAGCCATTTTCAGGTCCCTCCGGAAATGTTCAATAGGGTTCAAATGAGGGCTCGGTCTAGGCCACTCTAGGACATTCACAGAGTTGTAACTAAGCCACTCCTGTGTTGACTTGGCTCTGGCTGAGCTCCAGAGACCCTGTGTGGAGATGGGAGAAAATTCCAAAAGAATCATCACTGCAGCCCTCCACCGATCTGGGGTTTATGGCAGAGTGGCTGGGCGGAAGCCTCTCCTCAGTGCAAAACACACGAAAACCCACTTGGAGTTTGCAAAAAAGAGCTGAAGGATTCTCAGACTGTGAGGAACAAGATTTTCTGGTCTGCTGAAACCAAGATTGAACTGTTTAGCCTCAATTCTATGGTAAATGGTCTGGAGAAAACCAGGCACCGCTCATCACCTGCCCAATGTCATCCCAAGAGTGAAGCAAGGTGGTTGCAGAATCACGCTATGGGGTTTTTTTCAGCAACAGGAATGGAGAGACTGGTCAGGGTTGAGGGAAAGATGAACGGAATAAAATACAGGGATTTCCTCAATGAAACCGTTCCACAGTGCTCAGGACCTTGACAACAATCCTAAGCACACAGCCAAGACAACACAGTAGTGGCTTAGCGACAACTCTGTGAATGTCCTAGAGTGGCCCAGCCAGACCCTGACTTGAACCCAATTAAACGTCTCTGAAGGGATCTGAAAATGGCTGCCCACCGATGGTTGCTATCCAACCTGACTGAGCTTGGGAGGACTTGCAAGCAAGAATTGTAGAAAAACCCCCAGTCCAGGTGCGCAAAGCTTATCATCTCAGAGCCAAAAAGACTTGAGGCTCTAATCGCTGCCAAAGAAGCTTCAACAAAGTACCGAGTGAAGAGTCTGAATATTTATGTCAATAATTTCAGGTTTTTTTTTTTAATTTGATTTATATGCCGCCCTTCTCCGGAGACTCAGGGTGGCTTACAATGCGCTAACAATGCGCTAAGCAACAGCCTTCATACTTTTGTATATTTATACAAAGTCAGCTTATTGCCCCCACAACTGGGTCCTCAATTTACCTACCTTAGAAAGGATGGAAGGCTGAGTCAACCTTCAGCCTTGGTGAGATTCGAACCTGCAGTAATTGCAGGCAGCTGTGTTAATAACAGGGTGCTCTAGACCACTGTACTATTCAAGGCTCTTTTTAATAAATTTACAGACATTTTTTTAAATTGTTTTCACTTTGTCATTATTGATGTAGATGAAGGAGAAAAAATGAATTTCAACAAGTGTAAAATCAGGCTGCAACATAACAAAATTGACAGTCGTGAAAGGGGTCTGAATACTTTCTGAATATGTGTTCCTATTTATACAGAAATACACTCCTAAGAATTTATTTATGGAAACAGTTAAGTGTATTTCAGTCTGCAAAATGTCCCAGAAGTGCATTGACTCAATTTTTTTTGATCTAATATTAGAGACATGCGGACATTAATAGATGAAATGGTGTCCAAATCCTGTGCAAGATTGAAAGCATCCCTTTAGTCCACAAAACTCCTCGCTTGCCAGGAAAGCAACATCTCAATAACATCACAAGGAATGAAAGGTGAAGGTGAGGGAGGTGGATGGTTAAGAAACATGAAAAAAATATATCAAGATTTATTTAAATCTCCCAGCAGAAAATCACAGGCAGCAACTTTAGATCATGCAGCAAAAGGATGAAAACATTTGGGAAGAGAAAGAACATGCAGCAGCAGCAGCAGCAGACAAGTTTTTCAGCCTCGTTGCTTCCTCTGCATCTACGCCGTGGAGGAAAGCAAAAGGCCCGAGTTGCTCCCGGCTTCTCCTCCGACCTTCCCTCCACTCACCTCTCAGGAGCCGCTTCCACCCTCCAAGCAGCTCCATCACCCATCTCTAGGTCAACCGGAAAATGAAAACCCACTATCTTCCTTTCCTCCACGTCCTCTCTAGCAATCTAATACTCTATGGTTTCAATAGGTTCTAGCACCGTCTCCCTTTTTCCGCTGCTGTACTCTATTCTCTGCTTTCTGAGGGATTCTATGTACAGCGCCATCTAGCGACATAAGCTTCAATATCACCCTCGTCCTATCTAACCCTAAAAGGTTTGCCTGAGGCTTTCATGGATTCCGTGGTTCCTTCTGTGTATTTGACTCCCACCGAGCACAGGAATAGCTTTCGTCCATGACAGTCTATGCTAAACCTTTTCTTTCAGGTCTCCCAAGAGGTCAAAAGTGCGAGGACCAGTCAAAAATAACTTTTTCAGCCCTCTGAGTAGTCCATATGCATTAAAGGATACAGCAATAGAGAGGGATGAAGGAATGGAAATTAGAGTAGGAGTGAGGGTAAGAGAGGGAGGAAGAGAGGAGGAGAAGGAGAAAGGAAGAGGAAGTAGGGAGGAGAAGAAGAGGGTGGGGGGAAGAGAAAGTAAGAAGGAAAGAAAAGAGAGAGGTGGTAGGTTTGAGGAGAAAGATTGCTGTACAATAAAAAAGATGAAAGGGAAGAAAGGCAACCCCAAACAAATAT
The DNA here is from genome assembly GCA_022577455.1 of Arizona elegans. NCBI lineage: Eukaryota > Metazoa > Chordata > Lepidosauria > Squamata > Colubridae > Arizona > Arizona elegans. Next base: position 4,857,201 of record JAKOOJ010000012.1, on the reverse strand, counting down.
TAAGATATTAAGATAAAGAATGAATTGTTAAATTTTAAAGAATAAGAGAGAACAAATATGAATAAATAGCAATAATTAGAAACACACATACAAACATACAATGTATTTTCTTTGAACAGAATATTTGGCAGGTTCACAAATTTAAACAGTGTTTAGTCATTTCAATTAAATTTACAATATCTATATTTCCTTTTTGCCATATTTATTCCTCATCTATTTTTTTTAAAAAACAATATTACCCTTCATCCTCATCTCTAATCTTAATCAAATTTAATTTTTCCTTTCTATTCTATATTATACCCCTTCCCATTGTCATCTATTTTTATATCCATCCTCACATTGGTTAATTATGTAATTATGTAATACACTTGTTTAATAGAAATTCAACATTTTAATATAAATCAATTAGTTATATAACTATCTTTTTTGTATATTAATCAATATGAACATGAATATTCCAATTATTTCCATGCAATCCAATTTCTTACAAATCAATTAATTATATTTACCAATAATAATAAACCAAATAATTTCCCCCATATATTCCTCCAAACCACAACTTAACCATTTCTGCTTTCAACACAATATACAATTAATAGTATCTCAATTATTACAATTCCCTAGTTAAATAGAGCTTTTTTTCTTTTGTGTTTAAAATCTTGAACTCTCCTCTTTTGCCCTAAATTTCCCATTGTTTGCAGTTTTGCACCTACCTTTTTTGGTGAGGAAAAAGAAAAAGAAAAAGAAATCTCTCTCTGCCTCATTTTGTCATGTTGCAGCAAAGACCCTGCTTTACATTCAATTTTGCTTTTTCAGCATAGCTAGGGGAAAAAAAATCTGCTCCAGGAACTCTTTGCAGCTAGCGACAGAACAGAGCCATGCGCAAAACAGCTGAGAGCAGATCAGCTGAGAGTGGGGAAGCCGAGCTAATCAATGTGCAACTCCTATGCGGAAGCTATAAGGGGCTGTTTTTTCTATTTTTGCAGGCCTGCGGCAAGAGTTTAAACAGTTTTTTTCCCTCTAGCCATCAGCCGGGACTCAGGAGGCAGCCGGGACTCAGGAGGCAGAATGAAAAATTGGGACTTTTTAAAAATGCTGCGGGACGCGGGACAAATTGCTAAAAATCGGGACTGTCCCACCAAAAGCGGGACGTCTGGTCACCTTAAACTAGACCCTACTTAGCTTCACAAGATTAGCCAGGTGCTGCATCATAAAAGTTGATAAAGGTCTTGTTTGTTTGTTCAGCCTTAAACGATTGCCAGCTTCATATCCCTTTAATAGAGGAATGATAGGGGACAAAACCTTGAAGTGCCCACCCACATTGCTTCCAAACACACCTAGATAGGAGATAATATTTTTCCCTCTGCATTCTTGCAGCTGGAACTGCCCTCAGTAAGCAGCCTGGTTGGCAGGATGGATGGCCTCCCCTACCAATTCCATGTAGCTGTTACCTATATGGAACTGCTAGCGGAAGCCATCCATCCTATCATATCCAATTATGTACAGGTAGTCCTCAATTTACTACATTTAGTGACCATTTCCACTCACAACGTCATTGAAAAAAAGAGACATGACTATTTTTCATACTTAAGGGCCATTGAAGCATTGTCACATGATGAAAATTCAAACTCTGGGCAATTGACTTATCTTTGTGAGTTGCAGTGTCCTGGGGTCATGTGATCCCCCTTTCGTGACTGCGCAAGTTCACAACTTTGGGATTCTCCTGGGCAAACAATTCCTGCATGAGGCTGCAATGACTGGGGGAGGGGCTTTCAACAGATTCATCGCATGCACCAATTGTGCCCTTTCCTGGACAGGGATGCATTGCACAGGGGGTCACTCTTCCCTTGGTCACCTCGTTTCAATCTCTGCACTGGACCACTAGAAGACTTCAAATGGTCCAGCACACAGCAGTGCACACAGTAATGGAGACCCCTAGGTTGCCTATGTAACATCTTTCTGGCGCGAGCTACACAGGATTTGTTTAAGGTGCAATTCAAGATCTTCACCTTTAAAGCTATTTATTATATCTATAGCAATCAGACATATATACCACTTATATACTACTACACTGTGGTTTGTACACTCTTGGTTTACAGTGTCAGTGTATTGTCCCCAACCATCTGGCTCCTCATTTTACCGATCTCAGAATGACGGAGGGCTGAGTCAACCTCGAGGCATGTCAGGACCAGATCCCATGCTGTGGGCAGTCAGTCAGCAATGCTGTATTCTAACCACAGGTTGAAAAGGATGAGCAGGTTAAAAATACATACATGTTTATATCCCCCTATATTATATGTAGAAGTAACTCAAAGCAACTAATATACCTAATAGAGAAACAAACTTGCTTTCTTTGGCCGAGCAATGGCAGCTCCCCTTGGCTCAGTGAAAGGGATTGATGGCACTGGGCCAAACTAAGGAAGCTCAGATCTCACTCATGCTTAATAATAAGTCATACTTCATTAAAAAGAATTGCAAAAGAAATTAAATTATCAATTTCTCAGCTGGGCTTTCAGTAAGAGATAAACAAAATTCAAGATTCCTCTAAACAAATCAAATTTATCCTCATGTGGAATTTCTTCTGTGATAAGGGAGGAATTTTCTATGAAACATTTTCCACAAAGTGGGCATTTGAATGTTTACTCCCCTATGTGCACCCTTACATGATTTATAAGGCTAGACCTATATCTGAAATCTTTCCCACAATCTGGACACTCATACGGTTTTTCTCCTGTGTGCATCCTCTTGTGTTTCATCAAGTCGGAATTTTGATAGAAACCTTTCCCGCAATCAGGACACTTATATGGTTTCTCTCCAGTGTGAGTTCTCTGGTGTATCACCAGGCTCGAATTCTGACTGAAACTTTTCCCACAATCTGGACACTCATATGGTTTCTCTCCTGTGTGAATCCTCTTGTGTATCACCAAGCTGGAATTTCGATGGAAACCTTTCCCACAATCAGGACACTGATATGGTTTCTCTCCTGTGTGAATCCTCTGGTGAATCACCAGGCAGTAATTCTCACTGAAACTTTTCTCACAATCCAGACATTCAAATGGTTTTTTTCCAGTGTGAGCCTTCTTGTGTTTTACCAGTTTGGAATTACCCTTGAAACTTTTCCCACAATCCGGGCACTCATAAGGTTTCTCTCCTGTGTGAGTCCTCTGGTGTTCCATAAGGGAGGAATTCCGACTGAAACCTTTCCCACAATACAGACACTCATATGGTTTCTCCCCAGTGTGAGTTCTCTGGTGCATCATCAGGTTTGAATTCTGACTGAAACTTTCCCCACAATACAGACATTCATATGGTTTCTCTCCCGTGTGAGTCCTCTGATGTTTCACCAGCTTCGAATTCTGACTAAATTTTTTCCCACAATCCAGACACTCAAACTGTTTCTCTCCTGTGTGAGTTCTCTTGGGTATACTCACTGTAGAATTCTGACTGAACATTTTGTTCATAATCTCATCTCATCTGGTTTCTCTGTCTGGAGTATAGCCAGGTCAGAATTCCAAGTAAAACATTTCACACAATCAGGACATACAAAGAGGTTTTCTCCAGTATCAGTCTTGTGCCTCACCAAATTCATTTACATGCTAAATCTTTTGTCACATTGGAAGCACTGGTAGAGATGTTCCCCCTTCATTGGCCATTCCATAAATCTTAGGAATCCCGTTTTGAGTAAAGCTTTTGCCACAATCCAAACATTTGTACAGGTTTTCAGGGAATGGATCCTCTTGTGCATCTGTGATCTGCAATTTGTGTTTTTCCCAAAATAGGCAGTTGGTAAGTTTTCATGCAATATTTTCTTGAGTTCCACATAATTTATTTTTTCCACCTGAAAATTCTTTTCCTGTAATTCTCTCCCTTGTCTCCCTCCATTTGCTGAGGAAAAAGAAGAGTGTTAACACTTTCTGGAAGAAGTGGAAAAGGTTTTGATTGATGCATTGTTTTGTATTTTAATGCTGCTTCTCATTCTCGGTTGTACAGACGGCTCTTCCTGACATCCACCTTGTCTTTAAGTTTCCTATTAATGGATTAGTTTCATTATTGTTTTGGCTGCAGATCCTGTGAAAACAGCAAAAAAAATCCACATATTACTATGAAAAAGGAAAGATATCAAAATGGTAGCTTAACCTGTAACTTTCATTAATAATTTTGTTCATTATTTCATTATTAGGCACATAGAAGACTAGAAAAATCCAAATTGAAAAATCCACTCATATTTCAAATCATGAAAGTCTCTTGTTGGTTTGGGTTAAAGAGAAATTATTATAATTTTTACAAACAATTATCCTCCGACCTTCCCTCCACTCACCTCCCAGGAGCCGCTTCCACCCTCCAAGCCGCACAAGAGGCTCCAACATGCTCCTGTGGCTGAGCCGGCAGTTCCTCTGCCCTTCGTCTCCACATCCTCTCTAGCAAGTCCAATCCTCTATCGTTTCAACTTGTTTCATCTCCGCCTCTATCCCTCCAGTAGACCAGCAATGCCGCTACTGTATTGTGTTTACAGCTTTTTAGGCACGAGTGTCGCTCATTTCTAGAGCGCCATCTAGTGACATAACGCTGACAAAACCGCTCCTTCTATTTTCACCCTAAAGCGCTTGCAGGATGTTTTCATTGATGCCAGGTTTGCCCTCACTAAGCAAGGTGATTTAATATCTCCATGAAACTGCTAGGGGAGGCTATCCAGGGATGAAATGCTACCAGTTCAGCCGAACTGGTCGTGGCGGTGGCACATGGTTCAGGGAACCAGTGGCAGCAGCGCAAGGATCTGCCCACCCGCCCAGACGTCATTACTTCCTGGTTTGAACCAGGAACCAACCTGCTTTTGACCCTCGGCACATGCATAGAAGGCTTTGCGCATGTGCAGAGGGTCCAAGCACGCACGTGACACGCATACACGCTTCTGAACCTGTAGGAAAGGTAAGTAGATTTCACCTCTGTGGCCATCCATCCTGTGGTATGCAACAAAGTACAGGAAGTGCTTGATTTACTTCACTTAGTGACCATTTGAAGTTACAACAGCACTGAAAAAAGTGACATGACCATTTTTCACCCTTAAAGACCACTGCAGCATGGCCATGGTCATATGTTCAAAATGGAGATGATTGGCATTTGGGAGGCCTTGTATATGGGTTACTCATGCCTTGGTCTCACCCTGTTTGGATCATTGCACAGGAATACACCCAGAAAGTTCAACTGGTCCAGAATGCACAGCGCACATAGTAATGAGAGTCCCTGGATTTCCCATGTAACACTTTGGTTGTGTGAGCTCCGCTGGATTCATTTCTCTACCACTGCAACTGAAGATGCTGGTCATCAACTTTTAAAGTTATTTCTTTATCATAGCAATAATGCTTAGAATGATATACTATCCACAGTGCTTTACAGCACTTTCGGTTTATTGTCCCCAATTTGGCTCATTTTACCAACCTCAGAAGGACGGAAGGCTGAGTCAACCGTCAGCCCCATCAGGATTGAATTCCAGGCTGTGGAATACCATATTCTAACCACTGAGCGACTAGGGCTCCTATCACTATTTTCCCACCTTTATTAGTTTTGAATCCATCTTTTCTACCAGGTCAGATAGGAGGGGCGTGCTCCTAGCCCCTTCCCTTCAATATTGCCATATGATAGGAGTTGGGAAGTGAGCCTTTTCCATTGCAAACCCTGTCCTGTGAAACACACTTTCCCCTGAAATTTGTTAGGCCTTTATCTTCCTGGTCGTCTCTAAAGCAAAAAAGATCTAGCTTTTCCACTAAGCACTGGGTTAATAAGATGAGAGGACTGCATATCAGAAGCTTGCATTGAAATAAAATGTTTGGTGTTTATGCATTTGGTTTTAATATGGTTTTTAAGTTAACCATTGATTGGGAGTCAGCCAGAGTTTGTTATAACATGGATGGCTACATAACTATTTTAAATAAATCAGAGGAAAAAGAAATGAATCTGAAAAATGGCCCCACTGAAGGTGCCCGTCTCCAAATTGCTTGAGGCTTTGAAGGTCTATGCATTTATTCAATTATCAAATTTATATTCCCCTAATCCTGAGGTTAATTTCTCTAACATAATTCTTTTCAAGTAGAAAGATTATCGGTTTTCAGCAAGAATAGCACAACACATCAACATAATTAGTAAGGCCAGGAAGCCTGGTTAACTTCTAAATTGAACAAAGGAAAAGTTTGATTTTTTCGGATTCCCAGATCATCCAAATGCCATCAGCCTTGCTAGACGTGCCCTTGATTTGGAGGGAAAGAACATGTTAAATGTGGAGGCTTTGCATTTTGTCATTTGCTATATATATGGAGTTTACTGGTTTCTGAATTAAGATTTTATTACTGAATCTGTGTGGAGTCACCATGAGTTGGGCTGCCATATACATTTTTCTGCTAATTAAAATAGATACTTACAGTGATTATATCCCCCTGTATTATCTGTATAAATAAATCAACACAACAAACATACCTAACAGAGATCCAAATTCACTTTCTCTGGCCCACCACGGCAGACCCTCTTGACTCCGTGAAAGGGAACGTCCGCACTGAGCCGGAGAAAGGATGGTCAGAATTTCTTCCTCATGTTTAATAATAAGACATGGTTGACTAAAAGAATCATGCAACAAATTAAATTATCAATATCTCAGTTGGGCTTTCACTAAGAGACAAGGAACAAAACTCCAAATTCCTCTAAACAGATAATATTTTTCCTCATGTGGAATTTCTTCTCTGATAAGGGAGGAATTTTGTGCGAAATATTTTCCACAAACTGGGAATTTGAATGGTTACTCTCCTATGTGTAACCTTACATGATTTATAAGGTTAGACCTACTACTGAAATCTTTCCCACAATCCGGACACTCATATGGTTTTTCTCCTGTGTGAGTCCTCTTGTGTATCACCAGATGGGAACTCTGACTGAATGTTTTCCCACAATCTGGACACTCATATGGTTTCTCTCCTGTGTGAGTCCTCTTGTGTCTCTCCAGATGGGAATTACGCTTGAAACTTTTCTCACAATCCAGACACTCATATGGTTTATCTCCCGTGTGAGTCCTCTTGTGTCTCCCCAGATGGGAATTACGCTTGAAACGTTTCCCACAATCTGGGCACTCATATGGTTTTTCTCCTGTGTGAGTCCTCTGGTGTTCAATAAGGGCGGAATTGCGACAGAAACTTTTCCCACAATCTGGGCACTCATACGGTTTTTCTCCTGTGTGAGTCCTCTGGTGTACCACCAGGTCAGAATTGCAAGTAAAACCTTTCCCACAATGTGAACAATACAGTTTTTCTCCTGTGTGCGTCGTCTGGTGTTTCACCAGGTGGGATTTGTGATTGAAACTTTTCCCACAATCAAGACACTCATATGGTTTTTCTCCAGTGTGAGTTCTCTGGTGTATCACCAGGTTCGAATTCTGACTGAAACTTTTCCCACAATACAGACACTCATAAGGTTTCTCTCCTGTGTGAGTCCTCTTGTGTGTCACCAGGTCGGAATTCTGACTGAACCTTTTCCCACAATCCGGACACTCATATGGTTTCTCTCCTCTGTGACACCTCTGGTGTAGCACCAGCTTGGAGTTCTCCTTGAAATTTTTCCCACAAACCAGACACTCGTATGGTTTCTCTCCTGTGTGAGTTCTCTGGTGTATCACCAGCTTAGAATTCTGCTGGAAACTTTTCCCACAATCTAGACACTCATATGGTTTTTCTCCTGTGTGAGTCCTCTGGTGTATCACCAGATTGGTTTCCATGCTAAATATTTTGTCACAATGTTGTGGCCCGTCAGCGGCCTGTATAGATTGTAGCTGATTCCGACGAGGAGACTGGTGTGGTGCTGCGCCAGCAGCCTGCGCAGCTGGCGCTCGAGTCGGACAGTGAGGAGGCTGGAGAAGATGTGGTGCCAGAGGCAGGGATTCAGCCAGGGCCTTCAGAAGCTCCAGAAGCTCCTTTAAGTGAAGAGGACGAAGAGGAGGAGCCTCTTCTCAATGCACGGGCACGCAGAGCTGCCAAAAGGCAGGAGTGGCTCCTCAGGAGGAGGTCTCCTCAAGACTAAGGCTTGGGGCTAATTGGGTAAGTCTATTTAAGAAGGAATGCCGCTTGCAGCAAACTGTAGGGAACAACTTTAGTTCAATCTCCTTCGACTCTGGATTCTCTGCAAAATTGTTTCTGGGCTTTCTGCCAACTCTAGTAAGACTGTGATTACCTTATCTTAGAATTCTGGTAGGCTGTTAAGACCTATTAACAGCCTTTGCTTGATAAAGACTAAGTTATTTGAGTAAAATACGGTTTGTATAGAGTTTGGGTGCGCTGCGTTCTTTGGGGTCTGTAGCTGGGGCAGAACACACAATGGGAGCATCGGTACAGTTTCACTTCAGTATGGGTCCTTCCATGAATCATGAGAGACCTTTTCTGAGTAAAGCTTCTAATGCACCCCAAACAAACATTTGTATGGCTTTTCACGCGGTGGCTTGACTTATGCATCAAACACATGTGATCTGGAATCTGTGTTTTTCCCACAATAGGCAGTCTGTGGGGATTTTCCAACACTAATATTCTTGGATTCTTGAGGAGGCCAATGTTGTTTCTGTACTCTTACCTGGTGGTTCTTTGATTCAACCTACTCTTTCCTTCCGCAAAGGCTTTCGTTAATGTCCGTCAGTTTTGGCTATCCACGAAACCTTTTTCTTCCCACTGACTTCTTTATTTAGAAATTATCCTCCTTAATTTCTCATGTAATATTTCCTTGAGCTCCGGGCACTCTTATTTTTTCCCAGCTGAAAGCTTTGCTCTTATAATTGTCTATATCATCTCTCATCAGCTGAAGGAGAAGTTTTTACACTTTCTGGAGAAAGTGGAAGATTTTGATTGATGGGTTCTTTTGCATTTTAAGGCTGCTTCTCATTATCTGTTGTCCACAGTGCTCTTTTTGGCATCCTCTTTATCTGTAAAATTAATATTAATCGGTTAGTTTCATTATTCTTTAAAAATGGCTACATGATATGCGAAAGCAGCAGAAATATCCCATATATTACCATGAAAAAACAAACATCAAAATGTGAGTTTAACCTATAACATTTATTATGATTCATTTGGCATGTAGAAGGCTAGCAGATCCAACTATCAACTCAATCCCAAAATTCTCCTTTTGGCTTGAGTTAATCACACATACAGTGCACTCAGAAAGTACTCAAAGTATTCTGATTCACTTCACTTCTATCAGTTTTGTTATGCTGCAGCCCGATTCTACAATTGTTAAAATTCATTTTTTCTCATTAATCTATTCCCATAATGACAAAGTAAAAACAGAATTTTAGAAATATCTGTAAATTTATTAAAAAGAAAAAACTGAAATATCACATAGGCATTCAAATCCTTCACTCACTACTTTGTTGAAGCACCTTTCAACAAGGTGCTTCTACAAAGCCTCAAGGGTTTTTTTGGTATGACATAAGAAGCTTTGCACACCTGGATTGGGGGATTTTCTGCCATTCTTCCTTGCAAGTCCTCTCAAACTCAAGTCAGGTTGGATGGTAACCTTAGGTGGACAGCCATTTTCAGGTCCCTCCGGAAATGTTCAATAGGGTTCAAATGAGGGCTTGGTCTAGGCCACTCTAGGACATTCACAGAGTTGTAACTAAGCCACTCCTGTGTTGTCTTGGCTCTGGCTGAGCTCCAGAGATCCTGTGTGGAGATGGGAGAAAATTCCAAAAGAATCATCACTGCAGCCCTCCACCGATCTGGGGTTTATGGCAGAGTGGCTGGGCGGAAGCCTCTCCTCAGTGCAAAACACACGAAAACCCGCTTGGAGTTTGCAAAAAAGCACCTGAAGGATTCTGACTGTGAGGAACAAGATTTTCTGGTCTGCTGAAACCAAGATTGAAGTGTTTAGCCTCAATTCTATGGTAAATGGTCTGGAGAAAACCAGGCACCACTCATCACCTGCCCAATGTCATCCCAAGAGTGAAGCAAGGTGGTTGCAGAATCACGTTATGGGGTTTTTTTCAGCAACAGGGATGGAGAGACTGGTCAGGGTTGAGGGAAAGATGAACGGAATAAAGTACAAGGATTTCCTCAATGAAACCCTGTTCCACAGTGCTCAGGACCTTGACAACAATCCTAAACACACAGCCAAGACAATACAGGAGTGGCTTAGGGACAACTCTGTGAATGTCCTAGAGTGGCCCAGCCAGACCCTGACTTGAACCCTATTAAACATCTCTGAAGGGATCTGAAAATGGCTGCCCACCGATGGTTGCTATCCAACCTGACTGAGCTTGGGAGGACTTGCAAGCAAGAATTGTAGAAAAACCCCCAGTCCAGGTGCGCAAAGCTTATCATCTCAGAGCCAAAAAGACTTGAGGCTCTAATCTCTGCCAAAGAAGCTTCAACAAAGTACCGAGTGAAGAGTCTGAATATTTATGTCAATAATTTCAGGGTTTTTTGTTTTTAATAAATTTACAGACATTTTTTTAAATTGTTTTCACTTTGTCATTATTGATGTAGATGAAGGAGAAAAAATGAATTTCAACAAGTGTAAAATCAGGCTGCAACATAACAAAATTGACAGTCGTGAAAGGGGTCTGAATACTTTCTGAATATGTGTTCCTATTTATACAGAAATACACTCCTAAGAATTTATTTATGGAAACAGTTAAGTGTATTTCAGTCTGCAAAATGTCCCAGAAGTGCATTGACTCAATTTTTTTTGATCTAATATTAGAGACATGCGGACATTAATAGATGAAATGGTGTCCAAATCCTGTGCAAGATTGAAAGCATCCCTTTAGTCCATGAAATTCCTCGCTTGCCAGGAAAGCAACATCTCAATAACATCACAAGGAATGAAAGGTGAAGGTGAGGGAGGTGGATGGTTAAGAAACACGAAAAAATATATCAAGATGTATTTAAATCTCCCAGCAGAAAATCACAGGCAGCAACTTTAGATCCTGCAGCAAAAGGATAAAAACATTTGGGAAGAGAAAGAACATGCAGCAGCAGCAGCAGCAGCCAAGTTTTTCAGCCTCGTTGCTTCCTCTGCTTCATACACCGTGGAGGAAAGAAAGCAAAGGGCCCGACTTTCTCCCGGCTTCTCCTCCGACCTTCCCTCCACTCACCTCCCTGGAGCCTCTTCCACCCTCCAAGCAGCACAAGAGGCTCCGCCGACGCCTTCATCCTCCTCTATGTCAACCGGAAGAGGAAGAACCTTGTGAACCTCCTTTCGTCCACATCCACTCTACCAATCTAATACTCTATAGTTTCAATTGGTTCTAGCTAGGCATCTCTTTTTCCGCTGCTGTACTCTATTCTCTGCTTTCTAGGGAATTCTATGTACAGCGCCATCTATCGACATAGATAATACATTTCGGGCACCAATTGTGCCCTATCCTGAACCGGGATGCATTGCACACGGGGTTACTCTTCCCTTGGTCACCTTGTTTGAATCTCTGCACTGAACCACTAGAGACATCAACTGAACAGTAATGGAGGCCCCTGGGTTGCCTATGTCTTGCATCTTTGTGGTGCGAGCTACACAGGATTCATTCAAGGTGCAATACAAGCTCATACAAGCTATTTATTATAGCAATAGCAATCAGACATATATACCACTTATATACCACTACACTGTGCTTTGTACACTCTCGGTTTACAGCGTCAGCGGACCCAACCATTTGGGTCCGCATTTTACCGATCTCAGAATGACGGATGGCTGAGTCAACTTAGAGGCATATCGGGACCGGATTCCATGCTGTGGGCAGTCAGCCTGCAATACTGTATTCCAACCACAGGTTGAAAAGGATGTTAAAATGTATGGTATAAGTAGAGAATTAACAGAATTAGATCAGATATTAACACGGACAGATGAAAAATTAATAAAGAAAATATATAGCTATTTTTAAGTATTAAGATGGAAGATGAACAAGTAAAAGAGACAATGATAGTATGGGCTAAAAAGGAGCTAGAAACAGGGAAATATATGAAACAATCAGTGATACAAGAAAAACGGGTTAAATTCGTCAAACAAATAGTATGACTATTATTGGTATTAATATATATTGATATAAATGTGATGAATATTATTGTATACATTTTGAATCTTACTTCGTAAAATGATTTGTACCCAGACAACACACTGTTCAATTGAAGGTGGAATTTTTATACACTATAAAATAAAATAAACACTTATACAAAAAAGAAAGATGTCAAGTAAAAATACATACATGTTTATATCCCCCTATATTATATGTAGAAAGAACTCAAGGCAACTAATATACCTAATGGAGAAACAAACTCACTTTCTCTGGCCCAGCAATGGCAGTTCCCCTTGGCTCAGTGAAAGGGAACGATGAAACTGGGCCAAACTAAGGAAGCTCAGATCTCCTCCCTCATGTTTAATAATAAGCCATGCTTCACTGAAAAGAATCACACAAGAAATTAAATTATCAATTTCTCAGCTGGGCTTTCAGTAAGAGACAAGAAACAAAATTCAAGATTCCTGTAAACAAATCAATTTTTTCCTCATGTGGAATTTCTTCTGTGATAAGGGAGGAATTTTGTGTGAAACATTTTCCACAAAGTGGGCAATTGAATAGTTACTCCCCTATGTGCACCCTTACATGATTTATAAGGCTAGACCTATATCTGAAATCTTTCCCACAATCTGGACACTCATATGGTTTTTCTCCTGTGTGAGTCCTCTTGTGTTTCATCAAATCGGAATTTTGATAGAAACCTTTCCCGCAATCAGGACACTTATACGGTTTCTCTCCTGTGTGAATCCTCTGATGCACCACCAGGTTGGAATTCAGACTGAAACTTTTCTTACAATCCGGACACTCAAATGGCTTTTCTCCTGTGTGAGTCCTCTTGTGTATCACCAAGTTGGAATTTCGATGGAAACCTTTCCCGCAATCAAAACACTGATATGGTTTCTCTCCTGTGTGAATCCTCTGGTGAATCACCAGGTAGTAATTCTCACTGAAACTTTTCCCACAATCTACACACTCAAATGGTTTTTCTCTAGTGTGAGTCTTCTTATGTTTTACCAGCTTGGAATTTTGATTGAAACATTCCTCACAATCCGGACACTTATATGGTTTCTCTCCTGTGTGAGTCCTCTGGTGTATCACCAACTTGGAATTACGCTTGAAACTTTTCCCACAATCTGGACACTCATATGGTTTTTCTCCTGTGTGAGTCCTCTGGTGTTCCACAAGGTTAGAATTCCGACTGAAACTTTTCCCACATTCTGGACACTCATACGGTTTTTCTCCTGTGTGTGTCCTCTGGTGTATCACCAGCTTGGAATTACGCTTGAAACTTTCCCCACAATCTGGACACTGATATGGTTTCTCTCCTGTGTGAGTCCTCTGGTGTTCCACAAGGTTGGAATTCCGACTGAAACGTTTCCCACATTCCGGACACTCATATGGTTTTTCTCCTGTGTGAGTCCTCAGGTGTACCATCAGGTCAGAATTGCAACTAAAACCTTTCCCACAATCTGAACAATAGAGTTTCTCTCCTGTGTGCATCGTCTGGTGTTTCACCAGGTGGGATTTGTGATTGAAACTTTTCCCACAATCCAGACACTCATATGGTTTTTCTCCCGTGTGAATCCTCTGGTGTACCAACAGGTTCCAATTCTTACTGAAACTTTTCCCACAATACAGACATTCATACGGTTTCTTTCCCGTGTGAGTCCTCTGATGTTTCACCAGCTTCGAATTCTGACTAAATTTTTCCCCACAATCCAGACACTCATACAGTTTCTCTCCCGTGTGAGTTATCTTGGCTATACTCAGTGTAGAATTCTGATTTAACATTTTGTTAAACATTTTGTTCATAATCTCATCTTATCTCATCTCATATGGTTTCTCTGTCTGGAGTATAACCAGGTCAGAATTCCATGTAAAACTTTTCACACAATCCGGACATTCAAAGAGGTTTTCTCCACTGTCAGTCTCCTTGTGCCTCACCAAATTCGTTTATATGCTAAATCGTTTCTGTTAATTCTGTTAATTCTATTAATTGGGAGCACTGGTAGAGATGTTCCTCCTGCATTGGCCGTTCCATAAATCTTAGGAATCCTGTTCTGAGTAAAGCTTTTGCCACAATCCAAACATTTGTATGGGTTTTGGGGAATGGATCCTCTGGTGCATCTGTGATCTGCAATTTGTGTTTTTCCCAAAATAGGCAGTGGTTGAGGTTTTTCCAACACTGATATTCTTAGATTCATGAAGGGGCCAAAAATATTTCTGATTCGATATGTAGTAGTTATATGCCCAGACAGCTCTTCTTGACATCCACTTTGTCTGTAAGATTCCTATTAATGGATTAGTTTCATTATTGTTTAAAAAATGGCTGCAGATCCTGGGGAAACAGCAAAAAAATCCATATATTACTATGAAAAAGGAAAGATATCAAAATGCTAGTTTAACCTATAACTTTCATTAATAATTTCATTATTTCATTATTAGGCACATAGAAGACTAGAAAAATCCGAGTTGAAAAATCCACTCATATTTCAAATCATGAAAGTCTCTTGTTGGCTTGGGTTAATCAGAGATTATTATAATTGCAAACTTTAGCTGACCAAATTATGGAGGTTGAAGCCAAATACCCTAATTCACTGGCCATTATTTTGGGAGATCTAAACAAGGCAAACTTAAGGAAAGAGCTACCAAAATACTTTCAGCATGTCAACTGTCCCACTAGAGGCAAGAATATTTAGACCACTGCTGCACAACATTAAAAGATGCTTATCGGTCCTTACTATGAGCAGCTGTGTAACACTCTGATCATTGCATGATTCACCTTGTACCAGCTTACAGGCAAAGACTTAAAACCAGTAAACCAACAATTAAATCAGTGAAGACCTGGATGGAGGAGGCAAAGTTAAAGCTACAGGCCTGCCTTGACTGCACTGACTGGAATGTTCTACAGAGAAATTATTGAGTCTGTCATCTGCACCTCTATAACTGCTTTGCAACCCAACAAGACAGACACAGACTTCAGAGGATAATTAGAACTGCAGAAAAAACAATGGCTACCAACCTGCCTTCCATTAAGGACCGGTATACTGCATGAGTCAAAAAGAGGGCTGTGAAAATATTTACAGATCCCTCACATCCTGGACATAAACTGTTTCAACTCCAACCCTCAAAACAACACTATAGAGCACTACACACAAGAACAACTAGACACAAGAACATTTTTTCCCCGAATGCCATCACTCTGCTAAACAAATACTTCCCTCAACGCTGTCAAACTATTTACTAAGTCTGCATTACTATTAATCTTCTAATCGTTCCCACCACCCATCTCCTTCCACTTATGACTGTATGACTGTAATTTTGTTGCTTGTATCTTTACGATTTATATTGATATTGTTTCCGGATTGCTTATTTGTACCCTATGACTATCATTAAGTGCTGTACCTTATGATTCTTGATGAACGTGTCTTTTCTTTTACTACACTGAGAGCATATGCACCAAGACAAATTCCTTGTGTATCCAATCACACTTGGCCAATAAAAAATTCTAATTCTAATTCTGTTGTTATAAAAAATACCTGAAAATACTGAGTTTTATACAAATACACGCATATGCACTCATACAAATCTATAAATATATGAATTTAGATTTTATTTTATTTTTTTGTATTTCACTCTTAAAAATGTTTCAGGAGTGGATTTACTCAACTTGTTTGATCTAATTTTAGAAAGGTGGGGGACACTAACAGATGAGATGGTGCCCAAGTCCTATGCAAGTTTTAAAGCATCCGTTTTGCCCATGAAACTCCTCGCTTGCCAGAAAAGCAATAGGTCAATAACATCATAAGGAATTAAGTGTTACGGGAAGCCCGAGGGAGATAAGAAATAAGGGGGGGAGGAAATACTTTTTAAATGTCCCAAATCTTCCAGCGGTAAAATCACAGGCAGCAACTTGAAATCCTGCAGCCCCAGGAATAAAATTTGGGGAGAGAAAGAATATAGAATATGATGCAGCAGCAGCCCAGATGTAGCATTCTTATCCCTTCGCTGCTTCCAGGCCGAGGAGGAACCAAAGGGCCCGACTTGCTCCTGGCTTCTCCTCCGACCTTCCCTCCACTCACCTCCCAGGAGCCGCTTCCACCCTCCAAGTAGCACAAGAGGCTCCCCCGACGCCATCACGTGGATAAGCCTATCTCCTCCTCCTCTCTAGCAATCTAATACTCTATCATTTCAATTCATTCTAGCTCGGCTTCTCACCCTTTGGTATAACGTCAGTAGTAGCGATGCCGCTGCTGTATTCTCTTTACTGCTTTCTAAGGCGCGAGTGTTGCTTCTTTGTAGAGCGCCATCTAGCGACATAAGGTTAAAAATCACCCTGACACTATCTTTACCCTGAAGCGTTGGCAAGAGGCTTTCATGGATTCCGTGGTTCCTTCTGTGCGTTCGACCCCTCACTGTTGTGGAATGATGGGACCAAACAACATTCCTTGGTCAGCCAGAGACAGTTTTATTGCGCGGTTTCAGAACCAGATTTGTATCTGCAATTCTGAACAAGGAAAGAGCCCTGATATAACTGCTTTTATACATATCCAAGACAAAGGATTCTGCTGGCACATCAGTTTTCCATATAAGGTTAATATACATCCGTTACATGATAATTGACACTTTTTAATTACCAAATTCCTGCCTTAATTTATAGTACATGAGATAATTGTAGTTAAACATCGTCCTCTTCTGTAATCACTGATGCATAGATCCATGGCTGGCCTTGGATTAATAAGTAACTTTTTGTTTCAGATGGATGTCTCTGCATCCTTGACACATATCTTCCTCAGAAGATATATATTATACATGGTCCTTGCATCTTTGACAGATAGGCCCCTTAAAAGATATATGTTGCCAAGAATGGAATTTAGCTGACAGTGTAGTCTCTGAACAAGCACATTTCTTTCTTTATAATAATGTGAATAGAGGGTCCTCCAGTGTTCATATCGTTGACCTTATACCATTCCCATTATTCCCATTATTCTATTATTCACATTATTCACTTTACCACTGAGCACAGGAATAGTTTTTGTCCATCATAATCTATGCTAAACCTTTTCTTTCAGGTCTCCCAAGAGTTCACTCACTGTCCCTCTTCCTCCAACTAAACCAAAGGAAAGGGTCCAAGGGGGAGTGGGATGACATATACTGTAACAGCCAACGGCTGCTGAAGATTGTTGTAGTCAGTTTTTAGCCTGTGATGTCTGTGTGCAGAATTCCTCAAAACCTGCCTTGACAAATGGTTGAAGCTGTTGAATGGAAGCCTCTAGCCCTAGTCTGTCCTTTGGGGTCTGGTAGGGAGGCCCTCATCCTCACTCCAACTGAGCCAGGAGCTTCTTTTGCAGGAACTAAACCAAGAGAAAGCATAGTTGGGGGACACACAATGCGCCATCAGGCAGAGACAAAGCGCACCTCCCTTGTGGATCAGTGAAGATTATTTCAGCCAGTTGTCTCTTGGGGATGCAGGATAACTGCCCCAAACCAAATCCCTTGAACTGCTTATTTGTACCCTATGATTATCATTAAGTGTTGTACCTTATGATTCTTGATGAATGTATTTTTTATTTTATGTACACTGAGAGCGTATGCACCAAGACAAATTCCTTGTGTGTCCAATCACACTTGGCCAATAAAAAAATTCTATTCTATTCTAAACAATATTTGCGACTGAGGGAAGCTTGAAGAGTGATGGTTAACCCTACTTACCTTCACAAGATTACCAGGTGCTGCATCATAAAGGTTGATAAGGGTCTTGTTTGTATCTGCAGTCTTAAACAATTGCCCGCTTCATACTCCATTAATAGAAGAACAAAATACAGGACAAAACCTTGAAGTGGCCACCAACGTTGCTTCCAAACCCATCTAGATAGGAGATATTATTTTTCCCTCTGCATTCTTACTGCCAGGATTAACCTCAGTAAGCAACATGGTTTAACCCCTACATGGAACTGCTAGGGGAGGCCATCCATTCTGCCATATCCAATTATGTACAAGTAGTCATCGATTTACTTCATTTAGTGACCATTTGAAGTTACAAGGTTATTGAAAAAAGTGGCATGACCATTTTTCACACTTAAAGGCCACTGCAGTATTGTAACATGATGAAAATTCAGGCTCTGGACAATTGACTAGTCTTTGTGACCGTTGCAGTGTCAGGTGATCCACTTTGGCAACTGAGTTGGAGGTCCTCCTGGACTCACAAGTCCTGCTTGGGGAGGGTATGGCTGTGGGAGGGGCTTTCAAGAGATTCATCTTGTGTGCCAATTGTGCCCTTTCCTGCACCTGGATGCCTTGCACATGGGGTCACTCTTCCCTTGGTCACCTCGTTTGAATCTCTACACGGGACCACTAGAAAACTTCAACTGGTCCAGAATGTAGCAGCACACACAGTAATGGAAGCCCCCAGGTAGCCCATGTAATATCTTTGTGATGCAAACCGCACTGGATTCAGTTGGTTTAAGGTGCAATTCAAGGTTATCACCTTTAACAGTATTTATTACAGCAATAGCGATCAGACATATACTGTATACCACCGCACTGTGTTTTGTATCACTCTCAGTTTACAGTGTCAGCATATTGTCCCCAACAATCTGGGTCCTCATTTTACCAATCTCAGTATGACGGAAGGCTGAGTCAAGCTCGAGGCCTGTCAGGATTGGATTCCAGGCTGTGGGCAGAGTCACCTGGCAATACTGCATTCTAACCAATGAGCCAACAGGCACCTGTCATTACTTTCTCACCTTTATTTTTGCATCTATCTGTTTTTCCAGGTCAGATAGGATGGGCATGTTCCTAGCCCCTTGCCTTAAATGTTGCCATCTAAGAGGTGCTAGGAAGAGAGCCTTGTCTGTTGCAGCTTCTGCCCTATGAGACATTCTCCCCCATGATGTTTGGCAGATCTTTATCATCCTGGTCTTCCATAAAGCAAAGAACTAGCATTTCCCCTAAGCCAGTGATGGCTAACCTTTTTGCCATCGTGTGCCAAAAGCAGGGGGAGTGCGGGGTGGTCGCGCACGTGTGTGTCCACACCCATAATTCTATGCGCCCTGCCCCCCCCATGCATATGTGCATGACCCCCCCCAAAGTCCCCCCACTTTTGGCATGTGATGGCCCGGTGGGCCCAGTAGGCTCATTTTTCGCCCTCCACAGGCTCCAGAGGCTTTCTACGAGCCTGGGGAGGGTGAAAACAGCCTTCCCCACCACCCCTGGAGGCTGGAAACAGCCCATTTGCCAAATTCCAGTGGGCCCAGAAGGTCCAAAAAATCAGCTGGCCAACATGTGCACGCATGCTGGAGCTGAGCTAGGGCAATGCTCGTGTGCCCACCACTATGGCTCCGTGTGCCCTCTGTGGCACGCGTGCCATAGGTTCGCCATCACAGCCCTAAGCACTGGGAGAAGAAGAGAGGACTGCACATCAGGTGAATTGAAACCATGTTTTTGCTTTTATGCATTTGGTTTTAAAAGTCTTAATTATTGATTGGGAGCCAGCCAGAGATTGTTATAACATGGGTGGCTACTTAAATATTTTAAATAAATCAGAGGAAATGAATGAATGAATGAATGAATCCGCTGAGGCTACCCCTCTGCAAGTTGCTTGAGGCAAATGGAGTTTGTTGAATACATTAGTTTATCAAATTTATAGGCTGCTAATCCTGAGGAGGTTTACTTCTCCGATTTAACTCCATTTATTTAATGTAACTCCTCACAGGGAGAAAGATTACAAGTGTTGAGGAAGAATAGCACAACAAATGAACATAATTAATAATGTCTGGAGGCCTCGTTAACATCTAAATTGAACAAAAGCAAAAATCATGTTTTTGGGATTCCTAGACCATCCGAATGCCATCAACCTTCCTAAATGTGCCCTGTATTTGCAGGGCAACAATGTTAAACATGGAACGGTTGCATTTTGCCATTTGAAATATATATGGGGTTCATTAGTTTCTGTATTAATATTTTATTACTGTAAACCATGTGGAGTCACAACATGGCATAAGATGCTAAGTAAAAATACACACATACATACTTAATAGGGTTGTTTTAAATTTTGGGCTGAAATTATTTGTTTTTTAAACTGTTTTTAAATTTTATATGCTATGTTTTATCTCGGCTGTACACCGCCCTGAGTCCCGCAGGAGAAGGGCGGTATAGAAATAAAATAAAATAAATAAATAAATACAAGTTTATATCCCACTGTATTATATGTAGAAATAGCTCAAGGCATAAAATATACCTAATAGAGATCAAAATTCGCTTTCTCTGGCCCAGCAATGGCAGTTCCTCTTGACTCCATGAAAGGGAATGACCGCAGCACTGGGCCAAACTAAGGAAGCTCAGATCTCCTCTCACATGTATAATAATAAGGCATGCTTAACTAAAAAGAATCACGCAAGAAATTAAATTATCAATTTCTAAACTGGGCTTTCAGTAAGAGACAAGAAAAGAAATTCAAGATTCCTCTAAACAAATCAATTTTTTCCTGATGTAGAATTTCTTCTGCCATAAGGAAGGAATTTTGTGTGAAACACTGTCCACAATCTGGGCATTTGAATGGTTACTCCCCTATGTGTAACCTTACATGATTTATAAGGCTAGACCTACAACTGAAATCTTTCCCACAATCCGGACACTCGTAAGGTTTTTCTCCTGTGTGAGTCCTCTTGTGTTTCACCAAGTCAGAATTTCGATGGAAATCTTTCCCGCAATCAGGACATTTATATGGTTTCTCTCCTGTGTGAGTGATCTGGTGTTCCACCAGCTGGGAATTCCGACAGAAACTTTTCCCACAGTCCGGACACTCATATGGTTTCTCTCCTGTGTGAATCCTCTGGTGTTCCACCAACTGGGAATTCCGACAGAAACTTTTCCCACAATCCAGGCACTCATACGGTTTTTCTCCTGTGTGAATCCTCTGGTGTGTCACTAGGTTGGAATTCTGACTGAATCTTTTCCCACAATACGTACACTCAAATGGTTTGTCTCCTGTGTGAGATCTCTGGTGTAACATCAGATGAGAATTTTGACTGAACCTTTTCCCACAATCTGGACACTCATATGGTTTTTCTCCTGTGTGAGTCCTCTGGTGTTTCACTAAGTTGGAAGTTTGATGGAAATCCTTCCCGCAATCAGGACATCTATACGGTTTCTCTCCTGTATGAGTCCTCTGGTGTATCACCAGGTTTGAATTCTGACTGAAACTTTTCCCACAATAGAGACATTCATAAGGTTTCTCCCCTGTGTGAGTCCTCTTGTGTGTCACTAGGTCGGAATTCCGACTGAACCTTTTGCTACAATCTGGACAGTCATATGGTTTCTCTCCTGTGTGAGTCCTCTGGTGTTTCACGAAGTCGGAATTTTGATGGAAATCTTTCCCATAATTAGGACATTTATGTGGTTTCTCTTTTGTGTGAGTCATCTGGTGTTCCACCAGCTGGAAATTCCTACAGAAACTTCTCCCACAATCCAAACACTCATATGGTTTTTCTCCTGTGTGACTTCTCTGCTGTTTCAATAGGTAAGACTTAGGAATGTAACTTTTCTCACAATACAGACACTCATATGGTTTCTCCCCAGGGTGAGTCCTCTTGTGTATCTGGTAATCTTGTGCCAGATTGATGTGCATGCTAAATCTTTTGTCACAATGGGAGCACTGGTAGAGTTTCTCTTCGGTATGGCTCCTTTCACGAATCACGAGAGATCTGTTCTGAGTAAAGCTTCTGATGCACCCCAAACATTTGTATGGCTTTTCATGGGATGGTTCAACTTATGCATCAAACACATTTGATCGGGAATCTGTGTTTTCCCACAATAGGCAGTCAGTGGGGATTTTCCAACAGTACTATTCTTGGATTCTTGAGGAGGTCAGCACTATTTCTGATCTCTTACTTGATGGTTCTTTGATTCAAGCTACTCTTCCCTTCCACAAAGACTTTCATTAATGTCTGCAAGTTTTGGCTATCCACAGAACCTTTTTCTTTCCTCTGACTTCCAGGTGTTCTTTATTTAGAAATTATTCTCTTTTGACTTCTCATGTAAAGTTTCCTTGAATTCCAGATACTCTTTTTTTCCAACTGAAAGCTTTGTCCTTATAATTCTCTCCATTGTCTCCCCATCAGCTAAGAAGGAGAAACATTTTTAAACTTTGTGGAGGAAGTGGAAGATTTTGATTGATGGTTTGTTTTACATTTTAAAACTCTTTCTCATTCTCTGTTGTCCAGAGTGCTCTTCTTGGCATTCTCTTTGTCTGTAAGATTAATATTAATGGGTTAGTTTCATTATTGTTTAAAAATGGCTACATGATATGTGAAAGCAGCAGAAATACCCCATGTTATCATGAGAAAACAAACTTAAAAATTCTAGTTTGATCTCTAACATTATGATTAGTTTGGCATCTAGAAGGCTAGCAGATCCAAATATCAACTCAATCACAAAATTCTCCTTTTGGCTTGAGTAAATCACACACACAGTGCAGTCAGAAAGTATTCAACGTATTCAGAGAAGGAAGAGCAGAGTGGATCGGGGAAACAGAGCTCGTCATACCCATCCAATTTCGCCCTGTCTAGAGACCTTAAAGGGCCAAAGTCAACCACAGGGGGGTTGACGAAGATCCCATAGATTATGAGGAAAAATGCAATCTCCTGTTAGATCCAGGAAAAACCCCTTGAAACTGGCAGGAGAATAGACGGCCATTAAGGCTGAACTGAAGCTATGACAGCTTGGAAAGGGAAAGGAAGGGCAAAATCAAGGAGCAGTGTGGCTGTGCTGGGTGAGACATTTCTAACTTTCTGCTGTGGAATTTATCCCGATTTAAATGCTAATGATTTTGGAAAAGTGGGACTGAAAAGGAAAGGGAGGAGCAGGATTTACTGTGCATCGAAAATAGCTACGACTATGTTTCAGAGTCATTGATCGATCTGGAAAAGAATGGAAGAAATGATTATAACAGAGTTAATTTCTTGATAGTACAGTGGTCTACGCACCCTGTTATTAACACAGCTGCCTGCAATTTCTGCTGGTTCGAATCTCTCCAAGGCTCAAGGTTGACTCAGCCTTCCATCCTTTCTAAGGTAGGTGAAATGAGGACCCAGTTTGTGGGGGCAATAAGCTGACTTTGTATAAAATATACAAAAGTATGAAGGTTATTGCTTAACGCATTGTAAGCCGTCCTGAGTCTCCAGAGAAGGGTAGCATACAAATCAAATTTAAAAAAAAAATTCAAATTAAAGGATAGCCAGGACTAGCTGTTTTCAAAGAACCTTAATTGTTTGAAGAATATTAGAATATATTTTTAAATAGTTTTCGATTGTTATTGGATTTGAAAGCATGATGAAAATAACTTTTAACAGAGCAACTAAAGAAAAGTAAAGCGGAAGGTTGCCATCTAGTGACTGGAAGAGACCGGAAGAAGTGAAAGTAGTGCTATCTTTGTTATGGCCCTATACAGAGGCCCTTGGGAACTATTAGTAACAAAGTGTGTTTTTACAGCTGGCTACTGATAACTGTGGGATGTTTAGAGACAGTCTGTGAGAACATTAAATATTTTGAGCCTTGGAAAACTGAAAAAAGGAGAAGAAAGGAGGAGTAATGTGTATTGTGAACTTGAAAACAGTCCTTTCATCTTAGTATTGTTTGAAAATGAAAGTCCATTTCATTGTAAGTTGGAGAAGAAGAAATAAATTAGATAGGGGAAAATTGTTTTTCTATAGAATAAAAGAATAATAGAAAGATTAAAGGATTAAAGATGTTAGGCTTTTTATGTATGTTTAAATAATATAAAGAGAATTATTTAAATTCGATGAACGTGAAAAAGAACACTAATATTGGGGTAAATTGGATCAATATGAATGATGCTCAGATCTAACACTGTTCACACATAATATAGTATACTTAAAAATAGAAATATATATATACACAAAAAGAAGATTTTGAGTGAAAGGAGGCAAGCAGAGGGATGAACGAAGGAGCAGAGGCTGTGGAAGGAGAACCCACCCGAGGTCACAAGGGAGGGGCGGGGGGGCGGCGGTTGTCATTAAAGAAGGTCTCAGGCCAAGGGAGGCCACTGTTCCTCAGACGGCCGGCTGTGAGTCCCTCCTTGTGAAGTGGGGTCATGGGGTACAGATGGGTTTGCTGATCACGTACCTGGCTCCCTGCCACGTGGCAGCAGCCCTGCCTGAGCTACTCAACGTTATAGCCCTGTTGGCAGTTGACACCCCCAGGCTTATGGTCATGACGAATTTTAACTTGCCATCCGTGGGTGAGACGTCTGAGGTGGCTCAGGAGTTCATGGCTTCCATGACGGCTATGGACCTGACCCAACTAATTCATGGTCCTACCCACATGGGGGTAAACATGCTGGACTTGGTTTTTGTCTCTGGACAGTGGTTGAGTGATCTCAAGATAGGGGACATAGTCATTGAGCCCTTGTCATGGTCGGATCACTTTCTCCTTCTCCTTGACCTTCAAACCGCTGCACCTCGCCACAGGGAGGCGGAGCTGGTAAAATGGTTTCGCCCCAGGCGCCTGATGGAGCCTGATAGGTTCCAGATGGAGCTTGGGCCATTCCCTGAGGCTCTGGCTCACGCCCCAACTGGAGACCTAGTGGCCGCCTGGGACAGGGCAGCCGCTGGAGCTTTGGATCGGGTCATGCCTTTGCGGCCTCTGACCCGGCGCCGGTCTTACTTGGCCCCTTGGTTTACTGAGGAGCTGAGGGAGATGAAGCGCCAGAAAAGACGCCTGGAGAGCAGTTGGAGGGCCAGCCTTTCTGAATCCGACTGAACACTGATAAGATCTCATATTAAGAATTACTTAGTGGAGATAAAACCAGCAAAGTGTAATTATTTTGCTGCTCTTATTGCATCTTCAGAGAACCGCCTGGCCGCCCTGTTTAGGGTGACCCGCTCCTTGCTCTACCAGGGAGTGCAGGAGGAACCCTTGGAGGGTAGAGCCGAGGACTTTGTACAGTATCTGCATGACAAAATCACTTAGATTCGGGAAGGTCTGGACTCCGACTGGGTAGTTTCAGGGGGGATGACTGAGGCAGGTCTTGAGAATGTTATCTGGGCAGAGTTTGATCCTGTGACTCCTGACGACGTGGACAGGATTCTGGGTAGACTGAACGCGACCACATGTTTGTTGGACCCATGTCCCTCCTGGTTAGTGCTGGCTTCTTGGGAGGTGACGTGAGGCTGGCTCCAGGGGATTATAAATGCTTCATTGAGTGAGGGTGACTTCCCCGCCGCCTTGAAAGAGGCGGTGGTGAGGCCTCTCCTCAAGAAGCCTTCCCTGGTCCCGGCAGTGTTGTCTAATTATTATCCGGTCTCCAACCTTCGCATTGTGGCGAAGGTTGTTGAGAGCGTGGTTGCATGACAGCTCCCCCAGCACCTGGATGAAACGGTGTATCTGGATCCGTTCCAATTGGGCTTCAAGCCTGGGTACAGCACGGAAACAGCATTGGTCACGTTGGTTGATGATCTCTGGAGGGCTCGGGACAGAGGTTGCTCCTCTGTCCTGGTCCTATTACATCTCTCAGTGGCTTTTGATACCATCGACCATGGTATCATGCTGCACCGGTTAGAAGAGTTAGGGGTGGGGGGCACTGTGTTGCAGTGGTTCTCCTCCTTTCTCTCCGACCGGTTGCAGTCTGTGTTGGCAGGGGGGGCAGAGGTCAACCCCGAGGCACCTCATATGTGGGGTGCCACAAGGGTCTGTCCTCTCGCCCCTTCTGTTCAACATTTATGTAAAGCCGCTGGGCAAGATCACCCGTGGTTTCAGGGTGAAGTACCATCAGTACGCTGATGATATTCAGCTGTACATCTCCACCACGGACCACCCCAACGATGCCCTTGAAGTGATGTCCCAGTGCCTGGAGGCCGTGCGGATCTGGATGGGGAGAAACAGGCTCAGGCTCAACCCATCCAAGACCGAGTGGCTGTGGTTTCCAACGTCCTGATATAGTCAGTTGGCACCATCACTGATTATTGGGGGCGAATCGCTGGCCCGCACGGAGAGGGCTCGCAACTTGGGCATTCTCCTGGATTCACGGCTGTCTTTAGAAGAGCACTTGACGGCTGTGACCGGGAGGATTTTTCATCAGGTTCGCCCGATTCACCAGTTGCGTCCCTTTCTGGATCGGGACTCTTTACGCATGGTCACTCATGCACTCGTCACCTCCCGCCTGGACTACTGCAATGCTCTCTACATGGGGCTCCCCTTGAGGTGCACCCGGAGGCTCCAACTGGCGCAGAGTGCAGCTGCGCGGGTGGTTATGGAAGCAACATGGCGTTCCCATGTAACACCTCTTCTGCGCGAGCTGCACTGGCTTCCGGTGGTCTTCCATGTGCGCTTCAAGGTCTTGGTTACCACCTTTAGAGCGCTCCATGGTTTAGGACTTGATTACTTACGGGACCACCTGCTGCCACCAGTAGCCTCCCACCGGCCGGTACGCTCTCATAGAGAGGGGCTCTTCCAGGTGCCGTCGGCCAAACAATGTCAACTGGCGGCCCCCAGGGGGAGAGCCTTCTCTGTGGGGGCACCTACTATCTGGAATGAGCTCCCCCCGGAGATACGGAGGATCCCAGATCTACACACCTTCCGCCGCGCTCTCAGGACCTTTTTATTCCATCAGGCTGGCCTGGCCTAACTGTTTCCCTTTTTTCCCTTTTTAAAACGTAAATTTTAATTCGTTTTTAATTTATTGGGGTGTTTTAAACCTGTCTTCGGCCAAATTGTTTAATTCAATTTTATTCAGTTTTAAATTTTGTATTTATGTTTTTTATCCTGTGGCTGTTCACCACCCTGAGTCCTTCAGGAGTAGGGCGGTATACAAATCAAATAAAACTAAACTAAATTAAACAGGCAGTTCAAGAGAGAAAAGAGAAAGAGGAAAGTCAACCAGCCACCAGAATACCACCCCATCACATGATCCACCTGAAGAAGACTAACCATCACCCCATCACTTGACCTGCCTGCTGAGAGGAGAATGACCGTCTCATCACGTGACCCTGGCAAGTAGAGGTGCATCAGAGAGGGGCCAGTGTGGACTGGCAGCCATACAAAGAGGGCCAGGAGAACCCAGACTCCAGCGACCCTTAAAGGAGTTAATGCTACAAGTGGGGCTCATCTGGGATTTCCTTCTAGCCTTCCTCCACAAACGGGTGTGATGGTGGTCCCAGCCAGGGGCATGAGAAGTGAACAAAATGGACTCCACTGCTGTCACTAAGTGGTGTGAGGAATAAAACAATGAGATAAAGATGAGTGTAGCAATTGACTTCCCTGGGGATGTTTGGCCAGTGAGGACCCTTGCCCCAGACCAAAGGGTATATGTGGTTGATACAAATGTGGACTGGGTCTCCTCTCACTTTTATGCGCTATTGGAATGGAAGAGAAGGGTCCCAGAGTGTTCTGGGGTTGAGAGCCTTCAATTGATTGAGGACACCAGGGTAAGGGTGATACACCTGACCGCATGGGCTATGCCTTCAGCAAAGACATGGGGCCCCCAAGAGGAGACACACACCTTGATTAATTTAATTTAATTTAATTTAATTTAATTTAATTTAATTACACCTTGATTAATTTAATTTAATTTAATTTAATTAATTTAATTTATTTAATTTAATTATTTAATTTAATTATTATTTTATTTAATGAATTTGCCGCCCCTCTCCGAAGACTCAGGGTGGCTATTGATCACCATAGGGGCAGCAAAGGCAGGATCTGCCCAAGCAGGGCGCCTGACATCCATCCAAACCCTGACTGCCAACTACTGTATGGGAGCTGGGTACAAGAGACTACATATCTTTTCAGGGATAAAACCAGTGCCAGAGGGGGAGAAAGAATACAAAACCTGGTTAGTACGGGCAGTTGGAGAGTGGGATGTATCAGTTTCTCAAAAGAACAGAGGGTCACAGAGAGCCTAAAGGCTCCAGCTGCGGAAGCCATTAGAAGCTTAACACTCAGCCGAAGGCAATTTACCATGCATGATTACCTCTGTTTACTGAAGAATTTGGACCCGCTGAAACAGTTTCTAGCCTGCTGTTTCAGTTTGAGCAAATGTACCAGAAAAGAGGTGAAAGGCTATCTGAGCATATAAGAAGATTGAACAAGTTACTATGTCAGATTGTGGAAAGGAAGGGGATGGATCTAGCTGAAGTAGAATGAGTTAGGATGGAGCAACTTTTGCAGGGTGCTTTATTCTCTGGCCCAGTATGGAATCAAATAAAGACTCAGGCGGAAGGGAACACCTGGGGGTATCATGAGCTCATAAGGACAGTTAGGGCAACAGAAGTGGTGGAGGAAGCCAAAGAGGCCTCAACCTAAATTGTCCCCAGGTGCAGAAGTGGAGAAAAACGGGAGGTGATAATGCCCAGCTGAACGCTATGCAAGCTCAAATATCCCATTGAAGCAAGATGATGGGCTCATGGACGGCAACGGGTGGTTCGCCCTTGAATGGAGGTCTGGGCTCGGCCGATCAGTGGGGGAGTGGGCTCTTTGCTTCAGCTGAGAACTTGGCGAAGCCAGTGATCTGTTATAACTGTGGGGCTGCAGGGCATTACAGGCGTGCTTGTACTAAGCCACAGAAACCACAGAATTCGGCCCAGTCGGGAAACTACAGGGGCCCCCAATGAGGGAGCCAACTGTGTGCCCAGTGATACTAGCTAGCTGAGAGGAGGATGACCACCAGTGGTGGGTTCCTCCCGGTTCGGCCGAGCCGGTAGCAGTGATGCTATGACATCACCGAATCGGTTCTCATTGTTCGGGAGCTGGGCCCTACCGCCCCCCCGCATTACTCTTACCTTTTATTTGGCCCCGCCCCCAATCTATTTGCTGCCTCCCGAGTCCCAGCTGATCGGCTAGAAGGTAAAAAACTGTTTAAACTCTTGCAGCAGGGCTTCAAAGGGCCGCCCTACATCTGATCAGTATTAAAAGGCAGTGTGGTGGTAGACCAATGCACTCGAAAAATAAATGGGTAGACCGTGCCTCCAAAAACAAATGGGTAGACCGGTACAGCTCTGCAAGCAGTTAAAAGCCTGGTAGACCAGTACCTCTGCTAAATCCTAAAGAATTGTCACATGTCCATCAAACCACACCCACAAAATAAACCACACCCACAGAACCAGCTATTCTACCACATAACTCCCAAGAGTAAGATCCCAGAGTTGGTCTCCTCAGGGTCCCATCAGCTAAACAATGCCGGCTAGCGGGCCCATGGGGGAGGGCCTTCTCTGTGGCTGCCCCAGCTCTCTGGAACCAGTTACCTCCTGAGGTCCGGACCATCCCCACCCTACTGGCCTTCCGAAAAGCTGTGAAGACCTGGCTTTTCCGGCAGGCCTGGGGCCGTTGATCTCAGTCTTGCGATATGAAGAGATCCGACCATGAATGGTGTGAATGAGTTTTAATTGTTTTTAATGGTTTAACTTTTAATGTTTTATATATGGTTTTTAAATGCATTGTAAGTCGCCTTGAGTCTTCGGAGAAAGGCGGCATACAAGTTGAACAAATAAAAAATTTTTAGAACCCACTTCTGATGACCACCATCCCATCAGGGGTGCTAGCCATACAAAGAGGGCCAGGAGACCCCTGGACTCCAGCAACCTTTATGGGGGGTTAACGCCACCCAAAATTTAATAGCATCCCTTTTGCCCAGGAGACTCCTCGCTTCAAAGGAAAACAACATGTCAATAAAATCACAAGGAATGAAGTGAAAAAATATATGAAGATTTTTTTAAATCTGCCAGCAGAAAATCACAGGCAGCAACTTTAAACCCTGCAGCGAAAGGATAAAAACATTTGGGGAGAGAAAGATTATAGAATATGCAGCAGCAGCAGCCCAGATGTTTCATTCTTGTCCCTTCGCTGCTTCCAGGCTGTGGAGGCACCCAAAGGGCCCGACTTCCTCCCGGCTTCTCCTCCGACCTTCCCTCCACTCACCTCCCAGGAGCCGCTTCCACCCTCCAAGCGGCACAAGAGGCTCCGCCGACGCCATTATCCGCCACTGGGTTAGGCGGAAGAGGAAGTCCCTCTGATCTCCTTTCCTCCACGTCCACTCTAGCAAACTAATACTCTATCATTTCAATTCGTTCAAGCTCGGCCTCTCTCCCTCCGGTATAATGTCAACAGTAGCGATGCCGCTGCTATACTCTTACTCTCTGCTTACTGGGGGCGAGTGTTGCTTCTTTGTAGAGCGCCATCTAGCGACATAAGGTTGAAAATCACCCTCGTTCTAACTTTACCCAGAAGCGTTTGCAAGAGGCTTTCGTGGATTCCGTGGTTCCTTCTGTGCCATCCATCATAATCATAAGTTTTATTTGCCAAGCATATATAACCTAACAGGTAAAAGTGTAAACACAATTTGAATACACGAAGAGAGTAAGAGTAAAAAGGAATATTAGGACAGGGACGGTAGGCACGCTGATGCACTTATGCATGCCCCTTACAGACCTCTTAAGAATGGGGTGAGGTCAACAGTAGACAGTTTAAGTTTAAGTTTTGGGGGTTTGGGGAAGAAACTATTTATTTATTAGTTCAATTTATATGCCGCCCTTCTGCAGAGACTGAGAGTGACTTACAAAGTGGCTTAAGAAGAAATTTTTAAATGTTTTAATTGGTAGTGAGTTTTAATTGGGCTAGATTTATATATCTTTTAATTGTTTTTTAATATTTGTACTGCATGTTTTTTAATTTTGGCTGTACACTGCCCTGAGTCCTCAGGGAGAAGGGCGGTATAGAAATTTAAACAAATAAATGAATAAATAAAATAAATAAATAATGCATTATAGCAATAGCCTTCATACTTTTTGTATATACCTGCTTATTAGGGCTTTTGGCCCCTCCTAAGCGGTGTTCTTTTTATACAAAGTCAGCTTATTACCCCACAATCCGGGTCCTCAATTTACCTACCTCGGAAGGATGGAAGGTTGAGTCAACCTTGAGCCTGGTGAGATTTGAACTCGCAGTAATTGCAGACAGCTGGCAGCTAAGTGCTATTTAACAGCACTTTAGTCCGCTGCACCACCAAGGCTCTTACAACTACAAAGTCAGGTAGTGCATTCCAGGCATTGACCACTCTGTTACTGAAGTCATATTTTCTGCAATTGAGTTTGGAGCGGTTTACCTTGAGTTTGTATCTATTATTTATGTGTGTATTGTTGTGGTTGAAGTAGTCATTGACAGGAAGAAATTGTGGCAGTTAATTTTATGTACTATGCTTAGGTCACACTGAAGTCGGCGTTGTTCTAAGTTGTTTAAGCCCAAAATTTGGAGTCTGGTGGCATAAGGTATTTTATTGCGGTTAGATAGGGTTGCCAGGTCTGCTTCCAAACAATAGCGGACAAGTGGCGGGGGGGTGGGGGTGTTGTTTAAGTAGTAAAAAAATAAAAATAAAATTTACAATTAAATTATATATTTTCTTACAAACATTTTAACACGTATTAAAATAATCACATCAAAACTTTACTTAAAATTCAAAACATCAAATATAATATGTAAAATATTAAATTACATTTTACTTTGATGTTGTGTGTATTTTTTATTTGACTGCGCAGCTTTGATCAATTCTTTGTGTTTAAGGAATAATTCTTTAATTTCAGTACAACATTGAGAAATATTAAAAAATATACAAAGTTTTGAATTAAAAAAATGTCCACTATTTTGTGAAAAAAAATAGTGAACATAATGTGAAAAAAGTGGACTGTCCACTCAAATAGTGGACACCTGGCAACCCTACGAATGGAAGACTCTTCTCGTAAAATATCTCTGGACTCTCTCAATTTATTTATTTATTGTATTGTGTCCTATTCGACTCCCACTGAGCACAGGAATAGCTTTTGTCCATAACAATTTAAAGTGATCAGACATATATACCAGTGGTGGGTTGCTCCCGGTTTCGCCGAGCCGGTAGCGGTGATGATGTGACGTTACCAAACCAGTTCTCTGTGACTGGGAGCTGGGCCCTCCCGCCCTCCCCCGCTTTATTCCTACTTTTATTTCTTGGTTTTTAGCCCAGCTGATAGGCATGGTAGAGTGGATTGCCGCACCTCAGCTGTCCAGAAACCTAACGCGCTTGCATGGAGTGTAAGTTTGGCACGCGTGCAAGCGAACCAAGCCTGCGCGCAGCAATCATGCGCAAGGCACATGCATGAAGACAACCGGTAGGAACACCGGTTGGAACCCACAACTGATATATACTATTTATATATCACTACACTGTGCTTTGTACACTATCAGTTTACTGTCAGCATATTGTCCCCAACAATCTGGATCCTCATTTTACTGATCTCAGAATGACAGAAGGACAAGTCAACCTAGAGTACTGTCAGGATTAGATTCTAGGCTGTGGGCAGAGTCAACTGGCAATGCCGCATTCTGACCACTGAGCCAACAGGACACCAGTCATTATTTTCCCACCTTTATCTTTGCATCTATGTGTTCTTCAAGGTCAGATAGGACAGGCACACTCAGGGCCTCTTGCCTTAAATATTGCCATATGATAGGGGCTAGGAAGTGTGTCTTGTCTGTTGCAGCTCCTGCCCTATGAGACATTCTTCCCCCTGAAGTTTGGCAGGTCTTTATCCTCCTGGTCTTCTATAAAGCAAAGAACAACTAGCTTTTCCCCTCAGCACTGGGAAAAGAAGAGAGAACTGCAAATCAGAAGGTGAATTGAAACCAGTTGAAATTTTTGTTTTTATCCATTTGGTTTTAATATACTTTTAAAATTAATTATTGATTGGGAACCAGCCAGAAATTGTTATAACATGGATGGCTGCTTAAATATTTTAAATATATCATAGGAAGAAGAAATGAATGAATCCATTGAGGCTACCCCTCTGCAAGTTGCTTGAGGTAAATGAAGGTCTATACATTTGTTTATCAAATTTATAGTCTGCTAATCCTGAGGTGGTTTACTTCTCCAATTTAATGCCTTTTATTTAATGTAACTCCTCACAGGGAAAAAGATTACCAGTTTTGAGGAAGAATTGCGGAAGAAATGAACATAATTAATAATTTCTGGAGGCCTTGTTGACTTCTAAATTGAACAAAAGAAAGAATCATATTTTTGGGATTCCTAAACCATCGGAATGCCTAGACGTGCCCTGTATTTGCAGGGTAAGTACATGTTAAATGTGGAATATTTGCATTTTGCCATATGGGGTTGATTAATTTCTTTATTAAGGTTTTATTGCTGTAAACCATGTGGAGTCATCATACGTTCAGCTGCCATATACATGATAAGTAAAAATACATACATGCAAGTTTATATCCCCCTGTAATTATATGCAGAAATAACTCGAGGCATGAAATGTACCTAATAGAGATCAAAACTCACTTTCTCTGGCCCAGAATGGCAGTTCCGCTTGACTCCGTGGAAGGGAATGACCGCACTGGGCCAAATTAAGGAAGCTCAGATCTCATCCCTCATGTTTAATAAGACATGCTTGACTAAGAAGAATCCCTATAAAAAATTAAGATCAATTTCTTAGCTGGGCTTTCAGTAAGAGACAAGAAACAAAATTCAAGATTTCTCTAAAGAGATCAATTTTTTCCTGATGTAGAATTTCTTCTGTCATAAGGGAGGAATTTTGTGCAAAACATTGTTCACAATCTGGGCATTTGAATGGTTTATTTATTTATTTATTATTTATTTTATTTTATTGAATTTCTATACCGCCCTACTCCCAAAGGACTCAGGGCGGTGAACAGCCATAAAATAAAACATACATATACAAAATTTAAAATCGAATAAAATGAATTAAATAACTTTGGCTGAATTAAAACCCATAATTTAAAATACCCATATTTTTAAAATACATTAAAATTTACTAAAATGGTTACTCTCTGGACACTCATATGGTTTTTCTCCTGTGTGAGTCCTCTTGTGTATCACCAGGGTGGAACTGTGACTGAACCTTTTCCCACAAACCAGACACTGAAATGGTTTTTCTCCTGTATGACTCCTCCTGTGTTTCACCAAGTCGGAATTTCGATGAAAACCTTTCCCTCAATCAGGACACTTATATGGGTTTTCTCCTGTGTGAATCGTCTGGTGCACCACAAGTTCAGAATTCCAATTGAAACTTTTCCCACAATCTCCACACGTATGTGGTTTCTCTCCTATGTGATTCCTCTGATGTATCACCAGATAATAATTCTCACTGAAACTTTTCCCACAATCCAGACACTCATATAGTTTTTCTCCGGTGTGAGTCCTCTGGTGTATCACCAATTTGGAATTTTGAAAGTCTTCCCACAATCCTGACACTCATATGGTTTCTCTCCTGTTGACTCCTCTGGTGTGTCACTAGGTTGGAATTCTGACTGAATGTTTTCCCACAATCCAGACACACATATGGTTTCTCCCCAGTGTATATTACCAGATTGGTATGCATGCTAAATATTTTGTCACAATGGGAGCACTGTTAGAGTTTCTCTTTGGTATGGGTCCTTTTACGAATCATGAGAGACCTGTTCTGAATAAAGCTTCTGACACACTCCAAACATTTGTATGGTTTTCATGGGGTGGTTCAGCTTATGCATCAATCCGATGTGATCTGCAATCTGTTTTTTTCCCAATATAGGCAATTGGTGGGGATTTTCCAATACCGATATTCTTGGATTCTTGAGGAGGCCAGCAACGTTTCTGATCTCTTACTTGGTGGTTCTTTGATTCAAGCTACTCTTTCCTTCTACAAAGGCTTTCATTAATTCCTGCCAGTTTTGCCTATCCATGTAACCTTTATATTTCCACTGACTTCTAGGTGTTCTTTACTGAGATATTATCTTCCTTTACTTCTCTTGTAATGTTTCTTTGGGTTCCAAACCCAAAGAAGAATCCACTGAGCCGAGGTGGCGCAGTGGTTAGGGTGCGGTACTGCAGCTACTTCAGCTGACTGCTAGTTCAGCAGAACAGCGGATCAAATCTCACCGACTCAAGGTTGACTCAGCCTTCCATCCTTCCGAGGTGGGTAAAATGAGGACCCAGATTGTTGAGGGCAATATGCCATTTAGTATACTGTCTTTGGTGTAAGCTGCCCAGAGTCCTCGGAGAATGGGCGGCATAGAAATATGAATAATAAAAATAAAAAGAATAATAAAAAAACACTCTTATTTTTTTCCAGCTGAAAGCTTTGTTCCCATATTTCTCTCCACTGTCTCTCATCAGCTGAGGAAGGACAAGTATTTTTACACTTCCTGAAGGAAGTGGAAGATTTTGATTGATGGTTTGTTTTACATTTTAAAGCGGTTTCTCATTCTCTGTTGTACAGGGTGCTCTTCTTGGCATCCTCTTGGTCTATAAGATGAGTGGATTGATGGATTCATTTTATTATACAGTACTTTGTTCATTACATAGTTGAATGTGCTGATAAAAAAAATCACACAACAATTATCAATGGAAATCAAATTTATCAACCCATGGAGGTCTGGATTTGGAGTTACACTCAAAATTAAAGTGGAAAAAACACTACAGACTGATCCAACTTTGATGTAATGTTCTTAAAACAAGTCAATATGAGGCTCAGTAGTGTGTGTGTCCTCCACATGCCCGTATGACCTCCCTACAACGCCTGGGCATGCTCCTGATGAGGTGGCGGATGGTCTCCTGAGGGATCTCCTCCCACACCTGGACTAAAGCATCCCCCAACTCCTGGACAGTCTGTGGTGCAACGTGGCGTTGGTGGATGAGCGAGACATGATGTCCCAGATGTGCTCAATTGGATTCAGGTCTGGGGAACGGGCGGGCCAGTCCATAGCATCAATGCCTTCGTCTTGCAGGAACTGCTGACACACTCCAGCCATATGAGGTCTAGCATTGTCGTGCATTAGGAGGAACCCAGCACCAACCGCACCAGCATATGGTCTCACAAGGGGTCTGAGTCTCATCTCGGTACCTAATGGCAGTCAGGCTACCTCTGGCAAGCACACGGAGGGCTGTGTGGCCCCCCAAAGAAAGGCCACCCCACACCATTACTGACCCACTGCCAAACCGGTCATGCTGGAGGATGTTGCAGGCAGCAGAACATTCTCCATGGCATCTCCAGACCCTCTCATGTTTGTCGCATGTGCTCAGTGTGAACCTGCTTTCATCTGTGAAGAGCACATGGCACCAGTGGCAAAGTTGCCAATCTTGGTGTTCTCTGGCAAATGCCAAACGTCCTGCACGGTGTTGGGCTGGAAGCACAAACCCCACCTATGGACGTCGGGCCCTCATACCACCCTCACGGAGTCTGTTTCTGACCGTTTGAGCAGACACATACACATTTGTGGCCCGCTGGAGGTCATTTTGCAGGGCTCTGGCAGTGCTCCTCCTGTCCCTCCTTGCACAAAGGCGGAGGTAGTGGTCCTGATGCTGGGTTGTTGCCCTCCTACGGCCTCCTCCACGTCTCCTGATGTACTGGCCTGTCTCCTTGTAGCGCCTCCATGCTCTGGACACTACACTGACAGACACAGCAAACCTTCTTGCCACAGCTCGCATTGATGTGCCATCCTGGATGAGCTGCACTACCTGAGCCACTTGTGTGGGTTGTAGACTCAGTCTCATGCTACCGCTAGAGTGACAGCACCGCCAGCATTCAAAAATGACCAAGCCATCAGCCAGAAAGCATAGGAACTGAGAAGCAGTCTGTGGTCCCCACCT
Organism: Arizona elegans; assembly: GCA_022577455.1. Classification (NCBI taxonomy): domain Eukaryota; kingdom Metazoa; phylum Chordata; class Lepidosauria; order Squamata; family Colubridae; genus Arizona; species Arizona elegans. The sequence goes on along the minus strand of JAKOOJ010000012.1, from coordinate 4,820,539 downwards.
GCAGAACCACTCCTTTATTGGGGATGTCTTGCTAACTGCTTATGCTTTCCACCTGTTGTCTATTCCATTTGCACAACAGCATGTGAAATTGATTGTCAATCAGTGTTGCTACCTAAGTGGACAGTTTGATTTCACAGAAGTGTGATTGACTTGGAGTTACATTGTGTTGTTTAAGTGTTCCCTTTATTTTTTTGAGCAGTGTACTTTGATCATTACATAGTTGAATGTGATGACAACAAAATCACACAACAATTATCAATGGAAATCAAATTTATCAACCCATGGAGGTCTGGATTTGGAGTTTCACTCAAAATTAAAGTGGAAAAAAACACTACAGGCTGATCCAAGTTTGATGTAATGTCCTTAAAATAAGTCAAAATGAGGCTCAGTAGTGTGTGTGTCCTCCACGTGCCCGTATGACCTCCCTACAACGCCTGGGCATGCTCCTGATGAGGTGGCGGATGGTCTCCTGAGGGATCTCCTCCCACACCTGGACTAAAGCATCCCCCAACTCCTGGACAGTCTGTGGTGCAACATGGCGTTGGTGGATGGAGTGAGACATGATGTCCCAGATGTGCTCAATTGGATTCAGGTCTGGGGAACGGGCGGGCCAGTCCATAGCATCAATGCCTTCGTCTTGCAGGAACTGCTGACACACTCCAGCCATATGAGGTCTAGCATTGTCGTGCATTAGGAGGAACCCAGCACCAACCGCACCAGCATATGGTCTCACAAGGGGTCTGAGGATCTCATCTCGGTACCTAATGGCAGTCAGGCTACCTCTGGCGAGCACATGGAGGGCTGTGCGGCCCCCAAAAGAAATGCCACCCCACACCATTACTGACCCACTGCCAAACCGGTCATGCTGGAGGATGTTGCAGGCAGCAGAATGTTCTCCGTGTCTCCAGACCCTGTCACGTCTGTTATATGTACTCAGTGTGAACCTCCTTACATCTGTGAAGAGCACATGGCGCCAGTGGCAAAGTTGCCAATCTTGGTGTTCTCTGGCAAATGCCAAACGTCCTGCACGGTGTTGGGCTGGAAGCACAACCCCCACCTGTGGACGTCGGGCCCTCATACCACCCTCACGGAGTCTGTTTCTGACCGTTTGAGCAGACACATACACATTTGTGGCCCACTGGAGGTCATTTTGCAGGGCTCTGGCAGTGCTCCTCCTGTCCCTCCTTGCACAAAGGCGGAGGTAGTGGTCCTGATGCTGGGTTGTTGCCCTCCTACGGCCTCCTCCACGTCTCCTGATGTACTGGCCTGTCTCCTTGTAGCGCCTCCATGCTCTGGACACTACACTGACAGACACAGCAAACCTTCTTGCCACAGCTCGCATTGATGTGCCATCCTGGATGAGCTGCACTACCTGAGCCACTTGTGTGGGTTGTAGACTCAGTCTCATGCTACCGCTAGAGTGACAGCACCGCCAGCATTCAAAAATGACCAAACCATCAGCCAGAAAGCATAGGAACTGAGAAGTAGTCTGTGGTCCCCACCTGCAGAACCACTCCTTTATTGGGGATGTCTTGCTAACTGCCTATGCTTTCCACCTGTTGTCTATTCCATTTGCACAGCAGCATGTGAAATTGATTGTCAATCAGTGTTGCTACCTAAGTGGACAGTTTGATTTCACAGAAGCGTGATTGACTTGGAGTTACATTGTGTTGTTTTAAGTGTTCCCTTTATTTTTTTGAGCAGTTTAAAACATGGCTGCAGAACCTGGGAAAAAAGCATTCATATTAATGAGTTAGTTTCATTATTGCTTAAAAATGACTGCATGATATGTGAATAAAGCAGAAATACCCCATATGTTATCATGAAAAAAACAAACATCAAAATTCTAGTTTGATCTCTAACATTATGATTAGTTTGGCATCTTGGTATTGTTTAACAATTGAAGTCCATTGATCTGGATATATAGTGGGAAAAGATGTCAATAAAATCAGAAGGAATGAAGTGATTCGTAGAAGGTGAGGGAGGTGGGTGGCTCAGAAATATGAAAAAATATATCAAGATTTCTCTATATCGCCCAGCATAAAATCACAGGCAGCAGTTTTAAATCCTTCAGCAAAAGTATAAAAACATTTGGGGAGAGAAAGAACATGATATGTTTCATTCTTGTCCCTTCGCTGCTTCCAGGCCGTGGAGGAACCCAAAGGGCCTGACTTGCTCCCGGCTTCTCCTCCAACCTTCCCTCCACTCACCTCCCAGCAGCCGCTTCCACCCTCCAAGCGGCACAAGAGGCTCCGCCGACGCCATTATCCGCCACTGGGTGAGCCAGAAGAGGAAGTCCCTCTGATCTCCTTTCCTCCACGTCCACTCTAGCAATCTAATACTCTATCGTTTCAAATCGTTCACACTCGACTTTTCTCCCTCCGGTATAATCTCAATAGTAGCGAAGCCGCTGCTGTACTCTATTCACTTCTTTCTAAGGCGCGAATGTTACTTCTTTGTAGAACGCCATCTAGCGACATAAGGTTGAAAATCACCCTCGTTCTATCTTTACCCAGAAGCGTTTGCAAGAGGCTTTCATGGATTCTTGGTTCCTTCTCTGCCATCAAGTTTTATTTGACTCCCACCAAGCACAGGAATAGTTTTCGTCCATGACAGTCTATGCTAAACCTTTTCTTTCAGGTCTCCCAAGAGTTCACTCACTGGCCCTCTTCCTCCAACTAAACCAAAGGAAAGCTTCCAAGGGCGGGGGCGGAATGACGTGTAACAGCCAACCTGAAAGTGAACTTTCAGGGCGGAAGCCTCTCCTCAATGCAAAACACATGAAAACACACTTGGAGTTTGTAAAAAAGTACCTGAAGGATTCTCAGACTGTGAGGAACAAGATTTTCTGGTCTGATGAAACCAAGATTGAACTGTTTGGCCTCAATTCTATGGTAAATGGTCTGGAGAAAACCAGGCACTGCTCATCACCTGCCCAATGACATCCGAAGAGTAAAGCATGGTGGTGGCAGAATCATGCTGTGGGGGTTTTTTAGCAACAGGGATGGAGAGACTGGTCAGGGTTGAAGGAAAGATGAATGGAGGGATTCATCAGGGATTTCCTCAATGAAAACCTGTTCCACAGTGCCCAGGACCTCAGACTAGGCTGAAGATTCACTTTCCACCTTGACAACAACCCTAAGCACACAGCCAAGACAACACAGGAGTGGTTTAGGGACAACTCTGTGAATGTCCTAGAATGGCCCAGCCAGAGACCTGATTTGAACCTTTTTTTTTTTAATTTGATTTATATGCCGCCCTTCTCCGGAGACTCAGGGCAGCTTACAATGTGTTAAGCAATAGCCTTCATACTTTTGTATATTTTATACAAAGTCAGCTTATTGTCCCCACAGTCTGGGTCCTCATTTTACCTACCTTAGAAAGGATGGAAGGCTGAGTCAACCTTGAGCCTGGTGAGATTTGAACTTGCAGTAATTGCAGGCAGCTGATGTTAATAACAGTGCTTTAGTCTGCTGCGCCACCAGGACATTATTGAATGTCTCTGAAGGGACCTGAAAATGGCTGTCCACATAAGGTCGCCATCCAACCTGACTGAGCTTGAGATGACTTACAAGGAAGAATGGCAGAAAATCCCCAAATCCAAGTGCGCAAAGCTTTTCATGTCATACCCCAAAAGACTTGAGATTGTAATTGCTGCCAAAGGTGCTTCAACAAAGTACTGAGTTAAGGGTCTGAATGTCAATATGGTATTTGAGGGTTTTTGATTTTTAATAAATTTACAGACATTTCTAAACTTCTGTTTTCACTTTGTCATTATTGATGTAGATGAATGAGAAAAAATGAATTTCAACAAGTGTAAAATCAGGCTGCAAGTTTAACAAAATTGACAGAAGTGAAAGGGGTCTGAATACTGTCTGAATGCACCGAACCTGTGTTCCTTTTCACAGAAAAATACACTCCGAATTTCTTTATGTAAACAATTATGTGTATTTTAGTCAGCAAGATGCCCCAGAAGTGCACTGAGTCAAATTTTTTTGATCTGATTTTAGAAAGGGGGGGAGATGAATAGATGAAACGATGCCCAAATCCTGTGCAAGATTGAAAGCATCTCTTTTGCCCATGAAACTCCTCGGTTGGCAGGAAAGCAACATCTCAATAACATCATAAGGAATGAAGTGTTAGGTGAAGATGAGGGAGGTGGATGGTTAAGAAACACGAAAAAATATATCAAGATGTATTTAAATCTCCCAGCAGAAAATCACAGGCAGCAACTTTAGATCATGCAGCAAAAGGATGAAAACATTTGGGGAGAGAAAGAAAATGCAACAGGAGCCGATATGTTTCATTCTTGTCCCTTCGCTGCTTCCAGGCCGTGGAGGAACCCAAAGGGCCCGACTTGCTCCCGGCTACTCCTCCGACCTTCCCTCCACTCACCTCCCAGGAGCCTCTTCCACCCTCCAAGCGAGACAAAAGGCTCCGCCGACGCCATTATCCTCCACTGGGTGAGCCGTAAGAGGAAGTCCCTCTGATCTCCTTTCCTCCACGTCCACTCTAGCAATCTAATACTCTATCGTTTCAATTCGTTCACACTCGACTTTTCTCCCTCCGGTATAATCTCAATAGTAGCGAAGCCGCTGCTGTACTCTATTCACTTCTTTCTAAGGCGCGAATGTTACTTCTTTGTAGACCGCCATCTAGCGACATAAGGTTGAAAATCACCCTCGTTCTATCTTTACCCAGAAGCGTTTGCAAGAGGCTTTCATGGATTCTTGGTTCCTTCTCTGCCATCAAGTTTTATTTGACTCCCACCAAGCACAGGAATAGTTTTCATCCATGACAGTCTATGCTAAACCTTTTCTTTCAGGTCTCCCAAGAGTTCACTCACTGGCCCTCTTCCTCCAACTAAACCAAAGGAAAGCTTCCAAGGGCGGGGGCGGAATGACGTGTAACAGCCAACCTGAAAGTGAACCTCCCTTGGGGGCTGCTGAAGATTGTTCCACCCAGTTTTTAGCCTGGGGTGGTGGAGCTGCAGGATAACTCCTCAAAACCTGCTTTGGCAAATGGTTGATGTTATAGTTAAGCTGTTGAATGGAAGGCTGTAGCCCTAGTCTGTCCTTTGGGGTCTGGTAGGGAGGCCCTCATCCTCACTGAAGAGAAGAGCAGTTCCTGCAAAAGAAGAGCCAGCTTCTTTTGCAGGAACTAAACCAAGGGGAAGCATCCCTGGGGTGAACACAATGCGCCATCAGGCAGGAACAAGGGGCACCTCCCTTGTGGATCACTGGAGAGAATCCGACCCAGTTCCTTCTCTTGAGGGTGCAGGATAACTCCCCAAAACTACATTTGCAACTGAGAAAAGCTTGAAGAGTGAAGCTTGATCCTACTTACCTTCACAAGATTAGGCATCATAAAATACTGCATCATAAAAGTTGATAAAGGTCTTGTTTGTATGCTCAGCTTTAAACAATTGCTAGCTTCATATCCCTTTAATAGAATGAAATAGGGGACAAAACCTTGAAGTGCCCACCCACATTGCTTCCAAACACATCTACATAGGAGTTATTATTTTTCCCTTTGCATTCTTGCAGCTGGAACTGCCGGGATTACCCTCAGTAAACAACCTGGTTTAACACCTACATGAAACTGCTAGGGGAGGCCATCAATCCTGTGATATCCAATTATGTACAAGTTGTCCTTGATTTACTTCATTTAGTGACCATTTGAAGTTACAAGGTTATTGAAAAATATGGCATGTCCAGTTTTCACACTTAAAGGCCACTGCAGCATTGTAACATTGTAACATACTCTGGGCAATTGACTAGTCTTTGTGACAGTTGCAGTGTTCTGGGATCATGTGATCCCCTTAGGCGACTGAGCTGGAGGTCCTCCTGGACTCACAAGTCCTGCTTGGGGAGGGTATGGTTGTGGAAGGGCTTTCAGCAGATTCATCTTGTGTGCCAATTGTGCACTTGCCCAGACCGGGATACCTTGCATAGAGGGTCACTCTTGCCTTGGGCACCTCCTGTTTGAATCCCTGCACTCAACCACTAGAAATGTCAACTGGTCCAGAATGTAGCAGCACAGAGTAATGTGGGCCCTAGGTGCGCCATGTAACATCTTTGTGGTGGAAACCGCACTGGATTCAGTTCTTTAAGGTGGAATTCAGGTTTATCACCTTTAACAGTATTTATTATAGCAATAGCGATCGGACATATATACCACCCCACTCTGTTTACGGTTTCAGCATATTGTCCCCAACAATCTGGGTCCTCATTTTACCGATCTCAGAATGATAGAAGGGTAAGTCAACCTAGAGGACTGTCAGGATTAGATTCTAGGCTGTGGGCAGAGTCAGCTGGCAATACTGCATTCTAACCAATGAGCCAACAGGGCACCTGACATTATTTTCTCACATTTATTTTTGCATTTTTCAGGTCAGATAGGACAGGCACACTCAGGGCCCCTTGCCTTAAATATTGCCATCTGATAGGAGCTAGGAAGAGAGCCTTGTCTGTTGCAGCGCCTGCCCCATGAGACATTCTTCCCCCTAAAGTTTGGCAGGTGTTTATCCTCCTGGTCTTCCATAAAGCAAAGAACTACCTTTTCCCCTCAGCACTGGGAGAATAAGAGAGGACTGTACATCAGAATGTGAATTGAAACCAGGTTTTTGTTTTTAGGCATTTAGTTTTAATACAGACTTAATGTTAATTATTGATTGGGAGCCAGCCAGAGATTGTTATAACATGGGTGGCTACTTAAATATTTTAAATAAATCAGAGGAAGAAATGAATGAATGAATCAGCTGAGGCTACCATCTGCAAGTTAATTGAGGCAAATGAAGGTCTATATACTGTATTTGTTTATCAATTTATAGGCTGCTAATCCTGAGGAGGTTAACTTCCCCAATTAAACTCCTTGCAAGGAGAAAGATTACATGTTTTGAGGAAGAATAGCACAAGAAATGAGCATAATTAGTAAAGCCTGGAGGCCTCAATAACATCTAAATTGAACAAAGCAAGAATCATGTTTTTTGGGATTCCTAGACCATCTGAATGGCATCAACCTTCCTAGACGTGCCCTGTATTTCCAGGGCAACATGTTAAATGTGGAATGTTTGCATTTTGCCATTTGAAATATATATGGAGTTCATTATTTTCTGTATTAATGTTTTATTACTGTAAACCATGTGGAGTCACGACATGGCATAAGATGCTAAGTAAAAATACATACATACAAGTTTATATCCCCTTGTATTATATGTAGAAATAACTCAAGGCATGAAACATACTTAATAGAAATCCAAACTCGCTTTCTCTGGCCCAGCAATGTCAGTTCCCCTTGGCTCCATGAAAGGAAATGACTGCACTGGGCCAAACTAAGGAAGCTCAGATCTCATCTCACTTGTTTAGTAATAAGATATACTTGACTAAGAAGAATCCCTGCAAGAAATTAGGTAATCAGTTTCTTAGCTGGGCTTTCAGTAAGAGACAAGAAACGAAATTCAAGATTCCTCTAAACAGATCAATTTTTTCTGATGTAGAATTTCTTCTGTCATAAGGGAGGAATTTTGTGCAAAACACTGTCCACAATCTGGGCATTTGAAGGGTTACTCTCCTATATGTAACCTTACATGATTTATAAGTTTAGACCTACAACTGAAATCTTTCCCACAATCTGGACACTCGTACGGTTTTTCTCCTGTGTGAGTCCTCTGGTGTATCACCAATGTGGAACTGTGACTGAACCTTTTCCTGCAATCCGGACATTCAAATGGTTTTTCTCCTGTATGTGTCCTCTCGTGTATCACCAAGTTAGAATTTCGATGGAAACTTTTCCCGCAATCAGGACACTCATACGGTTTTTCTCCTGTGTGTATCCTCTTGTGTTGCACCAAGTCGGAATTTCGATGGAAATCTTTCCCGCAATCAGGACATTTATATGGTTTCTCTCCTGTGTGAGTCATCTGGTGTTCCACCAGCTGGGAATTCCGACAGAAACTTTTCCCACAATCAGGACACTCATATGGTTTTTCTCCTGTGTGAGTCCTCTGATGTTCCACAAATTGGGAATTCCGACAAAAACATTTCCCGCAATAGAGGCACTCATATGGTTTTTCTCCTGTGTGAATCCTTTGGTGCATCACAAGGTTGGAATTTTGACTGAACCTTTTCCCACAATATGGACACTCAAATGGTTTGTCTCCTGTGTGAGATCTCTGGTGTAACATCAGATGAGAATTCTGATTGAACCTTTTCCCACAATCCGGACACTCAAATGGTTTTTCTCCTGTGTGAGTTCTCTTGTGTATCACCAAGTTCGAAGTTTGATAGAAATCCTTCCCGCAATCAGGACATTTATACGGTTTCTCTCCTGTGTGAATCCTCTTGTGTCTGTCCAGGTGGGAAGTCTGACTGAACGTTTTCCCACAATCTGGACACTCATATGGTTTCTCTCCAGTGTGAGTCCTCTTGTGTCTCTCCAGATTGGAATTACGCTTGAAACTTTTCCCACAATCCAGACACTCATATGGTTTCTCACCCGTGTGAGACCTCTTGTGTCTCCTCAGAGAGGAATTACATTTGAAACTTTTCCCACAATCTTGGCATTCATATGGTTTCTCTCCTGTATGAGTCCTCTGGTGTTCCATAAGGGCGAAATTCCGACAGAAACTTTTCCCACAATCTGGGCACTCATACGGTTTTTCTCCAGTCTGAGTTCTCTGGTGTATCACCAGGTTCGAATTCTGATTGAAACTTTTCCCACAATACAGACACTCATAAGATTTCTCTGCTGTGTGAGTCCTGGTGATCTTGTGTCACCAGGTCGGAATTCTGACTGAAACCTTTCCCACAATCCAGACATTCATATGGTTTCTCCCCAGTATGAGTGCTCTTGTGTATCACCTGATTGGTTTGCATGCTAAATCTTTTCTCACAATGGGAGCACTGGTACAATTTCTCTTCAGTATGGGTCCTTCCACGAATCACGAGAGACCTATTCTGAGTAAAGCTTTGGCTTTTCACAGGGTGAAAATCACATGTGATGCAGCAATCACATGTGATCTGCAATCTATGTCTTTCCCAAAATAGGCAGTCTGTGGGGATTTTCCAACACTGATATTCTTAGATTCTTGAGGAGGTCAGCACTATTTAGGATTTCTTACCTGGTGGTTCTGATTCAACCTACACTTTCATTCCTCAAAGGCTTTCATTAATGCCTGCCAGTTTTGGCTAGCCACAAAAACTTTTTCTTCCCACTGACTTCCAGGTGTTTTTTATTTAGAAATTATCCTCCTTGACTTCTCATGTAATGTTTCCTTGAGTTCCATATAGTCTTTTTTTCCAGCTGAAAGCTTTGTTCTCATAATTCTCTCCATTGTCTCCCCACCAGCTAAGAAGGAGAAACGTTTTTAAACTTTCTGGAGGAAGTGGGAAATTTGGATTAATGGTTTTTACACTTTAATGCTGTTTCTCATTCTCTGTTGTCCAGACTGTCTTTTTGGCATCCTCTTTGTCTGTAAGATTAATATTAATGGGTTAGTTTCATTATTGTTTAAAAATGGCTACATGATATGTGAAAGCAGCAGAAATACCCCATATGTTACAATGAAAAACAAACATCAAAATGCTAGCTTAATGTATAACATTAATTACTATTCATGTGGCATGTAGAAGGCTAGATCCAAATATCAACACAATCTCAAAATTCTCCTTTTGGCTTGAGTAAATCACACATATAGTGCACTCAGAACATATTCCTATTCCCTTCACTTCTATCAGTTTTGTAATGCTGCAGCCCGATTCTAGTTCTTAAAATTCATTTTTTGTCATTAATCTACTCTCATAATGACAAAGTCAAAAGAGAATTTTACAAATGTCTGTAAATTTATTAAAAAGAAAAAACTGAAATATCATATGGCATTCAGACCCTTCACTCAGTATTTTGTTGAAGCAACTTTGGCAGTTATTACAGCCTGGAGGATTTTTTGGGTATGACATGAGAAACTTTGCACACCTTCATTGGGGGATTTTCTGCCATTCTTCCTTGCAAGTCCTCTCAAACTCAGTCAGGTTGGAAGGCAACCTTAGGTGGATAGCCATTTTCAGGTCCTTCTGGAAATGTTCAATAGGGTTCAAGTCAGTGCTCGGGTTATGCCACTCTAGGACATTCACAGAGTTGTCCCTAAGACACTCCTGTGTTGTCTTGGCTCTGGCTGAGATCCAGAGATCCTGTGTGAAGATGGGAGAAAGTTCCAGAAGGGCAATCATCACTGCAGCCCTCCATTGATCTGGGTTTTATGACAGAGTGGCTGGGAGGAAGCCTCTCCTCAATGCAAAACACATGAAAACACGCTTGGAGTTTGCAAAAAAACACCTGAAGGATTCTCAGACTGTGAGGAACAAGATTTTCTAGTCTGATGAAACCAAGATTGAACTGTTTGGCCTCAATTCTATGGTAAATGGTCTGGTGAAAACCAGGCACCGCTCATCACCTGCCCAATGACATCCAAAGAGTGAAGCATGGTGGTGGCAGAATCATGCGGTGGGGTTTTTTTCAGCAACAGGGATGGAGAGACTGGTCAGGGTTGAGGGAAAGATGAATGGAGGGATTCATCAGGGATTTCCTCAATGAAAACCTGTTCCACAGTGCTCAGGACCTTAGACTAGACTGAAGATTCACTTTCTAACTTGAGAACAACCCTAAGCACACAGCCAAGACAACACAGGAGTGGTTTAGGGACAACTCTGTGAATGTTCTAGAGTGGCCCAGCCAGAGACCTGATTTGAACCTTTTTTTTAATTTGATTTATATGCCACCCTTCTCCAGAGACTCAGGGCGGCTTACAGTGCGTTAAGCAATAGCCTTCATACTTTTGTATATTTATACAAAGTCAGCTTATTGCCCCCACAATCTGGGTCCTCATTTTACCTACCTTAGAAAGGATGGAAGGCTGAGTCAACCTTGAGCCTGGTGAGATTTGAACTTGCAGTAATTGCAGGCAGCTGATGTTAATAACAGTGCTTTAGTCTGCTGCGCCACCAGGACATTATTGAATGTCTCTGAAGGGACCTGAAAATGGCTGTCCACATAAGGTTGCCATCCAACCTGACTGAGCTTGAGATGACTTGCAAGGAAGAATGGCAGAAAATCCCCCAATCCAAGTGCGCAAAGCTTCTCATGTCATACCCCAAAAGACTTGAGACTGTAATTGCTGCCAAAGGTGCTTCAACTAAGTACGGAGTTAAGGGTCTGAATGTCAGTATGGTATTTCAGGTTTTTTTGTTGTTAATAAATTTACAGACATTTCTAATATTCTGTTTTCACTTTTTCATTATTGATGTAGATGAATGAGAAAAAATGAATTTCAACAAGTGTAAAATCAGGCTGCAAGTTTAACAAAATTGACAGAAGTGAAAGGGGTCTGAATACTGTCTGAATGCACCGAACCTGTGTTCCTTTTCACAGAGAAATACACTCCGAATTTCTTTATGTAAACAATTATGTGTATTTTAGTTAGCAAAATGCCCCAGAAGTGCATTGAGTCAAATTTTTTTGATCTGATTTTAGAAAGGTGGGAACATGAATAGATGAAATGGTGTCCAAATCCTGTGCAAGATTGAAAGCATCTCTTTTGCCCATGAAACTCCTCGGTTGGCAGGAAAGCAACATCTCAATAACATCACAAGGAATGAAGTGTTAGGTGAAGGTGAGGGAGGTGGATGGTTAAGAAACACGAGAAAATATATCAAGATGTATTTAAATCTCCCAGCAGAAAATCACAGGCAGCAACTTTAGATCATGCAGCAAAAGGATGAAAACATTTGGGGAGAGAAAGAAAATGCAACAGGAGCCGATATGTTTCATTCTTGTCCCTTCGCTGCTTCCAGGCCGTGGAGGAACCCAAAGGGCCCGACTTGCTCCCGGCTACTCCTCCGACCTTCCCTCCACTCACCTCCCAGGAGCCTCTTCCACCCTCCAACCGGCACAAGAGGCTCCGCCGACGCCATTATCCTCCACTGGGTTAGGCGGAAGAGGAAGTCCCTCTGATCTCCTTTCCTCCACGTCCAGTCTAGCAATCTAATACTCCATCTTTTCAATTGGTTCTAGCTCTGACTCTCTCCCTCCGGTATAATGTCAACAATAGCGAAGCCGCTGCTGTACTCTTACTCTCTGCTCCCTGGTGCTTCTTTGTACAGCGCCATCTAGCGACATAAAGTTGAAGATCACCCTCGTTCTATCTCTAACCCTAAAACGTTTGCAAGACGCTTTCATGGATTCCCTGGTTCCTTCTCTGTATTCAACTCCCACCGAGCACAGGAATAGCTTTCGTCCATTACAGTCTATGCTAAACCTTTTCTCCCAAGAGTTCGCTCATTTTCCCGCTTGCTCCAGCTAAACCAAAGGAAAGCGTCCAAAGACCGGGGGTGAGGGGGATGACTTATAACAGCCAACCTGAAAGGGAACCTCCCTTGGGGGCTGCTGAAGATCGTTCCAGCCAGATTTTAGCCTGGGATGTGTGTGTGCAGGAGAACTCCTCGAAACCTCCCTTGGCAAATGAATGAAGCTGTAATAGTTAAGCTGTTGAACAGAAGCCTCTAGCGCTAGTCTGTCCTTTGGGGTCTGGTAGGGAGGCCCTCATCCTCACTCCAACTGAACCAGGAGCTTCTTTTGCGGGAACTAAACCAAGTGAAAGGATGGGGGGGGGATGGCGGGGGAGACACAATGCGCCATAGGCAGGGACAAAAAGCCCCTCCCTTGTGGATCAGTGAAGACTATTCCAGCCAGTTCTTCATCTTGGGGGTGCAGAGTAACTCCTCAAAACTATATTTGCCAGTTTCATATCCCTGTAATACAAGAATGAAATAGGGGACGAAACCTTGAAGTGGCCATCAATGTTGCTTCCAAACCGATCTAGATAGGAGATATTGTTTTTCCCTCTGCATTCTTGTGGCTGGAACTGCCAGGATTACCCTCAGTAAGCAACCTAGTTCAATACCTACATGGAACTACTAGGGGAGGCCATCCATCCTGTGATACCCAATTATGTACAAGTTGTCCTTGATTTACTTCATTTAGTGACCACTGGATTCACAACCGCACTGGATTCAGTTGTTTAAGGTGCAATTCAACTGTTATCACCTTTAACAGTATTTATTACAGCAGTAGTGATCAGACATATACCACCCAATTGTGTTTTGTATCACTCTCAGTTTAGTGTCAGCATATTGTCTCCAACAATCTGGGTCCTCATTTTACAGATCTCAGAATGACAGAACGCTGAGTCAACCTAGAGGACCGTCAGGATCGAATTCCAGGCTGTGGACAGAGTCAGCCGGCAATGTCGCATTCTAACCACTGAGTCAACAGGGCACCTGTCATTATTTCCCCACCTTTATTTTTGCCATCTACAGGTGAAACTCGAAAAATTATAATATCATGTAAAAGTTCATTTATTTTGGTAATGCAACTTAAAAGGTGAAACTAATATATGAGATAGACTCATTACATGCAAAGCGAGATAGTTCAAGCCTTGATTTGTCATAATTTTGATGATTATGGCTTATAGCTCATGAAAACCCCAAATTCACAATCTCAAAAAATTAGAATATTGTGAAAAGGTTCAATATTCTAGGCTCAAAGTGTCTCACTCTAATCAGCCAAATAAGCCATAACACCTGCAAAGGGTTCCTGAGCCTTTAAATGATCTCTCAGTCTGATTCAGTAGGAATCACAATCATGGGAAAGACTGCTGACTTGACAGTTGTGCAGAAAATCATCATTGACACCCTCCATAAGGAGGGAAAGCCTCAAAAGGTAATTGCAAAAGAAGTTGGATGTTCCCAAAGTGCTGTATCAAAGTACATTAATAGAAAGTTATGTGGAAGGGAAAAGTGTGAAAGAAAAAAGTGCACAAGCAGCAGGGATGACCGCAGCCTGGAGAGGATTGTCAGGAAAAGGCCATTCAAAAGTGTTGGGGACTTTCACAAGGAGTGGACTGAGGCTGGAGTCAGTGCATCAAGACCCACCACACATAGTCAGATCCTGGACATGGGCTTCAAATGTCATATTCCTCTTGTCAAGCCGCTCCTGAACAACAAAACGTCAGAAGCGTCTTACCTGGGCTAAAGAAAAAAAGAACTGGTCTGTTGCTCAGTGGTTCAAAGTACTCTTTTCTTATAAGAGCAACTTTTGCATCTCATTTGGAAACCAAAGACCCAGAGTCTGGAGAAAGAATGGAGAGGCACACACTGCAAGATACTTGACGTCCAGTGTGAAGTTTCCAGAGTCTGTGTTGATTTGGGGAGCCATGTCATCTGCTAATGTTGGTCCACTGTGCTTCATTAAGTCCAGGGTCAACGCAGCCATCTACCAGGAGATTTTGGAGCACTTTATACTTCCTTCCGCAGACGAGCTTTATGGGGATGCTGACTTCATTTTCCAGCAGGTCTTGGCCTCTGCCCACACTGCCAAAAGTACCAAAACCTGGTTCAATGGCCATGGAATTACTGTGCTTGATTGGCCAGCAAACTCGCCTGACCTGAACCCCATAGACAATCTATGGGGCATTGCCAAGAGAAAGATGAGAGACATGAGACTGAACAATGCAGAAAAACTGAAGGCCGCTATTGTAGCATCCTGGTCTTCCATAACACCTCAGCAGTGCCACGCAGCATTGAGGCAGTAATTGATGCAAAAGGGGCCCAAACCAAGTACTGAGTACATATGCATGCTTATACTTTTCAGAGGTCCGATATTGTTCTATGTACAATCCATGTTTTATTGATTTCATGTAATATTCTAATTTTCTGAGATTGTGAATTTGGGGTTTTCATGAGCTGTAAGCCATAATCATCAAAATTATGAAAAATCAAGGCTTGAACTATTTCGCTTTGCATGTAATGAGTCTATCTCATATATTAGTTTCAACTTTTAAGTTGCATTACCAAAATAAATGAACATTTGCATGATATTCTAATTTTTCAAGTTTCACCTGTATCTGTTCTTCCAGGTCACTTAGGACAGGCACACTCAGGGCCATCTAGGAAGAAAGCCTTGACTCTTGCCAAACATTCCCTCTGAAATACTCTTCCCCCTGAAGTTGGGCAGGTCTTTATCCTCCTGGTCTTCAATAAAACAAAGAAGAACTAGCTTTTCCCCTCAGCACTGGGAGAAGAGAGGACTGCACCAGGTGGTGAACTGATACCAGGTTTTTCTTTTTATGCATTTGGTTTTAATACAGTTTTAAAGTTAATTATTTATTGGGAGCCAGCCAGAGATTGTTATAACTTAAATATTTTAAATAAATCAGAGGAAGAAGGAATGAATGAATGAACAAATGAATCTGCTGAGGCTACCCATCTGCAAGTTGCTTGAGGCAAATGAAGATCTATGCATTTATCAAATTTATAGGCTGCTAATAGCAATAGCACTTAGACATATATATTGTTTTACAGCCCTCTCTAATCATTTTGCCCCCAACAATTTGGGTCCTAATTTTACCCACCTCGGAAGGATGGAAGACTGAGTCAACCTTGAGCCTGGTGAGATTTGAACTGCCAAATTGCAGGCAGCCGATAGTCAGCAGAAGTAACCTGCAGTACAGCACTCTAATCACTGCGCTACCACAGCTCTTCCTAATCCTGAGAAGGTTAACTACTGCAATTTAACTCCTTTTATTTAATTTAACTCCTCGCAAGGAGAATTATTATCAATTTTGAGGAAGAATAGCAGAAGAAATGAACATGGTTACTAATGTCTGGAGGCCTCGTTAACTTCTAAATTGAACAAAAGCACGAATCATCTTTTTGGGATGCCTCGACCATCCACATGTCATCAACCTTCCTAGACGTGCCCTGTATTTTGAGGGCAAGAACATATTAAATGCGGAGGCTTTGAATTTTGTCATTTGCTATATAAATGGGGTTGATTTAGTTTCTGTATTAAGGTTTTATTACTTTTAACCATGTGGAGTCATCATAAGTTCGGCTGCCATATACATGCTAAGTAAAAATACATACATACATTTATTATTAACTGCCCATGATAGGACTAAAGGAGGACGCCTACTAAAAGAAGCCTGGTTCTCCAATAACAATTCCATCCTCAGGCATATCAAACTGCCACCAGCCTATCAGGCTTTGAGACACCAGGAAAGAACCTGCAGGATGAGCAGAGATGGCTTTCCATCAGGGAGCAGAGACCAATGGCACATACACACACACACCTCTGAGCATGCAGACTCAGCCTGTGAAGGCATAGTCAGTCCTGACCAAACACAGAGCAACTCGGCAGGGCTGTCTCAAACTGTAACAGATAGGATTAATGAGAAACGAACCGGGCCGACCACAAGGTCACGGACAAGACAGCAAATTGCGATGGTTGACAGGCTAACATCATCCCCCACTGATAAGCAGGGTAGGAGAGAGGAAACAGTAGGAATTAAGCCTCCATCATCCAGCATAACGACAGCAAAAACACCACAGCTAATTACAAGTGGGAGACAGCTGGAAGGGCCTATTACGCACACGCAATGGCCAAATTGATTAATGGCATATAAAGGCAGAGATCTCTGTAATGGTAGTTTAATACTCTGACGATGTCAGCAGATGGCTGACGAAAGCTTAGTAGAATAATTTTTTTAAAATTATTTTAAAATTTTAAGTTCCGGAGTTCGCAGAATGTATGCTTCTTTCTATACATACATGTTTATATCCCCCAGTATTATATGAGGATATAACTCAAGGCAACAAACATACCTAATAGAGAAACAAACTCGCTTTCTCTGACCCAGAAATGGCAGTTCCCCTTGGCTCCATGGAAGGGAACGACCGCATTGCACCAAACTAAGGAAGCTCAGATCTCCTCCCTTGTGTTTAATAATAAGACATGCTTAACTAAAAAGAATCATACAAGAAATGAAATTATCCATTTCTCAGCTGGACTTTCATTATGAGACAAGAAACAAAATTCAAGATTCCTCTAAACAGATCAAATTTATCCTCATGTGGAATTTCTTCTGTGATAAGGGAGGAATATTGTGCGAAACACTGTCCACAATCTGGGCATTTGAATGGTTACTCCCCTATGTGTAACCTTACATGATTTATAAGGCTAGACCTACAACTAAAATCTTTTCCGCAATCCGGACACTCATACGGTTTTTCTCCTGTATGTGTCCTCTTGTGTTCCACCAGGTGGTAATTCCTACAGAAACTTTTCCCACAATCAGGACACTCATATGGTTTCTCTCCTGTGTGAATCCTCTGGTGTTCCACAAATTGGGAATTCCGAGAAAAACTTTTCCCGCAATAGAGGCACTCATATGGTTTTTCTCCTGTGTGAATCCTTTGGTGCATCACAAGGCTGGAATACTGACTGAACCTTTTCCCACAATACAGACACTCAAATGGTTTTTCTCCTGTGTGAGATCTCTGGTGTAGCATCAGATGAGAATTCCGATTGAACCTTTTCCCACAATCCGGACACTCAAATGGTTTTTCTCCTGTGTGAGTTCTCTTGTGTATCACCAAATTCGAAGTTTGATGGAAATCCTTCCCGCAATCAGGACATTTATATGGTTTCTCTCCTGTGTGAGTCCTCTTGTGTATCTCCAGGTGGGAAGTCCGACTGAACATTTTCCCACAATCTGGACACTCATATGGTTTCTCTCCTGTGTGAGTCCTCTTGTGTCTCTCCAGGTGGAAAGTCCGACTGAACGTTTTCCCACAATCTGGACACTCATATGGTTTCTCTCCAGTATGAGTCCTCTTGTGTCTCTCCAGAAGGAAATTATGCGTGAAACTTTTCCCACAATCCAGACACTTATATGATTTCTCACCCGTGTGAGACCTCTTGTGTCTTCCCAGATGGGAATTACGCTTGAAACGTTTCCCACAATCTGGGCACTCATATGGTTTCTCTCCTGTATGAGTCCTCTGGTGTTCCAGAAGGGCAAAATTCCGACGGAAACTTTTCCCACAATCTGGGCACTCATACGGTTTTTCTCCTGTATGAGTCCTTTGGTGCATCACAAGGCTGGAATTCTGACTGAACCTTTTCCCACAATCCGGACACTCATAAGATTTCTCTGCTGTGTGAGTCTTCTTGTGTGTCACCAGGTCAGAATTCTGACTGAAACCTTTCCCACAATCTAGACACTCATATGGTTTTTCCCCAGTATGAGTCCTCTTCTGTATCACCTGATTGGCTTGCATGCTAAATCTTTTCTCACAATGGGAGCACTGGTACAGTTTCTCTTCGGTATGGGTCCTTCCACAAATCACGAGAGACCTATTCTGAATAAAGCTTTGGCTTTTCACAGGGTGAAAATCACATGTGATCTGCAATCTATGTTTTTCCCAAAATAGGTCTGTGGGGATTTTCCAACACCGATATTCTTATATTCTCGAGGCGATCAGCACTATTTTGGATCTCTTATCTGGTGGTTCTTTGATTCAACCTACTCTTTCATTCCTTCAAGGCTTTCATTGCCTGCCAGTTTTGGCTAGCCACAAAAATGTTTTCTTCCCAATGACTTCCAGGTGTTCTTCATTTAGAAATTATCCTCCTTGACTTCTCATGTAATGTTTCCTTGAGTTCCAGGTAGTCTTTTTTTCCAGCTGAAGGCTTTGTTCTCATAATTCTCTCCACTGTCTGCCCACCAGCTGAGGAAGGAGAAAAGTTTTTATACTTTCTGGAGGAAGTGGAAGATTTGGATTGTTTGTTTTACACTTTAATGCTGTTTCTCATTCTCTGTTGTTCAGAGTGCTCTTTTTGGCACCCTCTTTGTCTGTAAAATTAATATTAATGAATTAGTTTCATTATTCTTTAGAAATGTCTACATGATATGTGAAAGCAGCAGAAATGCCCCATATATTACCATGAAAAAACAAACATCAAAATGCTAGTTTAACCTATAACATTAATTATGATTCATTTGGCATGTAGAAGGCTAGCCGATCCAAATATCAACTCAACCTCAAAATTCTCCTTTTGGCTTGAGTAAATCACACATACAGTGCACTCAGAAACTATTCCTATTCCCTTCACTTCTATCGGTTTTGTAATGCTGCAGCCTGATTCTATAGTTGTTAAAATTCATTTTTTCTCATTAATCTACTCTCATAATGACAAAGTCAAAACAGAATTGTAGAAATGTCTGTAAATTTATTAAAAAGAAAAAACTGAAATATCATTTGGCATTCAGACCCTTCACTCAGTTCTTTGTTGAAGCACCTTTGGCAGCTATTACAGCCTGGAGGATTTTTTGGGTATGACATGAGAAAATTTGCACACCTGGATTGGGGGATTTTCTGCCATTCTTCCTTGCAAGCCCTCTCAAACTCAGTCAAATTGGATGGCAACCTTAGGTGGATAGCCATTTTCAGGTCCCTCCAGAAATGTTCAATATGGTTCAAGTCAGGGCTCGGGTTAGGCCACTCTAGGACATTCACAGAGTTGTCCCTAAGGTCTGGCTGGGCTCCAGAGATCCTGTGAGGAGATGGGAGAAAGTTCCAGAAGGACAATCATAACTGCAGCCCGCCATCAATCTTCACTCTGCTTTATGGCAGAGTGGCTCGGAGTGGCTCGTCGAAAGCCTCTTCTCAGTGCAAAACACATGAAATCATGCTTGCGGTTTGCAAAAAAGCACCTGAAGGACTCTCAGCCGGAAAGGAACAAGATTTTCTAGTCTGATGAAACCAAGATTGAACTGTTTGGCCTCAATTCTATGGTAAATGTTACATCTGGAGAATACCAGGTACCGCTCATCACCTGCCCAATGACATCCAAAGAGTGAAGCATGGTGGTGGCAGAATCATGCTATGGGGTTTTTTCAACAATAGGGATGGAGAGACTGGTCAGGGTTGAGGGAAAGATGAACGGAATAAAGTACAGAGATTTCCTCAATGAACACCTGTTGCACAGTGCTCAGGACCTCAGGCTGGGCCAAAGATTCACTCTCCAACTTGACAACAATCCTAAGCACATAGCCAAAACAACACAAGAGTGGCTTAGGGAATACTCTGTGAATGTCCTAGCGTGGCCCAGCCAGAGCCCTGATTTGAACCCTGTTGAATGTCTCTGGAGAGACCTGAAAACGGCTGCCCACCGTTGGTTGCCATCCAACCTGACTGAGCTTGAGATGACTTGCAAGGAAGAATGGCAGAAAATCCCCCAATCCAAGTGCGCAAAGCTTCTCATGTCATACCCCAAAAGACTTGAGACTTTAATTGCTGCCAAAGGTGCTTCAACAAAGTACTGAGTTAAGGGTCTGAACGTCAGTATGGTATTTCAGGTTTTTCTGTTGTTAATAAATTTACAGACATTTCTAAAATTCTGTTTTCACTTTGTCATTATTGATGTAGATGAATAAGAAAAAATGAATTTCAACAAGTGTAAAATCAGGCTGCAAGCTTAACAAAATTGACAGAAGTGAAAGGGGTCTGAATACTGTCTGAATGCACCGAACCTGTGTTCCTTTTCACAGAGAAATACACTCTGAATTTCTTTATGTAAACAATTATGTGTATTTTAGTCAGCAAAATGCCCCAGAAGTGCATTGAGTCAAATTTTCTTGATCTGATTTTAGAAAGGGGGGGAGATGAATAGATGAAACGATGCCCAAATCCTGTGCAAGATTGAAAGCATCTCTTTTGCCCATGAAACTCCTCGGTTGGCAGGAAAGCAACATCTCAATAACATTACAAGGAATGAAGTGTTAGGTGAAGGTGAGGGAGGTGGATGGTTATGAAACACGAAAAAATATATCAAGATGTATTTAAATCTCCCAGCAGAAAATCACAGGCAGCAACTTAGATCATGCAGCAAAAGGATGAAAACATTTGGGGAGAGAAAGAAAATGCAACAGGAGCCGATATGTTTCATTCTTGTCCCTTCGCTGCTTCCAGGCCGTGGAGGAACCCAAAGGGCCCGACTTGCTCCTGGCTTCTCCTCCGACCTTCCCTCCACTCACCTCCCAGGAGCCTCTTCCACCCTCCAAGCGAGACAAAAGGCTCCGCCGACGCCATTATCCTCCACTGGGTGAGCCGTAAGAGGAAGTCCCTCTGATCTCCTTTCCTCCACGTCCACTCTAGCAATCTAATACTCTATCGTTTCAATTCGTTCCAGCTTGGCTACCCTCCCTCCGGAAGCCGCTGCTGTACTCTCTACTCCGTTACTTCTTTCTACAGCGCCATTTAGCGATATAATGTTGAAGATCATCCTCGTTCTATCCCTAACCCTAAAACGTTTGCAAGAGGCTTTCATGGTTTTCCTGGTTCCTTCTATGTATTCAACCCCCACCGAGAGGATTGAATACTGGCTGGGGGAAGGGCTTTCAACAAATTCATCTTGTGTGCCAATTGTGCCCTTTCCTGCACCTAGATGCCTTGTACAGGGGGTCACTCTTCCCTTGGTCACCTCGTTTGAATCTCTGCACTGGACCACTAGAACACTTCCTACAGTTGGGTAGATAATATATAGAAAACTATGTTCTGTAACTTTAATTGCTACAAGATGACTAATTGATTAATTTTGCTACGCAGACATAAAAGAAGGCAGGAAGTTCATTCACTCCTGCTCCTGATATTAGAAGGTCAAACTGCTGAAAGATACTGTGTCGGTGTTACAGAACTGGAATTGTAAGCAAACTTTGTTTTGTATTGAACCGTGATTATATGAAGACGTGTTATCTTTGTTTTCAGAAGCCAAGTTTGTTTTACAACAAGTAAAGACTACTTATTTTTCTAACAACGTTCAGATTCTGAGAGTATTTGTGTTTTTCTAAGCAATGCTGTCTGGTCCGTTGCACTCCTCTACAGAGGGCAAGCTTTACCCTCAACACTTCCCTTGGTCACCTCGTTTGAATCTCTGCACTGGACCACTAGAACACTTCAACTGGTCCAGAATGTAGCAGCACACACAGTAATAGAAGCCCCCAGGTGGCCCATGTAACATCTTTGTGGTGGAAACCGCACTGGATTCAGTTGTTTAAGCTGCAATTCAAGGGTGTCACCTTTAACAGTATTGATTGCAGCAATAGCAACCAGACATATATTCCACCCCACTGTGTTTTGTATCACTCTCAGTTTAGTGTCAGCATATTGTCTCCAACAATCTGGGTCCTCATTTTACAGATCTCAGAATGAGAGAATACTGAGTCAACCTAGAGGACCATCAGGATCGAATTCCCGGCTGTAGACAGAGTCAGCTGGCAATGTCACCTTCTAATCACTGAGCCAACAGGCCACCTGTCATTATTTCCCCACCTTTATTTTTGCCATCTATCTGTTCTTCCAGGTCAGTTAGGACAGGCACACTCTGGGCCTTGAGTCTTGTCAAACATTCCCTCTGAAATACTCTTCTCCCTGAAGTTGGGCAGATCTTTATCGTCCTGGTCTTCCATAAAACAAAGAAGAACTACCTTTTCCCCTCAGCACTGGGAGAAGAGAGGACTGCACATCAGGTGGTGAATTGATACCAGGTTTTTCTTTTTTGCATTTGGTTTTAATAGTTTTAAAGTTAATTATTTATTGGCAGCCAGCCAGAGATTGTTATAACATGGGTGGCTACTTAAATATTTTAAATAAATCAGAGGAAGAAGAAATGAATGAATGAACAAATGAATCCGCTGAGGCTACCCATCTGCAAGTTAATTGAGGCAAATGAAGGTCTATATATTTATTTATCAATTTATTGGCTGCTAATCCTGAGGAGGTTAACTTCCCCAATTTAACTCCTTACAAGGAGAAAGATTACATGTTTTGAGGAAGAATAGTACAAGAAATGAGCAAAATTAGTAAGGCCTGGAGGCCTCAATATAACATCTAAATTGAATAAAGCAAGAATCATGTTTTTGGGATTCCTAGACCATCGGAATGCCATCAAATTTCCTAAACGTGCTCTGTATTTGCAGGGCAACATGTTAAATGTGGAACGTTTGCATTTTGCCATTTGAAATATATATGGTGTTCATTATTTTCTGTATTAAGGTTTTGTTATTGTAAACCATGTGGAGTCACGACATGGCATAAGATGCTAAGTAAAAATGCATACATACAAGTTTATATCCCCCTGTATTATATGTGGAAATAATTCAAGGCATGAAACATACCTAATAGAGATCCAAACTCACTTTCTCTGGCCCAGCAATGGCAGTTCCCCTTGACTCCATGAAAGGGAATGACCGCACTGAGCCAAACTAAGGAAGCTCAGATCTCATCCCTCATGTTTAATAAGACATGCTTGACTAAGAAGCACCCCTGCAAAAAATTAAGTTATCAATTTCTTAGCTGGGCTTTCAGTAAGAGACAAGAAACGAAATTTAAGATTCCTCTAAAGAAATCAAATTTCTCTAAACAGATCAATTTTTTCTGATGTAGAATTTCTTCTGTCATAAGGGAGGAATTTTGTGCAAAACACTGTCCACAATAAGGGCATCTGAAGGGTTACTCTCCTATATGTAACCTTACATGATTTATAAGGTTAGACCTACAACTGAAATCTTTCCCACAATCCGGACACTCGTACGGTTTTTCTCCTGTGTGAGTCCTCTGGTGTATCACCAGTGTGGAACTGTGACTGAACCTTTTCCTGCAATCCGGACATTCAAATGGTTTTTCTCCTGTATGTGTCCTCTCGTGTATCACCAAGTCAGAATTTCGATGGAAACTTTTCCCGCAATCAGGACACTCATACGGTTTTTCTCCTGTGTGAATCCTCTTGTGTTTCACCAAGTCGGAATTTCGATGGAAATCTTTCCTGCAATCAGGACATTTATATGGTTTCTCTCCTGTGTGAGTCATCTGATGTTCCACCAGCTGGTAATTCCTACAGAAACTTTTCCCACAATCAGGACACTCATATGGTTTCTCTCCTGTGTGAGTCCTCTGATGTTCCACAAGTTGGGAATTCCGAGAAAAACTTTTCCCGCAATAGAGGCACTCATATGGTTTTTCTCCTGTGTGAATCCTTTGGTGCATCACAAGGTTGGAATTCTGACTGAACCTTTTCCCACAATAGGGACACTCAAATGGTTTGTCTCCTGTGTGAGATCTCTGGTGTAACATCAGATGAGAATTCTGATTGAACCTTTTCCCACAATCAGGACACTCAAATGGTTTTTCTCCTGTGTGAGTTCTCTGATGTATCACCAGGTTTGAAGTTTGATAGAAATCCTTCCCACAATCAGGACATTTATATGGTTTCTCTCCTGTGTGAGTCCTCTTGTGTCTGTCCAGGTGGGAAGTCCGACTGAACGTTTTCCCACAATCTGGACACTCATATGGTTTCTCTCCAGTGTGAGTCCTTTTGTGTGTCTCCAGATGGGAATTACGCTTGAAATTTTTCCCACAATCCAGACACTCATATGGTTTCTCACCCGTGTGAGACCTCTTGTGTCTCCCCAGATGGGAATTACGTTTGAAACTTTTCCCACAATATTGGCATTCATATGGTTTCTCTCCTGTATGAGTCCTCTGGTGTTCCATAAGGGCAAAATTCCGACGGAAACTTTTCCCACAATCTGGGCACTCATACGGTTTTTCTCCAGTGTGAGTTCTCTGGTGTATCACCAGGTTCGAATTCTGGCTGAAACCTTTCCCACAATCCAGACACTCATATGGTTTCTCCCCAGTATGAGTCCTCTTGTGTATGACTTGATTGGTTTGCATGCTAAATCTTTTCTCACAACGGGAGCACTGGTATAGTTTCTCTTTGGTATGGGTCCTCCACGAATCACGAGAGACCTATTCGGAATAAAGCTTTGGCTTTTCACAGGGTGAAAATCACATGTCATGCATCAATCACATGTGATCTGCAATCTATGTTTTTCCCAAAATACGCAGTCTGTGGGGATTTTCCAACACTGATATTGTTAGATTCTTGAGGAGGTCAGCACTATTTCGGATCTCTTATCTGGTGGTTCTTTGATTCAACCTACTCTTTCATTCCTTCAAGGCTTTCATTAATACCTGCTAGTTTTGGCTATCCACGAAAACTTTTTCTTCCCATTGACTTCCAGGTGTTTTTTATTTAGAAATTATCCTCCTTGACTTCTCATGTAATGTTTCCTTGAGTTCCAGGTAGTGTTTTTTTTCCAGCTGAAGGCTTTGTTCTCATAATTCTCTCCACTGTCTCCCCACCAGCTGAGGAAGGAGAAAAGTTTTTATACTTTCTGGAGGAAGTGGAAGATTTGGATTAATGGTTTTTACACTTTAATGCTGTTTCTCATTCTCTGTTGTCCAGAGTGCTCTTTTTGGCATCCTCTTTGTCTGTAAGATTAATATTAATGGGTTAGTTTCATTATTGTTTAACAATGGCTACATGATATGTGAAAGCAGCAGAAATACTCCATATATTACAATGAAAAACAAACATCAAAATGCTATCTTAACGTATAACATTAATTATGATTCATGTGGCATGTAGAAGGCTAGATCCAAATATCAGCACAATCTCAAAATTCTTCTTTTGGCTTGAGTAAATCACACATACAGTGCACTCAGAAAGTATTCCTATTCCCTTCAGTTTTGTAATACTGTAGCCCGATTCTAAAAGTTGTTAAAATTCATTTTTTCTCATTAATCTACTCTCATAATGACAAAGTCAAAACAGAATTTTACAAATGTCTGTAAATTTATTAAAAAGAAAAAACTGAAATATCATATGGCATTCAGACCCTTCACTCAGTATTTTGTTGAAGCAACTTTGGCAGTTATTACAGCCTGGAGGATTTTTTGGGTATGACATGAGAAACTTTGCACACCTTCATTGGGGGATTTTCTGCCATTCTTCCTTGCAAGTCCTCTCAAACTCAGTCAGGTTGGAAGGCAACCTTAGGTGGATAGCCATTTTCAGGTCCTTCTGGAAATGTTCAATAGGGTTCAAGTCAGTGCTCGGGTTATGCCACTCTAGGACATTCACAGAGTTGTCCCTAAGACACTCCTGTGTTGTCTTGGCTCTGGCTGAGATCCAGAGATCCTGTGTGAAGATGGGAGAAAGTTCCAGAAGGGCAATCATCACTGCAGCCCTCCATTGATCTGGGTTTTATGACAGAGTGGCTGGGAGGAAGCCTCTCCTCAATGCAAAACACATGAAAACACGCTTGGAGTTTGCAAAAAAACACCTGAAGGATTCTCAGACTGTGAGGAACAAGATTTTCTAGTCTGATGAAACCAAGATTGAACTGTTTGGCCTCAATTCTATGGTAAATGGTCTGGTGAAAACCAGGCACCGCTCATCACCTGCCCAATGACATCCAAAGAGTGAAGCATGGTGGTGGCAGAATCATGCGGTGGGGTTTTTTTCAGCAACAGGGATGGAGAGACTGGTCAGGGTTGAGGGAAAGATGAATGGAGGGATTCATCAGGGATTTCCTCAATGAAAACCTGTTCCACAGTGCTCAGGACCTTAGACTAGACTGAAGATTCACTTTCTAACTTGAGAACAACCCTAAGCACACAGCCAAGACAACACAGGAGTGGTTTAGGGACAACTCTGTGAATGTTCTAGAGTGGCCCAGCCAGAGACCTGATTTGAACCTTTTTTTTAATTTGATTTATATGCCACCCTTCTCCAGAGACTCAGGGCGGCTTACAGTGCGTTAAGCAATAGCCTTCATACTTTTGTATATTTATACAAAGTCAGCTTATTGCCCCCACAATCTGGGTCCTCATTTTACCTACCTTAGAAAGGATGGAAGGCTGAGTCAACCTTGAGCCTGGTGAGATTTGAACTTGCAGTAATTGCAGGCAGCTGATGTTAATAACAGTGCTTTAGTCTGCTGCGCCACCAGGACATTATTGAATGTCTCTGAAGGGACCTGAAAATGGCTGTCCACATAAGGTTGCCATCCAACCTGACTGAGCTTGAGATGACTTGCAAGGAAGAATGGCAGAAAATCCCCCAATCCAAGTGCGCAAAGCTTCTCATGTCATACCCCAAAAGACTTGAGACTGTAATTGCTGCCAAAGGTGCTTCAACTAAGTACGGAGTTAAGGGTCTGAATGTCAGTATGGTATTTCAGGTTTTTTTGTTGTTAATAAATTTACAGACATTTCTAAACTTCTGTTTTCACTTTGTCATTATTGATGTAGATGAATGAGAAAAAATGAATTTCAACAAGTGTAAAATCAGGCTGCAAGCTTAACAAAATTGACAGAAGTGAAAGGGGTCTGAATACTTCTGAATGCACCGAACCTGTGTTCCTTTTCACAGAGAAATACACTCCGAATTTCTTTATGTAAACAATTATGTGTATTTTAGTCAGCAAAATGCCCCAGAAGTGCATTGAGTCAAATTTTTTTGATCTGATTTTAGAAAGGTGGGAACATGAATAGATGAAATGGTGTCCAAATCCTGTGCAAGATTGAAAGCATCTCTTTTGCCCATGAAACTCCTCGGTTGGCAGGAAAGCAACATCTCAATAACATCACAAGGAATGAAGTGTTAGGTGAAGGTGAGGGAGATGGGTGGTTAAGAAATACGAAAAAATATATCAAGATGTATTTAAATCTCCCAGCAGAAAATCACAGGCAGCAACTTTAGATCATGCAGCAAAAGGATGAAAACATTTGGGGAGAGAAAGAAAATGCAACAGGAGCCGATATGTTTCATTCTTGTCCCTTCGCTGCTTCCAGGCCGTGGAGGAACCCAAAGGGCCCGACTTGCTCCCGGCTTCTCCTCCGACCTTCCCTCCACTCACCTCCCAGGAGCCTCTTCCACCCTCCAACCGGCACAAGAGGCTCCGCCGACGCCATTATCCTCCACTGGGTTAGGCGGAAGAGGAAGTCCCTCTGATCTCCTTTCCTCCACGGCCACTCTAGCAATCTAATACTCCATCTTTTCAATTGGTTCTAGCTCGCCTTCTCTCCCTCCGGTATAATGTCAACAATAGCGAAGCCGCTGCTGTACTCTTATTCTCTACTCCCTGGTGCTTCTTTGTACAGCGCCACCTAGCGACATAAGGTTGAAGATCACCCTCGTTCTATCTCTAACCCTAAAACGTTTGCAAGACGCTTTCATGGATTCCCTGGTTCCTTCTCTGTATTCAACTCCCACCGAACACAGGAATAGCTTTCGTCCATGACAGTCTATGCTAAACCTTTTCTCCCAAGAGTTCACTCATTTTCCCGCTTGCTCCAGCTAAACCAAAGGAAAGCGTCCAAAGACCGGGGGTGAGGGGGATGACTTATAACAGCCAACCTGAAAGGGAACCTCCCTTGGGGGCTGCTGAAGATCGTTCCAGCCAGATTTTAGCCTGGGATGTGTGTGTGCAGGAGAACTCCTCGAAACCTCCCTTGGCAAATGAATGAAGCTGTAATAGTTAAGCTGTTGAACTGAAGCCTCTAGCGCTAGTCTGTCCTTTGGGGTCTGGTAGGGAGGCCCTCATCCTCACTCCAACTGAACCAGGAGCTTCTTTTGCGGGAACTAAACCAAGTGAAAGGATGGGGGGGGGGGATGGCGGGGGAGACACAATGCGCCATAGGCAGGGACAAAAAGCCCCTCCCTTGTGGATCAGTGAAGACTATTCCAGCCAGTTCTTCATCTTGGGGGTGCAGAGTAACTCCTCAAAACTATATTTGCCAGTTTCATATCCCTGTAATACAAGAATGAAATAGGGGACGAAACCTTGAAGTGGCCATCAATGTTGCTTCCAAACCGATCTAGATAGGAGATATTGTTTTTCCCTCTGCATTCTTGTGGCTGGAACTGCCAGGATTACCCTCAGTAAGCAACCTAGTTCAATACCTACATGGAACTACTAGGGGAGGCCATCCATCCTGTGATACCCAATTATGTACAAGTTGTCCTTGATTTATTTCATTTAGTGACCACTGGATTCACAACCGCACTGGATTCAGTTAAGGTGCAATTCAACTGTTATCACCTTTAACAGTATTTATTACAGCAGTAGTGATCAGACATATACCACCCAATTGTGTTTTGTATCACTCTCAGTTTAGTGTCAGCATATTGTCTCCAACAATCTGGGTCCTCATTTTACAGATCTCAGAATGACAGAACGCTGAGTCAACCTAGAGGACCGTCAGGATCGAATTCCAGGCTGTGGACAGAGTCAGCCGGCAATGTCGCATTCTAACCACTGAGTCAACAGGGCACCTGTCATTATTTCCCCACCTTTATTTTTGCCATCTACAGGTGAAACTCGAAAAATTATAATATCATGCAAAAGTTCATTTATTTTGGTAATGCAACTTAAAAGGTGAAACTAATATATGAGATAGACTCATTACATGCAAAGCGAGATAGTTCAAGCCTTGATTTGTCATAATTTTGATGATTATGGCTTATAGCTCATGAAAACCCCAAATTCACAATCTCAAAAAATTAGAATATTGTGAAAAGGTTCAATATTCTAGGCTCAAAGTGTCTCACTCTAATCAGCCAAATAAGCCATAACACCTGCAAAGGGTTCCTGAGCCTTTAAATGGTCTCTCAGTCTGATTCAGTAGGAATCACAATCATGGGAAAGACTGCTGACTTGACAGTTGTGCAGAAAATCATCATTGACACCCTCCATAAGGAGGGAAAGCCTCAAAAGGTAATTGCAAAAGAAGTTGGATGTTCCCAAAGTGCTGTATCAAAGTACATTAATAGAAAGTTATGTGGAAGGGAAAAGCGTGAAAGAAAAAGGTGCACAAGCAGCAGGGATGACCGCAGCCTGGAGAGGATTGTCAGGAAAAGGCCATTCAAAAGTGTTGGGGACTTTCACAAGGAGTGGACTGAGGCTGGAGTCAGTGCATCAAGACCCACCACACATAGTCAGATCCTGGACATGGGCTTCAAATGTCGTATTCCTCTTGTCAAGCCGCTCCTGAACAACAAAACGTCAGAAGCGTCTTACCTGGGCTAAAGAAAAAAAGAATTGATTTCATGTAATATTCTAATTTTCTGAGATTGTGAATTTGGGGTTTTCATGAGCTGTAAGCCATAATCATCAAAATTATGAAAAATCAAGGCTTGAACTATTTCGCTTTGCATGTAATGAGTCTATCTCATATATTAGTTTCAACTTTTAAGTTGCATTACCAAAATAAATGAACATTTGCATGATATTCTAATTTTTCAAGTTTCACCTGTATCTGTTCTTCCAGGTCACTTAGGACAGGCACACTCAGGGCCATCTAGGAAGAAAGCCTTGACTCTTGCCAAACATTCCCTCTGAAATACTCTTCCCCCTGAAGTTGGGCAGGTCTTTATCCTCCTGGTCTTCAATAAAACAAAGAAGAACTAGCTTTTCCCCTCAGCACTGGGAGAAGAAGAGAGGACTGCACCAGGTGGTGAACTGATACCAGGTTTTTCTTTTTATGCATTTGGTTTTAATACAGTTTTAAAGTTAATTATTTATTGGGAGCCAGCCAGAGATTGTTATAACTTAAATATTTTAAATAAATCAGAGGAAGAAGGAATGAATGAATGAACAAATGAATCTGCTGAGGCTACCCATCTGCAAGTTGCTTGAGGCAAATGAAGATCTATGCATTTATCAAATTTATAGGCTGCTAATAGCAATAGCACTTAGACATATATATTGTTTTACAGCCCTCTCTAATCATTTTGCCCCCAACAATTTGGGTCCTAATTTTACCCACCTCGGAAGGATGGAAGACTGAGTCAACCTTGAGCCTGGTGAGATTTGAACTGCCAAATTGCAGGCAGCCGATAGTCAGCAGAAGTAACCTGCAGTACAGCACTCTAATCACTGCGCTACCACAGCTCTTCCTAATCCTGAGAAAGTTAACTACTGCAATTTAACTCCTTTTATTTAATTTAACTCCTCGCAAGGAGAATTATTATCAATTTTGAGGAAGAATAGCAGAAGAAATGAACATGGTTACTAATGTCTGGAGGCCTCGTTAACTTCTAAATTGAACAAAAGCACGAATCATCTTTTTGGGATGCCTCGACCATCCACATGTCATCAACCTTCCTAGACGTGCCCTGTATTTTGAGGGCAAGAACATATTAAATGCGGAGGCTTTGAATTTTGTCATTTGCTATATAAATGGGGTTGATTTAGTTTCTGTATTAAGGTTTTATTACTTTTAACCATGTGGAGTCATCATAAGTTCGGCTGCCATATACATGCTAAGTAAAAATACATACATTTATTATTAACTGCCCATGATAGGACTAAAGGAGGACGCCTACTAAAAGAAGCCTGGTTCTCCAATAACAATTCCATCCTCAGGCATATCAAACTGCCACCAGCCTATCAGGCTTTGAGACACCAGGAAAGAACCTGCAGGATGAGCAGAGATGGCTTTCCATCAGGGAGCAGAGACCAATGGCACATACACACACACACCTCTGAGCATGCAGACTCAGCCTGTGAAGGCATAGTCAGTCCTGACCAAACACAGAGCAACTCGGCAGGGCTGTCTCAAACTGTAACAGATAGGATTAATGAGAAACGAACCGGGCCGACCACAAGGTCACGGACAAGACAGCAAATTGCGATGGTTGACAGGCTAACATCATCCCCCACTGATAAGCAGGGTAGGAGAGAGGAAACAGTAGGAATTAAGCCTCCATCATCCAGCATAACGACAGCAAAAACACCACAGCTAATTACAAGTGGGAGACAGCTGGAAGGGCCTATTACGCACACGCAATGGCCAAATTGATTAATGGCATATAAAGGCAGAGATCTCTGTAATGGTAGTTTAATACTCTGACGATGTCAGCAGATGGCTGACGAAAGCTTAGTAGAATAATTTTTTTAAAATTATTTTAAAATTTTAAGTTCCGGAGTTCGCAGAATGTATGCTTCTTTCTATACATACATGTTTATATCCCCCAGTATTATATGAGGATATAACTCAAGGCAACAAACATACCTAATAGAGAAACAAACTCGCTTTCTCTGACCCAGAAATGGCAGTTCCCCTTGGCTCCATGGAAGGGAACGACCGCATTGCACCAAACTAAGGAAGCTCAGATCTCCTCCCTTGTGTTTAATAATAAGACATGCTTAACTAAAAAGAATCATACAAGAAATGAAATTATCCATTTCTCAGCTGGACTTTCATTATGAGACAAGAAACAAAATTCAAGATTCCTCTAAACAGATCAAATTTATCCTCATGTGGAATTTCTTCTGTGATAAGGGAGGAATATTGTGCGAAACACTGTCCACAATCTGGGCATTTGAATGGTTACTCCCCTATGTGTAACCTTACATGATTTATAAGGCTAGACCTACAACTGAAATCTTTTCCGCAATCTGGACACTCATACGGTTTTTCTCCTGTATGTGTCCTCTTGTGTATCACCAGGCTGGAACTGTGACTGAACCTTTTTCTGCAATCTGGACACTCAAATGGTTTTTCTCCTGTATGTGTCCTCTCGTGTGTCACCAAGTCAGAGTTTCGATAGAAACCTTTCCCGCAATCAGGACACTTATATGGTTTCTCTCCTGTGTGAATTCTCTGGTGCACCACAAGTTCGGAATTCCAATTGAAACTTTTCCCACAATCTGGACACTTGTGTGGTTTTTGTCCCGTGTGATTCCGTTGGTGAATCACCAGGTAATAATTCTCACTGAAACTTTTCCCACAATCCAGACACTCAAATGGTTTTTCTCCGGTATGAGTCCTCTGATGTATCACCAGCTTTGCATTTTGGTTGAAACTCTTCCCACAATCCTGACACTTGTATGGTTTTTCTCTGGTGTGAGTCCTCTGGTGTATCACCAGCTTGCAATTACGCTTGAAACTTTTCCCACAATCTGGGCATTTATATGGTTTCTCTCCTGTGTGAGTCCTTTGGTGTTCCACAAGGTGGAAATTCCGACTGAAACTTTTCCCACAATCCGGGCACTCATACGGTTTTTCTCCTGTGTGAGTCCTCTGGTGTACCATCAGGTCGGAATTGCAACTAAAACCTTTCCCACAATCTGAACAAAAGAATTTCTCTCCTGTGTGTGTCGTCTGGTGTTTCACCAGGTGGGATTTGTGATTGAAACTTTTCCCACAATCCAGACACTCAAATGGTTTTTCTCCTGTGTGAATCCTCTGGTGTACCAACAGGTTCCAATTCTGACTGAAACTTTTCCCACAATAGAGACATTCATATGGTTTCTCTCCCGTGTGAGTCCTCTGATGTTTCACCAGCTTCGAATTCTGACTGAATTTTTTCCCACAATCCAGACACTCATATGATTTCTCTTCTGTGTGACATCTCTTGTGTATCCCCACTGTAGAATTCTGATTAAACATTTTGTCACAATACGGACACTCATATAGTTTCTGTCTGGTGTATAACCAGGTCAGAATTCCAAGTGAATCTTTTCACACATCAGGATATTCAGAGGTTTTCTCCACTGACAGTTGGAGTGTCACAAGGAGACACTAAATTCGTTTGCCTGCTAAACCTTTGTCACATTGGGAGCACTGGTAGAGCTGTTCCTCCTGCATTGGCTGTTCCATAAATCATAGGAATCCTGTTCTGAGTAAAGCTTTTGCCACAATCCAAACATTTGTATGGGTTTTTAAGCTGCGATCTGCAATCTGTGTTTTTCCCAAAATAGGCAGTGTTGAAGTTTTTCAAACACTGATATTCTTAGATTCATGAGGGGACCAAAAATATTTTTGATCCCTTATGTGATGGATGCTTTGATTCAAGACACTCTTTCCTTTCTCAACAGCTTTCATTAATGCCTTTGGCTATACAAGGGTCCTTTTCCTTTCCACTGATGTCCAGCTATTTCCCATGTTTTCTGAATTTGATAATTATATCTTTTTACTTTTTCATGCAATAGTTTCTTCACTTCCACATAATCTGTTTTTCCACCTGAAAACTCTGTTCCTGTTATTCTTGTTCTTGTCTCCATCTTCTGAGGAAAGACAAATTTTAACACTTTCTGGATGAAGAGGAAAATATTTTGATTGATGGTTTGTTTTGCATTTTAATGCTGCTCCTCATTCTCGGTTATCCAGAGCTCTTCTTGACATCCACTTTGTAAGATTCCTATTAATGGATTAGTTTCATTATTGTTTATAAAATGGCTGCAGAACCTGGGAGAACAGCAACAACAACAAAAAAATCCATATATTACCGTCAAAAAGCAAAAATATCAAAATGCTGATTTAATCTCTAACATTCATTATGATTCATTAGGCACATAGAAGACTAAAAAAATCCAAGTTCAGATATCCACTCATATTTCAAATTTTAAAAAATACCTGAAAATACTGAGGTTTATACAGATACTCATGTATGCACACATACAAACCTATAAATGTATGTATATAATTTTTTTTTTATTTCACTCCTAAAAATGTTTCAGAAGTGGATTTACTCAACTTGTTTGATCTAATTTTAGAAAGGTAGGGACACTAACAGATGAGATAGTGCCCAAATCCTATGCAAGTTTTAAAGGATCCGTTTTGCCCATGAAACTCCTCGCTTGCCAGGAAAAAACATGTCAATAAAATCACAAGGAATGAAGTGTTACGGGAAGACCGAAGCTGATAAAAATATGAAAAAAAATGCTTTTTAAATATCCCAAATCTTACCAGTAGAAAATCACAGGCAGCAATTCTAAATAGTGCAACTCCAGAGGAATAAAATTTGGGAAGAGAAAGAATATGCAGTAAAAGCCCGCATGTTTCATTCACTTTGCTGCCTTTCCAAAGGGCCCGACTTGCTCCCGGCTTCCCCTCCGACCTTCCCTCCACTCACCTCCCAGGAGCCGCTTCCACCCTTCAAGCAGCCCAAGAGGCTCCGCTGAAACCTTCATCCTCCTCCCGTGGGTCAGCCGGAACAGGAAATTCCTCTGCCCTTCGGCTCGTCTCCTCCACATCCGCTCTAGCAATCCACTGTTCTATCGTTTTACCTTGTTCCATCTGCCCCTCTACCCACTCCAGTAGACTAGCAATGCCACCCACTACTCTGCTGTATTCACTTCTTTCCAGGCACAAGTGTCGTTCATTTGTAGACCGCCATCTAGCCACATAAGGCTGAAAAACACGCTGCTCCTATCTTTACCCTAAGGCAGTCATGGCTAACTTTTTTGCTGTCAAATGCCAAAAGTGTGTGTGTGTGTGTGTGTGTGTGTGTCTATGTGTATGTGTGTGGGTGGGTCCCGCATGTACATGCCCACACCCATAATTCAATGACACCCCCCCCGTGCATGTGTGCGTCCCCTCCCTGCGCTCCCCCCACTTTTGGCACACAATGGCTTGGTGGGCCAAGTAGGCCTGTTTTTTTCTCTCCCCAGGCTTCTGAGGCTTTCTTGGAGCCTGGGGAGGGTGAAAACAGCCTTCCCCACCCCCAGGAGGTCCTCCAGAGGCCAGAAACGGCACGTTTCCCGATTTCTGGTGGCCCAAAAATCAGGTGGCCGGCCCATGTGGGAGCTGAGCTAGGGCAATGCCACAGATATGTATGTGCCATACATATGTATGTATACATGTGCCATAGGTTCGCCATCACGGCCCTAAGGCGTTTGCAATATGTTTTCATTGATTCTGTTATTTCTGTTTTCCTTTTAGGTTTTTTTACTGCTTTTTTATTGTTTTGTTTTTAACCTGTAAAAATGAAGTGTTTTAATACTGTGTGTGACCAACCATACGCTAAATAAATAAATTCATTGATTCTGTGCCTCCTTCTGTGCCATCAACTCAAGTCGTATCCCACAGAGCACAGGAATAGTTTTTACAGTGTGGAGCGAACAAAACAGCCCTACTTGGTCCCGGCTTCTCCTCCGATCTGTCCTAAACTTATTATCCATCTGATGCTAACTCCCAAAAACTACCTTTGCAACTTAGGGAAGCTTGAAGAGTGATGCTTCACCATACTTAGCTTCACAAGATTAATCAGGTGCTGCATCATAAAAGATAAAGGTCTTGTTTGTATGTGCAGCTTTAAACAATTGCCAGCTTCATCCCATTTATAAACGAATGAAATGAAAAAGGACACAACCATGAAGTGGTTTCCCAGGCAGCTTATGAAAAACATTTGGAGGGTGCTCGTTTATAGAAAGCTGATCTAAAGAATCCTGCGCTTTAGGCGTTGGCTCTCAATTCCTCTCCCAGGCCCAGAAAGGAGCAGGCCTAGAGATCACCCACTTGCTCGTAAC
The DNA here is from genome assembly GCA_022577455.1 of Arizona elegans. Classification (NCBI taxonomy): domain Eukaryota; kingdom Metazoa; phylum Chordata; class Lepidosauria; order Squamata; family Colubridae; genus Arizona; species Arizona elegans. Next base: position 4,784,478 of record JAKOOJ010000012.1, on the reverse strand, counting down.
TCTCACCTGCTGGCCTGGGACTCCTACCTCTTCCCACATCAAAATCACATGCGCTCCTCACTTAATGACCCATGGGGTCCTGGAATTGCAATGGCCACTGGATGTGTCAGCATGGCCCTCATTAAGCAATGTGATCATATGATGTCACTTTTTATAATCTCATTGCATAGCAATGGAATTTCTGGCGCCAATTGCTGTCACAATCCGAGAAATACCATTTTTTTCCCCCAAGCGCAGGAAAAGTAATTTCCCCCTTTCTGGATAGTTGGCATCCTGACTGCTTTATAACTTCAACAGCAGTTTGTAATGCATAATCAAATCATGGGAGGTTTTCCTGGCAGAGGAGTTCACAGCATTGCTGCAAATTAAGATCTCTTCTAAGTGCAGCTGAAGAGGGCAATGAAAGGTTGGCAGCCTAGGACTTCAACTCACCCTCTGCTTCTAGCTCTGACTTTTGTCACTTGGAGAAAGGGCTGTGCAAGAGAAAGACACCTGGAACCTCCTCAGTCTGGGTTCAGGCCGGGACACATCACCGAAACAGCTTTGGTTGCAATTCTCATGGATGGTTTGAGATAGAAGGGGTGCAACCATTATGTCCTTCCTATACCTCTGATCAGATTTCAATATCATTGACCAGCATAACCTTCTGGACCATTTCTGGGGACTAGGAATGGGAGGCACTTTATTACGGTGGTTCTATTTCTACTTTCAATCAGTGTGGGTAGAAGAGGGTCTGAGTCTTGGCCTCTGAAATTTGGGATGCCAGGTGGCTCAAACCTTTCCCTGCTGCCTTTTAACATCTACATGAAATCGCTAGAGGAGGCCATCCACCCTATGATACTGTAGAAATTTAGCACCCACCCTTCTACTAGAATGAAATATTCTAGGAAATATTAAAAAGGAAGAATATTATACCTCCCTGGATGAGAAATGGAGAAACATGTTTTTTAGGCAGGAAGCAGACTCTCTCTTAATAGCCCCCACCATCCTCAATAGCCCACAGCAGATGTGAGCACACATATGTAACACAGGGGTGGGTTCTACTTACTTTTACTACCAGTTCGCAATGGGGCCGCGCGGGCGAGCAAAGCTCACCCGTGTGCTCTTCTGAGCATGCAGAGAAGCGTTCTGATGATGTCAGAGTCAGCCTCCCGCCGGTTTTACTACCGGTTCTATAGAACAGGTGCAAAGCAAGGGCAACCCACCATTGTTGTAACACCTTTGTTGTGCGAGCTGCACTGGATTCGTTTCTCTACAAGTGCAACTGAAGATGCTGGTCATGAACTTTAAAGTTATTTTTTTTATTATAGCAATAACGTTTAGAACTATATATCACCCAGAGTGCTTTATAGCATGTTCCGTTGATTATCCCCAGGAATCTGGGTCCTCATTTTACCGATCTGAGGATGGAAGGCTGAGTCAACTTCGAGCCCTATCAGAATCGAATTCCATGCTGTGGAAAGAGTCAGCCAGCAATACTGCATTCTAAGGACTGAGCCAATCAGGCACCTGTCATTACTGCCTCAACTTCATTATTTCCGCATCCATTTGTTCTACGGGTCAGATAAAATGGGCTCCCAGCCCCTTCCCTTAAATATTGCTATCAGATAGGAGCTACTGAGTCTTTTCTGTTGCAGACCCTGCCCTATGAAACACTCTTCCCCCTGAACTTTGGCAGGCCTTTAATTCTCCTGGTCTTCTGAAAACCATGGAAGATAGCTGTTTCTAGTCTAAGATGTTCCTCTAAGCACTGGGATCAGAAGAGATGCCTGCACATCAAAAGATTTGGAATCAGGTGTTTGTTTATATTTAGTAAATTTAGATGCTGCTAATCCTGCAACCTACTTCTCCAGTTTAACTCCTTGCAAGGAGAAAGATAACCAGTTTTGAGCAAGAATGACAAAAGGCACAAACTTAATTAGTAAGGCCAGGTAAATTTCTAAATTGAACAAAAGCAAGAATCACCTTTTTGGGATTCCCAGACCATCAAATTGCCACCAACCCTGCTAGACGTCCTCTGTACTTTCAGGACAAATACATGTTTGGACACTTTGCAATTTGCCATTTGCTATATATGAGGTTTATTGGTTTCTGTATTAAGGTTTTATTGCTGTAAACCTTGTGGAGTCATAGGAGTTGGGCAGCAAAATACATTTTCTTACTAAGTAAAAATATATACATAAGTTTATATCCCCCTGTATTATATATAGAAATAACTCAAGGTGGCAAATATACTTAATATAGATCCACACTGGCTTTCTCTCACCCAGCAAAGCAATTCCCCTCAACTCCGTAAAAGTGAACTACCGAACTGGGCCAGAGAAAGGAAGCTCAGATCAGATTAGAGGCCTGCAGGCTAAAACATGAATGATTACAGGAACTGGGCATGGCTAGTCTAGTGAAGAGAATGACTAGTGGTCTTCCAATATGAGAGGGGCTGCCACAGATAGGAGGGGAGCACCCTATTTTCCAAAGGATCCAAAAGCCAGACAAGGAACAAAGGATGGAAAGTGATCAAGGAGAGATTCAAAGTAGAAATAAGGAGACATTTTCTGACAGTGAGAACTATCAACCAATGGAACAACTTGCATTCTGTAGTTCTGGTTGTTTCATCATGGAGGTATTGAAGAAGAGATTCGATTCCCACTTGTCAAAAATAGTATTGGGCAGTGATGGCGACCTTTCCGGCATAGAGTGCCCAACCTGGAACACGTGTACATGTGTGCGCGAGTGCGCCGGAGCGCCGGAAATCCGAAAACCAGCTGGCTGGTGTGCATGAGCACGCCAGCCAGCTAGTCTTTGGGTTTCCAGGATGCGCACCGGCCAGCTGGTCTTGCTACACGCGGGAGCACTGTAAACCCAAAGACTAGTTTGCCAGCGCACTCAAAGTCCAGCTGGCTGGTGCGCGTGCCCAGAGATGGCTCAGTGTGCTACCTCTGTTCGCCATCACGGGTATAGGGTCTACTGCATGAGTAGGGGGTTGGATTAGATGACATACTGTCTATTCTATTCATAATTCTTATTCTGTTCTATTCTCATAATTTTTATTCTATCAATAACTCTCTACTCATGTTTTACACTGTCAAGTTTCACTAAAAAGAACCATGCAAGTAATTAAATGTTTAATTGTTCAGATGGGTTATCAATGAAAGTCAAAAAACCAAATTAAAGATTCCTGTAGACGCATCAAATTTTGCCTCTTGTGGAATTTCTTGTGCATGATGAGGGAGAAGAATTGTGTGAAACAATGTCTGCAGCCTGGCCATTTGAATGGTTACTCCCCTATGTGTAACATTACATGATTTATAAGGCTAGAGGTAGTACTGAAATCTTTCCCACAATCTGGACACTCATATGTTTTTTCTCCTGTGTGAGTCCTCCAGTGTTTCACCAAGTCAGCGTTCCGACTGAACCTTGTCCCACAATTTGGACACAGATATGGTTTTTCTCCTGTGTGAGTTTTCTGATGCATCACCAGACTGGAATTCTGACTGAAACTTTTCCCACAATGACATTTATATGGTTTCTCTTGAGTGTGAGTCCTTTGATGTTTCACCAGGTCAGAATTGCAACTAAAACCTTTCCCACAGTCTGAACACTCATACGGTTTCTCACCTGTGTGAGTCCTCTGATGTCGTACAAGGAGGGCATTTTGAACGAAACTTTTCCCACACTGCAGACACTCATACGGTTTTTCACCTCTGTGAATCCTTTGGTGTATCACCAGATCAGAATTACATTTGAAACATTTTCCACAATCTGAACACTCATACGGTTTCTCTTCCGTGTGTGTCCTCTGGTGTGTCACCATCTCAGATTTCCGAGCGAAACTTTTCTCACAATCTGGACACTCAAATGGTTTCTCTCCTGTGTGAGTCCTCTGATGTTCCACCAGCAGAGAATTCCAAATGAAACCTTTCCCACAAAACAGACACTCATATGGTTTCTCGCCCATGTGAGATTTCTGATGTTTCACCAGGCTAGATTTCCGAGAGAAAACTTTCCCACAATCAGGACACTCATATGGTTTCTCTCCTGTGTGAGTCCTCTGATGTTCCATGAGAAAAGAATTCCAACTGAAACCTTTCCCACAATCTTGACACTTAAATGGTTTCTCTCCTGTGTGAATCCTCTGATGTCGCACAAGGTTGGAATTTTGATTGAAACTTTTCCCACACTGCAAACACTCATATGTCTTTTCACCTGTGTGAATCCTTTGGTGTATCACCGGATCAGAATTGCAATTGAAGTCCTTTCCACAATCTGAAGACTGATTCGGTTTCTCTCCCGTGTGAATTCTCTGGTGTACCACCAAGTTGGAATTTTGACTGAAACTTTTCCCGCAATACAAACACACATATGGTTTCTCTCCCGTGTGAGTTCTCTGGTGCCTCACTAGGTCAGAATTCCGAGTGAAGCTTTTTAGACAATCAAGACATTCAAAGCGTTTCTGTGCAGTGTGAGTCCTCTTATGTGTCACCAGACTGGTGTGCCTGCTAAATATTTTGCCACATTGGGAACACTGGTGGAGCTGCTCCTCCTGCATTATGGGAGTCCTATTCTGAGTAAAGCTTTTCCCACACTCCAAACATTTGTATGGGTTTTCGAGGGATGGATCTATTTCTGTATAATCACCTGTGATCTGCAATCTGTGTTTTATCTACAATAGGCAGTTGGTGGGCTTTTTCCAACACTGATATTCTTGGACTCACGAGGAGAACAAAAATATTTCTGATTCCTTATGTAGTGGATGCTTTGATTCAAACACTCTTTTCTTCCTTAGCTGCTTTCATTAATGCCTTTGTCTATCCAAGGGACCATTTCCTTACCACTGATGTCCAGTTATTTCACAATTTTTCTGAATTTGCTAATTAAAACTCTGTTATTCTCTCCCTTGTCTCCTTCCATTTGCTGAGGAAAGACAAATTTTAACATTTTCTGGAGGAAGTGGAAAAGATTTTGATTTATGGTTTGTTTTGCATTTTAATGCTGCTTCTCATTCTCGGTTGTCCAGAATGCTCTTCTTGGCATCCTCTTTGTAAGATTCATATTAATGGATTAGTTTATTGTTTTAAAAATGGCTGCATAACCTGGGGAAAAACAAAAAAAAAAGCATCCGTATATTACTATGAAAAAGCAAACATATCAAAATGGTAGTTCAATCTTTAATATTCATTATGATTTATTAGGCACATAGAAGAATATCAAAATCCCAGTTCAAATTTCCACTCATATTTCAAATCATAAAATTCTGTTGTTGGCTTGGGTAAATCACAAATTATTAACATTGCAAACTGTTATTAAAATTACCTGAAAACACTGAGGTTTATACAGATACACGTATAAATACACACCTATAAATTTATGGATGCAGAAAGCAACGTCAATAATATCACAGGGAATGAAGTGTTAGATGAAGGGCGAAGATGACGGAAACATGAAACAAAGACTTTTTAAATCTCCCAGCAAAAAATCACAGGCAGCAATTTTAAATGACGGAGGAAAAGGATAATAACATTTGGGAAGAGAAAGAATATGCAGCAAAAGCCAACATGTTTCAGCCTCGTTGCTTCCTCTGCTTCATACTCCGTGGAGGAACCCAAAGGGCCCCACTTGCTCCCGGCTTCTCCTCCGACCTTCCCTCCACTCACCTCCCAGGAGCCTCTTCCACCCTCCAAGCAGCACAAGAGGCTCCGCCGACGCCATTATCCTCCTCCCGTGGGTCAGCCGGAAGAGGAAGTTCTTCTGTCCTCCTTCTCCTCTCCGTTACATCCTCTCTAGCAATACAATTCTCTATCGTTTCAACTCGTTCAAGTCAGCCTCTACCTCCCCAGTAGACCAGCAATGCCACTACTGTACTGTATTCACTGCTTTCTAGGCACGAGTGTCGTTCATTGCTAGCGCGCCATCTAGTGACGTAAGGCTGAAAAACACGCTCCTTCTATTTCTACTCTAAAGCCTTTGCAAAATATTTTCATTAATTCTGTGGTTTCTTCTGTGCCATCAAGTCATATTCGACCCCCCACAGAGCACAGAAATAGCTGTTATCCATGATAATCTATCCTAAAAGTTTTCACATTCAGGTCTCACTGTCTCTATTGCTGCAACTAAACCAAAGGAAAGAGTCCTAGTGGCAAACAAGAGGCCTAGGTACAAACAGCCAACCAGAAAGTGCACCTCCCTTTTGTTTCAGCCAGTTTTTTGTCTTGTAGGGGGCAAGATAAGTCCTCGAAATCTGCCTCTGCAAATAATTGAAAGTGTAAAAGTGATGGTTCATCCTACTTAGCTTCACAGGTTTAGCCAAGTGCTGCGCCCTAAACATTCATGAAGTTCTTTCTATGTGATCCTAAATGGTTGTCAGCTACATCCTATTAACAGACAAATGGAACAGGGGAGCAATTGGGAAGCACTCACTGGCATTTCCTCTGAACCCCATCTAGATAGGGGGTAAATGTGATCTTTCAGTCTGTATTATTATAGAGTCTAAATCCTGCTAGAAGGCAGAATTGCTCAGTGCGGCCTTTGCAATTCCCAGACTTATTATTACCTTTCAGCCTTATTTATTCCCAATGTGGGAAGTACACCCCAAAAGAATCAAGGTAAAAATTAACTCACCAAGACAAAACCAAGAACTCCCCTTTTCCTGCCTCTGATGGGATTAACCCCCAGGATAGAAGGGACAAAAGGTCCCAAGACAGGATTAACCCATTAAGGCAGGGAGACAGAACTCAACTACCAATCGCCTCAACTAGAGGCACACAAAAAAACCATCAAGATGTTTCTCCATTTCTCCCTTTGGGGATATATAACAATCTGCCCTTTTTAATATTCCTCAAATATTTCATTCTTCTAGGACAGGGGTGTCAAACTGGATCTCATTGAGGGACTCATCAGGGTTGTTTTTGACCTCAAAGGGCTGGTGTCTGTGTGTGTGTGTGTGTGTGCGCGCAGGAGTGGGCGTGGCCATGATGGGCATTTGACACAAGCTCAAGATGCATTTTCTCCCTTCTTTCTTTCTACAGTTCTTTACTATAACCATTTTCCTATCTCTTCTACCAGATATTACTGGCAAACATTTATTACTTATTCTAGATACTCCACTAAACTTTTTATTTCTAAATTTATATCCCATTGTTTAATAGTTAATTGTTTTCCAGGCAGAGCAGCAGATATTCTATATCCAATGTATATCTGGAAATGTTGGGGATAAGATTATACAGGTACACATATATGCATCTAGAGAAATACAAACACACATACCTACAAATCAGCGGTGAAATCCTACCGGTTCACACCGGTTCAGGTGAACCAGTAGTGATAAAGACTATCAGATAAGCAAACTGATAGTAAAAAAAAAAGCTATTGGTTCCTCCGAACCGATATTTCCGATGATCAGCTATGCCGCGTGATTTAAAATCGCTAGAAAGCAGGAAATCCTGCTTTCTAGTGAATATAAATCACGCGGTACAGCTGTTCCCCCCCCCCCTCATTGTTCTACTTACTTTCTCAAGCCTTTTTCCGTGTGAAGCACGTGTTTGGAACACACCGTGCATGCATGGGCAGCAAACCGGGAAAGATTTCAACACTGCTACAAATGTATATATGTAGAAAATCCATTTGTATTTTAGCCTGAAAAATGTCCCAAAATTGTTACGGTCCAACCTTCTGCATTATTTTTTGAGATGTGGGGCATTTAACTGATGGAATGATGTCTCAAACCTCAGCAAGATTTGAACCCATAATTTTCCCCATCGACATCCTCAGCTGCAAACAAAGACAGAAAATACTGTCCACGAGCCCTCTGGTGACATCCCCATTCAAATTGCCCTCACTTACTGACCGTATTTGGGAGGGGAATCTGTGTTATTACAAAACCAGATTATTAAGGATGTCAATTTACATCTGCTCCTCTGCAGGTCTTAAACAAATCAGTGTGGGTTGTTAAAGGCAATTTCACTGGCGACTTGCCCTTGTCAAAAGTTAGCTGGGAACATTACAAATAGGATCATAAATGTGGACTGATTGGCAGCACCCGAATTGGTGCAACTCCTTTTCCTGCACCTTCAGAACTACAGGAACTACTGAAATGCAGTCACTGAAGAAGTGCCACAATGCCCACAAATCTGTGGGCTTTGGTGTATGTCTGTCTGCACAGTGCCATAGTAACTTGGAAGGCTAAGGGAATAAATAATGAGGACTTCCTATACAACTGAATCTTACAATAGTTCCTCTGCTACCAAACTGTATGGCTATATGACAATCGTCTGCTACCATTTCTACATAATAAAACAGAATTTCTAACATCCTCAGTGTTATTTCTTATAAAATAGTGGGTTAACCACAGATGAACCTGACTGATGGGGCTCCAGTAGAAAAAAATGTGTTTGTTAGCTAAACATGGAAATAGAAGTAAAATCCCAGAAGAGACCAGTAGCAGATCAGTCCCAAAATGTTGCCAAAACAATAAAATCCAAAGGAATAAATTTTTTTAAAAAAAATTGATTTATATGTCGCCCTTCTCTGGAGACTCAGGGCGGCTTACAATGCGTTAAGCAATAGCTTTCATACTTTTGTATATTTATACAAAGTCAGTTTATTGCCCCCACAAACTGAGTCCTCAATTTACCTACCTTAGAAAGGATGGAAGGTTGAGTCAACCTTGAGCCTGGTGAGATTTGAACTTACAGTAATTGCAGACAGCTGGTAATCACAATGCTATCAGTCTGCTGAGCCACCAGGCCCAATTTTAATTTGAAGGACTTTTTAAATCTTCCAACCGGAGGAAAATTGTGGGCATCAGTTTTAAGGACTGCAGCACTGGTGCAATAAAATACAGGAAGGTGGGAAGGAATATGTAACAGCCGACAACTTTTAGTCTAGTTGATTCTCTTTTACACCGTCGAGTAAACCAAACAGATCTTCTTGCTCCTAGCTTCTCCACTGGATCTGTCTTAAACTCACCATCCACCTGATGGTAACTTTCCAAAACTACCTTTACAACCGAGGGAAGCTTGAAGAGGGAAGCTTGACCCTACTTACCTTCACAGGTGCTGCATCATAAAAGCTGATAAAGGTGTTGTTTGTCCTGGACTCATGTGATCCCTTGTCAACTGAGCTAGTGCACAACCTGGGGCTCTTCTTGGACTCATAGCTCCTGCTTGAGAAGATGGCTGGGGGAGGGGTTTGCAGAGATTCATCTGGTGCGCCACTTGTGCCCTTTCCTGGATTAGGGAGGCCTTGCACACGGGTCACTCATGATTTGGTCACCATTTGTTTATGTCACTGCACTGGACTACCCAGAAATTTCAACGGTGCAGAACGCAGCAGCACACACAGTAATGGAGGCCCTAGTTAGCCAATGTAAGGTATTTGTGGTGCAAGCTGCACTGGATTTATTCCTTAACAGGTGCAAATCAAAATCATCACCTTTAAAACAATTTCTTCATTACAGAAATAGCACCTAACAAATATATATTAACCCACTGTGTTTTTCACTACTCTCGTTCTGGTGTCAGCATATTGTCCCCAGTAATCTGGATCCTTGTTTTACCAATCTCAGAAAGATGAAAAGATGAGTCAATTTGAGCCCCATCACGATCGAATTCCACCCTGTGGTCAGTCAGCTGGCAATACTGCATTCTAACCAGAGCCAATATGGTACCTGACATTATTGTCCCACCTTCCTTATTTTTGCATGCATCTGTTCTACAAGTCAGCTAGGATGGGCACTCTCCTAGCCCCTTCCCTTAAAAATTGCTATTGGATAGGAGCTAGGAAGTCAGTCTTTTTCGTTGCAGAGCTTCCGTAGGAAGCACACTTCCCTGTGTATTAGCAGGCCTTTATCCTCCTAGTCTTCTGAAAGGAACATCTAGGTAAGCATTTGGATAACACAAGATGCCTGCACATCAGAAGCTTTATTAGGAACCAGGTGTTTTGTTTATATATATTAAATTTAGATGCCGCTAATCCTGTGGTGAATTTCTCCAATTTAAGGAGAAAGATAACCAGTTTTGAGCAAGAATGATGACAGGCATGAACATAATTAGTAAGGCCAAGAGGCCTGGTTAACTTATAAATTGAACAAAAGCAAGAATCACCTTTTTGGGATTCCCAGACCATCAAATTGCCACTAACCCTTCTAGAAGTGTCCTGTACTTGTAGGACAAGTACATTTTAAAGACGGAGACTTTGAATTTTGCTATTTTCTATATATGGGGTTTATTCGTTTCTGTATTAAGGTTGTATTGCAATAAGCCATCTGGAATCACATTGGGTTGGGTTGCCATACACAATTTCTTAATAAATAACAATACATACATACATATCTAGCCTTTATTTAGAAACAACTCAAGGTGGCAAACATATAGAGATCTGAGCGCCTTTTCTCTGGCCCAGAATGCAATTCCTCTCGACACTGTGAAAGGAAACAACCACACAACACCAGAGAAAGGACACTCAGTTCTCCTCCCTCATGTTTGATATTAAGACATGTTTGACTAAAACAATTAAGGCAAGAAATTAAATGGTTAATTTTTCAACTGGGCTTCCAAAGAGAGAAGCGAAACAAAATTCAAGATTTCTCTTCAGACATCAAATTTTGCTTCATATGGAATTTCTTGTGTGCGGTAAGAGAAGAATTTTGTGTGAAACACTTCCTACAATCTGGGCATTTGAATGGTTTCTCTCCTGTGTGTAATCTTACATGATTTATAAGGTTCGATCTGACACTGAAATCTTTCCCACAATCTGGACACTCATATGGTTTCTCCCCTGTGTGAGTCCTCCAATGTATCACAAAGCCAAAATTCCGACTGAACTTTTTCCCACATTCAGGACACTCATATGGTTTTTCTCCTGTGTGAGTCCTTCGGTGTCTCACGAGGTGGGAATTCTGACTGAACCTTTTCTCACAATCTGGGCACTCATATGGTTTCTCTCCTGTGTGAGTCCTCTGGTGTTCCACCAGGAAGGAATTCCGACTAAAACTTTTCCCACAATGCAGGCATTCATATGGCTTCTCTCCTGTGTGAGTCATCTGGTGTTCCACCAGGTGGGAATTCTGACTGAAACTTTTCCCACAAGCTGGACACTCATATAGTTTCTCTCCTGTGTGAGTCCTCTTTTGTATCGCCAGATTGGTGTGCATGCTAAAATGTGTGTCACAATGGGAGCACTAGTAGAGTTTCTCTTCAGTATGGGTCCTTCCACAAATCACGAGAGACCTGTTCTGAGTAATGCTTCTGCTGCAATCCAAACATCTGTATGGCTTTTCACCAGATGGTTCAGCGCATAATTTTCTCCTTTGTCTCATCAGCTGAGGAAGAAGTTTTTACACCTTCTGGAGGAAGTGGAAGATATTGATTGATTTCTTTGACAGGTTTGTTTTACATTTTAATGCATTTAATGCATTTTAATCATTGTCGGTTGTCCAGAGTGCTCTTCTTGGCATCATCTTTGTCTGTAAGATTCATATTAATGAGTTAGTTTCATTATTGTTTAAAAAATGCCTTCAGGACATGCAAAAGCAGCAAAAATACCCCATATGTTATCATGAAAAAACAAACATCAAAATTCTAGTTTAATCTCTATCGTTAATTATGACTCATTTGGCATGTAGAAGACTAGCAGATCCAAATATCAACTCAATCACAAAATTCTCCTTTCGGCTTGAGTAAAACACACACAGAGTGCACTCAGAAAGTATTCAAAGTATTCAGACCTCCTTCACGTCTATCAGTTTTGTTACAGCAGTTTTAAATCCCGCAGCCCCAGAGGAATAAAATTTGGGGAGGGAAACAATATGAAGCAGCAGCTGCCATGTTTCAGCCTCGTTGCTTCCTCTGCTTCATACTCCGTGGAGGAACCCAAAGAGCCCGACTTGCTCCTGGCTTCTCCTCCGACCTTCCCTCCACTCACCTCCCAGGAGCCGCTTCCACCTTTCAAACAGCACAAGAGGCTCCGCCGACGCCATCAACCTCCCGTGAGTGAACCGGAAGAGGAACTTCTTCTGTCCTTCTCTTCTTTACATCCTCTCTAGCAGTACAATTTTCTATCGTTTCAACTCGTTCAGCTCCCCAGTAGAGCAGCAATGCCACTACTGTACTGTATTCACTGCTTTCTAGGCACGAATGTCGCTCGTTGGTAGAGCGCCATCTAGTGTCATAAGGCTGAAAAATACGCTCCTTCTATTTCCACTCTAAAGCGTTTGCAAAATGCTTACATTAATTCAGTGGTTCCTTCTGTGCCATCAAGTCGAATTTGACTCCCACAGAACACAGGAATAGTTTTTACAGTGTGGAGAGAATAAAACTGCCCTACTTGCTCCCAGCTTCTCCACCGGACCTGTCTTAAACTCACCATGCACCTGATGGTAACTTTCCAAAACAACCTTTACAACCGAGGGAAGCTTGAAGAGTGATGCTTCACCCTACTTACCTTCACAAGATTAGCCAGGTGCTGCATCGTAATAGCTGATAAAAGTCTTGTGGTTTCCCAGGCAGCTTGTGAAAAACATTTGGAAGGTGCTAGTTTGTTGAAAGCGGATCTAAGGAGTCTTGAGCTTTAGCAGTTGGCTCTCAATTCCTCTCCTAGGCCCAGAAAGGAGCAGGCCTGGAGACCACCCACTTGCCCATACCATGCCTGGGACTCCTACTTCTTCCCACATCAAAATCACATGAGGTCCTCAATTAATGACCCACGGGCTCCTGGAATTGCAATGGAACTGGAACTGCCAGGTTGAGCAGGGCAGTTTACTGAAATCAGACCACTTGACATGGAATGACATGTATTAAATTTAGATGCCACTAATTCTGCAGTGAACGTCTCCAGCTTAACTCCTTCCAAGGAGAAAGATAACCAGTTTTGCGCATGAATGGCAACAGGCACTAACATAATTGGTAAGGCCAAGAGGCCTGGTTAACTTATAAATTGAACAAAAGCAAGAATTGCCTTTTTGGGATTCCCAGACCATCAAATTGCCACTAACCCTTCTAGAAGTGTCCTGTAGTTGCAGGGCAAGTACATTTTTAAATGTGGAGACTTCAAATGTTGCCATTTTCTATATATCGGGTTTATTGGTTTCTGTATTAATGTTGTATTGCTGTAAACCTTGTGGATATATACGAGTTGGCCTGCCATATACGTTTTCTTACTAAGTAAAAATACATACATACATACATACATCTTTATATCACCGTTTTGTGGAGACCTCGGATGTACAGTGTCCACCATAGCCAAACTGAACCCATTGGGGGGGAGGTTCAGTATGAGGTTTTGCACATCCTGGATTCCCGCATACATAGGATCCTGCAATACCTGGTACACTGGAAGGGATATCCCCTGTAGGAGGCATCCTGGGTGAGGAGTCAGGATGTAAGGGCTGCACGGTTAGTGAGACCGGGAGCACCCTCAAAAGCCAGTGGAGATATAAATGTGAAGCTAAATGTGGTCCTTGTTTACCTTCCAGATACCATCTGCATGGTAGAGGGGAGCCACCTGTTAAACCCTAAAATGGTGAGTGTCCGACGGGCCGTCTTGGGGTTGCCATTTAGGGGTGCTTTCCAATGAGGGGGGAAGAGGAAGGAGGAAGCCAGGTTAATGTGGACTTACATGGTGTGGGAGGCAGCAAGCAGTGGAAGAACTGGGCTGACGATCAGCGGGAGAATCAGTGCTGATCAGCTGGAGCACTGATTAGCTGGAGGTTCAGGGCACCAGTCTACTGAGAAGCTGGCTTGAAAGCAGGCAGGCCAGCAGAAAGATTAGGCGCGGCCAAAACCTCTCGGCTTTTCGCACCATCTGGAAGCCACGGGACAGGGCGGGTGCACACAGGGGTTTAAAGCAGTGGAAAAGCAGCAGCAGTTAATGCTGACTTTGATCACAGTCACTTTATGATGAGTGTCCAAGCCTACATTTAACGCAGCAAACAAACTCTGCTGCTTGCTGTTTCCTGGTGCTGGAGGCTCAGAACCTGACACCTTTATTATACTGTATATAGAAAGAACTCAACATGGCAAACATACTTTCTACAGATCCACACTAACTTTCTCTCGCACAGCAAAGCAGCTCCCCTCAATTCTGTAAAAGTGAACTACCAAACTGGGCCAGGGAAAGGAAGCTCAGATCAGATTAGAGGCCCGCAAGCTAAAACATATGAAGAACAGTTGCAAGAACTAGGCATGGCTAGACTAGTGAAGAGGACTAGTGGTGACATGATAGCAATCTTCCAATATTTGAGGCACTGTCACAGAAAGGAGGGGAGCAACCACCCAGAGGCCAGACAAGGAATAATGCATGGAAACTGATCAGGGAACGATTCAAAGTAGAAACAAGGAGAAATTTTCTACTGAGAACAATCAACCAATGGAACAGCTTTCCTTAAGTAGTTGTGGCTGCTTCATCACTGGAGGCTTTCAAGAAGAGACTCAATTGCCACTTGTCAGAAATAGTATAGGGTCTGCTGGATGAGTCCGTTCTGTCTCCCACCCTCAGCTCCCCGCCCCTCAGAGAACCACAATGCTGATCCAGCTTTTGAAGAAATCCAGTTTGACACACCTGGTATAGGGTCTGCTGCTTGAGTAGGGGGTTAGACTAGGTCAGAGGTCCCCGACCTTTTGGACCTCAGGGACCACCATGTTCATAATTTTAAATCCCGCGGACCACTAATATGAGTCCAGTGCGCTGCTTGAAGTGCCTGGACTCCCAGTGACAGAATGGGGACCTTCAGGCACTCTCCCTCCTCTTTCTCTCTCTCCCCTCATTCTCTCAGATTCCCTGTCTCTTTCTCTCATTCTCTTTCATTGTCTCTCTCTCTCATTCTCTTCCCCCTCATCTCTCTCCCCTTTTCTCTCTCCCACTTTCTCATTCTCTTTCATTCTTTCTGTCTTTCTTTCTTTTTCTTTCTCTTTCATTCTCTCTCTGATTCTCTCTCTCTCTAATCTCATGGGCCAGCACAGTGGTCTAAGGCACCCTGTTATTAAGCTGGTTATTAAGACCAGCTGCCTGCAATTACTGCAGGTTCGAATCTCGCCAAGGCTCAAGGTTGACTCAGCCTTCCATCCTTTCTAAGGTAGGTAAATTGAGGACCCAGTTGTGGGGGCAATAAGCTGACTTTGTATAAATATACAAAAGTATGAAGGCTATTGCTTAACCCATTGTAAGCCACCCTGAGTCTCCGGAGAAGGGCGGCATATAAATCAAATTAAAAAAAAAAAAAGTCAAGCATCTCCCTGAGAGACCGAGGTGGGCAGAACACCAACATGGGCCAAAAGAAACGGCTGCAAGATCCAAAGCTTCGCTCCTGCTCTGGAATATGGAGCGAATCTCCATCCCCTGCCCTTCCCTTGCCAGGCGAGGAGTGACTGGAAAGGGAGGGTGAGGAGTGGGGATAGCCAATGGTGGGTTCAGCTGACAGGAAGCTACAGCAGGGGGAAGAAACAACCTGGGGTTCCTGCTACCCATTGCTTCGGCCCCCCTGCACCGCCACCTCCCCTTGCACCTCATTCTGGCCGGCAAGAGGTGCGCTGCAAAGTTGCAAGTTGCACGAACCTCCCTCTACAGTGGAGATTTACAGCCCCACCATGCCTGGCCAGTCCCATATTCCAGACTCTAGTCACAGGACTGGCCATTGCTCATCCCGGAGCAGCTCCTCCACCTGGTGCGCCATGGACCATCAGAGGTCTGCGGACCACTGGTTGGTGAACACTGGACTAGACGACAAAGTCCCTTCCATCTCATCTCACATATCCCTCATATTTGATACTAAGACAAGTTTCACTAAAGAGAATCGTGCAAGTAATTAAATGTTTAATTGTTCAGCTGGGTTTCCAATGAGAGACAACAAACGAAAATCAAGATTCCTCTCTATACACATCAAATGTTGCGTCATGTGAAATTTCTTGTGTGTGACAAGGGAGGAACTTTGTGTGAAACAAAGTAGCAATCTAGCTATTTGAATGGTTACTCCCCTATATGTAACCTTACATGGTTTATAAGGCTAGTCCTATAACGAAAATCTTTCCCACAATCTGGACATTCATACGGTTTCTCTCCTGTGTGAGTCCTGCAGTGTATCACCAAACTGGAATTCCAAGTAAAACTTTTCCCACATTCAAGACACTCATATGGTTTTTCTCCTGTGTGAGTCCTCTGGTGTTTCACTAAGTAGGAACTATAACAGAAACTTTTCCCACAGTCTGGACAATGATATGGTTTGTCTCCTGTGTGAGTTTTCTGGTGTATCACCAGATAGAAATTCTGACTGAACCTTTTCCCACAATCTGGACACTGATATGGTTTTACTCCTGTGTGACTTTTCTGGTGTATCACCAGATGGGAATTCTGATTAAAACGTTTCCCACAATACAGACACTCGTATGGTTTCTCTCCCGTGTGAGTTCTCTGGTGTCTCAACAGCTTGGAATACCAAGTGAAACTTTTCCCACATTCAAGACACTCATACATTTTATTTCCAGTGTGAGTCCTCTGGTGTTCCACCAGATAGGAATTCTTACTAAATTTTTTCTCACACTGCAGACATTCATAGTGTTTCTCTCCCGTGTGAGTCCTCTGGTGTATTACCATGTTAGAATTCTGACTAAAACCTTTTCCACAATCTGGACATTTATATGGTTTCTCTCCTGTGTGAGTCCTGTAATGTCGCAAAAGGAAGGCATTTTGAATGAAACATTTCCCACATTGGTGACACTCATACAGTTTTTCACCTGTGTGAATCCTTTGGTGTATCACCAGATGAGAATTAGAGTCGAAACCTTTTCCACAATCTGAACACTCATATGGTTTCTCTCCCGTGTGAGTCCTCTGGTGTTTCACCAGGTCAGATTTCCAAGAGAAATCTTTCCCACACTCTGGACAGTCATACGGTTTCTCTCCAGTGTGAGTCCTCTGGTGTTCCACCAGATAGGAATTCTTACTAAATTTTTTCTCACACTGCAGACATTCATAGTGTTTCTCTCCCGTGTGAGTCCTCTGGTGTATTATCATGTTAGAATTCTGACTAAAACCTTTTCCACAATCTGGACATTTATATGGTTTCTCTCCTGTGTGAGTCCTGTAATGTCGCAAAAGAAAGGCATTTTGAATGAAACATTTCCCACACTGGTGACACTCATACGGTTTTTCACCTGTGTGAATCCTTTGGTGTATCACCAGATGAGAATTAGAGTCGAAACCTTTTCCACAATCTGAACACTCATATGGTTTCTCTCCCGTGTGAGTCCTCTGGTGTTTCACCAGGTCAGATTTCCAAGAGAAATCTTTCCCACACTCTGGACACTCATACGGTTTCTCTCCAGTGTGAGTCCTCTGGTGTTTCACCAGGTCAGACTTGCACCTGTAACCTTTCCCACAATGACATTTATATGGTTTTTCACCTGTGTGAATCCTTTGGTGTATCACCAGATCAGAATTCCCCTTGAAACCTTTTCCACAATCTGAACACTCATATGGTTTCTCTCCTGTGTGAATCCTCTGGTGTCTCACCAGGTCAGATTTCCAAGAGAAATCTTTCCCACACTCTGGACACTCATACGGTTTCTCTCCAGTGTGAGTCCTCTTGTGTCTCACCAGCTCAGACTTGCAACTGAAACCTTTCCCACAATGACATTTATATGGTTTTTCACCGGTGTGAACCCTTTGGTGTATCACCAGATCAGAATTAGACTTGAAACCTTTTCCACAATCTGAACACACATAGAGTTTCTCTCCCGTGTGAGTCCTCTGGTGTTTCACCAGGTAGGAATTCTGACTGAAACTTTTCCCACAATCAGAACATTTATATTGTTTCTCCACAATGTGAGTCCTCTGGTGTTTTACGAGGTAGGAATTCTGACTGAAACTTTTTCCACAATGACATTTATATGGTTTCTCTCCTGTGTGAGTCCTCTGGTGTATCACCAGATGAGAATTAGACTTGAAACCTTTCCCACAATCTGAACACTCATACGGTTTCTCTTGCATGTGAGTCCTCTGGTGCAACACCATGTCAAAACTCTGACTGAAACTTTTCCCACAATCTGGACACTTATATGGTTTCTCTCCTGTGTGTGTTCTTTGATGGCGCAAAAGGAGGGAATTTTGAATGAAACTTTTTCCACACTGCAGACACTCATATGGTTTTTCACCTGTGTGAATCCTTTGGTGTATCACCAGATGAGAATTAGACTTGAAACCTTTTCCACAATCCGAACACTCGTACGGTTTCTCTCCCATGTGAATCCTCTGGTGTTTCACCAAGTCAGATTTCCAAGAAAAATCTTTCCCACAATCAGGACATTCATATGGTTTCTCTCCTGTGTGAGTCCTCTGATGTTCCACAAGGTGGGAATTCCAACTGAAACCTTTCCCACAAAATAGACACTCATACGGTTTCTCTTGCATGTGCGTTCTCTGGTGTATCACCACATCAGAATTCCAAGTGAACCTTTTTCCACAATCAGGACACTCATATGGTTTCTCTCTCAGGTGTATAACCAGGTCAGAATTCCAAGTGAAACTTTTCACACAATCAGGACATTAGATTTTCTCCCCAGTGTGAGTCGTCATCAGATTGGTGTGCATCCTAAATCCTTTGCCACATTGGGAACACTGGTAGAGCAGCTCCTCCTGCATCGGCTGTTCCATGAGTCATGGGAGTCCTATGCTGAGTAAACCTTTTACCAATCTCTAAGCATTTGTTAGGGTTTTCACAGGATGGATCCTCCTGTCATAAATTAACTGTGATCTGCTATCTGTTTTTCCCCAAAATAGGCAGTCTGTGAGGTTTTTCCAACACTGATATTCTTGGATTCATGAGGGGGCAAAAAATACTTCTGATCCCTTATTTGGTGGTGCTTTGATTCAAGACACTTTTTCCTTCTTCAATGGCTTCCATTAATGCCTTTGGTTGTCCAAGGGATCTTTTTTATTTCTCACTTTTTCTGTATTTGGTAATTATATCTTTTTACCTTTTCATGCAATATTTTCTTCAGTTCCATAAAATCTATTTCTTCTACTTGAAAACCCTGTTCCTGTTATTCTCTCCTTTGTCTCCCTCCATCTACTGAGGAAAGAGAAGAGTTTTAACACTTTCTGGAAGAAGTGGGAAAGATTTTGATTGATGGTTTGTTTTGCACTTTAATGCTTCTTCTCATTCTCTGTTTTGTAGACTGCCTCCTTTTTGTCTATAAGATTCATATTAATGGATTAGTTTCATTATTGTTTAAAAAGTGGCTGCAGAATCTGGGAAAAAAGCAAAAAAAAAACCCCATCCATATATTACTATGAAAAAGCAAAAATATCAAAATGCTTGTTTAACCATTAACATTCATTATGATTTATTAGGCACATAGAAATGTGCCTAGCAAAATCCAAGATAAAATATCCACTCATGAAATTCTCTTGTTTGCTTGGGTTGATCACAAATTATCATCACTGCAAAGTGTTATAAAAATACCTGAAAATACGGAGGTTTCTACAGATATACGTATAAATACGCACCTATAAATTTATCTATGTACAAAAACTATGTGTGCTTCATTCTTCAAAATGTGTCAGATGTGGATTCACTCAATTTGTTTGATCTAATTTAAGAAAGGTGGGGACTCCAACAGATGAGATGGTGGCCAAATCCTATGCAAGATTTAAAGCATCTGTTTTGCCCATGAAACTCCTCGCTTGCCAGGAAAGCAACAGATCAATAACATCACAAGGAATCAAGTGTTACACGAAGACCGAGGGAGATAGAAATATGAAATAAAGACTTTTTAAATCTCCCAAATCTCCCATTGGTAAAAACACAGGCAGCAATTTTAAATCATGCAGCAAAAGGATAGCAACATTTGGGGAGAAAGAATATGCAGCAGCAGCCCTCGTGTTTCAGCCTCGTTGCTTTCTCTGCTTCCAGGCCGTTGAGGAACCCGGCTTTCTCCCGGCTTCTTCTCCGACCTTCCCTCCACTCACCTCCCAGGAGCCGCTCCGACCCTCCAAGCAGCACAAGAGGCTCCGCCGACGCCATCCTCCTCCCGTGGTTCAACCGGAAAAGGAAGTTCCTCTACCCTTCTCCAAAGTCCTCTCTAGCAATCCAATCCTCTATCGTTTCAACTCGTTCCATCGCCTCCTCTAGCCCCACCCCCCCCCCCCCGTAGACTAGCAATGTCACTACTCTACTGTATTCACTGCTTTCTAGTCTCGAGTGTTTCTTCTTTCCTGAGCGCCATCTAGTGACATAAGGCTGAAAAACACGCTCCTTCTATCTCTACTCTAAAGCATTTGCAAGAGGTTTTTATGGATTCCGTGGTTCCTTCTGTGCCATCAAGTCTTATTCGACTCCGACTGAGGACAGAATAGTTTTCGTCCATGACAATATATCCTATACCTTTTCTTTCAGGTCTCCCAAGAGTGCACTCATTGTCCTGTAGGAAGAAATTTCCTTCTGGGTTCAGCTCCAAGTGGGGGAAAAGACACTGGAAACATGGAGATTGCTTAGAAAGATGGTTTAATGGTGGACAGGATCACATGGTTTGAGTTCCTAAACAAAAAAGGGCAGAGATGCTGCGAGTCCCTTAATTTTATGCTCTCTCTGGCTTTGAACTTCCTGGGGCTCCGAAAGAGTATCCTGATTGGTTGTCAGACTCCCAGGGGGTGGGGGTCTTAGCTAGCCTTACTGGCTGATGTAATCTTCCCCAGGTGACATGTGGGGAGTTTCTGTTGCTAGATGAGTCCTATTGTGTTGCAGATGATGGTCCTTTGACAAAGGATTGGGTTTCTGCCTCTGGCCCATTGACAAAAGGGAGGGAGGCAGGAAGGTGGGAGCTGTTTTGTCTTTAAAACATGTTTCTCCATTTCTCAACCAGGGAAATATAATATTCTGCCTTTTTAATATTTCCTAAAATATTTCATTCTTCTAGGAAAGGGGTGGGTGCTAACTTCCTACAGTCCCTCTTGCTGCAACTAAACCATCTGCTTCAGTAAATGATTGAATCCGTAAGAGTGAAGTTTGACCCTACTTAGGTTCACAGGTTTAGTCCAGTGGCGTGCCCACATGACTGATTGCAGCTTCTTGCCAGCATCCCCTTGTCAGAAGCTAGGTAGGAAGGTCAGAAATTGGACCATAAATGTGCACCCTTGGCAGCACTCAAATTGGTTGAACTCCTTTTCCAGCACCTTCAGAACCACAGGAAGTGCTGAAGAGTGGTCAATGATGAAGTGCCACCATGGCCACAAATCTATGGACCAGGTGTTATACCTGCTTTTACAGTGCTGTTGGAAGGGAAATCCAACTGGTTCAGTTCCATGCTGGGAGAAAGACGCTGGAAACAACATAGAGGCTGGGGGGCTGATTGGAAAAAAGGTCCATTTATTGATGAACAGAACCACCAGAGCTTGTGGTTCTGGTGCAGTTGACCATTTAGCTCGATGACTGTCATGATTTTATACAGTACATGTCCTGAAATGCTGCTGGGGTGGGATGGGATGGGGTCGTGGAATGTCTGAAATGCCCTTTAGGAAATTGTGCAATGTAGGGAGCTAAATGGTAGTAAGTTAATCTTATGATGTCCTAAATGGTCATGTCCTGTTCTTAGAATTTGTGTGGAGGAGAATGTAAATTTTTAATCTCATCGCTGGAGGTGAAAGTTTTTGGTTTCTGAAAAGGCTGGCCCAGTCTTTCTTAATGGACACAAAATGTCTTCTGGGGGCTATTAAGAAAGATTGAGTCTGCTTTCTGCCTTTAAGAGCATGTTTCTCCATTTCTCCTTTGCAGAAATATAATATTCTGCTTTTTAAATATTTCCCAAAATATTTCATTCTTTGGGGGAGAAAGAGGCTTTACCATACTGCCATAGTAATTTTGAAAGCTCAGGGAGCAAATGGTGAGGGCTGCCTATAAAACTGAACCCCATAAAGGATCCTTTGCTACCAATCTGTATGGCTTTATGACAATCCTCTGCTACCATTTTTATATAATAATACAGAATTTCTAACATCCCTAATGATATTTTTTATAAAATTGTGGGTTAACCCCAGATGAACCTGGCTAATATACCGGCAGGGCTCTAATAGGAAAAAACAGAGCTTGTTACCTAAACATACTGTAGGTTTAGAAAGAGAGCAGTGGCAGATCAGGCCCATAATGTTGCCAAGAAAACAACATGTCTGTAAAATCCCAAGGAATCACTCTTAAGTTCAAGATGTTTAAAATCTTCCAACCAGCAGAACATTATGGACTTTAGTTTTAAGGACTGCAGAACCAGTGTAATAAAATCTTGGGTGGGAAGGAATACATAACAGCTGACAATGTTCAGCCTAGTTGATTCTCTGCTTTTACACCATAGAGTGAACCAAATAGTCCTACTTGCTAACGACTTCTCCTCGGACCTGTTCTAAACTCACCATCTACCTGATGGTAACTTTCCAAAACTACCTTTACAACTGAGGGAAGCTTGAAGAGTGTAAATTCTGGTGTCAATTGCTGTCACAACCCAAGAACTACCCATATTTTTTTTACAAGTGCAACAGAGGGTTGGTAGAGTAATTTCCCCCTTCTGGACAGTTGGAATCCTTACTCGCTTTATACCTCCAACAGCAGTTTGTAATGCATAATAAAATCATGAGGGGTTTTCGTGGCAGAGGAGTTCAAGGCATTGCTGCAGATTAAGATCTTTTATAAGTGCATCTGAAGAGGGCAATGAAAGGTTGGCAGCCTGGAACTATAACTCACCCTCGGCTTGCAACTCTGACTTTGCCACCTGGAGAAAGGGTTCTGCAGGAGGAGAAAAACACCTGGGCCCTTCTCAGAGTGGGTTCAAGCCAGGGCACATCGCCAAAACAGCATTGGTTACAATTGTCATGGACTTTTGGAGGGTTTGAGATAGAAGGGGTATTGTGTCCCTCATAGGCCTCTCATCAGGTTTCAATACATCAAGCAGGATATCCTTCTGGACTGGCTTTGGGGACTAGAAATGGAAGGCACTTTATTACGGTGGTTCTACTTCTGTCTCCGTGGCGGTTCTAGGCAGTGTAGAAGAGAGGCAAAGTCTTGGTCCCTGCAGTTTGGGGTGCCCTGAGGCTCAAGTCTTTTGCTGTTCCTTTTTAACACCTACATGAAACCACTAAGGGAGGCCAGCCATACTATGACACCCAATTATGTACAGGTAGACATTTCATATAACATTTCATGTAACAACCATTTAAACATATAAAGAACAGTTGCTGGAATTGGGTATGTCTAGTTTAATGAAAAGAATTACTACAGGTGACATGATAGCAGTGTTCCAATATCTCAGAATTTGCCACAAAGAAGTGGGAGTCAAGCTACTCTCCAAAGCACCTGAGGGTAGGACAAGAAGCAATGGATGGAAACTAATCAGGGAGAGAAGCAACCTAGAACTAAGGAGAAATTTCCTGACAATTAGAATAATTAATCACTGGAACAACTTGCCTCCAGAAGTTGTGAATGCTCCAACATTGGAAGGTTTTAAGAAGAGATTACACAACCATTTGTCTAAGCAGAAGGTTGGACTTGAAAACCTCCAAGGTCCCTTCCAACTCTGTTATTCTCTTCTATTCATTTGAAGTTACAACAGCACTCAAAATAGTGACTTATGACCATTTTTCACACTTACAACCATCACAGCATCGCCATTGTCACATGATCAAAATTCAGACACTTGGCAATTAAGTCATATGTGTGACAGATTCCGTGTCCTGGGGTCATATGATCACCTTTGTAGACTGAGCTGATGCACAACCTAAGGGTTCTCCGGTATCATGGCTCTTGCTTGAGAAAATCATGGCTGGGGGAGGCGCTTTGCAGATTCATCTATTGCACCAATTGTGCCCTTTCCTGGACCAGAGAGGCCTTGCACACAGGTCACTGATGCCTTGGTCACCTTCTGTTTGAATCCCTGCACTGGACCACTAGAAACTTCAACTGGTGCAGAATGCAGCAGTGCACACAGTAATGGAGGCCCCTAGGTTGCCCATGTTAACATCTTTGTGTTGTGAACTGCACTGAATTCGTTCCTACACAGGTGAAATTGAAGGTCATCATGTTGAACAGTATTTCTTATAGCAACAGACATTAGAATTATATACCACCACAAAGTGCTTTATACCACTCGGTTTATAGTGTCAGCATATTGTCCCCAACAATCTGGGTCCTCATTTTACCGATCTCAGAAGGATGGAAAGCTGAGTCAACCTGGAGCCTAGTCAGCATTGAACTACAGGCTGTAGGCAGAGTCAGCCAGCAATGTTGCATTTTAACTACTGAGCCAACAGGGCACCTGTTACTATTGTCCCACCTTTATTACTTTTACACCCATCTATCCTACTAGGTCAGATAGGGTGAGGACAGTCCTAGCCCCTTCCGTAAATATTGCCATGTGATAGAAGCTAGGAAGTGAGCCTTTTCCGTTGCAGACCCTGCCCTATGAAACACTCTTCCCCCTGTAGTTTGCCAGGCCTTTATCCTCCTTCCTGGTCTTCTCTAAAGCAAGGAAGCTCTAGCTCTTCCCCTGGGATAAAAAGAGAGGATTACACATCAGAAGATTGAATTTTCACCAGATTTTTCTTCTTATGCATTTGGTTTTAATATGGTTTTTGAGTCAATGATCGATTGGGAGCCGGCCAGAGTTTGTTATTACATGGGTGACTACATAAATATTTTAAATACGTCAAGAGGAAAAAGAAATGAATCCAAAATTCAGCCCCGGTGAGGCTGCCCATCTGCAACATCCTTGAGGCACTGAAGTTTGATGCATTTCTTTAATTATCAAATTTATTTGCTGCTAATCCTGTGGTTAACTTCTCTCCTTGCAAGGAGAAAGACTACCAGTTTGGAGAAGGAATGGCACTGGGAAGGAATGTCATTAGTAAGGCCAGGAGGCTGGTTGACTTCCAATTTGCACAGAAGCAAGAATCACCTTTTTGGGTATCCCTGACATCAACATTCAATCAATCTTGCTAGAAGTGCCCTGTATTTGCACGTAAGAACGTGTTAAATGTGCCGTTTTGCTACTTGCAATATATGGGGTTTATTTGTTTCTGTATTAAGGTTTTATTGCTGTAAAAAACGGGTGTCAAACTTAATCATGTCATGGGCTGGATTGTGACGTATCACATTTTTTGTCTTTCACCTTGAGTTGGATTGCCATATACATTTTCTTAATGAATAAAAATGCATTAAAAACATATTTATATCCCCTTTTATTATATGTAGAAATAACTCAAGGCAACAAGCATACCTAATAGAGATGTAACCTCCTTTACCTCTGTACTCCGTGAAAGGGAACAAGGAAAGGAAGTTCAGATCTCGTAACTCATGTTTAATACTGAGATGTGTTTGACTAAAAAGAATAAGGAAAGAAATTAAATAATTATCTCAGCTGGCCTTCCAATGAGAGACGAGAAATAAAGTTCAAGAGTTCTCTACACACATCAAATTTTGCCTCGTGTGGAATTTCTTGTGTTTGATAAGTGAGGAATTCCCTGTGAAAGACTTTCCGCAATCTGGGCATTTGAATGGTTTCTCCCCTATGTGTAACCTTACATGATTTAGAAGACTAGATCTACTACTGAAATCTTTCCCACAATCCGGACATTCATACGGTTTCTCTCCTGTGTGAGTCCTCCAGTGTATCACCAAACTGGAATTCCTTACGAAACTTTTCCCACACTCAACACACTCATATGGTTTTTCTCCTGTGTGAATTATCTGGTGTTTCATCAGGTAGGAATTTTGACTGAAGCTTTCCCCACAATCCAAACATTGATATGGTTTTTCTCCTGTGTGAGTTCTCCGATGTTTCATCAGGTAGGAATTCCGAATGAAACATTTCCCACAAAACAGACATTCATATGGTTTTTCTCCTGTATGAGTCCTCTGATGCACCACAAGGTTGGAATTCCGACTGAAACTTTTCCCACAATCTGGGCACTCATATGGTTTCCCTCCTGTGTGAATCCTCTGGTGTTTCACTAGATAGGAATTCTGACTGAAACTTTCCCCACAAACAGAACACTGATATGGTTTTTCTCCTGTGTGAGCTCTCTGGTGTATCATCAGGTTGGAATTCTGACTGAAACTTTTCCCACAATATAGACAGTCATATGGTTTCTCTCCCGTGTGAGTTCTCTGGTGTATCACCAGCTTGGAATTCCGAGTGAAACTTTTCCCACAATCTGGACATTCATATAATTTCGCTCCTGTGTGAGTCTTCTGGTGTATCACCAAGTCACACTTTCTAATGAAACTTTTCCCACAGTCAGGACATTCAAAGGGTTTCTCTCCTGTGCGAGTCTTCTGGTGTTTTACCAGGTAGGAATTCTGACTGAAACTTTTCCCACAATTTGGACACTGATATGGTTTTTCTTCTGTGTGAGTCCTCTGATGTAGCACCAGGTTGTAATTCCGAGAGAAACTTTTCCCACAATCACGACAGTTATAAGGTTTCTCTCCTGTGTGAGTCCTCTGATGTATCACCAGGTGAGAATTCCTAGAGAAACTTTTCCCACAATCAGGACATTCAAAGTTTTTCTCTCCATTGTGAGTCCTCTTTTGTCTCACCAGAGACATTGTGCATTGTAAATCTTTTGCCACATTGGGAGCACTAGTAGACCTTATCTCTAGTATGGGTCATTCCACGAATCACACGGAAGCTTTTCTGAGTAAAGCTGTTACCACCATCCAAACATTTCTATAGCTTATCACAGGATGGATTCTCTCGTGCATAAGCAGCTGGGACCTGCAATCTATGGTTTTCTCGTAATACGCAGTCTGTGCAGTTTTTCCAACACTGATATGTTTGGACTCTAAAGGAAGTCAAAAATATTTCTGATCTATTACTTGGAGGTACTTTGATTCAAGCCACTTTCCTTGAGATTTGAACTGGCAAACTGCAGGCCGTTGGCAGTCAGCAGAAGTAGCTTGCAGTACTGCCCTCTAACCACTGAACCACCACAGTTCTTGTTTCCTTCAGTTGCACATGTTGTAATGTTTCTTTGAGTTCCACATACTCTATTTTGTCCAGCTCAAAACTTTGTTCTTATTATTCTCTCCCTTGTCTCTCATCTGCTGAGGAATGAGAAGAGTTTTTACACTTTCATGAAGAAGTGGAAAAGATTTTGATAGATGGGTTTGTTTTGCATTTTAATGCTGCTTCTCGTTATTTGTTGTCCAGAGTGTTCTTCTTGGCATCCTCTTTGTCTGTAAGATTCAAATTACTGCGTTAGTTTCACTATTGTTTAAAAAATGGCTGCAGGACATGTCATAGCAGCAAACAGAAAACCCTCTATATTGTCATGAAAACATCAATATTCTAGTTTAACCTCTAATTATGATTCACTTTGCAGATAGAAGACTAATGAGATTCAAGTTCAAATTGTAAACTCAATTGAAAAATTCTTTTTTTGGGTTGGAGAGATCACACATATATGCACACGAATGCACACAGAAATACATGTAAGAAATACATGCATGTAGAAAATATGTATTTAAGCGTTCAAAATATCCCAGAAGTGAATGAAATGATTCCTAAATCTTACGCAGGATTAAATTTTGACCATGACACTGTTCACTTGCCAGGAAAGCAACATGTCAATAAAATTGCAAGGAATGAAGTGTTATATGAAGTGTGAGTGAGATGGGCGGATATGAAATATATATTTTTTTTAAAAAAAAAAAATCTCCTAAATCTCAAATTCAGAACTGGAAGCCTCCTTGTAGGTCATCTAGCCCACCCTCGTCCCAAGCAAGAGAGCTTATATACCAGTGGTGGCGAACCTTTTACTCACTGAATGCCAAACCGGTATATACGTCGCTTACGCGCGGCTTCCCCCGTGCCCTGTACGTGCAACCACCATCTGCATATGTACTGTGCGTGCAATTGCACCATCTCCGCATGCGTGTGGCTTTCACGCTCCACCCGTGTGCTGCCTGTGCAGTTGCACCATCTGCGCATGCCTATGGCTTCTGCACACGCAATGCACACATGTGAACATCATCTGCACATGCACATGCTACGCGCAGGTACTCATGCGTGCATGCACAAACAGGAGAGCTCCGTACCCAGCTGGGTCACCGGAATTGCGCACATGCGCACCGGAGGCCTGAACACCAGCTGGGGCGAGCGGGCATGCACAGCAGCTGCAGGTGAGTTGGCCGACAGCTCGCGTGCTCGGAAAGATGGCTCTGTGTGCCACTTCAGGCATGCATGCCATAGGTTCGCCACCACGGCTCTATATCATTTCAGCCAAGTGGCTGTCCAGTCTTTTCTTAAAAACCTCCTTTGATGAAGCACCCACAACTTCTGAAGGCAAAGCTGTTCCACTGATTAATTGTTCTCACTATTTCTCCTTGCTTGTAAGTTGGTTTTCAACCTGATTGGTTTCCACCCATTGCTTCTTGCCTTGCCTTCTGGTGCTTTGAAAATAAACTGCCCCCCTTCTTTTTGTGGCAATTTCTCAAATACTGAAATATTGCTATCATGTCCCCCCTAGACTAAGCCATGCCCAAATCCTGCAACGCTCCTTCATATGTTTTTGTCCCCAGCAGGGGTGAAATCCAACAGGTTCTGACACGTTCTGGAGAACCAGTAGCAGAAATTTTGAGCAGTTTGGAGAACCGGCATATACCTCTGGCTGGCTCCAGAGTGGGGAGGGAATGGGGATTTTGCAATATCCTTCCCCCAAGAGTGGGGAGGGAATGGGGATTTTGCAATATCCTTCCCCTGCCACGCCCACCAAGCCACGCGAACAGAGCCGGTAGTAAAAAAAATTGGATTTCACCACTGGTCCCCAGGCCTTTCAATTTCAGCTGCTGCTTCGGCCCTTGTAAGAACAGGACTGCCATCCTCCAGGCTTCCATCCTCCCACGGATGAACCGGAAGAGGAAGTTCCTCTACCCTTCTCCTCCCCTCGACATCTTTTCTAGCAATACTCAATGTTTTCAATGCCGTTCAACTCAGCCGCTCTCCGTTTCCTAGGCACTGGAGTCGTCTTTAGAGCGCCACCTAGTGACGTGAGGCTGAAAATACGCTCCGTCTGTCTCTGGTGTTTCTAAGATTATTATTTTTTTTTTGTAATGGAGGGCCGTTTTTCCACTCTTAGCGACCACATTGGTGGTGAAATGTAAAATTTGTTACTACCAGTTCTGTGGGCGTGGCTTGGTTGTGGTGGGGTAATGTGACTGGGTGGGCGTGGCCAACTTTTTTTTTTTACTTTTAAAACCATTTTTTCTACAACCTCTTGACTGAAGAGGTTGTAAAAAAAATGCTTTTAAAGCCTCTGACGATCCCAGCTGAGCCGCGTGATCATCAGAGGCTTTTTTTTTTACTTTTAAAAGCATTTTTTCGGCCAAAGGTTGTAGAAAAAATGCTTTTAAAAATTAAAAAAAAGCCTCTGAGGATTGCGTGGCTCAGCTGGGCAATGGGGGCAGGGATTTTTGCTACCGGTTCTCCGAACCACCTGCCTCCATCGTTACCGGATCAGGTGATCTGGTCTGAACCAGGAGCATTTCACCCCTGGACTACATGCATAACTTTTATCCTAGACCATCTAGCCCTAGTCTGTCCTGTTGGGTCTCCTAGGGACGCCCACATCGTCACTGCAACTGAGCCAGGCACTTCATCTCCAAGAGCTAAACCAAGAGAAAGCATCCATGAAGGGAACACAATATGCCATCAGGCAACAAGGAAGCGTACCTCCCTTGGGGACCAGGGGAGAGTCTCCCAGCCAGTTCTCCCTCTTGGGGGTGCAAGATAACTCCCCAAAACAATCTTGGCGACAGAGGAAAGCCTGAAGAGTGAAGCCTGACCCTACTTACCTTCACAAGATGAGCCAGGTGCTGTATCATAAAAGTTGATAAAGGTCCTGTATGTGCAGCTTTATACAATTACCAGCTTCATCCTATTAATAGAATACAGGTAGTGCTTGATTTACAACAGTTTATTTAGTGACTGTTTGAAGTTACAACAGCACTGAAAAAAGTGACTTATATAACCAGTTTTCAGACCTACGACTGTTGCAGCATTCCTGTCGTCAGGGGTGAAATGCTCCCAGTTCGGAGCGGATCGCCCGATCTGGTAGCGATGGTGGTGGGTGATTCAGAGAACCGGTAGCAAAAATCTCTGTGCCCCCCCCCCCCCCCCCCCCACCATGCCCAGCTGAGCCGCACAATCATCAGAGGCTTCTTTTTTTTTTAACTTTTAAAAGCATTTTTTCTACAACCTCTTCCGACGAAAAAATGCTTTTAAAAGTTAAAAAAAAAAGCCTCTGATGATCGCACAGCTCAAATGGGATCGTCAGAGGCTTTTCAATGCATGTTTTTCTGCAACCTCTTCAGCAAAAAAATGCTTTTAAAAGTAAAAAGAAAGCCTCTGATGATAATGTGGCTCAGTTGGCCTCTTCAGAAGGTTTTAACAGCATTTTTTCTACAACCTCTTCGGCTGAAGAGTAGAAAAAATGGTTTTAAAAGTTTAAAAAAAAAGTTGGCCATGCCCACCCAGTCACATTACCCCCACCAAGCCACGCCCACGGAACCGGTAGTAAGAAATTTTACATTTCACCACTGAATAGGGGTGACATGATAGCACTGTTCTGATATCTCAGAATTTGCCACAAAGAAGTGGGAGTCAAGCTACTCTCCAAAGCACCTGAGGGTAGGACAAGAAGCAATGGATGGAAACTAATCAGGGAGAGAAGCAACCTAGAACTAAGGAGAAATTTCCTGACAATTAGAACAATTAATCACTGGAACAACTTGCCTCCAGAAGCTGTGAATGCTCCCACACTGGAAGGTTTTAAGAAGAGATTGGACAACCATTTGTCTAAGCAGGCGGTTGGACTTGAAAACCTCCAAGGTCCCTTCCAACTCTGTTATTCTCTTCTATTCATTTGAAGTTACAACAGCACTCAAAATAGTGACTTATGACCATTTTTCACACTTACAACCATCACAGCATCACCATTGTCACATGATCAAAATTCAGACACTTGGCAATTAAGTCATATGTGTGACAGATTCCATGTCCTGGGGTCATATGATCACCTTTGTAGACTGAGCTGGTGCACAACCTAGGGGTTCTCCGGTATCATGGCTCTTGCTTGAGAAAATCATGGCTGGGGGAGGCGCTTTGCAGATTCATCTATTGCACCAATTGTGCCCTTTCCTGGACCAGGGAGGCCTTGCACGCGGTCACTGATGCCTTGGTCACCTTCTGTTTGAATCCCTGCAGTGGACCACTAGAAACTTCAACTGGTGCAGAATGCAGCAGTGCACACAGTAATGGAGGCCCCTAGGTTGCCCATGTTAACATCTTTGTGTTGTGAGCTGCACTGAATTCGTTCCTACACAGGTGAAATTGAAGGTCATCATGTTGAACAGTATTTGTTTATTATAGCAACACCCGTTAGAATTATATAGCACCACAAAGTGCTTTATACCACTCAGTTTAGTGTCAGCATATTGTCCCCAACAATCTGAGTCCTCATTTTACCGATCTCAGAAGGATGGAAAGCTGAGTCAACCTGGAGCCTAGTCAGCATTGAACTTGTGGCTCCGTCCTCCGAGCCTATCTTATCGGAGGAAGAAGGCTCCGAACATGAAGGAGAGGCGACGGCCAGGCCTCCCTCTCCAGGACCCTCGTCTCTGGCAATGCTTCAGGTGTCTCCCGAAGGAGAAGAGATTGGCCAGGAGCCAGGTGTTTCCGAGCCGTCGGATAGTGACGAAGAAACATTGTTGTTGGACCCACGCCAGCATCGGAGAGACAAGCGTGCGCAGCAGAAAAGGAGGTGTGCCAGAGATTAAGCTGAGTCACTGGACCACCCCCCACAGGCTATAAAAGGGAGTGTGGTGGCCATTCGGACTCTGTGATGGACAAAGCTAAATCTCTGGCGAGTCACTTTGCAGCTTTGGACACAACGCCTATTTGCTGTGGATTTGATTACAAACTGGACTATTCAAACTGTGTGTATTTTTGTCTGTGTTATTGGAGTAAAAGTTCTTGGCAGGCAGCTACGGAGTTGCTGCCAAGTTCCTTATCACTGACGTTGAGTGTTTGAAGAGTTTATTTAACCCCGGCTGGCTGGTTGGGTGCGTGTCTGGGACGGGGACAGAACAGAACTCCAGGCTGTGGGCAGAGTCAGCCAACAATACTGCATTTTAACTACTGAGCCAACAGGGCACCTGTCACTATTGTCCCACCGTTATTACTTTTGCACCCATCTGTCCTACTAGGTCAGATAGGGTGGGGACACTCCTAGCCCCTTCCCTTAAATATTGCCATGTGATAGAAGCTAGGAAGTGAGCCTTTTCCGTTGCAGACCCTGCCCTATGAAACACTCTTCCCCCTGAAGTTTGCCAGGCCTTTATCCTCCTTCCTGGTCTTCTCTAAAGCAAGGAAGCTCTAGTTCTTCCCCTGGGATAAAAAGAGAGGATTACACATCAGAAGATTGAATTTTCACCAGATTTTTCTTCTTATGCATTTGGTTTTAATATGGTTTTTGAGTCAATAATCGATTGGGAGCCGGCCAGAGTTTGTTATTACATGGGTGGCTACATAAATATTTTAAATACGTCAAGAGGAAAAAGAAATGAATCCAAAATATGGCCCCGGTGAGGCTGCCCATCTGCAACATCCTTGAGGCACTGAAGTTTGATGCATTTCTTTAATTATCAAATTTATTTGCTGCTAATCCTGTGGTTAACTTCTCTCCTTGCAAGGAGAAAGACTACCAGTTTGGAGAAGGAATGGCACTGGGAAGGAATGTCATTAGTAAGGCCAGGAGGCTGGTTGACTTCCAATTTGCACAGAAGCAAGAATCACCTTTTTGGGTATCTCTAACATCAACATTCAATCAATCTTGCTAGAAGTGCCCTGTATTTGCACGTAAGAACGTGTTAAATGTGCCGTTTTGCTACTTGCAATATATGGGGTTTATTTGTTTCTGCATTAAGGTTTTATTACTGTAAAAAATGGGTGTCAAACTTGATCACATCATGGGCTGGATTTTGACGTATCACATTTTTTGTCTTTCACCTTGAGTTGGATTCCATATACATTTTCTTAATGAATAAAAATGCATTAAAAACATATTTATATCCCCTTTTATTATATGTAGAAATAACTCAAGGCAACAAGCATACCTAATAGAGATGTAAGCTCCTTTACCTCTGTACTCCATGAAAGGGAACAATCGCACTGGGACAGAGAAAGGAAGTTCAGATCTCGTAACTCATGTTTAATACTAAGACACGTTTGACTAAAAAGAATAAGGAAAGAAATTAAATAATTATCTCAACTGGCCTTCCAATGAGAGACGAGAAACAAAGTTCAAGAGTTCTCTACACACATCAAATTTTGCCTCGTGTGGAATTTCTTGTGTTTGATAAGTGAGGAATTCCCTGTGAAAGACTTTCCGCAATCTGGGCATTTGAATGGTTTCTCCCCTATGTGTAACCTTACATGATTTAGAAGACTAGACCTACTACTGAAATCTTTCCCACAATCCGGACATTCATACGGTTTCTCTCCTGTGTGAGTCCTCCAGTGTATCACCAAACTGGAATTCCTTACGAAACTTTTCCCACACTCAACACACTCATATGGTTTTTCTCCTGTGTGAATTATCTGGTGTTTCAACAGGTAGGAATTGTGACTGAAGCTTTCCCCACAATCCGAACATTGATATGGTTTTCCTCCTGTGTGAGTTCTCTGATGTTTCATCAGGTAGGAATTCCGAATGAAACATTTCCCACAAAACAGACACTCATATGGTTTTTCTCCTGTATGAGTCCTCTGGTGTATCACAAAGTCCAAATTTTGAATGAAACTTTTCCCACATTCCATACACTCATATGGTTTTTCTCCTGTGTGAATCCTCTGGTGTTTCACTAGATAGGAATTCTGACTGAAACTTTCCCCACAATCAGAACACTGATATGGTTTTTCTCCTGTGTGAGCTCTCTGGTGTATCATCAGGTTGGAATTCTGACTGAAACTTTTCCCACAATATAGACAGTCATATGGTTTCTCTCCCGTGTGAGTTCTCTGGTGTATCACCAGCTTAGAATTCCGAGTGAAACTTTTCCCACAATCTGGACACTCATATAATTTTGTTCGTGTGTGAGTCTTCTGGTGTATCACCAAGTCACACTTTCGAATGAAAGTTTTCCTACATTCCAGACACTCATATGGGTTTTCTTCTGTGTTAGTCCTCTGGTGATTCAATAGGTACGAATTTCGAATAAAACTTTTCCCACAAAACAGACACTCATATGGTTTTTCTCCTGTGTGAGTTCTCTGGTGTATCACCAGGTTGAAATTCCGAGAAAAACCTTTCCCACAATCACGACATTTATATGGTTTCTCTCCCATGTGAGTTCTTTGGTGTATTACCAGGTGAGAATTCTGCTTGAAAGTTTTCTTACAAACCAGACACTCATATCGGTTTTCTACTGTGTGGGTCCTCTGGTGTTTCACCAGGTAAGAATTCTCTCTGAAACTTTTCCCACAGTCAGGACATTCAAAGGGTTTCTCTCCTGTGTGAGTCTTCTGGTGTTTCATCAGGTAGGAATTCTGACTGAACCTTTTCCCACAATTTGGACACTGATATGGTTTTTCTTCTGTGTGAGTCCTCTGGTGTAGCACCAGGTTGTAATTCCGAGAGAAACTTTTCCCACAATTACAACAGTTATAAGGTTTCTCTCCTGTGTGAGTCCTCTGATGTATCACTAGGTGAGAATTCCTAGTGAAACTTTTCCCACAATCAGGACATTCAAAATTTTTCTCTCCATTGTGAGTCCTCTTTTGTCTCACCAGATTGCTGTGCATTGTAAATCTTTTGACACATTGGGAGCACTAGTAGAGCTTGTCTCTAGTATGGGTCATTCCACGAATCACAAGGAAGCTTTTTTGAGTAAAGCTGTTACCACACTCCAAACATTTCTATAGCTTATCACAGGATGGATTCTCTCGTGCATAAGCAGCTGGGACCTGCAATCTGTGGTTTTCTCGTAATATGCAGTCTGTGCAGTTTTTCCACCACTGATATATTTGGACTCTTAAGGAGGTCAAAAATATTTCTGATCTATTACTTGGAGGTACTTTGATTCAAGCCACTTTCCTTCCTCAAAGGCTTTAATTTATGCCTGCCAATTTTGGCTACCAAGGAATATTTTTTATTCTCACTGACTTCCAGGTATTTCCAACTTTTTCTGTAAGATTTGGAAATTATCCCCCTTGATTTCTCATGTAATAGCAATAGCAATAGCATTTAGACTTATATACCACTTCACAGTGCTTTACAGCCCTCTCTAAGCGGTTTACAGAGTCAGCATATTGCCCCCAACAATCTGGGTCCTCATTTTTCCCCGTTGGAAGGATAAAAGGCTGAGTCAACCTTGAGCCTGGTGAGATTTGAACTGCCAAATTGCAGGCCACCGGCAGTCAGCCAAAGTAGCCTGCAGTACTGCCCTCTAACCACTGAACCACCACAGTTCTTGTTTCCTTCAGTTCCACACGTTGTAATGTTTCTTTGAGTTCCACATACCCTATTTTGTCCAGCTCAAAACTTTGTTCTTGTTATTCTCTCCCTTGTCTCTGATCTCCTGAGGAATGAGAAGTGTTTTTACACTTTCATGAAAAAGTGGAAAAGATTTTGATAGATGGGTTTGTTTTGCATTTTAATGATGCTTCTCATTCTTTGTTGTCCAGAGTGTTCTTCTTGGCATCCTCTTTGTCTGTAAGATTCAAATTACTGCGTTAGTTTCACTATTGTTTAAAAAATGGCTGCAGGACATGTCAAAGCAGCAAACAGAAAACCCCATATATTGCCATGAAAACATCAATATTCTAGTTTAACCTCTAATTTTGACTGGTGGCCCCCAGGGGGAGAGCCTTCTCTGTGGGGGCACCTACCATCTGGAATGAGCTCCCACCAGAGATACGGAGGATCCCGGACCTGCGCACGTTTCGTTGTGCTCTCAAAACTTTTTTTATTTCAGCAGGCTGGCCTGGCCTAACTCTCCTCTTTTAAATTTTTAATTCGTGATTTTATAAATTGGGTGTTTTAATCTGCGTTTCGGCCAAAATATTTAATAATTTTAAGGGATTTTTAATATTTGTATTATCTGTATTTTATCTTGGCTGTTCACCGCCCTGAGTCCTTCGGGAGTAGGTCGGTATAGAAATTTGATTAATTAATAAATAAATAAATAAATAAATAATTATGATTCACTTTGCAGATAGAAGACTAATGAGATTCAAGTTCAAATTGTAAATTCAATTGTAAAATTCTTTTTTTTGGGTTGTAGAGATCACACATATACGCACACAAATGCACACAGAAATACATGTAAGAAATTTATGCATGTAGAAAATACGTATTTAAGCGTTCAAAATATCCCAGAAGTGCATGTTCTCATTCTTTGAATCTAATTTTAGAAAGGTGGAGACACTAAGAGATGAAATGATTCCTAAATCTTAGGCAAGATTTAAATCATCCATTTTGCCCATGACACTGTTCACTTGCCAGGAAAGCAACATGCCAATAAAATTGCAAGGAATGAAGTGTTATATGAAGTGTGAGTGAGATGGGCGGATATGAAACATATAATTTTTTTTTAAAAAAAAATCTCCTAAATCTCAAATTCAGAACTGGAAGCCTCCTTGTAGGTCATCTAGCCCACCCCCGTCTCAAGCAAGAGAGCTTATATACCAGTGGTGGCGAACCTTTTACTCACTGAGTGCCAAACAGGTACTCAGCTCTCTTACACTCAGCTCTCCCTGTGCCCTGTACGCACAGCCACACCATCTGCACATGCGCATGACTTTTGCGTGGCTCACCGTGCAGAGTGTAATTGCACTATCTGCACATGCGTGTGGCTTTCGCATGGCTCCACCTGTGTGCTGCCTGTGCAGTTGCACCATCTGTGCATGCCTATGGCTTCTGCGCATGCAAGTGAACATCATCTGCATCTGCACATGCTGCACGCAGGTACTCACGCATGCATGCACAAACAGGAGAGCTCCGTACCCAGCTGCATTTCGCAGTATCCTTCCCCTGCCATGCCCACCAAGCCAACCCCCACAGAACCTGTAGTAAAAAAAGTTTGGATTTCACCACTGGTCCCCAGGCCTGTGATGAAGCACCCACAACTTCTGAAGGTAAAGCTGTTCCACTGATTAATTGTTCTCACTATTTCTCCTTGCTTGTAAGTTGGTTTTGAACCTGATTGGTTTCCACCCATTGTTTCTTGTCTTGCCTTCTGGTGCTTTGAAAATAAACTGCCCCCCTTCTTTTTGTGGCAATCTCTCAAATACTGAAATACTGCTATCAGGTCCCTCCTAGACTAAGCCATGCCCAAATCCTGCAACGCTCCTTCATATGTTTTTGTCCCCAGCAGGGGTGAAATCCAACAGGTTCTGACACGTTCTGGAGAACCAGTAGCAGAAATTTTGAGCAGATTGGAGAACCGGCAAATACCTCTGGCTGGCTCCAGAGTGGGGAGGGAATGGGGATTTTGCAGTATCCTTCCCCTGCCACGCCCACCAAGCCACGCCCACAGAACCTGTAGTAAAAAAAATTTGGATTTCACCACTGCCTTTCAGTTTTAGTCTCTCCCATTTCCCAGAAAAAATTACAGGCAGCATTTTAAAACCATGCAGCATAAGAGTCAGAACATTTGGGGAGAGAAAGAATATGCAGCAGCAGCAGCAGCAGCCGACAACTTTCAGCCTTCTCCCTTCGCTGCTTCCAGGCCGTGGAGGAACCGAAAAGGCCCGACTTGCTCCCGGCTTCTCCTCCGACCTTTCTTCCGCTCACCTCACAGTTGCTGCTTCGGCCCTTGTAAGAACAGGACTGCCATCCTCCCACGGATGAACCGGAAGAGGAAGTTCCTCTGCCCTTCTCCTCCCCTCGACATCTTTTCTAGCAATACTCGATGGTTTCAATGCCTTTCAACTCAGCCGCTCTCCGTTTTCTAGGCACTGGAGTAGTCTTTAGCGCGCCACCTAGTGACGTGAGGCTGGAAATACGCTCCTTCTGTCTCTGGTGTTTCTAAGATTTTTTTTTTTTTTGTAATGGAGCCGTTTTCCCACTCTTAGCGACCACATGCACACTTTTATCCTGGACCATCTAGCCCTAGTCTGTCCTGTTGGGTCTCCTAGGGACGCCCACATCGTCACTGCAACTGAGTCAGGCGCTTCATCTCCAAGAGCTAAACCGAGAGAAAGCTTCCATGGAGGGAACACAATATGCCATCAGGCAACAAGAAAGTGCACCTCCCTTGGGGACCAGTGGAAAGTCTCCCAGTCAGTTCTCCCTCTTGCGGGTGCAAGATAACTCCCCAAAACAATCTTTGCGACAGAGGAAAGCTTGAAGAGTGAAGCCTGACCCTACTTACCTTCACAAGATGAGCCAGGTGCTGTATCATAAAAGTTGATAAAGGTCCTGTATGTGCAACTTTATACAATTGCCAGCTTCATTCTATTAACAGAATACAGGTAGTCCTTGATTTACAACAGTTTATTTAGGGACTGTTTGAAGTTACAACAGTACTGAAAAAAGTCGGGGGTGGTTATGGGAGCAACATGGCGCTCCCATGTGACACCTCTCCTGCTCGAGCTGCACTGGCTCCCGGTGGTCTTCCAGGTGTGCTTCAAGGTTTTGGTTACCACCTTGAGAGCGACCCATGGCTTAGGACCTGGTTATTTATGGGACCGCCTACTACCACAAACAGCCTCCCACTGGCCGGTACGCTCTCATAGAGGGGCTTCTCCGGGTGCCGTCAGCCAAGCAGTGTCGACTGGCGGCCCCCAGGTGGAGGGCCTTCTCTGTGGGGGCACCCACTATCTGGAATGAGCTCCCCCTGGAGATACGGAGGATCCCGGATCTGCACACTTTCCGCCGTGCTCTTAAGACCCTCCTATTCCAGCAAGCCGGCCTGGCCTAATTTTCTCCCCTTTCTTTTAAATTTTTAAATTGGAATTTTAATTTGTTTTAAATTATTGGGATTTTTAATTGTCTTGGGCTAAATTATTTAATTTGGTTTTAATTATGTTTCTAACTTTTGTATTTATGTATTTTATTCTGTGCCTGTTCACCGCCCTGAGTCCTTCGGGAGTAGGGCGGTATATAAATTTAATAAAACAAACAAAACAAACAACTTATGTAACCGGTTTTCAGACTTACGACTGTTGCAGCATTCCCATGGTCCTTTAATCAAAATTCAGTCGCTTGCCAATTAATTCATATTTATGACGGTTGCAGTGTCCTGGGGTCATGACCTTCTGACAAGCAAAATCAGTGGGTAAGCCAGATCACTTAACAGGTTTCTTTTGGGGTGGGGGGTTAATACTAGGTACATATGGAGATTAGGATTAGAGAAATGTAGAAGTTAGGATTAGAAAAAGGAGGTATAGTGACAGAAGCCGTTTGAAAGTATAGAGTAGACATAGATCATACAGAAAGTAGGAAACTTGAGATAGAAGATCTTATATGAGAAGCATTTGGGTGTACTTCCCCTCCCAGACCCAGAAAGGAGAAGTCCTGGAGATCACCCACTTTCCCGTAACTCTCACCTGCTGGCCTCGGACTCTTACCTCTTCCCACATCCAAATCACATGAGGTCCTCACTAATGACCCACAGGGTGCTGGAATAACCATGGCAACAGGGATGGCCAGGATTTCCATCACTAAATAATGTGGTCATTGTATAATTTGATGTCACGTAACATCAACAATAGAGATTACGGTGCAAATTGTTGTCACAACCCCAGAACTACCCATATTTCTTTTCCAAGCTCAGGAGACACCTGAAAGAGTCATTTCCCCCTACTGGACAGTTGGAATCCTAGCCCACTTTATACCTCCAACAGTTGTTTCTTATGCGTAAGAAAATCATAGGAGGTTTTCCTGGCAGAGGAGTTCAAGGCTTTGCTGCAGATTAAGATCTTTTGTAAGTGCAGCTGAAGAGGGCAATGAAAGGATGGCAGCCTTGGACTTCAATTCACCCTCTGCTTGCAGCTCTGACTTTGCCACCTGGAGAAAGGGCTGTGAAGGAGAAAGGCACCTGGGCCCTTCTCAGTCTGGCTTCAGGCCAGGGCACATCACCAAAATGGCATTGGTTGCAATTCTCATGGACGTTTGGAGGGTTTGGGTTAGACGATATACAACCATTTCGTCCCTCCAACACCTCTCATCAGGTTTCAGTACCATTGACCATGATATCCTTCCGGACAAGCTTTGGGGACTGAAAATAAGAGGCATGTTATTGTGGTGGTTCTACTTCTACTTCTATGATTAATTGAAGTCAGTGTGGATAGCAGAAGAGCAGCTGCATCCTAAGGGTCTCTCCCCACCCCCCCAATGTGGGTTACCCTGGGGCTCAAGGATTCGCAGTTCCTTTTCAACATGCTAGCAGGGGCCATCCATCCTGATACACAATTATGTACAGGTAGTCCTTGACTTACAAAAATGATCACTTAGTGACCATTTTGTAGAAGTGCCCCATACAGTACTTGCAGAGCAAGTACATGTTAAATGTGGTGGTTTTGCATTTTGCAGTATGCATCAGCAGCCAAAATAGCTAATACAATCCTTGGTTGTATATACAGAGGCGTAGAATCAAAATCATGTGAAGTATTAGTACCAATTTATAAAGCCTTGGTAAGGCCACACGTGGAATATTGCATCTTTGCGTACAAAGAAAACCTATACAAAATGTTTTATAGGCAGCATTTTCCGCCTACAAGGTTAGCTGCCTGCAATTACTGCAGGTTCGAATCTCGCCAGGCTCAAGGTTGACTCAGCCTTCCATCCTTTCTAAGGTAGGTAAATTGAGGACCCAGTTGTGGGGGCAATAAGCTGACTTTGCATAAATATACAAAAGGATGAAGGCTATTGCTTAGCGCATTGTAAGCCACCCTGAGTCTCCAGAGAAGGGCGGCATATAAATCAATTTTTTTTAAAAAAATGAACAAGGATTTATCACCGCAGTGTTGGAAATGTAACTCAGTGTTAGGTTCATTTTATCATATGTGGTGGCCATGTACGAAAGCCAAGGAATTTGGCATCTGATAAAGACATGGTTGGAAGAGATTCTAGACCAAAATATAGATTTGAAACAAGAACTATTCCTATTAGGAATTAATAAAAGAAATATAGTAAAGAAGTGATATATTTAATGCTGCATGTCATAACAGCAGCAAGATTAGTGTATGCTCAAAATTGGAAAAATAAGGATACCCCCTCTGAAGAAGATATAATAAAGAAAATAATGGCTTGTGCAGAAATGGACAGACTAACACTAGAACTTAAAAATAAAGGTGAGACAGAGTATTACAAAATTTGGAACACAATGTATCAATGGTTGGAAACGAGGAAAAGGAGTCAAAACAGAAAATATTGAGGATTCGTAGAACTGAAATTGGACAATACTTAGACAAATATTCAAATGAGGATAAGGGATATGTTTATAATATCAAAGTAACAATGTACAATGAGTGGGAATTGTATCTGTAGTTATGTTAAAATATGTATGGAAATGACAAAGCCAGGATGGTCACACTGTGTCCATTGTTTTAATGTTTATTTAATACATTTTTTTTTTAAAAAAAAAGAACATTGCATCCAGTTTTTGTTACATTACAAAAAAGATGTTGAGACTTTGGGGAAAAATGCAAAGAAGAGCAAGTAAGATGATTAAAGGCCTGGAGAGTAAACATATGAAGAAAGGTTGCAGGATTTTGGTTTGGCTAGAGAAAAGGACTAAGGGAGACATTATAGCAGTATTTTAGTATTTTAGAGGTGGCAACAAAGAGGAGGGGCCCCACTTATTTTCCAAAGTGCCAGAGGACAGGACAAGAAACAATGGATGGAAACAAATCAAGGAGAGAAGCAACCTGGAATGAAGGAGAAACTTCCTAAAAGTGAGAATAATTAACCACTGGAACAGCTTTGCCTTCAGAAGTTGTGGGTACTCCATCACTGCAGGTTTTTAAGAAGAGACTGGACAGCCACTTGTCTGAAATGGTCTGCCTGAACAGAGGGTTGGACTAGAAGACCTCCAAAGGGCCTTCCTGCTCTATTCTGATTGATTGCACATATGGGGTTTATTGGTTTCTGTATATGGCTCTGCATTTTGCCATTTGCAATATTCTATATTAAGGTTTTATTACTGTAACTGCCTGGAGTCACCATGAGTTGGGCTGCCATATAATTTTTTTAATAAATTAAAAATACAGTACCTACATGCATAAATATTTATATCCTGCCTTTATTATATGTAGAAATACACTGCTTGTTAGCTAAACATGGAAATAAAAGAAAGTAAAATCCCAATAGAGACCAGTAACAGATCTGTCCCATATTGTTGCCAAGAAAACATGTTCATAAAATCCCAAGGAATCCATCATAAGCTAAAGGAGACTTTTTCCAATGTAGAAAATTGTAAGTACCAGTTTTAAAGTCAGCACAGGTGGAATAAAATCTGGGGTGGGAAGGAATATAGAATATAGAAACAGCCTAGCTCCTTCTCTGCTTTTACATCATGGAGGAAGCCAGGCAGCTCTACTTGCTCCCGATTTATTCTCTGACTTGACCTCAACCCACCTTCTAGCTACTGTTTTGGCCCTGGGAAGAGCACAACTGCCATCCCCCACACCATCTGATAGGAACTAGGAAGTGAGTCTTTTCCGTTGCAGATCCTGCCCTATGAAAAACTTTTCCCTGAACTTTGGAGGTCTTTATCCTCCTAGTCTTCTCTTAAGCAAAGAAGATCTAGCTGTTTCCCTAAGTACTGGGATAAGAAGAGATACATGCTCATCAGAAACTTCATTTTGAATCAGATGTTTGCTTATATTTATTAACTTAATATGCCGCTAATCCTGCAGTGATTTTGAGCAGGCGGTTCAACTAGATGATATACAAAGTCTCTTCCAACTTTGTTATTCTATTCTGTTCCTCCCTCAAGTTTGATACTAAGATGTTTCCTAAAGAGAATCAGGCAAGTAATTAAATGTTTAATTGTTCAGCTGGGTTTCCAATGAGACAACAAACAAAATTCAAGATTAGTCTACACATATAAAATGTTGCTTCATGTGGAATTTCTTGTGTGATAGGAGAGGAACTTTGTGTGAAACACTGCCTGCAATCTAGCTATTTGAATGGTTACTCCCCTATGTGTACCCTTACATGATTTATAAGGCTAGACCTACTACTGAAATCTTTCCCACAATCCGGACATTCATACGGTTTCTCTCCTGTGTGAGTCCTCCGGTGTATCACTAAATGGGAATTCCAAGTAAAATGTTTCCCACATTCAAGACATTCATATGGTTTCTCTACAGTGTGAGTCCTCTGGTGTTTTACCAGGCAGGAATTATGGTAGAATTTTTTCCCACCTGAACACTCATATGGTTTTACTCCAGTGTGAGTTTTCTGGTGTATCACCAGGTTGGAATTCTGACTGAACCTTTTCCCACAATATAGACACTCATGTGGTTTCTCTCCTGTGTGAGTCCTCTGGTGTATTACCAAATGAGAATTCCAAGTAAAACTTTTCCCACATTCAAGACACTCATATGGTTTCTCTGCAGTGTGAGTCCTCTGGTGTTTTACCAGATAGGAATTATGGCAGAATTTTTTCCCACAATCTGAACACTGATATGTTTTTTCTCCAGTGTGAGTTTTCTGGTGTTTCATCAGGTAGGAATTCTGACTGAACCTTTTCCCACAATACAGACACTCATGTGGTTTCTCTCCTGTGTGAGTCCTCTGGTGTATTACCAAATGGGAATTCCAAGAAAAACGTTTCCCACATTCAAGACACTCATATGGTTTCTCTACAATGTGAGTCCTCTGGTGTTTTACCAAATAGGAATTATGGCAGAATTTTTCACCACAATCTGAACACTGATATGGTTTTTCTCCAGTGTGAGTTTTCTGGTGTTTCATCAGGTAGGAATTCTGACTGAAACTTTTCCCACAATGACATTTATATGGTTTCTCTCCTGTGTGAGTCCTCTGGTGTTTCATCAGGTAGGAATTCTGACTGAAACTTTTCCCACAATAACATTTATATGGTTTCTCTGCTGTGTGAGTTCTCTGATGTTTCACCATGTCAGGATTGCAACTGAAACCTTTCCCACAGTTTGAACACTTATATGGTTTCTCTCCTGTGTGAATCCTGTGATGTCGCACAAGGTGGAAATTTTGAATGAATCTTTTCCCACACTGCAGACATGCATACGGTTTTTCACCTGTGTGAATCCTTTGGTGTATCACCAGGTTAGAATTCCCCTTGAAACCTTTTCCACAATCTGAACACTCATATGGTTTCTCTCCTGTGTGAGTCCTCTGGTGTTTCACCAGGTCAGATTTCCGAGAGAAATCTTTTCCACAATCAGGACACTCATACGGTTTCTCACCTGTGTGAGTTCTGTGATGTTCTACCAGAAGAGAATTCCAACTGAAACTTTTCCCACAATCTTGGCAGTCATATGGTTTCTCTCCTGTGTGAGTCTTCTGGTGTTTCATCAGGTAGGAATTCTGACTGAAACTTTTCCCACAATCACATTTATATGGTTTCTCTGCTGTGTGAATTCTCTGATGTTTCACCATGTCAGAATTGCAACTGAAACCTTTCCCACAATCTGAACACTCATACGGTTTCTCTTGCATGTGAGTCCTCTGGTGTATCACCATGTCATACTTCTGAATGAAACTTATCCCACAGTTTGGACACTTATATGGTTTCTCTCCTGTGTGAGTCCTGTGATGTCGCACAAGGTGGGAATTTTGAATGAATCTTTTCCCACACTGCAGACACTTATACGGCTTTTCACCTGTGTGAATCCTTTGGTGTATCACCAGGTCAGAATTCCCCTTGAAACCTTTTCCACAATCTGCACACTGATACATTATCTCCCCAGTATGAATCCTTGTGTCTCACCCGATTGGTGTGTATGCTAAATC
Source organism: Arizona elegans (assembly GCA_022577455.1). Lineage (NCBI taxonomy): Eukaryota > Metazoa > Chordata > Lepidosauria > Squamata > Colubridae > Arizona > Arizona elegans. The sequence goes on along the minus strand of JAKOOJ010000012.1, from coordinate 4,739,511 downwards.
TTTTGCCACATTGAGAACACTGGTAGTGCTGGTCCTCCTGTATTGGCCGATCCACGAGTCATGGGAGTCCTATACCGAGTAAAGCTTTTACCTGTCTCTAGGCATTTGTTACATTTTTTACGGGATGGATCCTCCTGTGAATAAATGAACTGTCATCTGCAATCTGTGTTTGTCCTGCAATAGCTTGTCTTTTGGCATTTTTCCAACACTGATATTCTTGGATTCATGAGGGGTCGAGAAATACTTCTGATCTCCTTTCTATAAGATTCATATTAACGGATTAGTTTCATGGTTTTAAAAATGGCTGCAGAACCTGTGAAAATAACAAAAAAAATTCCATATATTACTAGGAAAAGCAAAGATATCAATATGCTGGTTTAACCTCTAATGTTCTTTATGATTCATTAGGCGCATAGAAGTGTAGCAAAATCCAAGTTCAAATATCCAGTCATATTTCAAATCATGAAATTCTTGTTGCCTTAGGTAAATCAGAAATTATTATCATTTCAAACTGTTATTAAAATTACCTGAAAACACTGAGGTTTATCTACGCACATAAATACACACCTATACATTTATCTATGTAGAAAATTATGTCAGACTTCAAAATGTTTCCGAAAGTGAATTCGCTGAGTTTGTTTGATCTAAATTTTAGAAAGGTGGGGGACACTAACAGATGAGATGGTGCCCAAATCCTATGCAAGATTTAAAGCATCCGTTTTGCCCATGAGACTCCTCCCTTCCCAAGAAAACAACATGTCAATAACATCCCAAGGAATGAAGTGTTACGCGAAGGGCGAGGGAGATGGAAATATGAAATAAAGACTTTTTAAATCTTCCAGCAGAAAATCACAGGCAGCAATTTTAAACCATGCAGCAAAAGGATAATAAAATTTGGGGGGGGGGAGAGAAAGAATATGCAGCAGCGCCCACATGCTTCACCCTCGTTGCTTGCTCTGCTTCCAGGCCGTGGAGGAACCCAAAGGGCCCGACTTGCTCCCGGCTTCTCCTCCGACCTTCCCTCCACTCACCTCCCAGGAGCCTCTTCGACCCCTTGAAAAAGCACAAGAGGCTCCGCCGACGCCATCTTCCTCTCGTGGGTGACCCGGAAGAGGAAGTTCCTCTGTCCTCCTCCACATCCACTCTAGCAATCCAATACTCTATCATTTCCACCTGTTCCATCTCCGCCTCCCCAGTAGACTAGCAATGCAGCTACTGTACTGTATTCGCTGCTTTCTAGGCACGAGTGTCGCTGCAAGATTGAGGCTTGACTCCACTTAGGTTCACAGGTTTAGCCAAGTGCTAAAAGTCCCCTAAAAGTTCATGAAGTTCTTTTTTCTGTGCGGCCCTAAATTAGAGGTCTTCAAACTTGGCCGCTTTAGGATTTATGGACTCTTAACTCCCAGAATTCTCCAGCCAGCTATGCTGGAGAATTCTGGGAGTTGAAGTCCACAAGTCTGAAAGCTGCCATGTTTGAAGACCTCTGCCCTAAGTGGTTGTCAGCTGCATCCTATTAACAGACAAATGGAACAGGAGCAACTGGGAAGCGCTCACTGGCATTGCCTCTGAACCCCATCTAGATAGGGGGTAGATGTAATTTTCCTCTCTGTATTGTTGTGAAGTCTAAATCCTGCTAGAAGGCAGAATTGCTCAGTGCGGCCTTTATTTATTTATTTATTTTCATTTTATTTATTTATTTTGTCGAGTACCTATTAGATACATATAAGTATAAGCATGAATTGAATACATAAGAGCCTTGATAGTACAGTGGTCTACGCACCCTGTTATTAACACAGCTGCCTGCAATTTACTGTTGGTTCGAATCTCTCCAAGGCTCAAGGTTGACTCAGCCTTCCATCCTTTCTAAGGTAGGTGAAATGAGGACCCAGTTTGTGGGGGCAATAAGCTGACTTTGTATAAATATACAAAAGTATGAAGGCTATTGCTTAACGCATTGTAAGCTGCCCTGAGTCTCCGGAGAAGGGCGGCATATAAATCAAATTTAAATAAATAAATAAATAAATAAATAAATAAATAAATAAATAAATAAATAAATAAAATGAATACTATTAAAGGGACATTAGGACAGGGACGGCAGGCACGCTGGTGCTCTTATGCACGTCCCTTCACAATTCCCAGCCTTATTACCTTTCAGCCTTATTTATTCCCAAACAGCTTGAGCAAAACACTTGGAGGAAGCCAGTTTGTAGAAAGCTGGTCTAAAGATTCCTGCCCTGCATGCTGTGATAAAAATCAAAAAGTGCTTCTAGAAAGTATTACCTATTAAGGGTGCTCATCTTTGTGAAACTGTTGTTGTAAGTTTTTTTATTGTCATTTCTTCCCCAGGAAAGATTTCATTTTGAATTTCAATTGAATTATATATTGGTCTAATTTGTTTTACATCTAAAAACCTGGCGTTTTACAAGGAGTGTGTAGATGTTCTATATCCAATGCGTATCTGGAAATATTGGGGACAAAATAATACAGGTGCAGATATATGCATCTAAAGAAATACAAATGCACACACCTACAAAATGTATATATGTAAAAATCAATTTGTATTTTAGCTAAAAAATGTCCCAAGATTGTTAGTCCAACCTTCTGCATTACTTTTTGAGATGTGGGGCCTTTAACTGACAAAATGATGCCTTTAACCTCAGCAAGATTTGAACCAACAGTTTTCCCATGGACATCCTCACTTGCAAATAAAGGCAGAAAATACTGTCCACTGTATTTTGGTGACATCCCTGTTCAAGTAGTCCTCACTTACCGGTGATTTTGGGATTGGCATCTCTGTCACTAAGATGCCTGATCATTAAGCATGATATCACATGACAGTGCCAATTTACATGATCTACTCCTCCGCAGATCTTAAATCACTGTGGGTTGTTAAAGGTACTTTCATGCGATTGTGACTGGAAGCTTCTTGATAGCATCCCCTTGTCAGAGGTTAGCTGGGAAGGTCACAAACGGGATCATAAATGTGGATTGATTGGCAGCACCAGAATTGGTGCAACTCCTTTTCCTGCACCTTCAAAACCACAGGAAGTGCTGAAATGCGATCACTGAAGAAGTGCCACGATGTCCACAAATTTGTGGGCTTAGATGTATGTCTGTCTTTACAGCGCCATAGTAACTTGGAAGGCTTAGGGAACAAATAATGAAGACTGCCTATACAACTGAACCTTACAATAGTTCCTCTGCTACCAAGCTGTATGGCTATATGACAATCCCCTGGTACCATTTCTATAGAATAAAACATAATTTCTAACATCCTCAATGGCATTTTTTATAAAATAGTGGGTTAACCACAGATGAACCTAGCTAATACACTGATGGGGCTCCAATAGGAAAAAAAATGTGTTTGTTAGCTAAACATGGAAACAAAAGAAAGTAAAATCGCAGAAGAGACCAGTGGCGGTTCAGTCCCATATTGGTGCCAAGAAAACCACATGTCTGTAAAACTGGCCTGGTGCACAATCTGGGGGTCTTCCTGGACTGATGGCTACTGCTTGAGATTGTGACGGGGGAGGGGCTTTGCACAGATTGATCTTGTGCACCAATTGTGCCCTTTCCTTGCACACAGGTCACTCATGCCTCGGTCACCCTCCTGTTTGGATCACTGCATTGGACCACCCAGAAACGTCAACTGTTCCAGAACGCAGCAGCGCACACAGTAATGGAGGCTCCTAGGTTGCCCATGTAACATCTTTTGTGATGCAAGCTGCACTAGATTCATTCATTTACAGGTACAATTCAAGGTAATCCCCTTTAAAGCTATTTGTTACAACAAAAGCAGTCAGACCTATGTACTACCTATATACTACCCCACAGTTCCTTATAGCACTCTTGGTTTACAGAGTTAGAATATTGTCCCTAATAATCTGGATCCTCATTTTACCAAGCTCTGAAGGACTGAGGACTGAGTCCTTGAGCCCTGTCAGGATTGAACTCCAGGCTGTGAGAAGAGTGAGCTGGCAATAGTATATTCTAACCAGTGAGTCAACAGGGCACCTGTCATTATTGTCCCACTTTTAATATTTTTGCATCCATTTCTTTTACAAGGTCAGATAGGGTAAGCATGCTCCTAGCCGCTTCACTTAAATTTTCATACTGGATAGTGAGTCTTTTCTCTGGCAGACCATTCCTCTGAAACACTCTTCCCCCTGAAGTTTGCCTGGACTTTATCCTTCTGGTCTTCCATAAAGCAAGAGAGATCTAGCTGTTCCCCCTAAGCACTGGGATAAGATTAGATGCCTGCACATCAGAAGCTTGATTTGGAACCAGTTGTTTGTTTATATTTATTAAATTTATATGCCATTAATCCTGCTGTGAAGTTCTCCAATTTAACTCCTTGCAAGGTGAAAAATACCAAACGGCACCAGGTGCGAAGGTAATTAGTAAGGCCAGGAGTCCTGGTTAATTTCTAAATTGAAAAGCAAGAATCCTCTTTTGGGGATTCCCAGACCATCTAATTTCTATCAACCTGGTTAGAAGTGCCCTGTATATGCAGGGCAAGTACATACTCTATGAGGCTTTGTTATTTGCTATTTGCTATATATGGGGTTTATTGGTTTCTGTATTAAAGTTGTATTGCTGTAAACCGTGTGGAGTCAAATGAGTTGGCCTGCCATGTACATTTTCCTACTAAGTAAAAATGCATACAGACATGTTTATATTCCCCTTTATTAGATATAGAAATAACTCAAGGCGACAAACATACTTAACTGTTCAATGCTTACTTTCTCTCACCAAGCAAAGCAGTTCCCCTCAACTTTGTGAAAGGGAACGATGACACGGGGCCAGAGAAAGGAAACTCAGATCAGATTAAGAAGCCTGCAGGCTAAAATATATGAGGAACGGTTACAAGAACTGGGTATGGCTAATCTAGTAAAGAGAAGGACCAGTGGTGACATGATAGCAGTTGTCCAATATTTGAAGGGCTGCCAGAGAGAGGATGGAGGTCAATTTATTTTCCAAGGCACCTGAAGGCCAGACAAGGAAGAATGGACAGACACCAATCAAGGAAAGATTCAAACTAGAAATGAGAAATTTTCTGACAGTGAGAACAATTAACCAATGAAACAGCCTGTCTTCAGTAGTTGTGGACACTTCATCACTGGAGGCTTTCAAAAAGAGACTTGACCACGTGTCAAGAAATGGTGTAGGGTCTCCTCCTTGAGCAGTGGGTTGGACTAGATGACCTATAAGGTCCATTCCAACTCTGTTAATGTGTTAATCTGTTAGTCAACTTTCAGTCACTGTCAAAACCTCTCTAAATAATAACTTTATTATTGATTTCCTGTGGCTCCCAAGGGGCACCAGCAGGCAAAAGGCTCCAAGGGAACTATCTTCAGTCCCAGCCAGGGCTGTCTAAGATTTTAAGTCTGCTAAATGACATGTACATGTGTAATTTCCTTAGCACAGAAATCTGCATTAAGTCAAAGTGAGTGAGACATGCACACAGCAGAGCCTAGAAAAAGGGCCTGTCTACTCTATTTGGTAATCAACACTAATATACTTTTCAAAGAAATGTTTGGAAGCGTTTTAAAAAGAATGGTAGCATGCATGTGCACACATAAGTATTTCTGCCTGGCACTCATTTTTAAATTAAAATTTTAATGATCAAAACACACAAAAACCATAGAAAATCAGCAATAAACAAGAAATTTGGGGAAAAACAGGTCATTTATGCCTTCCCTCCTTCTTTCTATTAAGTCATATACATTCCTGTTTGGAAATTGAATACCGTCAGTCAGAAGAAAACTCTTCTTAAAAACAGATCCTGGCTTTAAGTCCATTCCTCGGAGAAATCCAGACCAATGTTTTCCTTCCACATTGCTCACATCTGTGCAAAAGAACAGGGTTAGCTAGCTAAATAGAGGATGGGGAGAAAGACAGAGGAAGTGGGGGGAGAGGGAGAGACCAGTAACAGATCTGTCCCATATTGTTGCCAAGAAAACATTTCCATAAAATCCCAAGGAATCCATCATAAGCTAAAGGAGACTTTTTCCAACGTAGAAAATTGTAAGTACCAGTTTTAAAGTCAGCACAGGTGGAATAAAATCTGGGGTGGGAAGGAATATAGAATATAGAAACAGCCTAGCTCCTTCTCTGCTTTTACACTGTGGAGGAAGCCAGGCAGCTCTACTTGCTCCCGATTTCTTCTCTGACCTGACCTCAACCCACCTGGGTTGAACCTAATTGTTCAACTGGGTTTCCAATGAGACAACAAACAAAATTCAAGATTAGTCTACACACATGAAATGTTGCCTCATGTGGAACTTCTTGTGTGATAAGGGAGGAACTTTGTGTGAAACACTGCCTGCAATCTAGCTATTTGAATGGTTACTCCCCTATGTGTACCCTTACATGATTTATAAGGTTAGACCTACTACTGAAATCTTTCCCACAATCTGGACATTCATACGGTTTCTCTCCTGTGTGAGTCCTCTGGTGTATCACCAAATGGGAATTCCAAGTAAAACATTTCCCACATTCAAGACAGTCATATGGTTTCTCTACAGTGTGAATCCTCTGGTGTTTCAACAAGTAGGAATTATGGCAGAATTTTTTCCCACAATCTGGACACTGATATGGTTTTTCTCCAGTGTGAGTTTTCTGGTGTATCATCAGGTAGGAATTCTGACTGAAACTTTTGCCACAATCTGGACACTGATATGGCTTTTCTCCAGTGTGAGTTTTCTGGTGTATCACCAGATTGGAATTCTGACTGAACCTTTTCCCACAATGCAGACACTCATGTGGTTTCTCTCCTGTGTGAGTTCTCTGGTGTCTCAACAGCTTGGAATTTTGAGTGAAACTTTTCCCACAATCTGGACACTCATACAATCTCTCTGCTCTGTGAGTCTTCTGGTGCTTCACTAGTTGAGACTTGCAACTGAAACGTTCCCCACATTCTGGACAATCCCACGCTTTCTCTTCCACGTGAGTCCTCTGGTGTTTCACCAGGGAGGAATTCTGACTGAAACTTTTTCCACAATGACATTTATATGGTTTCTCTCCTGTGTGAGTCCTCTGGTGTTTCATTAAGTAGGAATTCTGACTGAAACTTTTCCCACAATGACATTTATATGGTTTCTCTGCTGTGTGAGTTCTCTGATGTTTCACCATGTCAGAATTGCAACTAAAACCTTTCCCACAATCTGAACACTCATACGGCTTCTCTTGCGTGTGAGTCCTCTGATGTATCACCAGGTCAGAATTCTGACTGAAACTTTTCCCACAGTTTGGACACTTATATGGTTTCTCTCCTGTGTGAATCCTATGATGTCGCACAAGGTGGAAATTTTGAATGAATCTTTTCCCACACTGCAGACACGCATACGGTTTTTCACCTGTGTGAATCCTTTGATGTATCACCAGGTCAGAATTCCCCTTGAAACCTTTTCCACAATCTGAACACTCATATGGTTTCTCTCCTGTGTGAGTCCTCTGGTGTTTCACCAGGTCAGATTTCCGAGAGAAATCTTTCCCACAATCAGGACACTCATATGGTTTCTCACCTGTGTGAGTTCTGTGATGTTCTACCAGGAGAGAATTCCAACTGAAACTTTTCCCACAATCTTGGCAGTCATATGGTTTCTCTCCTGTGTGAATCTTCTGGTGTTTCATCAGGTAGGAATTCTGACTGAAACTTTTTCCACAATGACATTTATATGGTTTCTCTGCTGTGTGAGTCCTCTGATGTATCACCAGGTCAGAATTGCAACTGAAACTTTTCCCACAATTTGGACACTTATATGGTTTCTCTCCTGTGTGAGTCCTGTGATGTCGCACAAGGTGAGAATTTTGAATGAACCTTTTCCCACACTGCAGACACTCATACGGTTTTTCACCTGTGTGAATCCTTTGGTGTATCACCAGGTCAGAATTCCCCTTGAAACCTTTTCCACAATCTGCACACTGATACATTTTCTTCCCAGTATGAGTCCTCATGTCTAACCAGATTGGTCTGTATGCTAAATCTTTTGCCACATTGGGAACACTGGTAGAACTGCTCCTTTGCATCAGCAGATCCATGAGTCATGTGAGTCCTATTCTGAGTAAAGCTTTTACCTGTCTCTAGGTATTTGTTACATTTTTTTATGGAATGGATCCTCCTGTGAATAAATGAACTGTGATCTGCAATCTGTGTTTGTCCCGCAATAGGCAGTCTGTGGGGATTTTGCAAAACTGTTATTCTTGGATTCATGAGGGAGCGAAAAATATTTCTCGCACCCTTATCTGGTGGTGCTTTGATTCAAGACACTCTTTCCTTCCTCAACGGCTTTCATTAATCCCTTTGGCTATCTAAGGGACCTTTTCCTTCCCACTGATGTCCAGCTTTTCCTACTTTTTCTGAATTTGGTAATTATATCTTTTTACCTTTTCATGCAATATTTTCATGAAGTTCCACATAATCAATTCCACCTGAAAACTCTGTTTCTGTTATTCTCTCCATTGTCTCCAACTGCTGAGGAAAGAGAAGAATTTTAACACATTCTGGAAAAAGTGGAAAATATTTAGAATGATGGTTTGTTTTGCATTCTAATGCTGCTTTTCATTCTCTTTTGTCCAGATGACACTTCTTGGCATCCCCCTTGTCTCTAAGATTCATATTAATGGATTAGTTTCATTCTTTTAAAAATGGCTGCAGAACCTGTGAAAATAACAAAAAAAAATTCCATATATTACTAGGAAAAGCAAAGATATCAATATGCTGGTTTAACCTCTAACGTTCTTTATTATTCATTTGGCGCATAGAAGTATAGCAAAATCCAAGTTCAAATATCCAGTCATATTTCAAATCATGAAATTCTCGTATGGCCTTAGGTAAATCAGAAATTATTATCATTTCAAACTGTTATTAAAATTACCTGAAAACACTGAAGGATATCTATGCACACATAAATACACACCTATAAATTTATCTATTTAGAAAATTATGTCAGTCTTCAAAATGTTTCAGAAAGTGGATTCACTGAGTTTGTTTGATCTAAATTTTAGAAAGGTGAGATGGTGCCCAAATCCTATGCAAGATTTAAAGCACCCGTTTTACCCATGAAACTGATAGGAAAAAAATATCACAAGGAATGAAGTGTTACCGAGGGAGATAGGCGGTTAAGAAATATGAAACAAAGACATTTAAATGCCCCAAATCTCCCATCTCCCAGTAGGAAATTACTAGCAGCAATTTTAAATCATGCGGCATAAGGATAATAAAATTTTGGAAGAGAAAGAATATACAGCAGCAGTCCACATGCTTCAGGCTCATTGCTTGCTCTGCTTCCAGGCCGTGGAGGAACCCAAAGGGCCGGACTTTCCCCCGGCTTCTCCTCCGACCTTCCCTCCACTCACCTCCCAGGAGCCTCTTCGACCCCTTGAAACAGCACAAGAGGAACCAGCGACGCCATCTTCCTCTCGTGGGTGACCCGGAAGAGGAAGTTCCTCTGCCCTACTGCAAAATCCCCTCTAGCAATCCAAGACTCTATCGTTTCAACTCGTTCCACCTCAGGCTCTACCCCTCCAGTGGAGTGCCAGTAGCAATGCCACTACTCTACTGTATTCACAGCTTTCTAGTCTGGAGTGTTTCTTCTTTCTAGAGCGCCATCTAGTGATATAAAGCTTTAAAACACGCTAGTTCCATTTCTACCCAAAAGCTTTTGCAATATGGTTTCTCTCCTGTGTGACTCCTGTGACGTCTCACAAGGTGGGAATTTTGAATGATTTTTTTCCCATACTGTGTTAGTCCTCTGATGTATCACCAGATCAGAATTCCCCTTGAAACTTTTTCCATAATCTGAGCACTCATATGGTTTCTCTCCTGTGCGAGTCCTCTGGTATTTTAACAGGTCAGATTTCCAAGAGAAATCTTTCCCACAATTAGGACACTCCTATACATTAGTTTCTCTCCTCTTTGAGTTCCCTAATGTTCCACAAGGTGGGAATTCCAACTGAAACTTTCCCACAAAATAGACACTCATGGTTTCTTTCCAGTGTGAGTCCTGTAAAAACATTTCCCACAATCGGGACATGCAGTTTCTCCCAATGTAAGTCCTCTTGTGATTCATCCCATTAGTGTGCAAGAACTGGTAGAGCTTTTCTCCAATATGGGGAGATCAGTGCACTGGACCACTCAGAAACCTGAACTTGTCCAGAACACAGCAGGACACACAGTAATGGGGGATCCTGGGTTGCCCATGTAACATTTTTGTGGTGTGAGCTGCCCTGGATTCGTTTCTTTAAGGTACAATTCAACATGCTGCTCATCACCTTTAAAGCTATTTCTTTATCATAGCAATAGGACATAGAATTAATATACCACCCACAGTGATTTATAGCACTTTTGGGTTTATTGTCCCCAACAATCTGGGTCCACATTTTAGGGATCTCAGAAGGAAGGAAGGCTGAGTCAACCTCAAGTCCCGTCAGGATTGCATTCCAGGCTGTGGGAAGAGTCAGATGGCAATACTGCATTCTAACCACTGAGCCAACAGGGTGCCTGTCATTATTGCCCCACATTTATTATATTTGCATATTTCCATCTATTCTACAGGTCAGATAGGGTAGGCACACTACTAGCCTCTTCCCTTAAATATTGCTATTGGATAGGAGCTAGGAAGTGAGTCTTTTCTGTTGCAGACCCTGTCCTGTGAAAGACTCTCCCTGTGATGTTTGGCAGGCTTTTAGCCTCCTAGTCTTCCGAAAAGAAGGAAGCTCTAGCTCTTCCCCTAAGCACTGGGATAAGAAGAGATGCCTGCTCATCAGAAGCTTGATTTGGAACCAGGTTTTTGTTTTTATGCATTTGGTTTTAATGTGGTCTTTAATTACTGATTGGGAGCTGGCCAGAGTGTGTCATAACATGGTTGGCAGTGTAGTTTAAATAAATCAGAGGAAAAAGTAATGAATCTGAAAAATGGCCCCACTGAGGCTGCCCATCTGCAAGTTGCTTGAGGCACTGAAGTTTAATGCATTTCTTTAATTATCAAATTTATACGATGTTAATCCTGCAGATAACTTCTCAAATGTAATTCCTTGCAAGGAGAAAGTCTACCCGTCTTTCACCAGAAGGAATGGCACTGGGCATGAATGTAATTTGTAAGGCCAAGGAGGCCTGGTTAACTTCTAATTAGAACAAAAGCAAGAATCAAAAGCAAGAATCACCCTGATCGTCCAAATGCCATCAACCATGCTATGCTGGGACAGGTAACAAATAAAATAAAATAAAATAAAAACATGGGTCCAGTTAGATAGTCACTGAAGGGCCCTCTTTGTTCTTAATATTGTAAGAGAGAAATTGCTTGTAATTATATTCAGAACACAGGAAAAGACATCCCCTTGCAAGGATGCTTACTTCAAGGCCGCTCAGTTGTCACAGATAAGAACAGTCTATGTGATTTACACCTTGAGGTTAAAGCGACAGGGATGTCCACTTTGATATTTCAACAAAGGATAACAGATATGCTTCAATAAATCTACAAAAAGAATTATGACGGTTTTGCAAAGAAACTCTGTAATGTCAATTAAAATTGATAAATGTATAGGACCATATGAACTGCTAACTTCAAAGGGTCCTTTGTTTGAAACTGTTTAAAACTGGAGTCTCAGGACCATAACTTTGTTCAGATCTTGAGGTATCAATACCTATCTGATCCTTTTATTGCAATAAAATAATTAAGCTGACTCTGTCTGCCCTAATTGGGATGTTTTCTTAATTCCTCATCTCCACAAAACATCTCTACAACAATGCTAGAGGTGCCCTGTATTTGCAGAGAAAGTACATGTTAAATGTGAAGGCTTTGCATTTTGCCATTTGCAATATATGGGGTTTATTCATTTCCATATTAATAAGGGATTACGGGGTCATTAAAAGACACAAAAATTGGTTTTCGTATTAAGGTTTAATTGCTAAAAATAATGTGAGTTGGGCTGCCATTTTTTGTTTTTGTTTTGCTAAATAAAAATACATGCATACATGTTTATATACCTCTTTATTTTATAGAGAAAAAACTCAAGGCAGCAAACATACCTAATTCAGATCCACGCTCTTTTTCTCTCACCCAGAAAAGCAGTTCCTGACTCCATAAAAGGGGAGTACCATACTGGGCCAGAGAAAGGAAGCGCAGATCAGATTAAGAGGCCTGCAGGCTAAAACATATGACGAACAGTTACAAAACCTGGGAAAGGTTAGTCTAGTGAAGAGGACCAGTGGTAAAATGATAGCACTGTTCCAACATTTGAAAGGCTGTCACAGACAAGGGAATAACCTATTTTCCAAAGCAAAAGAAGGGCAGACAAGGCACAATGGATGGAAACTTATCAAGGAGAGATTCAAGCTAGAAATCATGAGAAATTTTCTGACAGTGACAAAAATCAACCAATGGAAGAGCTTGCCTTCAGGAGTTGTGGGTGCTCCATCACCAGAAGCTTTTAAAGAAGAGACTGGACAGCGATTTCTCAGAAATGGTATTGGGTCTGCTGCATGCAAAGTTCCTTCCAACTTTGTTATTTTATTGTATTCCTCACTGATATTTGATACTAAGACATGTTTCAACTAAAAAGAATCATGCAAGAAATTAAACAGTTAATTGCTTAGCTATGTTTTCCAATCAGAGTCAAGCAACAAAATACAAGGTTCATTTATACACATCAAATTTTGCCTCATGTGGAATTTCTTGTGTGTGATAAAGAGAGGAATCTTGTGCAAAAAACTGTCTGAAATCTGGGTAGTTGAAGGGTTACTCCCCTATGTGTAACCTTACATGATTTATAAGGCTAGACCTACTACTGAAATCTTTCCCACAATCCGGACATTCATAAGGTTTCTCTCCTGTGTGAGTCCTCCAGTGTGTCACCAAATTGGAATTCCGACTGAAACTTTTTCCACATTCGAGACATTCATAAGGTTTTTCTCCTGTGTGAGCCCTCTGGTGTATCACCAAGTAGGAATTTTGAATGAAACTCTTCCCACACTCCAGACACTCATATGGTTTTTCTCCTGTGTGAGTCCTCTGGTGTTTCACCAGGTAGGAATTCTGACTAAACCTTTCCCCACAATCTGGACACTGATATGGTTTCTCTCCTGTATGAGTTCTTTCATGTATCACAAGGTTGGAATTTTGACTGAAACTTTTCCCACAATACAGACACTCATATGGTTTCTCTCCAGTGTGAGTTCTCTGATGTCTCACCAGCTTGGAATTTCGAGGGAAGCATTTCCCACAATCCAAACACTCATAGAGTCTCTCCCCTCTATGAGTCCTCTGATGCTTCACCAATTCAGATTTGCAACTGAAACTTCCCTGACATTCTGGACACTTGTACAGTTTCTCTCCTGTGTGACTCTTCTGGTGTATCACCAGGTGGAAATTCCAACTAAATCTTTTCCCACAATCCAGGCACTCATACGGTTTTTCCCCTCTGTGAGTATTCTGGTGTTGCACCAGGTTGGAAGTCTGACTGAAACTTTTCCCACAATCAGGACATTCATATGGTTTCTCTTTCCTGTGAGTCTTCTGGTGAATAAGCAAGTTGGAATTTCGAATGAAACTTTTCCCACAATCCAGACACTGATACTGTTTGTCCCCCGTGTGAATTCTCTGGTGTACCACCAGGTGAGAATTCCGATGGAAAATTTTCCCACAATCTGCACACTTATATGGTTTCTCTCGTGTGTGAGACCTCTGGTGTTTCACCAGGTAGGAATTCTGACTGAAACTTTTCCCACAATCACATTTATATGGTTTCTCGCCTGTGTGAGTCCTCCGATGTTTCACCAGATCGGAATTACAACTGTAACCTTTCTTACAATCTGAACACTCATACTGTTTCACTCCTGTGTGAGACCTCTGGTGTTTTACCAAGTAGGAATTCTGACTGAAACTTTTCCCACAATCATTACATTTATATGGTTTCTCTCCTGTGTGAGTCCTCTGATGTTTCACCAGGTCGGAATTGCAACTGAAACCTTTCCCACAACCTAGGCACTCATACGGTTTCTCTCCCGTGTGAGTCCTATGGTGTATCACCAGGTAAGATTTCTGACTGTAACTTTTCCCACAATCTGGACACTTATATGGTTTCTCTCCTGTGTGAGTCCTCTGATGTTTAACCAGGTCATAATTGCAGGTGAAATCTTTCCCACAATCTCGACACTCATAGGGTTTTTCTCCTGTGTGTGTCCTCTGGTGTTTCACCAGGTAGGAATTCTGACTAAAACTTTCCCCACATTCACGACATTTATATGGTTTCTCTCCTGTGTGAATCCTCTGATGTTTCACCAGGTCACATTTCCAAGAAAAATCTTTCCCACAATCAGGACACTCATATGGTTTTTCTCCTGTGTGAGTCCTCCTATGTTCCACCAGGTGGGAATTCCAACTGAAACTTTTCCCACAATCTGGGCACTCATATAGTTTCTTTTCTGTGTGAGTCCTCTTGTGTCTCACCATATTAGTGTGCTTGGTAAATCTTTTGCCAAATTGGGAGCACTGGTAGAATATCTCTCCAGTAAAGTTTTTGCCACAATCCAAACATTTGTATCACTTTTCACTGGGTGGTTCATCTCATGCATAATCACCTGTTATCTACAACTTCTATTTCTCCCAGATTAGGCAGTCTGTGGGCCTTTTCAAATTCTTGAGCAGGCCAAAAATGTTTCTGAGCTCTTATTTGGAGGTTCTTTGCTTTAAGTCACTCTTTCCTTCAACATTAATTTATGCCTGCCCATTTTGGCTATCCAAGGGTCCTTTTCCTTCCCATTCACTTCTAGTTATTTGCAATTTTTTATTTTGATATTATCCCCCTGGAGTTATCACATAATGTTTCCTTGAGTTGCACATATTTTTTCCAGGTCAAAACTTTGTTCTTGTTATTCTCTCCCTTGTCTCTCACCTGATGAGGAAGGAGAAGAGTTTTTACACTTTCTGGAGGAATTGGAAAAGATTTCGACTGATGGTTTGTTTTGCATTTTAATGCTGCTTCTCATTCTCTGCTGTCTAGAGTGTTCTTCATGGCATCCTCTTTATCTGTAAGATTCATATTAATGGATTAGTTTCTTTATTGTTTAAAAAATGGCTGCAGGACATGTGAAAGCAGCAAAAAAACCCTCTCATATATTACCTTGAAAAGAACAATATTCTAGTTTCACCTCTAACATTATGGTTCAATTGGAATATAGAAGACTAGCAAAATTAAAGTTCAAATATTGTTTCAATCATAAAATTATCTTTCTGGCTTGGATAGATCACACATTTATACACATATACAGAAATAGACACCTAAGAATGGATGTATTTCTGTGTGCACATGCATGTGTTTATCAATCAGAATAAGTCTTTTAGCCCAACTCCCTGCTCAAACAGGAGACTCTATACTATACAGGTAAGTGACTGTCCAGTCTTTTCTTAAAAACTTCCTTTGATGAAGGACCCACAACTTCTGAAGGCAAAGCTATTCCACTGGTTAATTGTCCTCACTGGTAGGAAGCAGGGTGGATAAAAATCAATGATTTTTAAAAAAATAAAATAAAAAAAATCGGATTTTTTTGATTTAAATCGGATTTATTTTAATAAAAAACTTTTGGGGTAAAAATCTATCGTAAGATAGTTTTCTATTTAAGATACATAAATAATTTAGTTTATTCAGCATGAAATGGAGCTTAGTTATGTAGCATGAGGCTGTATATTTTGCAACACTGGGACTATCGGTGAGTCAACAGTGGGTCAAAGGAGTAGCAGAGATGACAGTTGCTCTTTAGAAATTATGATTTAAATCGAATTGATTTAAATCAAGCCTTTTTACTAGTGATTTAAATCATGATTTAAATTGTGATTTAAATCAACTCGATTTAAATCAAATCCACCCTGGTAGGAAGTGTCTCCTCAATTCCAGGTTGCTTTTCTCCTTGATTGGTTTCCCTCCATTGCTTCTCGTCGCGTGTTCTGGTGCTTTGGAAAATAAATTGATCCCCTCCTTTTTGTGGCAGCCCCTCAAATACTGGAATACCACTATCATGTCCCCACTAGACCTTCTTTTCTCAAGACTGGTCATACTCAAATCCTGCAACTCTCCTTCATATGTTTTACTCTCCAGGCCTTTTAATTTTAGTCTCTCCTATCTGCCAGAAGGAAATTACAGGCAGAAGTTTTAAATCATGCAGGATCACTGTAACAGCACTTGGGGAGAGAAAGAATATTCAGTAGTAACCGACATATTTCAGCCCAGTTGCTTCACTGCTTCCAGGCCGTGGAGGAAACCTAAGAGCCCGACTTGCTCCCGGCTTCTCCTCCGACCTGCCTTCCACTCACCTTCCAGCTGCTGCTTCCACCCGGGGAAGAGCAGGACTGCCACCTTTCTGGCCTCCATGCTCATCCATAGATGAGCCGGAAGAGGAAGTTCCTTTGCCCGTATTCTCTCCTTGACATCCTTTCTAGCAATACTCGATGGTTTTAACTCCTCTGCTGCTCTCCCTCCGTTTGGATATCCCAACAAAGCCACTAGCGATGCAGATTATATTGACGGTATTCTAAGGCCCTGGCGTTGTGTTAGAGCTCCCCCTAGTGGCGTGAGACTGAAAATACGCTTATTTTGTGGCTGGCGTTTGGAAGACTTTTTTCTTTTCTTTTCTTAGTCATTATTATTATTAGTCATATTTCTATGCCGCCCACTCTCCGAGGACTCTGGGTGGCTTACACCAAAGACAGTATACTAAACAGCATATTGCCTCCAATAATCTGGGTCCTCATTTTACCCACCTCGGCAGGATGGAAGGCTGAGTTAACCTGGTGTGATTTGATCTGCTGAACTAGCAGTCAGCTGAAGTAGCTGCAGTACTGCACTCTAACCACTGCGCCACCTTGGCTCTTTTCTGTTTTTAATGAAGTGCCGTTTTCCAACTCTTAGCCATCATATCCATAACTTTTTTCCGGAACCATCTCTAGCCCTAGTCTGTCCTTTTGGGTCTCGTAAGGGACGCTCTGGTTGTTGCTCCAGCTGAGCCAGGAGCTTCATTTGAAAGATTTGGCCTGGCTAGGTGGCTCAGTGGCTAAGACACTGAGCTTGTCGATCAGAAAGGACAGCGGTTCAAATCCCTAGTATAGGTCTCCTGCGTGAGCAGGGGGTTGGACTAGATCAGGGGTCACCAACCTTTCCAACCTCAGGGACCACTGAATTCATAATTTTAAATCCCACGGACCACTAATATGAATTTTTTAAAAGATCAATAGTATTTAATCAGGGGGTAGGTTCTAAATTTTTTTACTACCAGGTTTGTGGGTGTGGTTTATTTTCTGGGTGTGGCTTGGTGAGGGGGTGATGTGACTGGGTGGGCGTGGCCAACTTTTTTTTTACTTTTAAAAGCATCTTTTCTACAACCTTAAGAGATTGCAGAAAAAAATGCTTTTAGATGCCTCTGACGATTCCAGCTGAGCCGCGAGATCATCAGAACCTTTTTTAAAAAAACTTTTAAAAGCATTTTTTCGGCCGAAGAGGTGGTAGAAAAAATGCTTTTAAAAGTAAAAAAAAAAAAAAAAAAAGCCGGATAAGGTGGGCGGGGTAAGCGAGCGGCGACCGGTTGGGGGCCATGGACAGCCAATGTTATTACCGGTTCTCCGAACTACTACAAATTTTTACTACTGGGTTCTTGCGAACTGGTGCAAACCAGAAGCAACCCACCACTGTATTTAGTGCAATATAAAAATGCAAATAATTTTTCTGTGGACCACCAAAATTTCCTCACGGACCACCAGTGGTCCATGGACTAGATCAGTGGTCACCAACTGGTGGTCCATGGACCAGGGGTGGGTTCTACTTACCTTTACTACCGGTTTGCAATGGGGCCGCGTGCATGCTCTTCTGTGCATGCGCAGAAGCATTCTGATGACATGAGGGTCGGTGGGCGGAGCCTCCCGCTGGTTTTACTACCGGTTCTATAGAACTGGTATGAACCGGAGGCAACCCACCACTGCTGTGGACCACTGGCGGTCCACAAGCAAATTTTGGTGGTCCACAGAAAAATTATTTGCATTTTTTATATTGCACTAAATCAGGGATCCTCAAACTACACCCCCTGGGCTGAATACATGCAATGAACATTTGTATTGCTGCATAGAGTCTCACCCCTTTGGGGTCTTGTGTTGTCAGAGGGGGGGAAAGAAATTCCGACTTGGGGTCTACTTCAGCCTCCTGGTGTGGGGCTATGGATGAAGGCTGGAGAGAAGTGCCGCTGGTGGCGAAGAGCCGGAGGGCCTTGTTCCAGTGGGACTGCATCATGGCCTGGAACTGGCTAACCATCTTAGCCCGCTGAGCCTCCAGGCGCCGACACCTGGCCTTGCACTCCCGCAGGTCTTCCCTCTGCTTGGAAAGCCTATGCTCATAGTCCTCAGTGAGGTACTTCTGCTGAGCCTCCTTCTCAAGTCAGATCCAATTTGAACTGAGCTATTTTGCCAACTTTTTTTCCGTGGTGGCTGCTTAGCTCCAACAACTGCTTCCTGTTGGGACCCTAAGAAGCCCAGGTGGGGAGGCGAGGAGGGGCAAGTAAAGGCCAGCAAGGCACCCCTCAACATGAGTGACATCAAGTTGACTATGCCCACCCAGTCACATGCCCACCTAGCCACGCCCACCCAGCCAATCATTAGGCAGATCATATTAGTGGTCTGTGGGATTTGAAATTATGAATTTAGTGGTCCCTGAAGTCCGAAAGGTTGGTGACCCCTGGACCAGATGACCTCCAAGGTCCCTCCCAACTCTGTTACTGTTATTATTAAGAGCTAAACCGAGGAAAAGCATCGGGGGGGGGGCGGGACACAATGTGCCATTGGGCAACAAGAATGGGCACCTCCCTTGAGGATCAGTGAAGACTCTTCCAGCCAGTTCTCTCTCTTGGGGATGCAGGATAACTCCCTGAAACTATCTTTGCAAGTGAGGGAAGCCTGAAGAGTGTAACTTCACTCTACTTAATTTCACAAGATTAGCCAGGTGCTGCATCATAAAAGTTGATAAAGGTCTTGTTTGTATGTGCAGCCTTAAACAATTGCCAGCTTAATCCCATTAATAAAATGAAATAAAGGACAAAATATTGAAGTTCCCACCCACATTGCTTCCAAATACATCTAGACAGGATATATTATTTTTCCTTCTGCACTAGAGGGCAGAATTCCTCTGAGCAACCTTCCCAATTTCCACAGGAGTTAAGATTCCAGCATTGAATATTCTCAGGCAGCTTGCGGAAAAACATTTGGAGGGTGCTAGTTTGAAGAAAGCTGATTTAAAGAGTCCTGGTTTAAGCAGTCGCCTCTCAATTCCTCTCTCAGCCTCAGAAAGGAGCAGGCCTGGACCACCCACGTCCCCATAGCTCTCAAGCTCTCACCTGCTGGCCTGGAACTCCTACCTCTTCCCACACAACAATCACAATAGGTCCTCACTTAATGACCCACAGGCTCCTGGAGTTGCAATGGCAACTGGAGCTGTCCGGCTTGTCCTCAGTAAGCAACATGGTTTAACATCTACATGAAACCGCTAGAGGAGATCATCCATCCTGTGATGTTCCAATTAGGTACAGCTAGTGCTCAATTTACAACACTTCGTTTAGTGACCATTTGAAGTTACAACGGCATTGACAAAAATGACATGACCATTTTTCACAAAGACCACTGCAGCATGCCCATGGTTATGTGTTCAAAATTGAGATGCTTGACAAGAGGGAGGCCTTGTACATGGGACACTCATGCCTTGCTGACCTCCTGTGGATCCCTGCACTGGGCCACCCAGAAACTTCAACTGGTCCAGAACACAGCAGCAACACACACAGTAATGGGAGTCCCTAGATTGCCCATCTATCAGTTTGGTTGTGCGAGCTCCGCTGGATTCATTTCTGCACAAGTGCAACTGAAGATGTTGGTCATCAACTTTAGAGTTATTTCTTATAGAAATAGCGCTTAGAACAGAGTTTCTCAACCCTGGCAACTTTCAGATATATGGACTTCAACTCCCAGAATTCCCCAGCTAGCATGGTTGGCTGGGGAATTCTGGGAGTTGAAGTCCATGCATCTGAAAGTTTCCAAGGTTAAGAAACTCTGGCTTAGAATTATATACCACCCCACAGTGTTTTATAGCACTTTCTGTTTATTGGCCCCAACAATTTGGCTCATTTTATCAATCACTGAAGGACGGAAGGCTGAGTAAACCTTGAGGCCCTTCAGGATCAAACTCCAGGCTGTGGGCAGTCAGCCAGCAATACTGCATTGTAACCACTAAGTCACCACGGCACCTGTCATCATTGTCCCACCTTTATTATTTTTGCACCTATCTCTTTTACCAGGTCAGATAGGGTGGGCACGCTGCTAGCCTCTTCCTTTAAATATTCTTATTGGATAGTGAGTCATTTCCATTGCAGACACTGCATCAGAAGCTTGATTTGGAGCCAGCTGTTTTTACTTATTAAATTTAAATGCCGCTAATCCTGAGGTGAACTTCTCCAACTTAACCCCAGTGAGGTGAAAAAAATAACCAGTTCTGAGCAAAAATGGCACCAGGCACAAATGTAATTAGTAAGGTAAGTAAATTTATAAATTGAACAAAAGCAAGAGTCAGCTTTTTGGAATCTTCAGATAATCAAATTGCCATCAACCTTGCTAGAAGTGCCCTGTTTTTGCAGGGCAAGTATATTTTAAATGTGGAGGCTTTGCATTTTGCCATTTGCTATATATGGGGATTTACTGGTTTCTCTATTAATGTTTTATTGCTGTAAATCGTGTGGAGTCATATGAGTTAGGCTGCTATATACATTTTCTTAGTAAGTAAAAATACATACATACATACATACATACATACATACATACATACATATATATATGTATGTATGTATGTATGTATGTATATGTATATATGATATAGTTTATATCCCCCTTTATTATATATAGAAATAACTCAAGGCAGCACACATAATTTCTAGAGATCCATACTCGCTTTCGCTCGCCCAGCAAAGGAGTACCCCTCAACCACACTGGACCAGAGAAAGGAAGCTCAGCTAAAACCTATGAAGAATAGTTGCAAGAACTGGGAATGATTAGTTTAGTGAAGTGAAGGACCAGTGGTGACATGATAGAAGTCTTCCAATATGTGAGGGCTGTCACAGACAGGGGAGGAGCAACCTATTTTCCAATGGAAGAGCTTGCCTTCAGTAGTTGTGGTTGCTACATCACCGGATGTTTTCAAGAAGAGACTCGACTGCCACTTGTGAGAAATGGTATAGGGCACTGATGGCTAACCTTTTTGTCGACAGCACGCACGTGTGCCAGCACCCATAAGGCAATGCACACACGCCCCGCCCCCCTGCACATGCGCGCATGACCCTCCCGTGCCCCACCCCGCCCATGCACACGTGACCCCCCACACTTCTCCCACCACCCACCACCCATTTTGGGCCTAGTGGGCTTCCCTGCAGCCTCCCGAGACCAAAAATGGGCCGGGGGGGGGCTCACCGCTCTCCCCTGTGCCCTGTTTTGGACCTAGGCGGCCTACCTGCAGCCTCCTGGGAACAAAAATGGGGCATGGGGGGACGTGCAACACCAACCCCCCCCCGCACGGGCACGTCACCCCAACAATTGTGTGCGTGTCACCCCCGTGCGCTCCGCCCCCTGCATATCTCAAAAATCAGCTGGCCGGTGGGAGGTGCAGGTATGCATGGTGGAGCTGAGCTGCATGATGGCTTGCATGCCCGCAGAGAGGGCTCTGCATGCCAGCTGTGGCACACGTGCCATAGGTTAGCCAACACAGGCATATAGATGACAAAGTCCCTTCCAACTTTATTATTCTATTCTATTCTATTCTTAGTCTATTCTATTCTATTCTTAGTCTATTCTAGTCTAGTCTAGTCCTCACTCATTTTTGATACGAAGACAAATTTCACTAAAAAAAACCACACAAGTAATTATTGTTCAACAGGGCTTCCAATGAGAGATAAGAAATGAAATTCAACATTCCTCTACACACATCAAATTTTGCCTCACTTGGAATTTCTTGTGTGATAAGGGAGGAACTTTGTGTGGGAGGAACACTGCCCACAATCTGGGCATTTGAATGGTTACTCCCCTATGTGTAACCTTACATGATTTATAAGGGTAGACATATAACGGAAATCTTTCCCACAATCCGGACATTCATACGGTTTCTCTCCTGTGTGACTCCTCAAGTGTATCATCAAATGGGAATTCCGACTGAAACTTTTCCCGCATTCAAGACACTTATACGGTTTTTCTCCTGTGTGAATCCTCTGGTGTTTCACCAAGTAGGAATTCTGATTGAAACTTTTCCCACAATCTGGACACTGATATGGTTTTTCTCCTGTGTGAGTTTTCTGGTGTATAACTCGGTTGCAATTCTGACTGAAAGTTTTCCCACAATACAGACACTCATATGGTTTCTCTCCTGTGTGAGTTCTCTGGTGTCTTAACAGCTTGGAATTCCGAGGGAAGCATTTCCCACAATCAGGACACTCATACAGTCTCTCTCCTCTATGAGTCTTCTGATGCTTCACCAATTCAGATTTAATAGTGAAACTTTCCTGACATTCTGGACATTCGTACAGTTTCTCTCCTGTGTGAGTCTTCTGGTGTATCACTAGGTAGGAATTCTGATTGAAACATTTCCCACACTCTGGACACTCATACTGTTTCTCTGCCATGTGAGTTTTTGTGTGTTTCACCAGGTAAGAATTCTGACTGAAACTTTTGCCACAATCATGACATTTATATGGTTTCTCTCCTGTGTGAGTCATTTGGTGTTTCACCAGATAGGAATTGTGACTGAAACTTTTCCCACAATCAGGACATTTATATGGTTTCTCTTTTGTGTGAGTTCTCTGATGATTCACCAGGTTAAATTTCTGAGGGAAATCTTTCCCACAATCAGGACACTCATATGGTCTCTCTCCTGTGTGAGTCCTCTGATGTTTCACCAGGTTAAATTTCTGAGGGAAATCTTTCCCACAATCAGGACACTCATATGGTCTCTCTCCTGTGTGAGTCCTCTGATGCTTCACCAGATTAAATTTCCGAGAGAAATCTTTCCCACAATCAGGACACTTATATGGTCTCTCTCTTGTGTGAGTCCTCTGATGTTCTACCAGGAGAGAATTGCAAGTAAAACCTTTCCCACAATCTTGGCACTGATATAGATTTTCTCCTTTGTGAGTCATCTGGTGTATCTTCATATGACAAATCCAAATGAAACGTTTTCCGCAGTCGGAACACTTATATGGTTTCTCTTGCATGTGAGTCCTCTGGTGTATCTCCAGATCATAATTCTGTGTGAATCTTTCCCCACAATCAGGGCATTCAAAGTTTGTCACCCCAGTCGGAGTCCTCTTCTGTCTCACCACATTGGTGTTCATGCTTAATATTTTGTTGTATTGGCAGTATTGATAGATTTTCTCTCCGATATGGGTCATTCAATGAATCTTGAGGAAGCTTTTTTGAGTAAAGGCCTTTGCCACACTCTAAACATTTGTATCATTTTTCACTGGATGGATCTTCTCATGCATAATCAGGGTTTTTTCCAAAACTTATATTTTTGGATTCTTGAAGAGGCAAAAAATATTTGTGATCCCTTACTTGGAGGTTCTTTGATTCTTTTTTTTTTTTTTTTTGCTTTATTTTATATGCTGCCCTTCTCCGGAGACTCAGGGCGGCTTACAATGCATTAAGCAATAGCCTTCATACTTTTGTATATTTTATACAAAGTCAGCTTATTGCCCCCACAATCTGGCTCCTCATTTTACCTACCTTTGAAAGGATGGAAGGCTGAGTCAACCTTGAGTCTGGTGAGATTTGAACTTGCAGTAATTACAAGCAGATGTTAATTACAGTGTGCTTTAGTCCACTGTACTACCAAGGCTCCTAGCCATTATTTTCTTTATCAAAGGCTTTAATTAATGCCTGCCCATTTTGGCTATCCAAGTGACATTTTTCTTCCCACTGATTTCCAGGTATTTCCCTCTTTTTCCTTATTTGGAAATTACCCTCCTTGACTTTTCATGTAATATTTTCTTGTGTTCCAGATCCTGTATTTATTTCCAAGTAAAAAAAATCTTGATTTTATTCTCTCCCTTTTCTCTCATCTGCTGAGGAAAGAGGTGAGTTTTTACCATTTGCAGAGGAAGTGGGAAAGATTTTGATTGATGGCTTGTTTTACATTGTAATACTGCTTCTCATTCTCTGTTGTCCAAAGTGCTCTTCTTGGCATCCCCTTTATCTGTAAGATACATATTAATGAATTAAGTTTATTATTGTTTAAACATTAGTACAGTACATGAGAAAGCAGCAAAAATACCTCATACATTTACATGAAAAAACAAATATCAAAATTGTAGTTTAATCTCATAAAATTCTCTTTTTGGCTTAGAATTTCAGTGTTTCCCAAACTTGGCTATTTTAAGATGCATGGACTTCAACTCCTAGAATTCCCCAGCCAGTATGCCTGGTTGAGGAATTCTGGGAGTTGAAGTCCATACATCTTCAAAGGGTCAAGTTTGGGAAACACTGGCTTAGATGAATCACATAAGTATGCATGCATATTCATGCAGACATAAAGACTCATGAATTTATGTTTGTAGACAATGGACGTATATTTATTTCAATGTGCAAAATGTTCCCAAAGTGCATTCGCTCAAAATTTTATCTAAATTTAGAAAGATGCAGACAGTAATGGATGAAATGGTGCCCAAATCCTATGCAACACCTCTTTTGCCCATGAAACTCCTCACTTTCCATCAAAAAACATGTCAAAAATATCACAAGGAATCAAGTGTTACGTGAAGGATGAGGGAACTGGGCTATTAAGAAATATGAAAACTAAAGAAAGTGTCCTAAATCTCCCAGCAGAAAATCACAGGCAGCAGTTTCAAATCATAGAGCATAAGGATAACAGAATTTGGGGAGAGAAAGAATATGCAGCAGCAGCAGCCCCCATGTTTCAGTTTTGTCCCTTCGCTGCTTCTACCTACAACATGGAGGAACCCAAAAGACCCGAGTTGCTCCCGGCTTCTCCTCCGACCTTCCCTCCACTCACCTCCCAGGAGCCGCTTCCACCCTCCAAGCAGCACAAGAGGCTCCGCCGACGCCATTATCCTCCCCGTGGGTCAACCGGAAGACGAAGTTACTCTGCCCTCGCCTCTTCTCCACATCCTCTCTGGCAATCCAATACTCTATCGTTTCAACTCGTTCCAGCCAAGCCTCTCCCAGTTCCCTAGAATAGTTCGGCCGCCGCTGCACCATACCTACTTTCTTAGCGCAAGTGTTGCTTCTTTGTAGATCGCCATCTAGCGACACAAGGCGGAAGAACATGCTCGTTCTACCCTAATGCAGGGGTGGGCAAATATGGCCCCTTTATGACCTGTGGACTTCAACTCCCAGAATTCCTGAGCCAGCTTGGCTGTCTCAGGAATTCTGGGAATTGAAGTCCACAGGTTGTAAAGGGCCACAGTTGCCCACCCCTTGCCCTAAGGCGTTTGAAGATGATCTCATTGGTTCCCTCCTATTCGACTCCCACCGAACTCATCGATAGCTTTTCTCCCTGAAGATCCATCCCCCCCCAAAAAAACTTTTATTTCAGCCCCCCCCTCTCCCAAAAGGGTGTCCATTGTCCCTGGAGTTGCAACCGAAGCTTCGTTTGCCAGAAACGGCAACTAAACCAAAAGAAAGTTTCTTTTCCATCTGTATATTAAGGGGATGGGGGGAATGACATGCAAATTGAAAAGGAGAAAGGATGCCCTTGGATCCAGGCACTTTTTCCTCGTGGGTGGGGCCCAGGATAACTGCTCGACACTTGCCTCTGAAACTTAACGAAGCTGTAAGAATGAAGCTTGACCCCTTGTCTCTGTTGGGTGGTTGGTTTTTTTTGCCCATGAAATTCCTCACTTGCCAGGAAAACAACATGTCAATAAAGTCACAAGGAATCAAGAAGACTGAGGGAGAAGGGCGGTTAGGCAATATGAAAAATAAAGGCAATATGAAAAAAAAATCTCCCAAATGTTTGGAGGAATATATGGGGGAAATTATTTGGTTTATTATTATTGGTAAATATAATTAATTGATTTGTAAGAAATTGGATTGCATGGAAATAATTGGAATATTCATGTTCATATTGATTAATATACAAAAAAGATAGTTATATAACTAATTGATTTATATTAAAATGTTGAATTTGTATTAAACAACTGTATTACATAATTACATAATTAACCAATGTGAGGATGGATATAAAAATAGATGACAATGGGAAGGGGTATAATATAGAATAGAAGGGAAAAATTGAATTTGATTAAGATTAGAGATGAGGATGAAGGGTAATATTGTTTTTTTAAAAAAATAGATGAGGAATAAATATGGCAAAAAGGAAATATAGAAATTGTAACTTTAATTGAAATGACTAAACGCTGTTTAAATTTGTGAACCAGCCAAATATTCTGTTCAAAGAAAATACATTGCATGTTTGTATGTGTGTTTCTAATTATTGCTATTTATTCATATTTGTTCTCTTTTATTCTTTAAAGTTTAACAATTCATTCTTAATCTTAATATCTTCATATTTGCTTGGGGTTGGCTTTCTTCCCTTTCATCTTTTTTATTGTACAGCAATCTTTCTCCTCAAACCTACCACCACTCTCTTTTCTTTCCTTCTTACTTTCTCTTCCCCCCACCCTCTTTTTCTCCTCCCTACTTCCTCTTCCTTTCTCCTTCTCCTCCTCTCTTCCTCCCTCTCTTACCCTCACTCCTACTCTAATTTCCATTCCTTCATCCCTCTCTATTGCTGTATCCTTTAATGCATATGGACTACTCAGAGGGCTGAAAAAGTTATTTTTGACTGGTCCTCGCACTTTTGACCAGTCCTCGAACTTACGACTGTCCTCACATTTTACATTTTTGCCCTATCTTGTCATCATGGTGAAGAGAAGCAGTTGTGAAATGAGTGACATGGTTGTTAAGAATGCTGCATGGGCATAAATATGAGGATGGTCATAAGTGTGAGGACCAGTCAAAAGTGCAAGGACCTGTCAGAAATGACTTTTTTCAGCCCTCTGGTTAGTCCTTTTGTGCATATGGACTACTCAGAGGGCTGAAAAAGGACCAGTCAAAAGTGTGAGGACTTGTCAGAAATGACTTTTCAGCCCTCTGAGTAGTCCCTATACACATAGCCATGGCCACCCGGTCACATGACCAGCTAGCCACGCCCACCCAGTCACATGGCCTCCAAGCCACGCCCACACAATAAGTCACGCCCACAATGGTGTCCTTCTTACCAATGTTAAAATCTGTTCACCTTACCCTATACGCATAGCCATGGCCACCCGGTTACATGACCAGCTAGCCACACCCACCCAGTCACATGACCAGCTAGCCACGCCCACAAAATAAGCCATGCCCACAATGTCCCTCTTTACCAATGTTAAAATCTGGTCACCTTACCCAAATCTCAAAATTCAGATTAAGAGCCGGAAGGGTCTTTATAGCTCTTTTAGCCCAATCCCCTGCCCAAGCAAGACACCCCCATCATTTTAGACAAGTGGCTGTCCCGGTTCTTCTTAAAAAACCCCAATGATGAAGCACCCACAACTTCTGAATTCAAGCTGTTCCACTGATTTAATTGTTCTCTCTATTAGAAGTTTCTCTTTAATTCCAGGATCCTTCTCTCCTTGATTTCTTTCCCACCAATTGCTTCTTGTCTCGTCTAGTGGTGGTTTGGAAAATAAACTGACCCTCTTCTCTTTATGGCAGCCCCTCAAATACTGGAATACTGCTTTCGTGTCCTCCCTGGTCCTTCTTTTTTCTAGAGAAGCCATACCAATATTCCGCAACTTTTCTTCATGTTTTTGTCTCGTACCCTTTAGATTTTGGTCTCTCCCATCTCGCAACAGAATTACAGGTAGAAGTTTAAAATTATGCAACATAAATGTAATAACATTTGGGAAGAGAAGGAATATGCAGAAGCAGACTACATAGTTCAGCGTTGTTCCTTCGCTGCTTCTATTCAGTGGAGGAAACCAAATGGACCTACACACTGTTCTCACTGTCAGAAAGTTCCTCATTTCTAGGTTGAATCTCTCCTCGGTCAGTTTCCATCCATTATTCCTTGTCTGGCCTTAAGGTGCTTTGGAAAACAGCTTGACCCTCCCTCCTCTCTGTGGCACACTGCTATCATGTTTCCCCTCTGTCCTTCTCTTCACTAGACTAGCCATGCCCAGTTCATGTAACCGTTCTTCATATGTTTTAGTCTCCAGTCCCCTAATCATCCTGGTTGTTCTCCTCTGCACTTTTTCTAGAGTCTCAACATCTTTTTTATAGTGTGGTGACCAAAACTGGATGCAGTACTAGGTGTGAGAACTGAGAACTGCCCATACTGTTTTTCCAAGCTCAGGATAGGTCTGAAAGAGTCATTTCCCCCCATCTGGACAGTTGGCATCCTGGCAGGCTATATACCTCCAACAGCACAGTTTCCTATGCATAAGGAAATGATGAGAGGTTTTCCTAGCAGAGGAATTCAAGTCATTGCTAAGATTAAGATATTTTGTAGTGTATCTGAAGAGGGCAATTAAAGGTTGGCAGCCTGGGACTTCACCTTACCCTCTGCTTCCAGCTCTGAGTTTGCCACCAGCAGAAAAGGCTGTGTAGGAGAAAGACAACTGGGCCCTTCTTGGTCTTGGTTCAAGGCGGGGTGTATTGGTTGCAATTCTCATGGACTTCTGGAGGTCTTGGAATAGACGGACTACAACTATTATGTCCCTCCTAGACCTCGCATCAGGTTTCAATAACAATGGACATGATATCTTTCTGGACTGGTTTTAGGGACTGGAAATGGGAGGTATTTTTATTATGGCAGTTGTACTTCTATCTCCATACCCACTTCTAGTCAGTGTGGGTAGGAGAAGAGAGGCAGTCTCTTGGCCCCTGGAATTTGGGATGCCCTGGGGATCAAGCCTTTTGCTCTTTTTAAACATGAAATCACTAGGGGTGGCTATCCATCCTGATACCCAATTATGTACATGTAGGCCTGGACTAATAACATTTCATTTAGAGACCATTTGAGGTTACAATAGCACTGAAAGAAGTGACTTTTGACCAATTTTCACACAACCATTGTTACATAATCTAAATTTAGAAGGTCGGCAATTGACTTATATTTGTGGCAGGTGCAGTGTCCCGGGGTCATGTGATCACCTTTTGTGACTGAGCTGCTGCACAACCTGGATGTCAATCCTGAATAGAATAGAATAAAATTCTTTATTGGCCAAGTGTGATTGGACACACAAGGAATTTGTCTTGGTGCATATGCTCTCAGTGTACATAAGATACGTTCATCAAGAATCATAAGGTACAATACTTAATGATAATCATAGGTACAAGTTGTTGGCTGAACTCTGGCCATTTTCTTTTTGGTAGTTTTTAGGGAGGGTTCTTTTCTCACTGCTTCAGGGCTGACAGAGACTGGAGTGAAGGGGCCGGGGGAGGGGGGTAGAGATTAGCTGGGGTGTTGTAGCCTAAATAAAATTCTTTCCCCTGGAAATCAAGGGTGTTCGTGGAGGCGTCTGCAGGTTGGAGACTGAGATCATCTAGCAACTGGGTTGTATGCTGATTGGATCATGTGACTGAGACTCTGGGGGAAGTGATGAAATTTTACTTTTAATTGGGAAAAACCAGCATCAATTTAGAGCCGATTTTACACTAGAAATATACCAATTTTATATGTATTAATAAAATGTTCTTTGAGGAACTTGCCTGCCTCAGAGTTCTTATTGAATAGGATGTATTACTTGGAACCCTGACATTAAACTGACTCCCAAACCCTTAAAGCAGCTCCCTTAATCTGGAGCTGCTGTCTGGGGTCTTGAGCTCCGGCCGCTTACCTGGTCTACCTGGGCAGCGGAAAAGATTCAGGGAAGGTGAAAAAACTGGAGAAGCAACAGGCGCCAATGGGGCAAGCAGGGGAATTGTGCAGAGCCTTACCTACCCCTCAACACCCAAGTGAACAGCCGCAGCCACGGGATGTATTACTTGGAACCTTGACACTGGAGTCCTCTGGACTCACGGCTCCTACTTGAGATCGTGACCAGGGAAGGAGCTTTGCACAGATTTATCTATTGCACCGATTGTGCCCTTTAGTGGAAAGGGAGGCCTTGAATATGGTTCACTCATAACTTGGTCACCTATTTGGATTACTAGCCTGGGCCATCCAGAAACTTCAACTGGTAGAGAAAGCAGCAGCGCACACAGTAATCGGGGGCCCTCGGTTGCCCATGTGACATCTTTGTGGTGCGAGCTCCACTGGATTCACTTAATGTGTAATTCAACATGCTGGTCATAACCTTTAAAGCTATTTCTTTCATAGCACTTATAATTATATAACACCCCACAGTGCTTTATACCACTCTCGGTTTAGTGTCAGAATATGGTCTCCAACAATCCTGTCCTCATTTTACAGATCTCAAAAGGATGGAAGGCTGAGTCAACCTTGAGCCCCGTCAGGATCGAACGCCAGGCTGTGGGCAGAGTCAGCCAGCAATAATACTGCATTGTAACCACCGAGTCCCCAGAACACCTGTCATTACTGTCCTGTCCCCCCTTTATTATTTTTGCATCTATCTGTTCTACCAGGTCAAATAGGGTGGGCACGCTCCTTCCCTTAAATATTCCTACTGGATAGTGAGTCGTTTCCATTGCAGGCCCTGCATCAGAAGCTTGATTAGGAACCAGGTGTTTATATTTATTAAATTTATATGTCTCTAATCCTAAAGTGAACTTCTCCAATTTAACTCTTTGCGAGGTGAAAAATAACCAATTTTGAGCAAGAGTGGCAACTCACACGAACATAATTAGTAAGGCCAAGAGGCCTTTTTAACATATAAATTGAACAAAAGGAAGAATCACCTTTTTGGGATTCTCAAACCATCAAATTGCCATCAACCTTGCTAGAAGTGCCCTGTACTTGCAGGGCAAGTACATTTTAAATGTGGAGGCTTTGCATTTTGCCATTTTCTATATATGGGATTTACTGGTATCTCTATTAAGGTTTTATTGCTGTAAACAGTGTGGAGTCATATAAATTGGGCTACTATATACATTTTCTTACTAAGTAAAATTACATACATGCATAGTTTATATCCCTGTTTATTATATACAGAAATAACTCAAGGCAGCAAACATACTTCCTACAGATCCAAACTCACTTTCTCTCACCCACCAAAGGAGTTCCCAGATTAGAGATTAGAGGGGGGGGGGAAGCAACCTATTTTATTTATTTATTTATTTTATTTATATACCGCCCTTCTCCCAAAGGGACTCAGGGCAGTGTACAGCTAACATAAAACACACAAATATAAAATTTAAAAACAGTTTAAAAATATTAGTTTGGCCCATATCTAATTAAAATAAAGCTACCCAATTTAGACATTTAAAAATAAGAATTAACGATTAAAAAAATTAAAATTAGGCCAGCCCGGCTTGTTGAAATAAAAGTGTCTTGAGGGCCCGGTGGAAGGTACATAAGTCGGGAATCCTCTGTATCTCCAGGGGCAATTCGTTCCAGAGGGCAGGAGCCCCCACAGAGAAGGCTGTCCCCCTGGGGGTCGCCAGCCGACATTGCTTGGCCGATGGCACCCGGAGGAGCCCCTCTCTGTGGGAGTGAATTGGCCGGTGGGAGGCTATTGGTAGCAACAGGCGGTCTTGTAAGTACCCAGGTCCTAAGCCATGGAGCGCTCTGAAGGTGGTAACCAACACCTTGAATCGCACCCGGAGGACTACCGAGAGCCAGTGCAGCTCGCGCAGGAGAGGTGTTACATAAGAGCGCCATGATGCTCCCATAACCACCCGTGAGGCCGCATTCTGGACCAGTTGGAGTCTCCAGGTGTTCCTCAAGGGGAGCCCCATGTAGAGAGCATTACAATAGTCCAGGCGGGAACTATTTCCAAAACACCCAAAGCCAGACATGGAAGAATGGATAAAAACTGATCAAGGAAAGATTCAAACTAGAAATAAGGAGAAATTTTCTACAGTGAGAACAATCAACCAATGGAACAGCTTGCCTTCAGTAGTTGTGGATGCTTCATCACTGGAAACTTTCAAGAAGAGACTCAATCAAGTGTCATAAATGGTATAGGGTCTCCTCCTGGAGCAATGGGTTGGATTAGATGACCAATCCACTGCTGGGTTGGAATAGGGACAAAATCCCCTCCAACTTTATTATTTTATTCTATGCTATTCCTCACTCATTTTTGATACTAAGACAAGTTTCACTAAAAAGAACAAGTAATTAAATGTTCAGTTGGGCTTACAATGAGAGACAAGAAATGAGATTCAATATTACTCAACACAAAGCAAATTTTGTGTAATAAGGGAGGAACTTGGTGTAAAACACTGTCCACAATGTGGGCATTATCAAGTTTACTCCCCTATGTGTAACCTTACATGATTTATAAGGCTAGTTCTAGTTCTGAAATCTTTCCCACAATCCGGACATTCATACGGTTTCTCTCCTGTGTGAGTCCTCCAGTGTATCACCAAATGGGAATTCCGACTGAAAGTTTTCCCACATTCAAGACATTTATACGGTTTTTCTCCACTGTGAATCCTCTGGTGTTTCACCAAGTAGGAATTCTGATTGAAACTTTTCCCACAATCTGGACACCGATATGGTTTTTCTCCTGTGTGAGTTTTCTGGTGCATCAGCCGGTTAGAATTCTGACTGAAAGTTTTTCCACAATACAGACACTCATATGGTTTCTCTCCCGTGTGAGTTCTCTGGTGTCTTAACAGCTTGGAATTCCGAGGGAAGCATTTCCCACAATCAGGACACTTGTACAGTTTCTCTCCTCTATGAGTCTTCTGATGCTTCACCAATTCAGATTTAATAGTGAAACTTTCCTGACATTCTGGACATTCGTACAGTTTCTCTCCTGTGTGAGTCTTCTGGTGTATCACCAGGTGGAAATTCCAACTGAATCTTTTCCCACAATCCAGGCACTCATATGGTTTTTCTCCTGTATGAGTATTCTGATGTTGCACCAGGTTGGCAGTCTGACTGAAACTTTTCCCACAAAACACACACTCGTATAATTTTTCTCCTCCGTGAGTCCTTTGATGTATCACCAGATCAGAATTCCGAGGGAAACTTTTACCACAATCCACACACTGATTCGGTTTATCCTCGGTGTGAATAGCCTCGTGTGCCATCAGGTGAGAATTCTGATGGAAACTTTCCCCACAATCAGTACATTTATATGGTTTCTCTCCTGTGTGAGTCCTCTGGTGTTTCACCAGGTAGGAATTCTGACTGAAACTTTTCCCACATTCTGAACACTCATAGAGTTTCTCAGCCATGTGAGTTTTCTGGTGTTTCATTAGGTAGGAATTCTGACTAAAACTTTTCCCACAATCATGACATTTATATGGTTTCTCTCCTGTGTGAGTCCTTTGGTGTTTCACCAGGTAGGAATTCTGACTGAAACATTTCCCACAATCACATTTATATGGTTTCTCTCCTGTGTGAGTCCTCTGATGTATCACTAGGTTGGAACTGCAACTGAATCCTTTCCCACAATCTGAACACTCATACCCTTTCTCTTCCGTGTGAGTCCTCTGGTGTATTACCAGGTCACATTTCTGAGTGAAACTTTCCCCACAATCTGGACACTTATATGGTTTCTCTCCAGTGTGAATCCTGTGATGTCGCACAAGGTTGGAATTTTGAATGAAACTTTTCCCACACTGCAGACACTCATAAGATTTTTCACCTGTGTGAATCTTTTGGTGTGTTACTAGATAAGAATTGCACTTGTAAGCTTTTCCACAATCTGAACACTCATATGATTTCTCTTGCGTATGACTCCTCTGGTGTTTCACCAGGTAGGAATTGTAAGTGAAACTTTTCCCACAATCAGGACAGTTATATGGTTTCTCTCCTGTGTGAGTCCTCTGGTGTTTCACCAGGTAGGAATTGTGAGTGAAACTTTTCCCACAATCAGGACAGATATATGGTTTCTTTCCTGTGTGAGTCCTCTGATGTTTCACTAGAGCGGAATTGCAATTGAAATCTTTCCCACAATCTGAACAATCATACAGTTTCTCTCCTGTATGAGTCCTCTGGTGTTTCACCAGGTAGGAATTCTGACTGAAACTTTCCCCGCAGTCACGACATTTGTATGGTTTCTCTCCTGTGTGTGTCCTTTGATGTTTCACCAGGTCAGATTTCCGACTGAAATCTTTCCCACAATCAGGACACTCATAGGGTTTTTCTCCTGTGTGAATCCTCTGATGTTCCACCAGGAGAGAATTCCAATTGAAACCTTTTCCACAATCTTGGCACTGATATTTATTTTCTCCTTTGTGAGTCCCCCGGTGTATCTTCAGACGACAGATCCAATTGAAACTTTTTCCACATTCGGAACATTTATATGGTTTCTCTGCCCTGTGAGACATCTGGTGTATCACCAGATCAGAATTCCGTGTGAATATTTTCCCACAAACAGGGCATTCAAAGTTTGTGTCCCCAGTCTGAGTCCTCTTGTGTCTCACCACATTGATGTTCATGGTTAATCTTTTATCACACTAGAAGCACTGATAGTTTCCCTCCAGTTTGGGTCATTCAATGAATCATGAGGAAGTTTTTCAAATAAAGTATTGGCCACACTCTAAATATTTGTATCATTTTTCAGTGGGTGGATCCTTTTCTGCATAATCAGCTGTGATCAGCAAGCTTTATTTTTTCACAATAGGCAGTCTGTGGGTTTTTCACAACACTGATATTCTTGGATTCTTGAGGAAGCAAAAATATTTGGGATCCCTTACTTGGAGGTTCTTTGATTCAAGCCATTATTTCCTTCCTCAAAGGCTTTAATTAATGCCTGCCCAATTTGGCTATCCAGGGGATACTTTTATACTGACTTCCAGGTATTTCTCTCTTTTTCCTTATTTGGAAATTATCCTCCTTGACTTTTCATGTAATATTTTCTCGTTCCAGATACTGTATTTATTTCCAGGTGAAAAAATTCTTGATTTAATTCTCTCCCTTGTCTTTCATCTGCTGAGGAAGGAGGAGTTTTTACAATTTGCAGAGGGGGTGGAAAAGATTTTGATTGATGACTTGTTTTACATTTTAATGCTGCTTCTCATTCTCTGTTGTTCAGAGTGCTATTCCTGGCATCCTCTTTATCTGTAAAATATATATTAATCCGTTAAGTTTCATTATTGTTTAAAAATTAGTGCAATACATGAGAAAGGAGCAAAAATGACCCATACATTTGCATAAAAAAACAAACACCAAAATTGTAGTTTAATATTATAAAATTCTCTTTTTGGCTTGGATAGATCACACAAATATGCACGCATATTCATGCAGAAATAAAGACCTATGAATTTATGTTTGTAGACAATATACGTATATTTATTTCAGTGTGCAAAATGTTCCCAAAGTGCATTTGCTCAAGTTTTATCTAAGTTTAGAAAGACGCAGGCACTAAGGGATGAAATGGTGCCCAAATCCTATACAAGGTGTAAAATATCTCTTTTGCCCATGAAACTCCTCAGTTTCCATCAAAACAACATGTCAACAATATCACAAGAAATCGATAAAACCGATAAAATTAGGAAGGAAATTCTTTGAAGAATTAAACAAAGTAATATTAACAAAAGTTGGGGAGGGAAGGAATATGCAGCAGCCGCCGCTACGTTTTAGCCTCGTTGCTTCCTCCGCTTCATACTCCGTGGAGGAACCCAAAGGGCCCGAGTTGCTCCCGGCTTCTCCTCCGACCTTCCCTCCACTCACCTCCCAGGAGCCGCTTCCACCCTCCAAGCAGCACAAGAGGCTCCGCCGACCCCATTATACCCCCGTGGGTCAGCCGGAAGAGGAAGTTCTTCTGCTCGTCGCCTCCACATCTTCTCTAGCAATACAATGCTCTATGGTTTCAACTCGTTCCAGCCCAGCCTCTCCCCGTTCCCTAGAATAGCTCTGCCGCCGTTGCGCCGTACTTGCTTCGTAGACGGGAGTCTTGCCTGTCTCGCGCCATCTAGCGACACAAGGCGGAAGGACATGCTCGTTCTACCCTAAGGCGTTTGAAGATGTTCTCATTGATTCCGTGCTTCCTTAAGTGTCATCAAGTCCTATTTGACTCCCAAGGAGCTCATCGATAGCTTTTCTCCCTGAGGCTCCATCCCCAAACCTTTTCTTTCAGGTCCCCCAAGAGGGAACTCCTTGTCTGTGAGCCTGACGTTTCGTTTGTCAGAAACGGCAACTAAACTAATGTAAATGAAGCGGGCTCTGATAGATGACCACTGGATAACTTTCTGTTCACTCTATTCTAAAAAGCAATGCATCCGGTTGGAAAAAGTACAAACTCAGCCAAAATCCTTTTGGTACCTCTAGGAGGCTTCTAAGTTGTCAGAAGAAAGGAACATTCTAATGACATACAGCTTAAAGGTTGGTTAGGTCAAGGGGATCCACATGAGTTAAAAGTTGTCCATCGTCAAAAGATGATTTGAATCTATGCTTCAGTAACTGTTTGCAAAGAAACTCTGTAATAAGGAAATGTCAATTAAAAATGATAAATGTATATGACCATATGAATTGCTGAGTTAACAGAATCCTTTGTCTAGAAGGGTATAAAACCATTGTACCTAATTTCTGTCTTTGTTCAACGCTTCATGTACAGAGCTTTGAACCTATTGCGCAATATACAAATTGTCTGTGATTAATCCAAAAGTTGTGTTTGTCTTATTAAATCCACAACAAAACCAAAGGAAAGTTGCCTTTCCATGTGTCTATGGGGTGGGGTGGGGGAATGACATACAAATTGGAAAGGAGAAAGGATGCCCTTGCATCAAGGCACTTTTTCCTCGTGGGGGTGTGGGGGGGGCAAGATAACTCCTCGAAACCTGCCTCTGCAACTTAACAAAGCTGTAAATATGAAGCTTCACCCCATGTCTCTGCTGGGATTTTTTTTTTTTTTTTTTTGCCCATGAAATTCCTCACTTGTCAGGAAAACATGTCAATAAAGTCACAAGGATTCAAGAAGACTGAAGGAAATGGGCCCTTAATCAGTATGAAAAATAAAGATTTTTCTTTTTAAATCTCCCAAATCTCAAATTCAGAATAGAGTGGAAATGTCTCTATAGGTCTTCTAACCTGACAACCTGCTAAAGCAAGAGACCCCCTACCATTTCAGTCAAGTGGCTGTTTCTTCTTAAAAAGTGATGAAGCACCCACAACTTCTGAAGGCAAGCCCTTCCTCTTGTTAATTGTTCTCTCTATTAGAAGTTTCTCCTTAATTCCAGGATCCTTCTCTCCTTGATTTCTTTCCCACCAATAGCTTCTTGTCTCTTCTTCTGGTGGTTTGGAAAATAAGTTGATCCCCTCCATTTTTGGCAGCCCCTCAAATACTGCAATACAGCTAACATGTCCCACCTAGTCGTCTTTTCTCTAGAGTAGCCATATCTAAACTAAGCAACAATCATGTTATTGTCTTGTAACCTTTAGATTTTAGTCTCTCCCATCTCGCAGCAGAATTACAGGTAGAAGTTTAAAATTATGCAACATAAATGAAATAACATTTGGGAAGAGAAGGAATATGCAGCAGCAGACTACATAGTTCAGCCTTGTTCCTTCACTGCTTCTCTTCAGTGGAGGAAACAAAATCGACCTATTGAAACCTCCAAGCTTCTCCTCCGACCTGCCCTCACAACTCATCTTCCACCTGCTGCTCACCTTTCAACTATCTGGCATTTCTAAGGTGTTTTTTTAATGAAGTGCCATTTTCCACTCCTCGCAACCATATCCATAACTTCTCTAACACCACCTAGCCCTAGTCTGTTTTTTTGGGGTCTCGAAGGAACGCCTTTATCGTCACTGCAACTCAGCCAGGAGCTTCTTTTGCAAAAACTAATCCAAGGGAAACTTGCCTTGCAACCTAGTGAAGCTGTAAAAGTGAAACTGGCCCCTTTGTCTCTTCTGGGATTTTATTTTCTTTTACTTCCATGTTTAGTTAACAAGCATGGTATTTCCTTTTGGTGTCCCATCCCTACCTAATAATGGAAATTCTGATGCCTATTGCTGTTGCAAGCTGAGAAGCGCCCATATTTCTTTTCCAAGCTTAGGATAGGTCTGAAAGAGTCATTTCCCCCCCATCTGGACAGTTGGTATCCTGGCAGGCAATATACACTACCTCCAACAGCAGTTTCCTATGCATAAGGATATGATGAGAGGCTTTCCTAACAGGAGTTCAAGGAATTGCTGCAGATTAAGATCTTTTCTAAATGCAGTTAAGAGGGCAATGAAAGGTTGGCAGCCCAAGACTTCAACTCACCCTCTGCTTCCATCTCTGACTTTGCCACCTGGGCTATGAAGGAGAAAGGCACTTGGGTCCTTCTCAGGTTGGGGCAGATCACCAAAACGCCATTGATTGCAATTCTCATGGACTTTTGGAGGGTTTGCGATAGACGGGATGCAGCCATTATGTCTCTCCTAGACCTCTCATTAGATTTCAATATCATTGACCATGATATTCTCCACAGTAGTTGGATTAAAAAAAATTTACTACTAGATCTGTGGGAGCAGCTTCGTGGGCATGACAGGGGAAGGATACAGTAAAATCTCCATTCCCACCCAACTTCAGGGGAAGGTTATTGCAAAATCCCTACTTCCAATCAGCTGGGACTTGGAAGGCAGAAAATAGATGGGGGCGGGGCCAGTCAGAGGTGGTATTTACTGGTCCTCCGAACTACTCAAAATTTCCGCTACCGGTTCTCCAGAACTGGTCAGAACCTGCTAAATACCACCTGAATCTCCTGCATCGGCTTTGGGGACTGAGACTGGGAGGCACTTTGTTACTATGGTTCTACTTCCCCATCCATGCCCAGTTCCAGTCAGGATGGGTAGGAGAACTGAGGCCGATCTTGGCCCCTGCCATTTGGGGTGCCCCTGGGATCAAGGCTTTTGCAGCTCCTTTTTAACATCTACATGAAATCACTAGGGGAGGCCATCCATACTATGACACCCAACTATGTACAGGTAGACTTGGACTAATAACATTTCATTTAGTGATCATTTGAAGTTACAACAGCACTGAAAGAAGTGATTTATGACCATTTTTCACCCTTACAACCATTACAGCATCACCACTGTCACATGGTTAACATTCAGAGGCTTTGCAATTGACTCATATTTGTGATAGTTGCAGTGTCTTGGGGTCACATGATCACCTTTGGCGACTGACCTGGTGCACAATCTGGGGGTCCTCCTGGACTCATGTCTCCTGCTTGAGAGTGTGACAGGAGGCGGGGCTTTGCACAGATTCATCTATTGCACCAGTTGTGACCTTTCCTGGACTGGGAGGCCTTACAAATGGGTCACTCATGCTTTGGTCACCACCTGTTTCGATCACTGCACCGGACCACCAAAAAACTTCAACTAGTCCACAACGCAGCAGTGGACACAGTAATGGTGTATATTTATTATAGTAATAGCACTTAGAATTATATACCACCAGACAGTGCTTCATACCACTCTCAGTTTACAGTGTCAGCATATTTCCCCCAACAATCTGGGTCCTCATTTTAACAATCTAAGAAGGATGGAAGGCCAAGTTAACCTCGAACCCCCTCAGGGTTGAATTCCAGGCTGAGCAGAAACAGCTGGCAATACCGCATTCTACCCACTGAGCCACCAGGGCACCTGTCATTATTGCTCCGCCTTTATTATTTTTGCATCCATCTGTTCTACCAGGTCAGATAGGGTGGGCAGACTCTTAGTCCCTTGCCTTAAATATTGCCATCTGATGTGAGCTAGGAAGTGAGCCTTTTCCGTTGCAGACCCTGCCCTATGAAACTCTTCACCCTGAAGTTTGGCAGGCTTTTATCCTCCTGGTAAAGAACTACCTTTCCACCTAAGTACTGGGATAAGAAGAAACGACTCCACATCAGAAGCTTGATTTGGAAGCAGGTGTTTGTTTATATTTATTGAATTTATGATTTATGAATTCATCTATGGTGAATTTCTTCATTTTAACTCCTTGCAAGGTGAAACATAACCACTTTTGAGGATGAATGGCACCAGTCATGAACATAGTTGAACAAAAGCAAGAATCTCCTTTTTGGCATTCCCAAATGCCACCAACCTTGCAGGGCAAGTGCATTTTAAATGTGGAGCCTTTGCATTTTGCCATTTGCACTATATGGAGTTTATTAGTTTCTCTATTAAAGTTTTATTGCTGTAAATCGTGTGGAGTCATATGAGATAGGATAGGACAGGACAGGACAGGATAGGATAGAATTCTTTATTGGCCAAGTGTGATTGGACACACAAGGAATTTGTCTGAGAGCATATGCTCTCAGTGTACATAAAAAGACAAGATACATTCGTCAAGTTAGGCTGCATATACATTTTGTTACTGAATAAAAATATATGAATACCTACATATTTATATCCTTTTTTATTATATGTAGAAATAAGTGAGGACAGCAAACATTGCCTAATATGGATCCCTACACTATCCTATCCTATCCAATCCTATCCTCATTTTCACTAAAAAGAATCATACAAGAAATTAAAAGGTAAATTGCTCAGATGGCTTTCCAATGAGAGATAATTAACCAAATTCAAGATTCCTCTACACACTTCAAATTTCGCCTCAAGTGCAATTTCTTGTGTGTGACAAGGGAGCAATGTTGTCCGAAACAATATTTGTCTGCAATCTGGGAACTGGAATGCTTACTCCCCTATGTGTATCCTTACATGATTTATAAGGCTAGACCTAGTACTGAAATCCTTCCCACAATCTGGACACTCATATGGTTTTTCTCC
The DNA here is from genome assembly GCA_022577455.1 of Arizona elegans. Taxonomy (NCBI): domain Eukaryota; kingdom Metazoa; phylum Chordata; class Lepidosauria; order Squamata; family Colubridae; genus Arizona; species Arizona elegans. The sequence goes on along the minus strand of JAKOOJ010000012.1, from coordinate 4,698,672 downwards.
TGTGTGACTCCTCTGGTGTACCACTAGCTTGGAATTATGCTGGAAACATTTCCCACAATCTGGACACTGATAGGGTTTTTCTCCTGTATGAGTTCCCTGGTGTACCACTAGGTTAGCTTTCTGACTGAAACTTTTCCCACAATCAGGACATTCAAAGGGTTTCTCCCCTGTGTGAGTTCTCAGGTGTGTCAACAGCTTAGAATTCCGAGGGAAACTTTTCCCACAATCTGGACACTCATACAGTCTCTCTCCTTGGTGAGTCTTCTGGTGCTTCACCAGTTCAGACTTGCAATTGAAACTTTTCCCACATTGTGGACACTCATACAGTTTCACATCTGTGTGAGTTTTCTGGTGTATCACCAGATGGAAATTCCAACTGAACCTTTTCCCACAATCCAGGCACTCATATGGTTTTTCTCCTGTGTGAGTGTTCTGGTGTTGCAGCAGGTTGACAGTCTGATTGAAACTTTTCCCACAAAATAGACACTCATATAATTTTTCTGCTCCATGCGTCCTCTGGTGTATTACCAGGTTAGAATTCCGAGTGAAACTTTTACCACAATTCACACACTGATACTGTTTGTTCCCTGTGTGAGTTTTCTGATGTATCAACAGGTAACAATTCTGACCAAAACATTTCCCACAATCCTGACATTTATATGGTTTCTCTCCTCTGTGAATCCTCTGGTGTTTCAGCAGGGCGGAATTCTGACCGAAACTTTTCCCACAAAGACATTTATATGGTTTCTCTCCTGTGTGAGTTCTCCGATGTTTCATCAGGGCGGAATTGCAACTGAAACCTTTCCTACAATCTGAACACTCATAGGGTTTCTCTTGTGTGTGAGTCCCTTGGTGTATCACCAGGTCACAATTCTGACTGAAACTTTTCCCACAATTTGGACACTTATATGGTTTTTCTCCTGTGTGAGTCCTGTGATGTCGCACAAGGTTGGAATTTTGAATGAACCTTTTCCCACACTGCAGACACTCATATGGTTTCTCTCCTGTGTGAGTCCTCTGATGTTTCAACAGGGCTGAATTGCAACTGAAACCTTTCCTACAATCTGAACACTCATAGGGTTTCTCTTGCGTGTGAGTCCTCTGGTGTTTTACCAAGTAGGAATTCTGACTGAAACTTTTCCCACAATAATGACATTTATATGGTTTCTCTCCTGTGTCAGTCCTCTGATGTTTCACCAGGTTGGAATTACAACTCAAATCTTTCCCACAATCTGAACACTCATACGGTTTCTCTCCTGTATGAGTCCTCTGGTGTTTCACCAGGTAGGAATTATGACTGAAACTTTCGCCACAGGCACAACATTTACATGGTTTCTCTCCTGTGTGAGTCCTCTGATGTTTCACCAGGTCAGATTTCCGACTGAAATCTTTCCCACAATCTTGGCACTGATATGGATTTTCTCCTTTGTGAGTCCTTTGGTGTATCTTCAGATGACAAATCCAATTGAAACTTTTTCCACAGTCGGAACACATATATGGTTTCTCCTGCGTGTGAGTCCTCTGGTGTATCACCAGATCAGAGTTGTGTGTGAAACTTTTCCCACAATCAGGACATTCAAAGTGTGTCTCATCTGTGTAAATCCTCTTGTATCTTAGCACATTGGTGGTCATGCTTAATTTTTCGTCGCATTGGAAGTACTGCTAGATTTTCTCTCATGTATGGATCATGCCATGAATTATGAGGAAACTTTTCTGAGTAAAGTGTCAGCGTTCCAGAATAACCCCCAACTTTTGCTATACTGCAAACATTTGTTTCATTTTTCATTGGGTGGATCCCCTCATGCATAGTGAGCTGTGATCAGCAATCTGTGTTTTTCTTAGAATAGGCAGTCTGTGGAATCTTTACAACACTGATATTTTTGGATTCTTGAGGAGGCCAAAAATATTTGTGATTTCTTACCTGGAGGGATATTTTTTCTTCCCACTGATCTCCTGGTATTTCCTTCTTTTTCTTTATTTGGAAATTATCCTCCTTGACTTTTCATGTAATGTTTTCTTGAGTTGTAGATACTGAATTTTTTTCCAGGTGAAAACTTTTTTCTTTTTATTCTCTCCCTTGTCTCTCATCTGCTGAGGAAGAAAAGGAGTCTACAATTTGCAGAGAAGGTAGAAAAGATTTTGATTGATGGCTTGTTTAACATTTTAATGCTTCTTCTCATTCTCTGTGGCCCAGATTGCCCTTCTTGGCGTCCTCTTTATCTGTAAGATATATATTAATGAATTAAGTTTCATGATTGTTTAATACTAGCGCAGTACATGAGAAAGCAGCAAAAATACCCCATACATTTGCATGAAAAAAACAAACACAAAAATTGTAGTTCAATCTCATATAATTCTCTTTTTGGCTTGGCTAGATCACACAAATATGCATGCATATTCATGCAGAAATAAAGACCTATGAATTTATGCACGTATATTTGTTTTAGTGTGCAAAATGTTCCCAAAGTGCATTTGCTCAAGTTTTATCTAAGTTTAGAAAGATGCAGACAATAATGGATGAAATGGTGCCCAAATCCTATGCAAGGTGTAAACCACCTCTTTTGCCCATGAAACTCCTCTCACTTTCCATCAAAACAACATGTCAATAATATCACAAGGAATCAAGTGTCACGTAAAAGGATGAGGGAACTGAGCGATTAAGAAATATGAAAACTAAAGAAAGTGTCCTAAATCTCCCAGCAGGGAATCAAAGGCAGCAGTTTTAAGTCGTGCAGCATAAGGATAACAACATTTGGGGAGGGAAGGAATACGAAGCAGCAGCCGCTACGTTTCAGCCTCGTTGCTTCCTCTGCTTCATACACCGTGGAGGAAAGAAAGCAAAGGGCCCGAGTTGCTCCCGGCTTCTCCTCCGACCTTCCCTCCACTCACCTCCCAGGAGCCTCTTCGACCCCTTGAAACAGCACAAGAGGCTCCGCCGACACCATGATCCTCCGGTGGATGAGCCGGAAGAGGAAGTTCCTCTGCCCTTCACCTTGTCTCCTCCATATTCTCTCTGGCTATCTAATACTCTATCGTTTCAACTCGTTCCAGCCCAGCCTCTCCCCCTTGCCTAGAATAGCTCTGCCGCCATTGCACGGTACTTGCTTTGTAGACTGGAGTGTTGTTTCTCTGTAGCGCGCCATCTAGCGACACAAGGCGGAAGGACATGCTTTTTCTACCCAAAGGCGTTTCAAGATGTTCTCATTGATTCCGTGCTTCCTTGAGTGCCATCAAGTCCTATTTGACTCCCATCGAGCTCATCGGTAACTTTTCTCCCTGAGGCTCCACCCCAAACCTTTTATTCCAGGTCCCCCAAGAGGGCATCCATTGCTCCTGGAGCTGCGCCCGAAGCTTCGTTTGCCAGGAACGGGAAATAAACCAAAGAAAAGTTCTCTTTTGGAGAGCGGGTGGAGGGGGAGGAGAGAGAAATGATGTGCAAATTGGAAAGGAGAAAGCGTACCTTCCTTTTGTTCCAGGCACTTTTTCGTCGGGCGGGAGCACGGGGTACAGGATAACTCCTGGAAACTTGCCTCTGCAACTTAACGAAGCTGTAAAAATGAAGCTTCACCCCATGTCTCTCCTGGGATCCCCCCATCCCACCCCCAATGAAACTCCTCACTTGCCAGGAAAACATGTCAATAAAGTCACAAGGAATCAAGTGTTACCTGAAGACTGAGGGGTTGGGCAGTTCAGAAATATGAAAAATAAAGACTTTAAATCTCCCAAATCTCAAATTCAGAATAGAGCTGGAAGGGTCTTTATAGGTCTTCTAGCCCAACCCCCTGCTTAAGCAAGAGACCCCCTACCATTTCAGACAAGTGGCTGTTCTGTCTTTTCTTAAAAACCTCCAGTGATGGAGCACCCACACCCAACTTCTGAAGGCAAATTGTTCCACTGGTTAATTGTTCTCTCTATTAGTAATTTCTCCTTAATTGCAGGTTGCTTTTCTCCTTGATTAGTTTCCATCCACTGTTCCTTGTGGTGCCTTTTGGTGCTTTGGAAAATAAATTGACCTCCACCTCTTTGCAGCCCCTCAAATATTGGAACGCTGTTAAAATGTCACCCCAGTCCTTCTTTTCTCTAGACTAGCCGTACCCAAATTCTGCAACCCTTCATCATGTTTTTGTCTTATTATCTTTAAATTTTAGTCTTCCCATCTCCCAGCAGAGAATTACGGGTAGAGGTTTGACCTTGATGAATGTAAATCACCGGGACCTGATTGACTACATCCCAGAGTTCTGAATAGCTGACAAATGTTATTTCAGAACCATTGTATCGTATCCTTGAAAAATCTTGGCACACTGGGGAACTACCAGCAGATTGGAAAAGAGCTGGTGTAGTTCCCATCTTCAAAAAAAAGGGGTGGGTGGGTGGGGGGAAGAGACACAGGAAACTACAGACCAATCAGCCTAACATCACTATCTGGAAAGATACTGGAAAAAAATAATTAAAAAACAGACGTGTGAACATCTAGAAACAAAGTTATAACTAGTAGCCAGCATTGGTTTTTTAAAAGCAGATCATGCCAAACCAATTTTATTTCATTCTTTGATAAAGTCACTAAATTAGTACACCAGCGAAATGCTGTGGACATACTATACTTCAATTTCAGTAAGGCATTTGACAAAGTATACCACAATCTACTTCTTGGTAAACTAGAAAAATGTGGGATAGCCAGCATCACCACCAGATGAATTTGTAGTTGGCTGACAAACTACTCAACGAGTAGTCCTTAATGGTACTACATCTACATGGAGGGAAGTAAGCAGTGGGGTACCACAAGGTTCTGTCTTAGGCCCAGTATTCTTCAATATCTTCATAAATGACTTAGGTGAGGGAATAGAAGGAGAACTCATCAAATTTGCAGATGACACTAAACTGGAAGGAACAGCCAACACCCCAGAAGACAAGCTCAGGATCCAAAAAGATCTTGACAGACTTGAACAATGGGCCCTATCCAACAAAATGAAATTTAATGTGGAAAAAAGCAAAGTGTTACACCTGGGCAGAAAAAACCAAAGGTACAAGTACAGATTGGGTGAAACCTGGCTCCGAAACAGTAACTGTGAGAGAGACTTTGGAGTCTTGGTGGACAATCACTGAAACATAAGTCAGCAGTGTGCAGCATCAGCAAAAAAAGGTTGTATAAACAGGCATAGATTCAAAATCAAGTGAAGTATTAGTACCGCTTTTTAAAGCCTTGGTAAGACTACGCCTGCATTTAGTTTTGGTTACATTACAAAAAAGATGTTGAGACATTGAAAAAAGTGCAGAGAAGATCAACTAAGATGATTAAAGGCCTGGGGACTAAAAACATATGAAGAATGGTTGCAGGATTTGGGTTTGGCTAGGCTAGAGAAAAGGACCAGGGGGGACATGATAGCAGTATTCTGATAACAGTGTTTGAGAGGCTGCCACAAAGAAGAGTGGGTCAATTTATTTTCCAAAGAAACAGATGGCAGGACAAGAAACAATGAATGGAAACTAATCAAGGAGAGAAGCAACCTGGAATTGAAGAGACATTTCCTAACAATAAGGACAATTAACCAATGGAACAGCTTGCCTTCAGACATTGTGGGTGTTTCATCACTGGAGGTTTTTAAGAAGAAACTGGACATCCACTCGTCTGAAATGGTACAGGATCTCTGGCTTGAGCAGGGGGCTGGACTAGAGGACCTCCAAGATCCTGATTCTGATAAATATAATAAATTTGGGAAGAGAAAGAATATGCTGCAGCAGCCAACATGTTTCAGCCTTGTTCCTTCACTGCTTCTACACCGTGGAAGAAACCAGGCAGCCCTATTTTCTTGGGGCTTCTCCTCCGACCAGCCCTCACAACTCACTTTCGAGCTGCTGATCATCTTCCAACTATCTGGCATTTCTCAGATTTTTTAATGAAGTGCCATTTTCCATTCTTAGCAATCACGTCCATAACTTTTCTCTGACAATCTAGCCCTGGTCTGTTTTTTGGGGTCTTGAAGGAACGCCCTTATTGTCACTGCAACTCAGCCAGGAGCTTCTTATGGAAAAACTAAACCAAGGGAAACTTGCCTTACAACTTAGCGAAGCTGTAAAAGTGAAGCTCGGCACTTTGTCTCTTCTGGGATTTTATTTTTTTTTACTTCCACGTTTACCTAAGTAGCATGGTATTTCCTATTGAAGACCTATCCCTACTTAGGAATGGATATTCTGGTGCCAATTGCTGTGACAACCTGAGAACTACCCATATTTTTTTTCCAAGCCCAGGAGAGGGCTGGAAGAGTCATTTCTTCCCCTTCTGGACTGTTGGCATCCTGGTTGGCTGGATACCTCCAACAGCAGTTTGCATTAAAAAAATCACGAGTCATGTGATCAACTTTATCAAGTGAGCTGGTGCATAACCTGGGGGTCCTCCTAGACTCACAGATCCTGCTTGAGATCATGGCTGGGGGAGGGGCTTTGCACAGATTAATCAGGTGAGGCAATTGTGCTCTTTCCTGGATCGGGAGGCCTGCACACGGATTACTCTTGCTCATACTACACTTGACCACCCAGAAACTTCAACTGGTACAGAAAACAGCAGCGCACACAGTAATGGAGACCTCTAGGTAGCCCATGTAACATCTTTGTAGTGTGAGCTGCACTGGATTCATTTCTTTTAAGGTGCAATTCAAGATCATCACCTTTAAAGCATTTTTTTTAATTTACAGCAATAGCACTTAGGCATATATATCACCTCACAGTGCTTTATAGCATTCTTGGCTTACAGTGTCAGCATATTGTCCCCAACAATCTGAGTCCTCATTTTACCGATCGCAGAAGGATGGAAGGCAGAGTCAACCTCAAGCCACATCAGGATTGAACTCCAGGCTGTGGGCCGAATCAGCTGGCAATACCGCATTGTAATAACTATGGCACCAGGGCACCTGTCATTATTGTTCCATCTTTATTTTTGCATCTATCTATCCTTCCAGATCAGATAGAGTGGGCAAGTTCTTAGTCCCTTGCCTTAAATATTGCCATCCGATAAGAGCTAGGAAGTGAGCCTTTTGCGTTGCAGACCCTGCCCTATGAAACACTCTTCACCCTGAAGTTTGGCAGGCTTTTATCCTCCTGGTCTTCCATAAAGAAAAACTAGCTTTCCCCCTAAGCACAGGGATAAGAGAGGACTGCATGTCAAAAGCTTGTTTCGGAACCAGGTGTTTATTTATATTTATTGAATTTATATGTCGCTAATCCTGTGGTGAATTTCTCCAATTTAACTCCTTGCAAGGTGAAAGATAACCACTTTTGAGGCAGAATGGCATCAGGCATGAACATAATTGAACAAAAGCAAGAATCCCCTTTTTGGCATTCCCAGACCATCCAAATGCCATCATCCTTGGTAGAACTGCCCTGTATTTGCAGGGCAAATACATGTTAAATGTGGAGCCTTTGCATTTTGCCGTTTGCAATATATGGGGTTTTTGGTTTCTGTATTAAAGTTTTATTGCTGTAAACCATGTGGAGTCATACAAGTTAGGCTGATTTTGTTACTGAATAAAAATACATAAATACATACATATTTATATCCCCCTTTATTATATGTAGAAATATGTCAAGGCAACAAACATACCTAATACAAATCCATGTATTCTGCTCTGCTCTACTCTGTGTTCTACTCTACATTACAACTATAATAAAACATGTTTCATTAAAAAGAATCATGCAAGAAATTAAATGGTAAATTCCTCAGCTGGGTTTCCAATGAGACAAGAAACCAAATTCAGGATTCCTCTACACACTTCAAATTTTGCCACAAGTGCAATGATTTCTTGTGTGTGATAAGGGAGCAATTTTATGGAAAACTATCTTTGTCTGCAATCTGAGAATTGGAACGGTTACTCCCCTATGTGTATCCTTACATGATTTATAAGGCTAGACCTAGTACTGAAATCCTTCCCACAATCCGGACACTCATATGGTTTTTCTCCTGTGTGAGTCCTCTGGTGTATCACCAGTTTGGAATTCTCCTGGAAACATTTCCCACAATCCGGACACTGATAAGGTTTTTCTCCAGTGTGGGTCCTGTGATGTACTACCAGCCTAGAATTATGCTGGAAACGTTTTCCACAGTCTGGACACTGATATGGTTTCTCTCCTGTGTGGTTTTTGTGGTGTATCACCAGGTTAGATTTCTGACTGAAACTTTTCCCACAATACTGACACTCATACGGTTTCTCTCCTGTGTGAGTCATCTGATGTACCACCAGGTTGGATGCCTGACTGAAACTTTTCCCACAATCCAGACATTCATATGGTTTTTCTCCTGTGTGTATCCTCTGGTGTACCACCAACTTGGAATTCTGCTTGAAACTTTTGTCACAATCCGGACACTGATATGGTTTCTCTCCTGTGTGAGTTCTCTGGTGTATCACCAGCTTGGAATTATGTGGGAAACATTTCCCACAATCTGGACATTCATATGGTTTCTCTCCTGTGTGGTTTTTCTGATGTATCACCAGGTTGGATTTCTGACTGAAACTTTTCCCACAATAGAGACACTCATATGGTTTCTCTCCTGTGTGAGTCCTCTGATGTTTCACCAGGTCGGAATTGCAACTGAAACCTTTCCCACAATCTGGGCACTTGTACGGTTTCTCTCCCGTGTGAGTTCTTTGGTGTATCACCAGCTTGGAATTCTGCTGGAAACTTTTCCCACAATCTGGACACTCATATGGTTTCTTTCCTATGTGAGTCCTCTGGTGTTCCACAAGGTGGGAATTCTGCTTGAAACTTTTCCCACTATCCGGACATTCATATGGTTGCTCTATCATGTGACTCCTCTGGTGTATCACCTGGTCAGAATTCTGAGTGAAACTTTTCCCCCAGTCAGGACATTCAAACAGTTCCTCCCTAGTGTGAGTCCTCTTCTGTCTCACCAAATTGGTTTGCATGCTAAATCTTTTGTCACAATGAAAGCAATGATAGAGCTTCTCTCCGGTATGGCTCCTTCCATGAATCATGAGGGAGCTGTTCCAAGTAAAGCTTTTGTCTCTCTCCAAACATTTCTTTGCCTGGCTGGCTCCTCACATGCATATCAGTTGTGATCTGTAATCTGTGTTTTTCCCACAATAGGCAGTCTGTGGTGGGTTTTTTCCAACATTGATATTCTTGAATTCTTAAAGAGGCTAAAATATTTTTGATCTCTTACTTGGTGGTTGTTTGGTTCACTCTTTCCTTCATCAAAGGCCTGGCAGTTTTGGCTATCCATGGAGCATATTTTTTCCCACTCACTTTTTTTTTTTAATTTGATTTATATGCCGCCCTTCTCCGGAGACTCAGGGCGGCTTACAATGCGTTAAGCAATAGCCTTCATACTTTTGTATATTTATACAAAGTCTGCTTATTGCCCCCACAAACTGGGTCCTCAATTTATCCACCTTAGAAAGGATGGAAGGCTAAGTCGACCTTGAGCCTGGTGAGAATTGAACTCGCAGTAATTGCAGGCAGCTGGATGTTAAATGCTGCCTTAGGAGGAATTAGCCTCCTACGCCACTTTTCCAGGTATTCTTTATTTAGAAATTATTCTCCTTGACTTCTCATGTAATGTTTCCTTGAGTTCCACATATTCTATTTTTTCCAGCTCAAACTTTCTTCTTTTTACTCTCTCCCTTGTCTTTCATCTGTTGAAGAAAGAGAAGAATTTTTAAACTTGCTGGAGGAAATGGGAAAAAATGTTGATTGATGGCTTGTTTTGCATTTTTTTAAAAATTTGATTTAATTAATGATGCTTCTCATTCTCTGTTGTCCAGTGTGCTCTTCTTGCCATCCTCTTTGTCTGTAAGATTCATATTAATGGGTTAGTTTCATTATTGTTTAAAAAATGGATGCAGGACATGTGAAAGGAACAAAAAGAAAAACACCCCAATATATGATTATGAAAATATCAAAATTATAGTTTAACCTCTAACATTATGATTTGGCAAATAGAAGACTAGCAAGATTGTAGTTCAAATATTGTAGTTCAAATATTGACTTAATTATAAAATTCTCCCTTTGGTTTGGATATATATCACACATATATGGACACATAGGCCCACAGAAATACAAACCCATAAATTTATGTATATAGAAAATTTATCAGTGTTTCAGTGTGTAAAGTATCCCAGAAGTGCATTATTTAATTTTAGAAAGGTAGGGACAGTAAGTGCTGAAATGGTGCCCAAATCCTAATGCAAGATTTAAAGCATCCATTTTGCCCATGACACACTTTACTTGCCAGGAAAACAACATGTCAATAAAGTCATAAGGAATCAAGTATTATGTGAAGACTGAGAGAGATGGGCGGTTATGAAATATGACAAATAAAGATTTTTTAAATCTCCCAAATCTGAGATTCAGAATAGAGCTGGAAGGGTCCTTATACGTCTTCTAGCCCAATGCCCTGCTCAAGCAAAGAGCCTGTAGTACAGTGGACTAAGCACTGTTATTAACATCTGCTGCTTGCAATTACTGCAAGTACAAATCTCACCAGGCTCAAGGTTGACTCAGCCTTCCATCCTTTCTAAGGTAGGTGAAATGAGGACCCAGTTTGTGGGGGCAATAAGCTGACTTTGTATAAATATACAATAGTATGAAGGCTATTGCTTAACGCATTGTAAGCCGCCCTGAGTCTCCGGAGAAGGGCGGCATATAAATCAAAAAAAAAAAAAAAAGCAAGAGACCCTATATCATTTTAGACAAGTAGCTGTCCAAGTCTTTCTTTAAAAGCCTCCCATGATGAAGCACCCACAATTTCTGAAGGCAAGCTCTTCCTCTGCTTAGTTGTCCTTACTGTCAAGGAAGTTTCTCCTCAATTCTAGGTTGCTTCTCTCCTTGATTAGTTTCCCTCCATTGCTTGATTTTCCAGTTTCAGGAGGGTGCGCTGAATCCACAAAGGGCGGTAAATTGCTGCAGCGCTACCATCAAACAGATCAGCCGAGGCATTGGGGCAGGGTGATGGTGCCTCCGCACCATGGCCCCTGTATGATCCACCCTGCTGTCCAACATCAACCTCCAGTGCTGCTCATCCTACATTTGTGGCACAGCTGGAGGATGATGTTGGACGGCAGGCACTATGGCGTGGCACCACCTCTGCCCCACCCCATGCCTTGCCTAATTCGTTCGGTGGTACCACTGCAGCAATTTGCCGCCCTGAGTGGATTCAGTGCACCCACCTGAAACTGTCTGCAGAAAAATTAACGCCGTCTCATCCAGTTGGCCTTTGGGCACAGCAATGGAAAGAGCCTTGGAGCCTCGAGTGGGTTTCTTGCCTTTTTTCCACTGCAGGAGTAAAGTGAACAAGCCTGGACGGGCAAAGCTAGAGAAGTGGCATAGGGACTATGGTGTGGCACCAACCCCACCCTGCCTCCTGCCTCGCCTGATCTGTTGGGTGGTAGTGCTGCACAACCTCATCAACAAGATTGCCAAAACAGACACTGAGAAGAAGGAGGGGAAGGAGAAGGAGGGGTATAAGGATAGGAAAGATGACAAGGAAAAGGGAAAAAGCAAGGCCAAGAAAGAAGAGAAGGAGAAGAAGTGGTATTAGTAACCAGGTTTTCTATTTGTAAATCAAAAGCATTAAATTAAGACCTGTGCCCGCCACCTCCTGTGCTGCCCACCCCCACGGCTGACAGTGGGGGTGAGGTGGCAGCAGTACAGCAGCAGCAGGAATACCAGCCATTGCTGCAACAACCAACCGTGGAACAGGAGCAGCAGCAGAAGGCGCCTCGCTGGCCGCCGCTCCCAAGTGAGACAGGGAAGGGGCTGCTTCAGTCACCGCTGCCATCAGCATCAGGACTCTGCAAATCCCGCTGCCCCAACAGTATGCTTGGTCACCCATCCGGACGGGGTCCATGCAGAGATGGGCGGCCTTCTGGGGCCTGAGGGGAGATGCGGCTGCAGGAATGATGGGAAGTGTCCGGCAGGAGCCAGCAGTCTTCTTTCTTGCAGGGAAGGCAGGGCAAGGCCGGCCGACACTTCACAGGGCAGCCTGCCTGTTTTCCCCGCTCTGTACTCTACCCGTCCACAATCCAATGACATCCCAATTCAAGTAGTCCTCACTTAGTGACTGCAATTGGGACTGGCATCTGTGTCACTAAGACACCTGATCATTAAGCATGGTGTCACATGACAGTGCCAATCTGTATCTGCTCCTTTGCCATTGTTTAACCTAATCACTGACTGTGGTTGTTAAAGGCAATTTCACATGACTGTGAGCAGCGACGTCTTGTCAGCATCCCCTGGTCAGAAGATAGCTGGGAAGGTCACAAACAGGATCATAAATGTGCACCTGTGGTAGAATGGGTACAACTCGTCTTCCTGAACCACAGTAAGTGTTGAAGTGCAGTCACTGATAAAATGCCACCATGGCCACAAATTTGTAGACCAGATGTATGTCTGCTTTTATAGGTAAAGGTTCCCCTCGCACGTATGTGCTAGTCATTCCCGACTCTAGGGGGCGGTGCTCATCTCCGTTTCAAAGCCGAAGAGCCAGCGCTGTCCGAAGACATCTTTGTGGTCATGTGGCTGGAATGACTAAATGCCAAAGGCGTATGGAATGCTGTTACCTTCCCACCAAAGGTGGTCCCTATTTTTCTACTTGCATTTTTTACGTGCTTTCGAGCTGCTAGGTTTGCAGAAGCTGGGACAAGTAACGGGAGCTCACCCCATTACGCGGCACTAAGGATTCGAACCGCTGAAATGCCGACCTTTCGATCGACAAGCTCAACGTCTTAGCCACTGAGCCACTGTGTCCCTGATTTTATAGTGCCATAGTAACTCTGAAGACTCAAGGAAGAAATGGTAAGCGAGGACTGACTACACAAGTGAACCTCACAAAAGGTCCTCAACAGCTTTTTTTTTTTTAAATTGCTGCCTTAAGCATAGTTAAATCTGGTTAATACATTGATGAGGCTACACTAGAAAATACCATGTTTGTTAGCTAAACATGGAAGTGGCACCCCCACATGCTTCCATCCTCCTATAGGTGAGCTGGAAATTCCTCTGCCCGTAATCTCTCCTACCAGGGTAGATTTTATTTAAACCAGGGGTCTCCAACCTTGGCAACTTTAAGACTTGTAGACTTCAACTCCCAGAATTCCTCAGCCAGCAAAGCTAATCATTAGTAAAAAGGCTTTATTTAAATCATCTGGATTTAAATAATAATTTTTAAAGAGTAACTGTCATCTCTGTCCCACAGCGGCTTCTCCTCTGACGCGCTGTTGACTCACTGACAGTCCCATTCACTTTAATAGGATGGCTGGTGATGCGGCAGTGACACAACAAGGTGGGGGACATGGCGGGAAGCAGGTGAGTGGATGCTCGCCCATCAGACGCTGCCATGATGGATCTGAAATGACAGGTGCTCTTTAAATGTAAGGACTCCTTCTTGCTGGTAGTTAGAATCTTTAATATTATTATTTGCAAACAAAATGAAGGCTTCCTGTTTAGCTTGCAGAGCTTGGATTCATTGAGTTTACTAAAGGTGTAAATATTGTAGAATATACAGCCTCAAGCTACATAACTAAACTTCATTTCATGCTGAATAAACTAATGTCTCTTAAAAAGAAAACTCTCTTTAGACAGAGTTTTACTCCAAAAGCATTTTATTAAAATACATTTGATAAAAATATAAAAAATCCTATTTAAAATTTAAAAATCCTATTTTTTTTAATTTTAAAAAAACATGGATTTTTATCCACCCTGTTTCCTCCACATCCTTTCTAGCAACACTCGCTGATTTTAACTCCTTCACTCCCCTTGGATGTCACATCTCAGCCACCACTAGACAGTTTTCCAGGCCTGGGGATGCATGGAGACTATTCCAGCCAGTTCTTCCTGTTGTGGGTGCAGGAAAACTCCCCAAAACTACCTCTGCAACTGAAAGAAGCTTGAAGAGTGAAGCTTGATCCTAATTAGCTTCACAAGATTACCAGCTGCTGCATCAGTTTTAAACGTTTGCTAACTTCATCCCATTAATAAAAGAATAAAATATGGGACAAAACGTTGACTTTTCCCCCACCCCACATTGCTTTCAAGCACATCTAGATGGGAGATATTATTTTTCCATCTGCATTCTTGCAGGGTTTAAATCTCACTAGAGGGCAGAATTGCTCTGAGGAGCCAGTTTCCAGAGGAGTCAAGATTCCAGCATTGAATATTCCCAGGCAGTTTGGGCAAAAGATTTGGAGGGTGCTAGCTGGTAGAAAGTTGATCTAAAGAGTCCTGGGCTTTAATATTTGGCTCACAATTCCTCTCCCAGGCCCAGAAAGGAGCAGGCCTGGAGACCATCCACTTGCCCGTAACTCTCAGCTGCTGGCCTGGGACTCCTACCTCTTCCCACATCCAAATCAAATGAGGTCCTCACTTAATGACCCACAGGGTCCTGGAATTGCAACAGCAACTGGAACTGCCAAAATTGCCCTCACGAAACAATGTGGTCACATGATGTCATTTTTTATAACCACATTGCATAACAATGGAAATTCTGGCACCAATTGCTGTCACAACCCGAGAACTACCCATATTTCTTTTACAAACTCAAGAGAGGGCTGGAAGAGTAATTTCTCCCCTTCTGGACAGTTGGCATCCTGGCTGGCTTTATACCTCCAACAGCTGTTTCTTATGCATAAGAAAATCATGAGAGGTTTTCCTGGCGGAGGAGTTTAAGGCTTTGCTGAAGATTAAGGTCTTTTGTATGTGCAGCTGAAGAGGGCAATGAAAGGTTGGCAGTTCAACTCACCCTCTGCTTCCAGCTCTGACTTTGCCACCAGGAGAAAGGGCTGTGAAGGAGAAAGGCACCTGGGCCCTTCTCAGTCTGGCTTCAGGTTGAGGCACATCACCAAAAAGCCATTGGTTGCAATTCTCATGGACTTTTGGAGGGTTTGCGATAGACAGGATGCAACCATTATGTCCCTTCTACACCTCCCATCAGGTTTCAATACCATCGAACAGGATGTCCTTCTAGACCAGCTTTTCAGGACTGGAAATGGGAGGCATTTTATTACAGTGGTTCTATTTCTGCCTCCATGGCTGGTTCCAGTGTGGGTAGAAAGGGACAAGTCTTGGCATTGAAATTCGGGATGCCCCAGGGCTCAAGCCTTTTGCTGTTGCTTTTTCATATCTACATGGAACTGCCGGGGAGGCCATCCACCTTATACCGAATTATGTACAGGTAATCTGGCACTTATAAGATTTCATTTAGTGACCATGTGATGGCTAAGTATTGGGGACAAAATTGGGATACTCAAAGAAATGAGTGGTATAACGAAATTTGGAGTATGGCAACAAATTATAAATTAACAAGAGAAATTAAATTTTAAAAAGGGATAATTAAAGTAAACTATTATAATGAAATATGGGGGTGGAAGGCAAAGGGAATAAACCTACTCAAGAATATATGTTGTTTTGGAGTGGATAAGGGCACAATTGAAATATATATCTTTTAGTTGTTATAGAAGAAATATAAGGAAAAAAATGTTCTCTGGGGTGTGTGTGCACTGTAATATTTGTATTTTTTTCCTTTATTTTTTTCCTCTTTTTTTTGTATTTAGAGTTACAGTGGAACCTCTGGTCACAACCATAATTTGTTCCATAACTTTGGTCTCAACCCAATTTGGTTGTGACCCGAACCTAACCAAAATTAATGAAGCCGCCACACGTGGGGCACTGTTATTTGTAAACAAAAGGATATTTGACCAGAGGTTCTACGGTATATGTATTATGTTTGTATTATTTGTATGCAAAATAAAAAAGTCTTAGCCCTGAAATTTGGGATGCCCTTAGACTTAAGCCTGTTCCTGTGGCTTTTTCACATCTACATAGAACGGCTGGGGAGGCTATTCAGCCAATGATACCGAATTATGTAGAGGTAGTCTGGGATTTATAACATTTCATTTAGCGACCATTTGAAGTTACAACAGCACTGAGAAAAAATGACCATTTTTATCATAAACATTGCAGCATCCCCATTGTCACGTTTAAAATTCAGAAATTCCATTCTATTCCAAAAAGAATCATAAGAGAAATTAAATGGTAAATTGCTCAGCTGGGATTCAAATGAGAGACACGTTTCTTCTACACACATCAAATTTTGACTCAAGTGCAATTTCTTGTGTGTGATAAAGGAGGAATTTTGTGCAAAACCATTTTCGTCTACAATCTGAGTATTTGAATGGTTACTCCCCTATGTGTAACCTTACATGATTTATAAGGCTAGACCTAGTACTGAAATCTTTCCCACAATCCGGACATTCATAGGGTTTCTCTCCTGTGTGAGTCCTCCAGTGTATCACCAAATGGGAATTCTGATTGAAACATTTCCCACATTCAAGACACTCATATGGTTTTTCTCCTGTGTGAGTCCTATGATGTTCCACTAGATGGGAATTCTGACTGAAACATTTCCTACACTCTGGACACTGATATGGTTTCTCTCCTGTATGTGTCCTCTGATGAATCACCAGGTTGGAATTATCCTGGAAACTTTTCCCACAATCCAAACACTCATATGGTTTATCTCCTGTGTGAGTCCTCCGATGTCTCACCAGGTGGGAATTCCGACTGAAACTTTTCCCACAATCTGGACACTCATATGGTTTCTCTCCTGTATGAGTCCTCTGGTGAATCACCAGGTTGAAATTATCCTGGAAACTTTTCCCACAATCCGAACACTTATATTGTTTTTCTACAGTGTGAGTCATCTGATGTCTCAGCAGATAGGTATTCTGACTGAAACTTTTCCCACAATCTGGACACTCATATGGTTTCTCTCCCATATGAGTCCTCTCGTGAATCAACAGGTTGGAATTATCCTGGAAACTTTTCCCACAATCCGAACACTTATATGGTTTTTCTATTGTATGAATCCTCTGATGTCTCACCACGTGGGAATTCTGACTGAAACTTTTCCCACAATCTGGACACTCGTATGGTCTCTCTCCTGTATGAGTCCTCTGGTGAATCACCAGGTTGGAATTCTGACTGAAACTTTTCCCACATTCTGGACACTCGTATGGTCTCTCTCCTGTATGAGTCCTCTGGTGAATCACCAGGTTGGAATTATCTTGGAAACTTTTCCCACAATACGAACACTCATATGGTTTTTCTACAGTATGTGTCCTCCGATGTCTCACCAGGTGGGAAATCTGACTGAATCTTTTCCCACATTCTGGACACTCATATGGTTTCTCTCCCGTATGAGTCCTCTGGTGAATCACCAGGTTGGAATTGAGACTGAAACTTTTCTCACAATCCGGACACTTGTATGGTTTCTCTCCTGTGTGAGTCCTATGGTGTACCACCAGGCTTGAATTCTGAGAGAAACTTTTCCCACAATCACAGCACTTATATGGTTTCTTTCCTGAATGAGTCCTCTGATGAATCACCAGGTGGGAATTCTGACTGAAACTTTTCCCACAATCTGGACACTCAAATGGTTTCTCTCCCGTGTGAGTCCTCTGGTGAATCACCAGGTTGGAATTCTGACTGAAACCTTTCCCACATTCTGGACACTCATATGGTTTCTTTCCTGAATGAGTCCTCTGATGAACCCCTAGGTGGGAATTCTGACTGAATCTTTTCCCACAATCTGAACATTTATATGATTTTTCTCCTGTGTGAGTCCTTTTGTGTATCACCAGGTCAGAATTCCTAGTGAAACTTTTCGCACAAGACGGACATTCAAAGAGTTTGTCCCCAGTTTGAGTCCTCTTGTGTCTCACCAGATTGGTCTGCATGCTAAATCTTTTGCCACATTGAGAGCACTGGTTGAGCTTCTCTTCAGGATGGGTGCTTCCATGAATCACGAGGAAGGTTTTTTGAGTAAAGCTTTCGTCACACTCCAAGTATTTGTATAGGTTTTCACCTCTCGTCCATAATCAACTGTGATCTGCAATCTGTGTTTTTTCCACAATAGGCAGACTGTGGCGAGTTTTCCCACACTGATATTCTTGGACTCTTGAGGAGGCCAAAAATATTTCTGATATTACTTGGAGGTTTTTGATTCAAGCCAGCCTTTCCTTCGTGAAAGACATTCATTGATACCTGTCCATTTTGGCTGTCTAAGGAACCTTTTCGTTTCCACTGACTTCCAGTTATTTCCACTTTTTCTTTATTTGGATCTTATCCCCCTTGACTTCTTAGGTAATGTTTGCTTCAGTTCCATATACTCTATTTTTTCCAGCTCAAAACTTTGGTCTTGTTATTTTCTCCCTTGTCTCTCATCTGCTGAGGAAGGAGAAGAGTTTTTAAACTTACTGCCCTCCCCTCAGAAGCTTCATTTCGACCTGCAACGTGCCAGGAACAACCGGTGGAGGACTGAATGGAGCTCCGGAGGGGCTGCTTCACCCCTCAGAAGCTGCATTTTGGCTGGCAACGTGCAGGACGAATGTTGCAGAGCCTTTGCAGTTGTTCATAAGGGCAAACATAAGTGGTGCTGCAAGAGTCGTAGTTTTGGGACTTGTTCGTAAACGCTAGGGGGCCCTTATTATGTAGCTTTGAAAGTTCGCTAGGGGAACACTCGGAACCTAGAGACTGTACCCAGTACAGGTAATCATCCACTTATAACAGTTCTTTCAGAAGAACTTGAAGTTATAACAGCACTGAAAAAGTAACATATAACCAATATTTTTGACACCTACGGGTCTTGCAGCATCCCTGTAGTCATGTATTGAAAATTCAATCGCTTGGTATTTGACTCATATTTATGACTAATATTTACCATATTTTTCAGAATATAGGACACACTTTTTTCTCCCCTGAAAGTGGGTGAAAATTGTGGTGCGTCTTATATAGTGAATGTTGCTGAAGCCACGCCCACCATTCGGCCCCCACCCTTCGGCCATTTTCGGCCTCTGTGCGTTGCGTTTTTGGCTTCCGCACGCTCCATTTTAGACCCATTCCAGGCTGTGGGAACCGCCACAGCACATTGCTGCCGATCACTGCCTTCGCACATCACGTTTTCAGCCTCCGTGGGTCGCATTTTCAGCCTCCACATGCCCCATTTTTGGCCTCCCCGTTGCCTGGAACCGGCCAAAAACCCAACACTCAGAGGTGGCGATTGGCGGCGATGTGCTGTGGCAATCCCCACAGCCTGGAACAGGTCTAGAACGGAGCACGTGGAGGTTGAAGACGCAATGTGCAGAGGTGGCTGTGCTGATCTCCGCAGCATGGAACAGCTGAATCAGGCTGCAATAACGTGCTGAAGTTGATCAGCCTGTTTGCTGTAAGGATGCTAGCCAGATGAATGTATGCTGGTAGGCAGAGGCAGAATTTTTTTTTCTTGTTTTCCTGCCCAAAAACTAATGTGCGTTTTATAATCCGGAGCATTTTATACTCCAAAAAATACAGTATATTATACCCCTGTGCCCTGGGGTAACATGACCCCCTTTCGCAACCTTCTGACAAGCAAAGTCAATAGGGAAGCCAGATTCACTTCAACAGTTTGATTAACTACTGCAGTGATTCATTTAACAAGTACGCCAGGAAAGGCCATAAAATGGGGCAAACTGACTTAATATATGTTTCAGTTAGCAACAGAAATTTTGAGCTCGGTTGTGATCATAAATTGAGGATTAACTAGAATGAAATACAGAACAAATCCTTGAAGTGCCCACCCATGTTGCTTCGGAACACATCTACTGTGCTTCCCTGAAAACGAGCCCCAACCAGAAAATAAGCCTTAGCTAAAGTGTCCTGTGTTGATGGCTCTCATATCACCCTTAAAACCTCTCTACATCCCAACATTTTATGACTGATTTCCTTTGGCTCCCAAAGGATTTAGGACACGGAAGCCCCAGCAGGCCAGAGGCGCCAAGGGATCTAGCCTCACTCCTGCTCATCAGGGCCATGTGTAAGATTTTAAGTCTGCTAAATGCCATGCGTTTCTGTATTTTCCTTAGCACAGAAATCACCATTAAGTCAAAGTGAGTGAGACACAGCAAGGTCTAGAAAAAGGGAGCTGGAAAAGAAGCTGCCTGTATCTGGTAAACTAAACTAAGACACTTTGGGAGCCTTGTAAAAAGAATGGTAGTAAATCACACATATATACATGCCTATTCACACAGAAATACACAACTAAGAATTCGGTCATGTGAACCATCATGCAAAATGCCTCAGAAGTGCATTCACTCAAGTTTTTTTGATCCAGTTTTGGAAAGGTGGGGACACTAACAGATGAAATGATGCCCAAATCCTATGCAAGATTGAATGCAGCCGTTTTGCCCATGAAACTCCTCGCTTGCCAGGAAAACCTCATCTCAATAACATCACAAGGAATGAAAGTGTTACGTGCAGGGCGAGGGAGATAGGCGGTTAAAAAATATGATTTTTTTAAAAATATCTCCCAAAACTCCCAGCAGAAAATCACAGGCAGCTGTTTCAAACCATAGAGCATAAGGATAACAGCATTTGGGGGAGAGAAAGAATATGCAGCAGCAGCCCCCATGTTTCAGCTTTGTCCCTTCGCTGCTTCTACCTACAACATGGAGGAACCCAAAAGACCCGAGTTGCTCCCGGCTTCTCCTCCGACCTTCCCTCCACTCACCTCCCAGGAGCCGCTTCCACCCTCCAAGCGGCACAAGAGGCTCCGCCGACGCCATTATCCTCCCCGTGGGTCAACCGGAAGAGGAAATGCCTCTGCTCTTCGCCTCCTCTCCTCCACATCCCTTCTAGCAATCCAATACTTTATCGTTTCCATTCATTCCAGCTCAGCCTCTAGATCCCACCCTCAGTAGACTATCCATGCCACTACTATGGTACTGTATTCGCTGCTGTCTTAGGCGCGAGAGTCGCTTCTTTGAAGTGCGCCATCTAGCGACATAAGGTTGAAAATCACGCTCGTTCTATTTCTACTCTAAAGCAAAATGTTTTCATTGATTTCCGTGTTTCCTTCTCTGCCATCCAGTCGCATCCGACTCATATTCAGCACATGGATAGTTTTTGTGCAGGACAAACTATCCTAAACCTTTTCTTTCAGGTCTCCCAACAGGGCACCCACTGTCCCAGTTGCTCAACCTAAACCCAAGGAAAGCGTCCAAGGTGGGCGAGTGACTATAATAGCCAACCAGAAAGTGGACCTCCCTTATGGGCTGGTGAAGATTGTTCCAGCCAGTTTTTTTGTCTTAAGGGGTGCAAGCAGGGGTGGGTTCCGGTAGTGGGTTGCCCCCCGGTTCGCACCGGTTCTATAGAACTGGTAGTAAAATCGGCGGGAGGCTCCGCTCACCGACCCCGACGTTATCAAAACACTTCTGTGCATGCGCAGCAGAAGAGAGAGCGCGTGAGAGGTAAAGAGTGCAGCCCTGCTGCAAACAGATAGTAACCTTTACTACTACTTACCTTTACTACCGGTTCGCAGTGGGGTGCGCACGCTCTTTTGCGCATGCTCAGAAGCGTTTTGGTGACATTGGAGTCGGTGGGCAGAGCCTCCCGCTGGTTGTACTACCGGTTCTATAGAACTGGTGCTAACCAGGGGCAACCCACCACTGAGTGCAAGACAACTCCTTGAAACCTGCTTTGGCAAAAGATCGAAGCTGTAAGAATGAAGCTTGACCCTACTTAGGTTCATAGGTTTAGGCAAGTGCTGCACCCTAAAAGTTCATGAAGTTTTTGTTTCTGTGTGGCCCTAAATGGTTGCCAGCTTCATGCTATTAATAGAATAATGAAATACTGGAGCAACTCTGAAGTGCCTCTGAGCCACCTCTAGATAGGAGGTAGATATGATCTTCCTGTCTGTTTCATCGGGGAGTCTAAATCTTCCTAGGCAGTAGAATTGCTCAGAGCAGCCTCCCCAATTCCCAGCATTATTATCTTTCAGCCTCATTTATTCCCAAGCAGTTCGAGCAAGACACTTAGAGGAAACCAATTTGCAGAAAGCTGGTGTAAGAATTCCTGTCCTTTTTTTAGCAGTGGTTTTAGGGGAGGTCAAAACTTCTTTAAATCCTACAATTTGATGAACGAGTTCTTGTGGCTCTACTGAAGGATGGTGGTGGGAGCCTTATGCTTTGAGGCTGCTTTTCTTCACCTCTAACTTGAGCTTCAGTCAAGGCAGGGGTGAAATCCAGCAGGTTCTGACAGGTTCTGGAGAACCGGTAGCGGAAATTTTGAGTAGTTCGGAGAACCGGCAAATACCACCTCTGGCTGGCCCCAGAGTGGGGTGGGAATGGAGATTTTGCAATATCCTTCCCCTGCCACACCCACCAAGCCATGCCCACCAAGCCACACCCACAGAACCGGTAGTAAAAAAAATTGGATTTCACCACTGAGTCAAGGTGGAGGGAATTATGAACAGTTCTAAATATCAGTCAATTTTGGGAGAAAACCTTCAAGTCTGCCAGAATCCTGAAGATGAAGAATAATTCCACCTTTCAATAAGTTAGATCAGGGGAGTCAAACTCAAGTCGTTACATGAAGTATCACAACTTTTCCCCCATTTGCTAAACCGGGGATGGGCGTGGTCAGTAGGTGACGCATTCAGCTCAAGGGCCGGGAGTATGATACCCCTGACCTAGAACATACTTCCAAGTCAATAAAACAATGGCTTAACCAGAAGATGATCAAAGTTTTGAAATGGCCTGACTAGAGCCCGGACATGTGGGTGACCCTCACAAACTGAAATATTTGGAGCATTTTGCAAGGAAGAGTGGGCAAAAGATTCCCAAGGCTGGATGTGCCATGCTGATAGGCTCTTCCCCAAAAAGCTTGCATACTGTTAGAAAACCAAAATGTGCTTCAAGAAAGTATTAGTTTAAGGGTGTGAAACCATGTTGTTGTAAGTTTCTATTGTCATTTCTTCCCAGTAAAATATTTCAGTTTGTATTTCAATTGAATTGTACATCTAATAAGTTATTTGAAAGTTGGAAAAAATTTTGAGGTCTGATTTTGTTACATCCCGCAAACCTGGCATTTTACAAGGGGTGTGTAGACATTCTATATCCACTATATATCTGGAAGTTTGGGGGATAAGATTATATTCAGATATATACACAGAGAGAAATACAAATATACACACCTACAAAGGTGTATATATATAGAGAAAATCCACATATATTTTAGTCTGAAAAATGTCCCAAAATGGTTACAGTCAAACCTTTTGAGCTACTTTTAGAGATGTGGGCTTTAACTGATGAAATGATGCCAAAAGCCCCCGCAAGATTTGAAGCACCAGTTTTGCCCATGGAAGTCTTCAGCTCACAATAAGGACAGAAAATACTGCCCAAAACCTCTCTTGTGACATACCCATTGAAGTAGTCCTCACTTACTGACCACAATTGGGACTGGCATCTGTGTCACCTAAGTAGCCCGTTAATTAATCATGTCGCATGACAGTGCAACATGACATCTCCGTAATGGTGAACCTATGGCACGGGTGCCACAGGTGGCACGTGGAGCCATATTGGTGGGCACACGAGCTCAGCTCTGGCAAGCATGAGTGCGCTGGCCAGTTGATTTTCGGACCTTTTGGGCCCATGAGAAGTCAGGAAACACGTTGTTTCCAGCCTCCGGAGGGCCTCTAGAAAGGGTGGAGAAGGCTATTTTTGCCCTCCCCAGG
This sequence comes from Arizona elegans, assembly GCA_022577455.1. Taxonomy (NCBI): domain Eukaryota; kingdom Metazoa; phylum Chordata; class Lepidosauria; order Squamata; family Colubridae; genus Arizona; species Arizona elegans. The sequence continues at coordinate 4,675,124 of JAKOOJ010000012.1, read as the reverse complement.
CTCCTAGAAAGGCTCTGGAGCCTGGGGAGAGCAAAAAATGGGCCTACTGGGCCTACTGTGTCATCACGTGCCAAAAGCAGGGGGGGCATGAGGGGTGTGTGCATAGAATTATGGTTGTGGGCACATGTGCGTGTGTCCCCCCCCCCCCGCTTTTGGCAACCAAAAAGGTTAGCCATCACTGCTATATCTTCTCCTCTGCGGTTGTTAACCTAATCACTGTGGGTTGTTAAAGGTACTTTCACATGACTGTGTCTGGCGACTTCTTGCCAGTATCTCCTTGTTAGAAGATAGCTGGGAAGGTCACAAATGGGATCATAAATGTGCACCTGTGGCAGCACCCAAATTGATGCAACTCCTTTTCCTGGACCTTCAGAACCACAGGAAGGGCTGAAGTGCAGTCACTGAAGAAGTGCCACCATGGCCACAAATCGGTGGACCAGGTGTATGTCTGCTTTTACAGTGCCATAGTAATTTTGAAGGCTCAGGGAAAAAATGGTAAGGGAGGACTCCCTACACAACTGAACCTCACAAAAGATCCTTAACAGCTATTTTTTTTTTAAAAAAATGCTGTCTTAAGAACGGTTCAACCTGGTTAATACATTAATGAGGCTCCAATAGGAGCTAAACATGGAAGTAAAAGAAAGTAAAATCCCAGAAAAGACCAGTCTAGAGAAAAAAAGGACTGGGGGGGACATGATAGCAGTATTCCAGTTCTTGAGGGGCTGCCACAAAGAAGAGGGGGTCAAATTATTCTCCAAAGCACCAGAGGGCAGGACAAGAAACAATGGTTGGAAACTGATCAAAAAGAGAAGCAATCTGGAATTATGGAGAAACTTCTTTACTATGAGGACAATTAAACAATGGAACAGCTTTGCCTTCAGAAATGGTGGGAGCTCCATCACTGGAGGTTTTTAAGATGAGTGGACATTTACTTACCTGAAATGGTATAGGTTCTCCTATTTGAACAGGGGGCTGGACTAGAAGACCTCCAAGGTCCATTCCAGCTCATTAATTCCATTCATTCATTCATTCCAGTCCCATATACATGGTGCCAAGAAAATACCATGTCCATAAAATCCCAAGGAATCAATTTTAGCTTGAAGACTTTTTAAATCTTCCAGCAGCAAAAAATTGCAGGCATCAGTTTTAAAGCCTACAGCAATGGTGGAATAAAATATGGAGTGGGAAGGAATATGTAACAGCCTAGTTCCTTCTCTGCTTTTACACCGTGGAGGAAGCCAAAGTCTTGCTCCCGATTTTTTTTCCTGACCTGCCCTCAACTCACCTTCTAGCTGCTGCTTCGACCCTGTGAAGAGCATGACTGCTGGCTCCATCGTCTGTTCCTATCCTCTAGTCGAAATTCTTTCTAGCAATATTCCCTTGTTTTAACTCTATCACGCCCGTTGGATATCGGCTCTCAGCCATCACCAATACCGCTATGATTTTCCAGGCCTCTTGTGGTGTTAGAGCGCTATCTAGTGACATAAGACTGAAAATACGCTCATTCCGTCCCTATCTGATGCTTTTAAGATTTTTCTAATGAAGTGCCATTTTCCACTCTTAACCATCACATCCATAACTTTTCTCCAGGACGATCTAGCCCCAGTCGACAGACTTTGGGGTCTTGCAGGGACGTCCTCATCGTGCCTGGGACTCCTACCTCTTCCCTTATCCAAATCACATGAGGTCCTCACTTAATGACCCACAGGGTGCTAGAATAGTCATGGCAACTGGAACTGCCAGGATTGCCCTCACTAAGCAATGTAGTCACATGATGTCATATTTTATAACCTCATTGCAGAGCAATGGAAATTCTGGCACCAATTGCTGTCACAACCCAAGAAATATCCATATTTCTTTTACAAGCTGAGGAGAGGGCTGGAAGAGTCATTTCCCCACTTCTGGACACTTGGCATCATGACCATCTTGATACCTTCAACAGCAGTTTCTTATGCATAAGAAAATCATGAAGGGTTTTCCTGGCAGAGGAGTTCAAGGCATTTCTGCAGATTAACATCTTTTGTAAGTGCATCTGAAGAGGGCAATGAAAAGCTGGCAGCCTGGGACTTCAATTCACCCTCTGCTTGCAGCTCTGACTTTGCCACCTGGAGAATGGGCTGTGAAGGAGAAAGGCATCTGGGTCCTTCTCAGTCTGGGTTCATGTCAGAATATTCATGAACTGGGATAGACATGGTAACAGGTCAGCCATTGGGGCTGGCTAGAATAAGACGTAGTAACAAGGTCAGCCAATGAATAAGCATGGCAACAGATCAGCCAATGGGAGCTGACTTGGAAATTGAAACTGGAAGGAGCCTGGGTGTGGCTCTGCAGATCTGGATCTGTGCTGAGAACCAAACAAGTCTGGCCTTATCTGCTCTGCTGAATTGAAACCAAGAACTGTTCTCTCCTCTGCCTGTAACTCTCTACCACATTGGAAGAATCTGCTGTTGTTATTGTAAATTTACTTAATGTGTTATTATGTATATAAAGAAGTTAATGAATCGTGCTGAATCAGTTTACCTGATTTGATTTTGCAATAAACTGACAGTTCAGGCCAGGGAACATCACCAAAATGCCATTGGTTGCAATCCTCATGGACTTTTGGAGGATTCGAGATAGACGGGATGCAACCATTATGTCCCTCCTAGACCTCCCATCAGGTTTAAATACCATCAACCAGCTTTTCAGGACTGGAAATAGAAGGCACTTTATTACAGTGCTTCTACTTCTGCCTCCATGGCCGGTTCCAGTGTGGGTAGAAGAGGCCAAGTCTTTTTCTCATAACCATTGCAGCATCCCCATTATCACACAATCAAAATTCAGAAACGTGGCAATTGAGTCATACTGTACTTGTGATAGTTTCATTGTCCTGGGGTCATGTGATCACCTTTGTGGTCTGAGCTGGTGCACAACCTGGGGGGCCTCCTGGATTCACGGCTCCTGCTTGACAACATCATGACTGGGGGGACGGGCCTTGCAGAGATTCATCTGGTCAGCCAATTATGCCATTTCCTGGACCAGGAAGGATTTCCACAGGGGGTCACTTATCCCTTAGTCACCTCCTGTATGGACTACTGCCCTAGGTTATCCAGAAACTTCAACTGGTCTGGAATGCAGCACCGCACAGAGTAATATGCATCCCTAGATTGCCCATGTAACATCTTTGTAGTGGAGCTGCACTGGATTAGTTTCTTTAAGGTACAATTTAACATGCTCGTCATCATTATTTACGGGACCGCCTGCTACCACCAATAGCCTCCCACCGACCAGTACGCTCCCATCGAGAGGGGCTCCTCCAGGTGCTGTCAGCCAAACAATGTCGACTGGCGGCCCCCAGGGGGAGAGCCTTCTCTGTGGGGGCACCTACTATCTGGAACGAGCTCCTCCCGGAGATACGGAGGATTCCGGATCTGCGTACCTTCCGTCGCGCGCTCAAGACTTTCTTATTTCATCAAGCTGGCCTGACCTAAGTCTTTCCCCTTTTTAAATGGAAATTTTAAATTTGGTTTTAAATTATTGGGGTTTTAAATATGTTCAGCCAAATTATTTAATTTGTTTTAGTTTATTTTAAAATTTGTATCTATATGTTTTGTGGAATGAACTGCCCCCGGAAATACGCAAGATCTCCGATCTCCGGGTGTTCCGCTGCGCATTGAAGACCTTCCGCCAGGCAGGGCTGTCAATATAATCATTTTAAATTGGGGCATTTTAATTTTTAGAGTTTTAAATCAGCCAAATTTATTTAATTATTTTAATTTTTAATTATTGTTGTGTCTTGTTTTTAAACTGGCTGTACACCGCCCTGAGTCCTTCGGGAGAAGGGCGGTATAGAAATAAAATTATTATTATTATTATTATTATTATTATTATTATTATTATTATTATTATTATTATTATTATTATTATTATTATTATTCTATGGCTGTTCACCGCCCTGACTCCTTTGGGAGTAGGGCGGTATACAAATTCAATAAAATAAATAAATAAAAATAAAAAATCACCTTTTAAGCTAATCCCGCGGTTAACTTCTCCAATTTGACTCCTCACAAGGAGAAATATAACCAGTTTTGAGCAAGAATGGCACCTGACATGAACATAATTAGTAAGGCCAGGAGGCCTGGTTAAGTTCAAAATTGAACAAAAGCAAGAATCCCCTTTTGGGGATTCCCAGATCATCAAAATGCCATCAACTTTACAAGAAGTGATCTGTATTTGCAGGACTACATTTTAAATGCAGAGGCTTTGTATTTTGCCACCTGCTACATATGGGATTCATTGGTTTCTGTAATAAGGTTTTCTTGCTGTAAACCATATGGAGTCATATGAGTTGGGTTGCCAGATACATTTTGTTACTGAATAAAAATACATAAATACATACGTATCTTTATCCCCATTTATTCTATGCAGAAATAACTCAAATGGCAAACATACCTAATCACCCTACCCTACCCCTCATGTTTGATACTAAGATCTGTTTCACTAAAAAAATAATACAAGAAATTAAATGGTAACTTGCTCAGCTGGGTTACAAACGAGACAAGAATCAAAATTCAAGATTCCTCTACACCCATCAACTTTTGCCCCAACTGAATTTTGTGTGATAAGGAAGCAATGTTGTATAAAACAATAATTGTCTGCAATCAGGGAATGATTACTCTCCTATGTGTAACCTTACATGATTTATAAGGCTAGACCTAGTACTGAAATCTTTCCCACAATCTGGGCATTCATACAGTTTCTCTCCTGTGTGAGTCCTCTGGTGTATCACCAGGCTAGAATTCCGAGAAAAACATTTCCCACATTCAAGACACACATATGGTTTCTCTCCTGTGTGAGTCCTCTGGTGTATCACCAAACTGGAATTCCAGCTGAAACTTTTCCCACATTCAAGACACTCATATGGTTTATCTCCTGTGTGAGTCCTCCGGTGACTCACTAGTTCCGAATTCTGACTAAAACTTTTCCCACAATCCGGACACTCATATGGTTTCTCTCCTGTGTGAATTTTGTGGTGTTGCAGCAGGTGGGAATTCTGACTGAAAGTTTTGCCACAATTCAAGCACTTATATGGTTTTTCTCCTGTGTGAGTCCTCTGGTGTATCACCAGGCTAGAATTCCGAGAGAAACATTTCCCACAATCACAACACTTATATGGTTTCTCTCCTGTGTGAGTCCTCCGATGTTCCACCAGGTTGTAATTCTGCTGGAAACGTTTCCCACAATCTGGACATTCATACGGTTTTTCTCCTGTGTGAGTCTTCTGATGTTTTACCAGGTGGGAACTGTGACTGAAACTTTTCCCACAATCCGGACACTCATATGGTTTCTCTCCTGTGTGAGTCCTCTGGTGTTTCACTAGCTGGGAACTGTGACTGAAACTTTTCCCACAATACAGACACTCATATGGTTTCTCTCCCGTGTGAGTCCTTTTATGGCTCACCAGGCTGGAATTGAAACTGAAACATTTCTCACAATCACAACACTTATATGGTTTCTCTCCTGTGTGAGTCCTCTGATGTTCCACCAGGTTGTAATTCTTCTGGAAACTTTTCCCACAATCTGGACATTCATACGGTTTTTCTCCTGTGTGAGTTCTTTTGTGGATCACCAGGCCAGAATTCCAAGTGAAATTTTTCCCACAATCCAGGCATCCAAAGAGTTTCTCCCCAGTGCGAGTCCTCTTGTGTCTCCCCATTTTAGGTATCCAAGGAACCTTTTCCTTCCAACTGACTTCCAGTTATTTCCACTTTTTCGTTATTCCGATATTATCCCCCTTGACATCTTAGGAAATGTTTGCTCCAGTTCCAAATACTCTTAATTTTTTCCAGGTCAAAACTTTGTTCTTGTTATTCTCTCCCTTGTCTCTCATCTGCTGAGGAAGAAGAGGAGTTTTTATACTTTCGTGTAACATTTTGCAACATTCATGATTTTGGGACTTGTTCATAAACATTAGTGCAGGGGTGGGCAAATGTGGCTCTTTTACAACCTGTGGACTTCAACTCCCAGAATTCCTGAGAGCTTGGCCAAGCTGTCTCAGGAATTCTGGGAGCTGAAGTCCACAGGTTGTAAAAGAGCCACATTTGCCCACCCCTGCACTAGGGGATGCTTATTGCGTAACTTCAAATGTTCGCTAAGGAAATACTCGTTACCTCGGGACTATCGGGACTACCTGTATAAGTCCTCCACTTATAATAGTTCTTTCAGTGACTGTTTGAAGTTATTAACAGCACTGAAAAAGTAACTTATAACCAATTTTCCCCCACCTATGGGTCTTGCAGCGTCCCCATTATTTATTTATTTATTATTTTATTTAATTTGTATACCGCCCTTCTCCAACGGACTCAGGGTGGTGAACAGCCATGGTAAAACATAACATATAAAATTTAAAAACAATTTAAAAAACATTAAATAATTTTGGCTATCCATTTAAAACAACCTGGGTTAAAACCAATTACAAATTAAAACTGAAGGGATGGGATCAAGCCAGCCCTGCTAGGTGAAAAAGATGTGTTTTCAGGGCCCGACAAAAAGTCCAGAGTTCTGGTATCGTGCGTATCTCTGGGGGTAGGTCGTTCCAGAGGGCAGGTGCCGCCACAGAGAAGGCTCTCCCCCTTGGGGTCGCCAGCCGACATTGTCTGGCCGACGGCACCGTGAGGAATCCCTCTCTGTGGGAGCGTACTGGCCGGTGGGAGGCTATTGGCAGCAGAAGGCGGTCTCGTAAATACCCCGGCCCTAAGCCATGGAGCACTTTAAAGGTGGTCACCAACACCATGAAGCACACCCTGAAGACCACCCATGATGGAAATTCAGTTGCTTGGCAATTGACTCGTATTTATGACTCATATTTATATTATACCCCAGTGCCCTGGGGCAACATGACTCCCTTTCGTGACTTTTTGACAAGCAAAGTCAATGGGGAAGCCAGATTTACATTGAGAGTTTGATTGATTTAACTACTTCACTTAAGAAATATCAGGAAAGGTCGTAAAATGGGAGAAACTCACTTAATATATGTTTCACTTAGCAAGATAAATTTTGGGCTTGACTGTGTTCGCAAGTTGAGGATTATATGGAATGAAATACAGAACAAAACCTTGAAGTGTCCACACGTTGCTTCCGAACACATCTACCGTGTTTCCCCCAAAATGAAGCCCAACCAGAAAATAAGCCCTAGCATAGTTTGCGCCTAAGAGTAATAGGTCTTAGACTTATATATCAATTCACAATGCTTTACAACCCTCTCTAAGAGGTTAACGAGAGTCAGCATATTGCCCCCAATAATCTGGGTCCTCATTTTACTCACCTCGGAAGAATGGAAGGCTGAGTCAACCTTGAGCCTGGTGAGATTTGAACTGCCAAATTGCAGTCAGCCGGCAGTCAGCAGAAGTTGCCTGCAGTCCTGCACTCCAACCACTGCTCCACCGAGGCTCATAATATAAGTCCTACCCAAAAAATAAGCCACAGTTAAGATCATCAGCTTGGAAGGTGCTTTTAATTTACAGGTAGAAAACCTGGTTACTAATAGTACTTCTTCTCCTCCTGCGGTGGAGTGCAGAACAGGACACACAGGCAGCCTGCCCTGTGGAGTCCCAGCTGGCCTTGCCCAGCCTTCCCTACCAGGAAGGAAACTGCTGCCTCCCACAGGCCCCTTCCCTTCCTTTCTGCAGCCGCAGCCCCCATTGGGCCCTGCAGGGCCACCAATCTCCTTGCGGACCCTATGCAGATGGGTAGCCAAGGAAACTGTTGGGGCGGTGGTTAGGCCTGCAGTGCCCTGATGCTGGGGATGGCCAGAGTAGCCCCTTCCCTCTTGCTTCCGCTCCCGTTCTATTGCCGGTAGCCATGGCGGGGACACACTTGTTTGCTTTAGTCCTGCAGTGGGAAAGAGGCAAGAAAACCGTAACTGTGAGAGGGACCTTGGAGTCCTAGTGAGTGATGATTTGAATATAAACCAGCAATGTGCAGCAGTAGCAAGAAAAAGCTAGTACAATCCTGAGTTGTATAAAGAGAGGCATAGAATCAAGATCACGTGGAGTATTACTGCCGCTTTACAAAACCCTAGTAAGACCACACCTGGAACACTGCAACCAATTATGGTCACCATACTGAGCCACGCTAGTATTCGATATTGGGATAAAACTCAAATATTAGAAATCCAAATCTTTGGTCAAGACAGAAGCGCCTTTTCCGTGCCAAGGTGCTGAGATGACAAACGGTATTTGACGTAGGTACAGAATTGTAAAAGGGCAAACTGACCCTAAACAGATACATCCTGTTGTTTAATGTTTATTGCACCCCAAATGTCATGTAGATTCTAGAGAAGAAATACTGCTTTCCTTACTGTCCTCTTTACTGTTTGTGAGGTGCCTTTGAGCTCCTTATCTCCTTTTATTATGTCTTGAGCTCCGGAGCTGGAAACCTGAGCCTGTAGGAACAGGGCTGTTATGTCTTTCCTAGAGATAGATTAAAGGGTAGCTTCTACGTGTGAAATGCATCATTCTCTGTAATAATTTTGCCTTTAAACTGTATAAATACATGGCCAGAAGAAGCCATCGGTGTTCAGACCCTTTTCTTGTCTTTGGACTGTTTGAACCTTGCGCAATAAACTCTTTCCTGCATTGAAGAGCTTGCCCAGTCCATTATTTTGTCTACAACAATACTATTTAAAAGATGTTGAGACCTTGGGAAAAGTTCAGAGACAAGCAACTAAGATGATCAAAGGCCTAGAAACTAAACCATATACAGAACGGATGCAGATTTTGGGTTTGGCTGGTGTAAAGAAAAGCAGAATTAGGGGTGATATGATACCAGTATTCCAGTATTTGAGTGGCTGCCACAAAGAAGGGTGGGGGGGGGTGTCAAATTATTCTCCAAAGCACCAGAAGGCAGGACAAGAAATAATGGTTAGAAACTAATGAGAGAGAGAAGCAACCTGGAATTAAGGAGAAACTTCCAATCAGGGAGGACAATCAACCAATGGAATAACTTTGCCTTGAGAAATCGTGGGAGCTCAATCACTGGAGGTTTTTAAGAAGAGACTGGACAGTCACTTGTCTGAAATGGTATAGGGCCGTGATGGCGAACCTATGGCACGCGTGCCACAGGTGGCACACAGAGCCATATTGGTGGGCACGCGAGCTCAGCTCCGGCCAGCTGATTTTTGGGCCTTCTGGGACCACCAGAAGTCAGGAAACATGCTGTTTTCGGCCTCTGGAGGGCCTCCGGGGCTGTGGGGAAGGCCGTTTTCACCCTCCCCAGGCTCCTAGAAAGGCTCTGGAGCCTGGGGAGAGTGAAAAATGGGCCTATCGGGCCCACAGTGCCATTGTGTGCTAAAAGCAGGGGGAGTGCAGAGGGGTCGTGCGCCCATGCACGGGGGGGCGGGCACATAGAATTAAGGGTGTGGGCACACATGCATGCGTCCCCCCCCACTCCCCTCACTTTTGGCATGCGATGGCAAAAAGGTTAGCCATCACTGGTATAGGTTCTCCTCCTTGAGCAGGGGGGCTGGACTAGAAGACCTCCAAGGTCCCTTCCAGCTCTATGTCTATGTCTCTTCTATTCCTAATTCTATTCCTATTTTATTCATGGAAGTAAAAGAAAGTAAAATCCCAGAAGAGAGCAGTGGCACATCAGTCCCATAATGTTGCCAGGAAAAGAACATGCCCGTAAAATACCCAAGGAATTAATTTTAATTTGAAGGAGACTTTTTAAATCTTCCAACCAGCAGAAAATTGTGGGCATCAGTTTTAAGGACTGCAGCACCGGTGGAATAAAATCCGGGGTGAGAAGGAATATATATAAACCTAGTTGTTACTCTGCTTTTACACAGCGGAAGAAACCAGGCGCCCCGCAATTTGTTCCCGGCTTCTTTTCTGACCTGACCACCACTCACCTTCCAGCTGCTGCTGGACCGTGGGAAAAGCCAGACAGTCCCCCTCCACTCCTCCCACCGCCTATGGGAACCGAAAGAGGAAGCTCCTCTCCCCATCTCCTCTTTCCTCCTCTAAATCCTTTCTAGCAATATTCGGTGGTTTTAACTCTATCATTCCCGTTGGATGTCAGATCTCAGCCACCACCAATGCCGCTATGAGACTGGAGGTTTTCCAGTGTGGTGTTAGAGCTCCATCTAGTGACAGAATGCTGAAAATAAGCTCATTCTGTCCTAATCTGATGCTTTTAAGATTTTTCTAATGAAGCGCCATTTTCCACTGTTAAGTGACCACATCCCTAATTTTTCTCCAGGACGATCTATCCAGAGGTGGTATTCAGCAGGTTCTGGAGAACTGGTAGCTAGTTCGGAGAACTGGTAAATACCACCTCTGACTGGCCCCACATCTATCTATTCTCTGCCTCCCGAGTCCCAGCTGATTGGAAGGGAATGGAGATTTTACAGTATCCTTCCCCTAGAGTGAGGTGGGAATGGAGATTTTGCAGTATCTTTCTCCTGCTACACCCACCAAGCCACGTCCACCAAGCCATGCCACACCCAAGCCAGGCCCACAGAACCGGTAGTAAAAAAATGAGAATCCCACCACTGGATCTAGCCCGAGTCTGTCCTTTGGGGTCTTGCAGGGAACTCATCGTCACTGCAACTGAGCCTGGAGCTTCATTTGCAAGAACTAAACCAAGGGAAAGCACCCGTTGGGGGAACACAATGTGCCATCAGGCAACAAGAAAGTACGCCTCCCTACAGGATCAGCGAAGACTATTCCAGCCAGTTCTCCATCTTAGGGGTGCAGGAAAACTCCCCAAAATTAAGTTTGCAACTGAGGGAAGCTTGAAAAGTGAAGCTTAATCCTATTTAGCTTCACAAGATTACAAGCTACTGCATGAGCTTTAAACAATTGCCAGCTTCATCCCATTAATAAAAGAATGAAATAATCGAGAAAATATTGAATTCCCCTCCCTCCATCATACATTGCTTCCAAACACATCTAGATAGCAGATATTCATTTTCCATCTGCATTCTTGCAGATCTCTAAATCTCACTAGAGGGCAGAATTGCTCTGAGGAGCCAGTTTCCAGAGGAGTCAAGATTCCAGCATTGAATATTCCCAGGCAGTTTGGGCAAAAGATTTGGAGCGTGCTAGTTTGTAGAAAGCTGATCTAAAGAGTCCTGGGCTTTAATATTTGGCTCACAATTCCTCTCCCAGGCCCAGAAAGGAGCAGGCCTGGAGACCATCCACTTGCCCATAACTCTCAACTGCTGGCCTGCTTGCCTGGGACTTCTACCTCTTCCCACATCCAAATCACGAAGTCCTCATTTAATGACCCACAGGTTGCTAGAATAGCCATAACAACTGGAACTGCCAGGATTGCCCTCACTAAGGAATGTAGTCACATGATGTCATTTTTTATAACCTCATTGCATAGCAATGGAAATTCTGGCAGTAACTGCTGTCAAAACCCAACCGAACTCTCTTGAGCTTTTACAAGCTCAAGAGAGGGCTGGAAGAGTCATTTCCCTCCTTCTGGACACTTGGCACCCTAACTGGCTTGATGCCTTCAACAGCAGCTTCTTATGCATAAGAAAATCATGAAGGATTTTCCTGCCAGAGGAGTTCAAGGCATTGTTGCAGATTCAGATCTTTTAAAAGTACAGCTGAAGAGGGCAATGATAGGTTGGCAGCCTGGAACTATAACTTACCCTCTGCTTGCAACTCTTGACTTTGCCACCCAGAGAAAGGGCTGTGCAGGAGAAAGACACCTGGGCCCTTCTCAGCCTCGGTTAAGACCAGGACACATCACCAAAATGGCATCTGTTGCAATTCTAATGGACTTTTGGAGGGTTTGAGATTAGACGGGATGCAACCATTATGTCCCTCCTAGACCTCCCATCAGGTTTCAATACCATTGACCAGCTTTTCAGGACTGGAAATAGGAGGCACTTTATTACAGTGCTTCTACTTCTGCCTCCATGGCCGGTTCCAGTGTGGGTAGAAGTCTTTTTCTCACCGTTGCAGTAACACCCTTTGTCAGATGATCAAAATTCAGAAATGGGGCAATTAGAGTCTTATTTGTGATATGTCCTGGGGTTATGTGATCCCCTTTGGGGACTGAACAGGCGCAGAACCTGGGGGTCTTTCTGGAATTATGGCTCCTGCTTGAAGAAATTGTGACCTGGGGAAGGGACCTTGCAGAGATTCATCTGGTCAGGCAATTATGCCCTTTTCTGGACCGGGAAGGTTTTGCACAGTCGGTCCTTCTTGCTTTGGTCACCTCCTGTACGGATTAGTGCCCTGGACCATCCAGAAACTGCAACTGGTCCAGAATGCAGTAGTGCACACAGTAATGGTGTCCCTAGGTTGCCCATGTAACATCTTTGTAGTAGAGCTGCACTAGATTCGTTTCTTTTAAAGTGCAAGTGAAGATGCTGGTCATCACCTTTTAAGCTATTTCTTAATAGCACTTAATTATATACCAACCCACAGTGCTTTATAGCACTCTCGGTGTATAGTGTCAGCATATTGTCCCAACAATCTGGGTCCTCATTTTACTAACCTCAGAAGGATGGAAGACTGACTCAACCTCAAGCGCCATCAGGATCGAATTCCAGGCTGTGGGCAGAGTCAGCCAGCAATACTGCCCTTTAATCCCTAGACCACCAAGACAGCTGTCATCATTGTTCCACCTTTATTATTTTTGTATCTATCTATTCTACCAGGTCAGACAGGGTGGACATGTTGCTAGCCCCTTCTGGTAAATATTCCCATCTGATAGGAGCTGGGAAGTCTCTCTTTCGCGTTGCAGACTCTGCCCTATGAAACACAATTTCCCCACAAAGTTTGACAAGCCTTTATTCTCCTGGTCCTCTGTAAAATAAGGACCCTAAGTCCTGGGATAAGAAGAGTTGCCTCTACACAAGAAACTTGATTTAGAACCAGGTTTTTGTTTATATTTATTAAATTTATATGCCGCTAATCCTGAGGTTGACTACTCCAGTTTGACTTCTTGCAAGGAGAAAGAGAACCAGTTTTGAGCAAGAATGGCACCTGACATGAACATGTCTGGCCTGGTTAAATTCAAAATTGAACAAAAGCAAGAATCACCATTTCGGGATTCCGAGATCATCAAAATGCCATCAACTTTACTAGAAGTGATCTGTATCTGTAAATGCAGAGCCTTTGCATTTTGCCACCTGCTACATATGGGATTCATTGGTTTCTGTAATAGGGTTTTATTGCTGCAAACCATAAGGAGTCATATGTGTTGGGTTGCCAGATACATTTTGTTCCTGTAGAAAAATCCATATATATTTATATCCCCCTTTATTATATGTAGAAATAACTCAAGGTGGCAAATATAACTAATACAGATCATTCTATTCTGTTCTGTTATTCTATTCTATTCTACATGTTTGATTCCAAGACATGTTTCAGTAAAAAGAATCTTCTTTCTAGCGTATTCCCGCAGGTGCAGAGTCCACTTTTCACATTACTGAATACCATTTTGCACGGTCAGCTGTGTCTCCAAGGCACAGGCTAATGGCTTGCATATCTTTGTTGATGGTATCTTGCCATCTCTGTTTTGGATGCCTGTGAGGTCACCAACCATTGACTTCTACTTTGTAGGAAGTCTTGGCCATGATGGAAGGTGCTGCTCTCTGGACATGTCCATACCAGCAGAGTCAGCCTTCTCTCACCTTCTCTATAATTGGTGCCACAACAAAATGTTGTCGTTTGTGATGTGGTCAAGAAGGGAGATGCCCGATATCCAACGAAGCATTCACATTTCCATGGCATGGAGCTAGCTTTCGGTCCCTTGTTGTTGCTGCCCAACATTCAGTGCCATACAGTGCTACAGGGCGGATTTTAACTAAAAAGAATCATGCAAGAAATTAAATGGTAAATTGCTCAGCTGGGTAACAAATGAGACACAAGAAACAAAATTCAAGATTCCTCTACACACATCAAGTTTTGCCTCAAGTGGAATTTCTTGTGTGTGATAAGGGAGCAATGTTGTGCAAAACAATAATTGTCTGAAATCTGGGTAGTTGAAGGGTTACTCCCCTATGTGTAACCTCACATGATTTATAAGGCTAGACCTAGTACTGAAATCTTTCCCACAATCCGGACACTCATATGGTTTCTCTCCTGTATGAGTCCTCCAATGTATCACCAAATGGGAATTCTGACTAAAACTTTTCCCACATTCAAGACACTCATATGGTTTCTCTCCTGTGTGAGTCCTCCGATGTTCCACCAGGTTGCAATTCCGACTGAAACTTTTCCCACAATCCAAACACTCATATGGTTTCTCTCCTGTATGAGTCCTCTGGTGAATCACCAGGTTGGAATTCTGACTGAAACTTTTCCCACAATCTGGACATTCATATGGTTTCTCTCCTGTGTGAGTCCTCTGATGTTTCACCAAGTTGGAATTATCCTGGAAACTTTTCCCACAATCAGAACACTCATATGGTTTTTCTACTGTGTGAGTCCTTCGATGTCTCACCAGATTGGAATTCTGACTGAAACTTTTCCCACAATCTGGACACTCATATGGTTTCTCTCCTGTGTGAGTCCTCTGATGTTCTACCAGGTGGTAATTCCGACTGAAACTTTTCCCACAATCCAAACACTCAAATGGTTTCTCTCCCGTATGAGTCCTCTGGTGAATCACCAGGTTGGAATTGCCAGTGAAACTTTTCTCACAATCCGAACATTTGTATAGTTTCTCTCTTGTGTGAGTCCTCTGGTGTATCACTAGCTTGGAATTCTGACTAAAATGTCTCTCACTATCCGGATAGTTATATAGTTTCTCTCCTTTGTGAATCCTCTTGTGTACCACCAGGCTAGAATTGTGAGTGAAACCTTTCCCACAATCTGGACACTTATATGGTTTCTCTCCTGTGTGAGTCCTCTGATGATCCACCAGGGGGGAATTCTGAGAGAAACTTTTTCCACAAACTGGACATTCATATGGTTTTTCTCCTGTGTGAATCCTCTGATGTGCCACCAAGTGGGAATTCTGACTGAAACTTTTCCCACAATCTGGACACTCATATGGTTTCTCTCCCGTGTGAGTCCTCTGGTGTATCACCAGGTCAGAATTCCGTGTGAAACTTTTCCCACAATCCAGACATTCGAAGAGTTTCTCCCTAGTGTGAGTTTTCTTGTGTTTCACCAGATTGCATGCTAAATCTTTTGCCACATTGGGAGCACTGGTAGGGTTTGTCTCAAGTATGGGTCTTTCCATGAATCATGAGGAAGATTTTTTGAGTAAAGCTTTTGCCGTACTCCAAGTATTTGTATGGGTTTTCATTGGGTGGATCCTCTCATCCATAGTCAGCCGTGTTTTTCCACAATAGGCAGTCTGTGAGGTTTTTCCCACACTGATATTCTTGGACTCTTGAAGAGGCCAACAATATTTCTGATCTCTTGGAGGTTCTTTGCTTCATGCCATTCTTTCCTTCATCAAAGATTTTCATTAATACCTGTCCATTTTGGCTGTCCAAGGAACCTTTTCCTTCCCACTGACTTCCAGTTATTTGCACTGTTTCTTTATTTCAATATTATCTTTATTTCAATATTGACCTCTTAGGTAATCTTTGCTTTAGTTCCACATACACGTATTTTTTTCCAGCTCAAAATTTTGTTCTTGTTATTCTCTCCCTTGTCTCTCATCTTCTGAGGAAGAAGAAGAGTTTTTACACATTCTGGAGGAAATGGAAAAAAATATTGATTGATGGCTTCTTTTGCATTTTAAGGCTGCTTCTCATTGTCTGTTGTCCAGAATGCTCTTCTTGGCATCCTCCTTGTCTGTAAGATTAATATTAATGGATTAGTTTCATTCTTATTTAAAAATTTGCTGTAGGACATGTGAAAGCATCAAAAAACCCCAACCCCCATATAGTACCATGAAAGAAAAAACATCAATGTTCTAGTTTCAGCTCTAACATTAATTATGATTCATTTGGCATGTTGAAGACTACCAGATCCTAGTTCAAATATCAACTCAATCACAAAATTCTTCTTTTGGCTTGGGTAAAATCACACATATATGCATGCCTAAATTAAAAAAAAAATCATTTATGTAGAAAATCTATCTGCATTTTAGTATGCAAAACGTCCTAGAAGTGCATTCAATTTTTTTTATCTAAATTTAGAAATGTGGGGGCGCTAACAGACGAAATGGTACCCAAATCCTATGCAAGATTTAAATCATCCATTTTACCTATGCAACTCCTCACTTGCCAGGAAAACAACATGACAATAATATGTCAAGGAATCAAGAGACTGAGGGAGATGGGCAGATATGAAATATAAAAAAATTAAGATTTTTTAAATCTCCTATGTCTTATATTCAGAATAGAGCTAGAAGGGTCCTTGTGGGTCTTCTAGCCCAACGCTCTACTCAAGCAAAAAACTCTATACCCATGATGGCAAACCTATGGCACGCGTGCCAGAGCTGGCACCCATAGCCATATCTGTGGGTACGCCAGCTCAGCTCTGGTGCGCATGTGCGCGTCGGCTAGCTTGTTTTTGGGCCTTCTGGGCCCACCAGAAATAGGGAAACGGGCTGTTTCCTGCCTCTGGAGAGCCTGGGGGGGTGGGGTGGGGAAGGCCCGTTTTTCTTTCTCACCTTGCTCCAGATCCTGTCTATGCATCTGGGGAGGGCGAAAACAGCCTTCCTCATCTCCTCGGAGGCCCTCTGGAGGCCTGAAATAGCCCATTTCCCACCTCCCGGTTGGACAGGAAGTGACGTTTTTTGCTGTCCCCAGCCTCCAGAGCCTCTCTAGGAGTCTCTGAAGGCTGGGGACAGCAAAAAATGTTACTTCTTGTCCAACCGGGAGTTGGGAAATGGGCCGTTTCAGGCCTCTGAGGGGTGGGGAAGGCTGTTTTCGCCCTCCCCGGATACATAGAGAGGATCTGGAGCCAGGTGAGAAAGAAAAGCATGCCAGGAGCGGGGGGGAGGAGGGGTTGCGCGCACATGCACAGGGTGGACGCATAGAATTATGGGTGTGGGCACGCGCATGCACGAACCTCCCCCTCCCCTCCCCTCCTGGCACACAATGGGAAAAAGTTTAGCCATCACTGCTCTATACCTTTTCAAATAGGTGGCTGTCCAGTCTATTCTTAAAAACCTCCAGTGATGAAGCACCCACAAGATCTTAAGGCAAAGCTGTTTCACTGGTTAATTGTCCTCACTGTTAGGAAGTTCCTCCTCAATTCCAGGTCGCTTCCCTCCTTGATTAGTTTCTACCCATTGTTTCTTGTCCTGCCCTCTAATCCTTTGGAAAATGAGTTTACCCCCCACTCTTCTTTGTGGCAGACTCTCAAATACTGGAATACTGATTGGTTCCCACCCATTGCTTCTTGTCTTGCCTTCTGGTGGTTTGAAAATAAACTGCCCCCCTTCTTTTTGTAGCACTTTCTCAAAAACTGGAATACTGCTATCAGGTGCTCTCTAGTCCTTCTTTTCTCTAGACTAAGCCATACCCAAATCCTGCAATCTTCCCGTTCTTCATATGTTTTAGTCTCCATGCCTTTCAATTTTAGTCTCTCACATTTCCCAGCAGAAAATTACAAGCAGCACATTTAAGTTATACAGTGTAACTGTAATAACATTTGGGGAAAGAACACGCAGCAGTGACAAGTTTCAGCTTTGTTCCTTCACTGCTTTTACTCCTTGGAGGAAACCAAAGAACCCGATTTGCTCCTGGCTTCTCCTCCAACCTATGCTCAATTTACCTTCCAGATGCTGCTTCAACCCTGG
This sequence comes from Arizona elegans, assembly GCA_022577455.1. Lineage (NCBI taxonomy): Eukaryota > Metazoa > Chordata > Lepidosauria > Squamata > Colubridae > Arizona > Arizona elegans. The sequence continues at coordinate 4,657,409 of JAKOOJ010000012.1, read as the reverse complement.
GAAGAACAGGACTGGCACACCCCCACCCCACGCCTCCATCCTTCTATGGGTGAGCCAGAAAAGGAAGTTCCTCTGCCTGTATCCTTTCCACATGCTTTCTAGCAATACTCCCTGGTTTTAACTCTTTTCACCTCCCCTGCGTCTTCTGTTGGATGTCGCAACTCAGCAAAAGTGTTCAAGGTGCTGCAGTTGTGTTACAGCTCCACCTAGTGACGTGAGCCTGAAAATACGCTCAATCTGTCTCTATTTGGAGACATGATTTTTTTTAAAAAAAAATTGAGTTTTCCAACGGAAGAAAGCAATGAAAGGTTGGCAGCTTGGCAGTACAACTCACCTTCTGATTGCAGCGCTGACTTTGACATCCGGAGAAAGGGCTGTGCAGGAGGAAAGAAACCTGGGCCCTTCTCAGTCTGGGTTCAGGCTGCGGCACATCACCTGTTAGAAGAAAAATCCATGTGGTTCAGGTCCAAGCTGGGAATAAAATAAAATGGAGACTGATTGGAAAGAAAGTTTTATGATGAACACAACTTAACAGGAGTTCTGGGACAGCTGACAAAATGGAGTTGAGAGTGGGTGGGTTTCGATACCTTCTTTGGGCTTTGTATTTGAGCTTCCTGTTCCTGTGCAAGAACATGTCTTTCAATATTCTAACGGCTGTCATCAGATTCCTATGGGGTCATGGCTGGCTCTATAGGCAAAAGGGGAACTGTAAATCCTCGGTGCTTGTCTGAGCTAATCCTCTCAACCAGGGGTGAAATGCTACTGGTTCAGACTGATTCAGGTGAACCGGTAGTAAAAAATGCTACGGGTTCAGCTGAACTGGTATTTCCGATGATCAGCTGGGCGATGATCAGCTGTGACGCACGATTTATATTAGCTAGAATCGTCGGATTTCCTGCTCTCTAGCTAATCTAAATCGTGTGGTACAGCGGATTCCCCCCCCCGTTCTACTTACCTTTGCGGACTTGGCTTCAAAATATTCCTTTTCTAGCGCTGTGCGGGCGTGCCTCAGGTGCGCATTTGCGCAAAGCGCACACTCGGTAGCAGACTCAAAGAACCAGTAGCAGGCTTCAGAGGATTTCAACGCTGCTCTCAACCTTTTTGGCTTGTCTAATTGCTAATTTGGAGTTTCCTGTCTGACCCAGTCTTTCTGAATGGATTACCAAATCTGCATTTCTAAAAGCTGGCCTCTTCAATTTCTACGTTAATTATGTCAAAGGAAAATTTATACAAAATGTTTTATAAGTGGCATTTACCACCTGCGAGATTAGCAAAGATGTATGAAAATTTATCAGCTAAATGTTAGAAATGTAATCAGATACCAGATTCATATACGTGGTGGACATGCTCAAAGGCAAAAATATATTGGACTAAAATAAATACTTGGTTAGAAAAAATGATAAAGCAACATATAGATTTGAAACAAGAAATAGTTTGTTGGATATATACCAGAACAGTATAATAAAGAGAAAACATACTTAATTTTAAATGTATTAATGGGAGCAAGAATTGTGTTTGCACAACAATGGAAAAATGAAGAGATTCCAATAGATGAAAGTGTTATAAAAAGTACTAGAATATACTGAGATGGATAAATTAACACTTAAAATAAAAGAAAAAAAGAAACAGAATACTTTTTAACATGAGACTTGTTTTACCAATAGTTAACTAATAGAACAGAGGTTAGAATCTAAAAAGACTAAAAAGATAAATTTTCTTGAAAATTTTATAAGATGGAGAAACTAACTGTATTACTATTTTGTGATTAATACTGATATGTCTATTATGATTACTATTATGATTAATGTTGTGTCTCTACTTATAACCGGCTCAAAAGCCTGTTGGGCTTATTATCAAGGGATGTCTTATTTTGGGGAAAACGGTAATATTTTGTCTCTTTTAATATTCCCCAAATATTTCATTCCTTGGAGGAGTGGGATTGGTTGTTGGTTGCTGACTTCCTACACACTAAAATGCCATTGGTTGTAATTCTCAGACTTCTGGAGGGCTTCAGATAGACGGGGTAAAATCCAAATTTTTTTACTACCAGTTCTGTGGGCATGGCTTGGTGGGCATGGCAGGGGAAGGATACTGCAAAATCCTCATTCCCACCCTACTCTGGGGTCAGCCAGAGGTGGTATTTGCTAGTTCTCCAAACTACTCAAAATTTCCACTACTGGTTCTTCGAACTGCTCAAAATTTCCACTACCGGTTCTCCAGAACCTGTCAGAACCTGCTGGATTCCATTCCTGGTAAAATCACTGTGTACCTCATAGACCTCTGATTAGGTTTCAATGCCATCGACCAAGTCCAATTCCAAGCAGCTCCTCCATAAACGAAAGTAGAAGCTAGGATCAATTTCCTCCCAGCACCCCCACTCACTTCCGAAAAAAAAACCAATTTAGGCTTTGGGAGGAGTTACCACCCTCAATTTGCTGCCTTGCTAAGCAGCCCACCAAGGCAAATGGGTGGGAGATTCAAATCTCTGCTCACCCAGCCGGCTCGCAATTCTTCATCTGTCCCGGCGGTTCCAGTCTCCCTCACCATCCACCAAACGCTGCTTTCTAAGGCGCTGGAACTAAAACCGCTCAGAAAAAATGCCGCGAGGTTGAATTCCACAGAGCCTGCCTCGGTGCTGCTGAGCAGTAACTCTGAAGCCGCCTTTACGTGGGAGCAATGGCGGAGGCGGTTATGCCAGCAGACTAGGCAACCAGCTCAACCGCCGGCAGCACTATCAAGCTAAAATAGCCTGATGGGCTTGCCCTCCAAAAGGGCAATAACCCGCACGCTTCAAGTAAATCCACCTCGTTGGCAGTCGACCTGGAGCCCCAGAGCCGATCTGCCCACTCTGCAGCACAAGGAAAACCAGCTGCAGCCGCAACTGGCTCCTGAAATAAATAAATCCTCTTCTGCTCCCTCCTAACAAAAACAAACTCTCAAGTTAAAAAATTTTTAAAACACAAAAAAATCCTAATTAACTACACTAACTGCAAGAGCAGTTTAACACACGTCCCGATTGCTAGACTGAGCGAAACAACTGAAGCTCAGCAGAACAAAGGAGGCGTGGTCACAACAGATTTAAAGAAATACTACACTTAATCCCTAGCAAGCAGATGAGAGGAAACCCACGCTTGAATTGCCTAAGCATCACAATGGAAAATGGCACCTGACATGAACATAATTAGTAAGGCCAGGAGGCCTGATTAAGTTCAAAATTGAACAAAAGCAAGAATCACCTTTTCAGGATTCCCAGATCATCAAAATGCCATCAACTTTATTAGAAGTGCTCTGTATTTGTAGGACTACATTTTCAATGTGGAGGCTTTGCATTTTGCCATTTGAAATATATGGGGTTGATTGATTTCTGTATTAAGGTTTTATTGCTGTAAACCATGTGGAGACATATGAGTTAGGCTGCCATATACTTTTTTTACTTAACAAAAATACATAGAGAGGGATATATATATTTATATCCCCCATTATTACACGTAGAAACAACTCAAGGCGGCCAACATACCTAATACAGATTCTATTATTCTATTCTGTTCTGTTCTATTCCTCGTGTTTGATACTAAAACATATTTCACTAAAAAAAATCATGCAAGAAATTAAATGGTAAATTGCCCAGCTGGCTTTCAAATGAGAGACAAGAAATCAAATTCAAGATTTCTCTACACACATCAAATTTTGACTCAAGTGCAATTTCTTGTGTGATAAGGGAGAAATTTTGTGCAAAACTATTTTTGCCTGCAATCTGGATATTTGAATGGTTACTTCCCTATGTGTAACCTTACATGATTTATAAGGCTAGACTTAGTATGGAAATCTTTCCCACAATCCGGACATTCATATGGTTTCTCTCATGTATGAGTCCTCCGATGTTTCACCAGGTTGCAATTCCGACTGAAACTTTTCCCACAATCCAAATACTCATATGGTTTCTCTCCTGTATGAGTCCTCTGGTGTTTCGCCAAGTTGGAACTCTGGCTGAAACTTTTCCCACAATCTGGACATTGATATGCTTTCTCTCCCATGTGAGTTTTCTGGTGTATCAATCAACAAGTTGGAATTCTGACTGAAACTTTTCCCACAATAAAGACACTCATATGGTTTCTCTCCCGTGTGAGTTCTCTGCTTGGAATTCCAAGTGAAACATTTCCCACAATCACAACACTTATATGGCTTCTCTCCTGTGTGAGTCCTCTAATGATCAAGCAGGTAGGAATTTTGACTGAAACTTCTTCCACAATCTGGACACCTACATGGTTTTTCTCCTGTATGAGTTCTCTCGTGTATCATTAGGTTGGAATTCTGACTGAAACTTTTCCCACGATCCAGATACTCATATAGTCTCTCTCCTCTGTGAGTCTTCTGGTTTATCATGAGATGGAAATTACAACTGAATCTTTTCCCACAATCCAAACACTCATATGGATTTTCTCCTGTATGTGTCTTCTGGTGTTTCATTAGGTTGCAATTATGTCTGAAACTTTTCCCACAATCACTACATTTATATGGTTTCTTGCCCGTGTGAGTCCTTTGATGTTCCACCAGGTGGGAATTCTGACTGAAACTTTTTCCACAATCCAAACACTCATATGGTTTCTCTCCCGTATGAGTCCTCTGGTGAACCACCAGGTTGTAATTGAGACTAAAACTTTTCTCACCATCCAGAAACTTGTATGGTTTGTCTCCTGTGTGAGTCCTCTGGTGTATCACTAGCTTGGAATTCTATCTAAAACATCTCCCACAATCCAGACACTTATATAGTTTCTCTCCTGTGTGAATCCTCTTGTGTACCCCCAGGCTGGAATTCCGAGAGAAACCTTTCCCACAATCTGGACACTTATATGGTTTCTCTCCTGTGTGAGTTCTTTGATGATCAACCAGGTAGGAATTCTGGTTGAAACTTTTGTCATAATCTGGACATTCATATGGTTTCTCTCCTGTGTGAGTCCTGCAGTGTATCATCATGTGAGAAATCCAACTGAAACTTTTTCCACAGTCAGAACACTTATATGGTTTCTCTCCCACATGAGTCCTCTGGTGTGTTACCAGTTCAGAATTCCGTGTGGAACTGTTCCCACAATCAGCACATTCAAAGTGTGTCTCCCCAGTGTGCGACCTCGTGTCTCATCAGATGACTGTTCATGCTCAATCTTTTAATCGTATTGGAAGCACTGGTAGAGTTTCTCTCTTGTATAGGTCATTCAAAGAATCATGATAGAGGTGTTTTAAGTAAAGTTTTTGCTGCACTCCAAACATTTGTATCATTTTTCACTGGATGGATCCTCTCGTTCATAATCAGCTGTGATCTGCAATCTGTGTTTTTCCCACAAAAAGCCATGTGTGGGGTTTTCTCAACACTAATATTCTTGGATTCTTGAGGAGGCAAAAATATTTCTGATCTCTTACTTGGAGGTTCTTTGATTCAAGCCACTCTTTCTTTCCTCAAGTGCTTTCACTTATGCCTACCCATTTTGGCTATCCAAGGGACCTTTTCTTTCTTACTGACTTCCAGTTATTTTCCACTTTTTCCAAGTGAAAACTCTGTCCTTGTAATTCACTACTTTGTCTCTCATCTGCTGAGGAAGAAGAAGAGTTTTTACACTTTTTGGAGGTGGTGGAAAAGATTCTGATTGATGGTTTGTTTTACATTTTAATGCTGTTTCTCATTCTCTTTTGTCCAGAGTGCTCTTCCTGGCATTCTTTTTGTCTGTAAGATTCATATGAATGGGTTAATTTCATTATTGCTTAAAAAAATGTCTGCAGGACATGTGAAAGCAACAACACTCCCCCCATGTATTACGATGAAAAAACAAACTCCAAAATTCTAGTTTAACCTCTAACATTATGATTCATTTGGCATGACTAAACAGCCACCTGTCTGAAATGGTAGTGTCTCCTGCTTGAGGCAGGGAGTTGTACTAGATAGAAGATCTACACGGTCCGTTCCAACTATATTCTGACTGATTGACATAGAGACGACTAGCAAGATTGAAACTGAAATATCAACTCAAACATAAGATTCCCTTTTTGGCTTGGGTAAATCAGTCATATACGCACAAATATACAGCTAGAAGGATTTAAATTATTTAAAAGAAACAGACTAAATATAAGAAGAGGTGGAGTTGCAATATATATAAGAAATAGCTACATCTCTATAGAAATCGAGCAGATATGTAAGTTTACTGAAAATAAGGACTAGGGGAAACATGATAGCAGTGTTCCAATATCTCAGGGGCTGCCACAAAGAAGAGGGAGTCAAACTATTCTCCAAAGCACCTGAGGGCAGGACAAGAAGCAATGGATGGAAACTAATCCTCGGTGGTGCAGCGGACTAAGTGCTGTTAAGTGCTAGCACTTAGCTGCCAGCTGCCTGCAATTAGTGCGAGTTCAAATCTCACCAGGCTCAAGGTTGACTCAGCCTTCCATCCTTTCGAGGTAGGTAATTTGAGGACCTGGATTGTGGGGGCAATAAGCCAGTTTTGTATAGAACAACACCGCTTTGGGGGGGAGTTTGTTGCTTATCTTTTCCAGAAAAGGTTTTGAGGTCAAACCAATAGGTCTGTAGTTTCCTGGGTCCATTTTTTTCCCTTTTTTTGAAGATGGGAACTACATCAGCTCTTTTCCAGTCCTCTGGTAGTTCCCCAGTGTTCCAGCATCTTTGAAAGATATAGTTCAGTGGTTCTGAGATCACGTCTGCCACTTCCCTCAGAACCTTGGGGTGTAACCCATCTGGTCCTGGCAATCTGAACTTGTCAGGGGTGGTCAGGTGTTCACTTACCATTTTCTTGCCTATTTTAACTTTTGTTCCTAATCTGCTTTTTTGTTTGTTTGTCAAAACCTGGGAAGATTCTGGAAAAGAACAACAAACAGCGAACACCTAGAGGGAAACAGTTATAACCAAAAACCAACATGGGTTTGTCAAAAACAGATCATGCCAACAGGGTGGATTTGATTTAAATTGTGATTTAAATCACTAGTAAAAAACTTGATTTAAATCAACTCGATTTAAATCATAATTTTTGAAGAGCAACTGTCATCTCTGCTACTCCTTTGACCCGCTGTTGACTCACTGATAGTCCCAGTGTTGCAGAATATACAGCCTTGTGCTACATAACTAAGCTCCATTTCATGCTGAATAAACTAAATTATTTATGTATCTTAAATAGAAAACTATCTTACGATAGATTTTTACCCCAAAAGTTTTTTATTAAAATAAATTCAATAAAAATCAAAAAAATCCAATTTAAATCAAAAAGTCCGATTTTTTTGATTTTTTTTAAAAAAATCATTGATTTTTATCCACCCTGCATGCCAGACATATCTTATTGCATTTATCAAAACTAGTGGACAGTCCTAGGCTGCATTAACAGAGGGGTAGTATCAAGGTCACATGAAGTGTTAGTAATACTTTATAATGCCTTGGTAAAATGACACTTGGAGTACTGCATCCAGCTTTGGTCCCCACGATGTAGAAAACATGTGGAGACTCTAGAAAGAGTGCAGAGAAGAGCAAGAAAGAGGTTTAGAGACTGAAGGCTAAAACATATGAAGAACAGTTGCAGGAACTGGCTCTGTCTACCCTGTTTCCCCCAAAATAAGACATCCCCTGATAATAAGGCTTTAATCAGGCTTTTGAGTGCATGGCAATAAGGCCAAACGCTTATTTCAGGGTTAAAATAAAATAAGACAAGGTCTTATTTTCAGGGAAACACAGTAGTTTACTGAAAAGAAGGACTAGGGCAGTGATGGCTAACCTTTTTGTCATCGCGTGCCAGGAAAGGGGGGGGCAGCAGAGGTTTGCGTGCACGTGTGCCCACACCCATAATTCTATGCACCCTACCCCGTGCATGCGTCCCCCCTCTCCCCCGCTCCTAGCACATGATGGCCCAGTAGGCCCGTTTTTCTTTCTCACCTGGCTCCAGATCCTCTCTATGCATCTGGGGAGGGCGAAAACAGCCTTCCCCACCCCTCTGAGGCCAAAACGGCCCATTTCCCAACTTCTGGTTGGACAGAAAGTGACTTTTTTGCTGTCCCCAGCCTCCAGAGACTCCGACACATACGCACCGGAGCTGAGCTGGTGTGCCAGGCGGCATGGCTCTGCGTGCCGCCTGTGGCACGCGTGCCATAGGTTCGCCATCATGGGACTAGGGGAAACATGATAGCAGTGTTCCAATATCTCAGGGGCTGTCACAAAGAGGGAGTCAAGCTATTCTCCAAAGCACCTGAGGGCAGAACCAGAAACTGAACGGAAACTAAACAAGGAGAGAAGCAACCTAGAACTAAGGAGAAATTTCCTGACAGTGAGAACAATTGATCAGTGGAACACCTTGCCTCCAGAAGTTGTGAATGCTCCAAATACTGGAAGTTTTAAAGAAGAAATTGCATAACCATTTGTCTGAAATGATATAGGTTTTCTGCCTGAGCAGGGGGTTGGACTAGAAGACCTCCAAGGTCCCTTCCAACTCTGTTCTTCTATTACTCAAAACATAGGAACACAGAAATACACACACCCGTGAATTTATATATGTAGACAATCTATGTGCGCTTCAGTGTGCAAAATGTCCCAGAATTCTATTCGTTCCAAGTTTTGATCTTAGTTTATAAAGGCGGGGAACAGATGAAATGTGGGGACCAAATCCTAGGCAAGATTTAAAAAATCCGTTTTTGCCCACGAAACTCCTCACTTGCCAGGAAAGCAAACATGTCAATAACATCACAAGGAATGAGGTGTGAGGTGAAGGCTGAGGGAGATGGGCGGTTAGGAAATATGAAAAATACGTATTATTTTTAAATCTCCCAGCAGAAAATCACAGCCATTCAACTTTAAAACTTTAGGAAGGGAAAGAATATGCAGCACAGCCCGCATCTTTCATCCTTGTCCCTTCGCTGCTTCTCCGCCGTGGAGGCCCCCAAAGGGCCCGACTTCCTCCCGGCTTCTCCTCCGACCTTCCCTCCGCTCACCTCCCAGGAGCCGCTTCGACCCCTTGAAACCGCACAAGAGGATCCAGCGACGCCATCTTCCTCCCCGTGGGTCAGCCGGAAGAGGAAGTTCCCTCTGCCCCTCGCCTCCTCTCCTCCACATCCCCTCTAGCAATCCGATACTCTTATCTCCCCTCTGGAGATTCTCAGTCATCCAGGTCATGGTTGTCCCAAAGGTGCTTTTTCAGGAGGCAACTGGATTTTCTGCTTTTTCTTTAAAGACGTTTCGCTCCTCATCCGAGAAGCTTCTTCAGCTCTGACTGGATAGTGGGGAATGGAAGGGATTAGTTATACTCCTTTTAGACAAGCCAGGTCAATTATAAATCCTTTGGGAAGAGTAACACTCTATCGTTTCGTCTCGTTCCAGCCCAGCTTCTCCCGCTTTCCTAGAGTAGCTCTGTTGCCCCTGTACCCTACCTGCTACCTAGGCGCGAGTGTTGCTTCTTTGTAGAGCGCCATCTAGCGCCATAAGGCTGAAGAACGTGTTCGTTCTACTACTTCAACTCTTAAGGGGTTTGCAAGAGGTTTTCCCGGATTCCCTGCTTCTTGATGTACCATCCGTATGGATAGCTTTGTAAGCGATCGATATCAAGAGAACTTTACCTGGCGGAGGTGCTCAATGCATTGCTGCAGATTAAGATCACTTGTAAATGCAGCTGAAGAGGCTAATGAAATGGAACTGCCAGGATTGCCTCACTAAGCAATCTGGTCACATCACTTTTTATGACCACATTGTATAGCAGTGGAAATCCTGACACCAATTCCTGTCACAATGCAAGAAATACCCCCCCTTTTTTTTACAAGCTCAGGAGGGGGCTGGAAGAGTAATCCCCCCCCCCCGAACAGTTGGCATCCTGGCAAGCTTTATACCTTGAACAGCAGTTTGTAATGCATAATAAAATCATAAGGGGTTTTCCTGGCAGAGCAGTTCAAGACATTGCTGCAGATTAAGATCTTCTCTAAGTGCGGCTGAAGAGGGCAATGAAAGGTTGGCAGCCTGGAACTTCAACTCACCCTCACTCACCTTGCAGCTCTGACTTTGCCACCTGGAGAAAGGACTGTGCAGGAGAAAGCCACCTGGGCCCTTTTTAGTCTAGGGTCAGGCCAGGACATATCACCAAAACAGCACTGGTTGCAATTCTCATGGACTTTTGGAGGGCTTGGGATAGATGGGGCACAACCATTATGTCTTTCCTAGTTCAGATTTCAACACCATCGACCATGCTATTCTTCTGGACCGGCTTTGGGTACAGGATATGGGAGGCAATTTATTATGGTGATTCTATTTCTACGTTCAGTTGGCGTGTGTAGAAGAGGACACCTGATGTATGCCAGTGAGACTTGGACCGTATACAGGAGGCATGCTAGGCAATTTATTTATTTATTTATTTATTTATTGGTCCAATTTATATGCCGCCCTTCTCTGGAGACTCAGGGCGGCTTACAATGTGTTAAGCAATAGCCTTCATACTTTTGTATATACCTGCTTAGTAGGGCTTTCGGCCCCCCCAGCGGTGTCCTTTTTTATACAAAGTCAGCTTATTGCCCCCACAATCTGGGTCCTCATTTTACCTACCTCGAAAGGATGGAAGGCTGAGTCGACCTTGAGCCTGGTGAGATTTGAACTTGCAGTAATTGCAGGCAGCTGGTGCTACTTTAACAGCACTTAGTCAGCTGCACCACCCATGGCTCTTGAACCACTTCCACACGACCTGCCTCTGCAGACGTATGAGAATCTGGTGGCAGGACAAGGTGCCAGACACAGAAGTCCCCTCCAGAGCAGGCCTGCCATCAGTTCACACCTTGCTGATATGAAAGCCCAGACACACTGGGCAGGCCAATTTGCAAGGATGCCAGGCCATCACATCTCTAAACAGCTCCTCTATGGTGAGGTGTCCCAAGGTAAGCGATCGCATGGGGGACAAAGGAAGCGATAGACAGGTTGAAAGCCTCCTTCAAGTTCCTGGATATCGACATCACCTCCTGGGAAACCCTGGTACAAGATTGATTGACATGGCGGACGTTGATCCACTGCCAGACATTTAAAGACAGAGAAACATCCACAGTACAAGAGGAGCAAGCACTCTGCAAAGCCAGAGCTGCAAATGCTGCAACAATGGTGCCTACACATATCTGCCCAATATGTGGCAGAACATCCCGTACCCGTATAGGCCTTACCAGCCACCTGCAGACAAACCGTGGACAGCCCACAACCGTTAGATATCAAGGTCCTCTTCGAACACGATGGACAAACATCATCATGTAGAAGAGGAACAGAGTTCTGGCCCCTGAAATTGGGGTGTCCCGGGTCTCAAGCCTTTGGCTGCTGCTTTTCAACATCTACATGAAACTGCTCGGGGAGGCCATCCATCCTGAGATACCCAATTATGTACAGGTCGTCCTTGATTTACAATATTTCAGTCAGTGACCATTTGAAGTTACAAGGGCATTGAAAATTGACATGGCCATTTTTCACATTGCAGCATGCCCATGGTCTGTGATCAAACTTCAGACAGTTAAGAGGCCTTGCACACAGGTCATTCACCTAGTTTTGGCTTACCGCACTGGACCAATGGGCCAACTAGAAACTTCAACTGGTCCAGAACACAGCAGTGCACACAATAATGGAGGCCCCTAGGTTGCCCATGTAACATACTTGTCACGCAAGCTGCACTGGATTCGTTTTTTAAGGTGCAATTGAAGATGGTCATCACCTTTAAAGCTATTTCTTTATTATAACAATAGCAATAGCACTTAGACCTATATACCACCGCACAGTGCTTTATAGCTCTCTCGGTATATAGTGTCAGAATATTGTCCCCAACAATCTGGGTCCTCATTTTACCAGTCTCAGAAGGATGGAAGGCTGAGTCAACCTCGAGCCCTATCAGGATTGAACTCCAGGCAGTGGGAAGAGTCAGCCAGCAATACTGCATTCTAACCACTGAGCCAGGGCACATGTCACTAGTTTCCCACCTTTATTATTTTCCCATCTGCCTGTTCTACCAGGTCAGATAGGGTGGGCACATTCCTAGCCCCTTGCCTTAAATATTACCATCTGATAGGAGCTAGGAAGTGAGTCTTTTCCATTGCAGCTCCTGCCCTATCAGACACTCTTCCCCCTGACATTTGGAAGGCCTTTATCCCCCTAGTCTTCCATAAAGGAAAGAAGATCTAGCTTTCCCCCTAAACACTGGGATTAAGAAGAGAAGCCTGTGCATCAGAAGCTTGATTGGGAGCCAGGTGTTTGTTTTTATGCATTTAGTTTTAATATGGTTTTTAAGTTAATTACTGATTGGGAGCCGGCCAGTGTTTGTTATAACATGGATGGCTACATAAATATTTTAAATAAATCAAAGGAAAAAGATTAATCTGGAAAATGGCGCTATTGAGGCTGCCCATCTGCAGGTTGCTTGAGGCTCTGAAGATCTATGCATTTCTTTAATTATCAAATTGATATGCTGCTAATCCTGCAGTGAACTTCTCCAATTTAACTCCTTGCAAGGAGAAAGATAACCAGATTTGGGCAAGAATGGCACCTGACATGAATATAATTAATAAGGCCAGGCGGCCTAGTTAACTTATAAATTGAATCACATTTTTGGAATCCAAATGACCATCCGAATGCCATCAACCTTGCTAGAAGTGCCTTCTATTTGCAGGGCAAGTAAATGTTAAATATATAGGATTTGCATTTTGCCATTTGAAATATATTGGGATTGATTTCTGTATTAGTTTTATTGCTGTAAACCATGTGGAGTCATTATGAGTGGGGCTGCGATACATATTTTCATGCTAAGTAAAAATACATGCATACATACATACATGCTTATATCCTTTATTATATGTAGAAATAACTCAAGGCGGCAAACATACATAACAAGAGATGCAAGCTCCTTTACTCTGGCCCAGCATAGCAGTTCCCCTTGATTCCGTAATAAGGAACGACCGCACTGGGCCAGAGAAAGGAAGGTCAGATAAGGTTAGAGAAAAGAAAGAGAAACGAAGAACAAAGAAAGAAAAAGGAAGCTCAAATCAGATTAGAGGCCTCCTGGCTAAAACATACTAAGAACGGTTAGAAGAACTGGGCATGGCCAGTCTAGTGAAGAGAAGAACCAGGGGTGACACAACAGTCTTCCAATATTTGAGGGATTGTATAAAGAGAGGGGGACAGTCTATTTTCCAAAGCACCCGAAGGGCAGACAAGGAACAATGGATGGAAACTGATCAAGGAGAGATTCAACCTAGAAATAAGGAGACATTCTGAGACAGTGATAACAATCAACCAACGGAACAACTCGCCTTCAGAAGTTGTGAGTGCTTCATCACTGGAGGCTTTCAAGGAGAGATGTGACTTGTACTTGTCAGAAATGGTATAGGACAGTGATGGCTAAACTTTTTCAGACTGAGGACCCAAAGCGCGTGTGCGCGCCTGAACCCCCAAAATGCAATGCATGTGCAGCCCCCCCATGCGTCCCAACACCCGCCCATGTGTGCGCCTTTCCTGAGCGTGCATGCACTGCCTCCTTGCCCGCCCCTCGCGTATGCATGGCAGAGACCCAAAGACCAGCTGGCCAGTGGGAGGCGCGCGTGCATGTACAGCGGAGCTGAACTGGGGCAACAGCCTGCATGCCCCCAGAGAAGGCTCCGCGTGCCTCCTCTGGCACATTTGTCATAGGTTCGCCATCACAGGTATAGGATAACATGCTTGAGCAGTGGGTTGGACTAGATGGCATAGAAGGTCCCTTCCAACTCTGTTATTCTATTCTATTCCACTCTCATGTTTGATACTAAGACATGTTTTACTAAAAGGAATCATGCAAAAAAATTAAATAGTTAATTGTTCAGCTGAGCTTCCAATGAGAGAAAAGAAACAAAATTCAAGATTCCTCTACACACATTAAATTTTGCCTCAGATGGAATTTCTTGTGTGTGATAAGGGAATAATTTTGTGCGAAACACTGTCTGTAGTCTGGTTATTTGAATGATTACTCCCCTATGTGTAACCTTACATGATTTATAAGGCTAGACCTAGTACTGAAATCTTTCCCACAATCCGGACATTCATACGGTTTCTCTCCGGTATGAGTCCTCCGGTGTATCACCAAATTGGAATTCCAACTGAAATTTTTCCCACATTCAAGACACTTATACGGTTTTTCTCCTGTGTGAGTCCTCTGGTGTCTCACCAGGTAGGAATTCTGACTGAAACTTTTCCCACAATCCGGACACTGATATGGTTTTTCTCCTGTGTGAGTTCTCTGGTGCATCAGCAGGTGGGAATTCCGAGCGAAAGTTTTCCCACAATCTGGACACTGATACCGTTTGTCTCCGGTATGAGTTCTTTGATGTACCACCAGGTGAGACTTCCGACTGAAACTTTTCCCACAATCTAAACATTTATACGGTTTCTCTCCCGTGTGAGTCCTCTGGTGTTCCACCAGGTGGAAATTCCATCTGAAACTTTTCCCACAAACCAGGCACTCATACGGTTTTTCTCCTGTGTGAGTCCTCTGATGTTCCACCAGGTGGGAATTCTGACTGAAACTTTTCCCACAATATAGACACTCATATGGTTTCTCTCCCGTGTGAGTTCTCTGATGTTTCACCAGGTAGGAAATCTGACAGAAACTTTTCCCACAATCTGGACACTCATATGGTTTTTCTCCTGTGTGAGTCTTCCGATGTCTCACCAGATTGGAATTCTGACTGAAACTTTTCCCACAATCTGGACAGTCATATGGTTTCTCTCCCGTGTGAGTCCTCTGGTGTATCAGCAGCTCAGAATTCCATGTGAAACATTTCCCACAATCAGAACATTCAAACTGTTTCTCGCCAGTGCAAGTCCTCTTCTGTCTTACATGTATGCGCATTGTAATCCTTTTGCCACTGGTAGAGATTCTCTCTAATAGGGTTCTTCCATTAATCATGAGGAAGCTTTTCGGAGTAAAGCTTTTGTTGCATTCCAAACATTCCTATGGCTTTTCATTTGGTGGACCCTCTTATGCATAGTCAGCTGTGATCTACAATATGTTCCCCCCCCCACCCCACATTAAGCTGTCTGTGTTGTTTTTCCAACATTCATATTATTAGATTTTTGTGGAAGCCAAAAATATTTCTGATCTCTTACTTGGAGGTTCTTTGATTCAAGCAATTCTTTCCTTCCTCAAAGGATTCAAATAATGCCTGCCCAATTTGGCTATCCAAGAGACCTTTTCCTTTCCACTGACTTCCAGGAATTTCCCACTTTTTCTTTACTTGGAAATTATCCTCCTTGCCTTCTCATTTAATGCTTCCTTCAAGTCTATTTTTTCCAGCTCAAAAGGTTGTTCTTGTTATTCTCTCCCTTGTCTCTCTCATCTGCTGAGGAATGAAAAGAGGTTTTCACTTTCCAGAGGAAGGGAAAAATTTTTGTTTGATGGCTTTTCCTTTTTAATGCTGCTTCTCAGTTTCTGTTTTCCACAGTAATCTCCTTGGCATCCTCTTTGTCTGTAAGATTCATATGAATGAGTTAGTTTCATTAATTGTCTAAAAAATGGCTGCAGAACATGTGAAACAGGAAAAGCACCCACATATATTAACATGGAAAAACAAAGACTAAAATCGTAGTTTAAGCACTAACATTAATTATGATTCATTTGGCATATAGAAGGCTAGCAAGATCCAAGTTCAAATATCGAATCAATTACAATATTCTCTTTTTGGCTTGGATAGATCACACAAATATGCATGCCTCTCTGCACAGAGATAAAAACCTATGAATTTATGTAAGTAGGCAATATATATGTATCAAGTGTGCAAAATGTCCCAAAAGTGCATCCACTCAAACTTTTTATTTAAATTTACAAAGGTGGAGACAATAATAGATGAAATGGTGCCCAAATGCTATGCAAGATTTAAAGCATCCACATTGCCCATGAAACTGATGGGCGCTTAAAAACTATAAAAAACATATAAATATTTCTTTAAATAGCCTTTAAAATAAAAGCCTGTTATTAACATTCAGCTGTCTGCAATTATTGCAAGTTCGAATCTCCCCAGGGTCAAGGTTGACTCAGCCTTCCATCCTTTCTAAGGTAGGTCAAATGAGGACCCAGTTTGTGGGGGCAATAAGCTGACTTTGTATAAATATACAAAAGTATGAAGTATTGCTTAACGCATTGTAAGCCGCCCTGAGTCTCTGGAGAAGGGTGGCATATAAATCTAATTTAAAAAAATAATAAAAAAATCTCCCACCTCCCAGCAGAAAATCACAGGCAGCAGGTTTTAAATCTCCAGAGGAATAAAATTTGGGGAGGGGAAGAATATACAGCAGCAGCCCCCATGTTTCAGTTTTGTCCCTTCGCTGCTTCTATCTACAACATGGAGGAACCCAAAGAGCCCGACTTGCTCCCGGCTTCTCCTCCGACCTTCCCTCCACTCACCTCCCAGGAGCCTCTTCCACCCTCCAAGCAGCACAAGAGGCTCCACCGACGCCATTATCCTTGGGTGAGCCGGAAGAGGAAGTTCCTCTGTCCTTCGCCTCCTCTCCTCCACATCCCCTCTAGGAATACGGCCCCAGGGCGAATCAATGAACTCTCTAGGAATACAATACTCTATCGTTATTAACCCGTTCCAGCCCAGCCTCTGCTCCTTCCATAGAATACCTCTGCCACCGCTGTACCGTACCTTATTCCTGGACGCGACTAGGGCGCCCTCTGGCGACGAAAGGCCGAAGACCACGCTCGTTCTATCTACCCTAAGGCGTTTGAAGCTATTCTCATGGATTCTGTTCTTCCTTGTGTGCCATCAAATCCTATTCGACTCTCATCGAGCTCATCGGTAGCTTTTCTCCCTGAGGCTCTGTCATAAGTAAATGCCTTATTCTATAACAAGAGATATGTATATATGTACAGGATATAAAGGGTTAATTTATTCATCCTCCTTTAATGTATTCATGTGTAATCACCCCCCTTCCTTGACTCCTCCCCTTTGATATAAATAGAGAGTGCTTTTACCTCATGCTTGCTTCTCACTGTAAATCTGACAAGAATAAGTAGAATGCCTATTATGAATAAATTCTTCTTTAACTGAAGAAATTGTTTCTGAATTCATCATTGAGTCTGATCCTCAAAATATTGTAACAATCTGATAGCAGAGGATGGTTAAACTGACTCAATAAAATCCAACATGCCTAAGAAAGAAAACCTCAAGAATAAAAAAGAAAGACCCAATACCAGGGCAAATGATAAAGAAACAAAAACAGATCAAGAAATGACCAACGCGCATGCGCAGATGAACACAGAGAACTACAATGAACTTTATGAAGAAGGAGAACCTTTCAAGCTCATCAGCAGAATACCCACACCATTCTGCAATTTTCAACATCTACAGCAGTGGTCCCCAACCTTTTTATCACCGCGGACCAATCAGCCTTTGATAATTTTACCGTGGCCCGCTGAGCGCGCGCAGGGGTGGGGGGCGTTGTTCGCGACGACACATTGATCGTTTATATATCAGATTGTTTTGATTAAACAACTTTTATTTTATTGTATTTAAACATGCCTTACAAAATAAAATACAATTACATAAATATAAAGTGCTTTAACATTTTAACGGTTAAACTTTAACTAAGCGCTCTAGTTACTAGAATCTAGTGAATCAATGAGAACCCTGAGCTTGTTTTTCTGCAACAAGACGGTTCCATCTGGGGGTAATAGGAGACAATGACACCCGAAGTGTCTTGCTTATGTCCAGTTTATTTCGTTGTTTTATTTTGGTTGCTGACATCTGTTTCGTACTCATCTTTGCTAATTTGTGGGTTAAATTTGAGCAAAAACAATATACACCTACACCAACTACTGTAAAAATGAGAAAGTACCAGTGAAAAGCGAGAAGAGCTAAAAAAACAAACAAACATCGGGGTCCTGTGCGGGAGGGGGTTTCAACCTCTTCTCCAAAGCACCTGAAGGTAGGAGGAGAAACTGGATGGAGCAAGGAGATAAGCAGCCTCGAACTAAGGAGAAACTTCCTGACACCCAGAACAATTAACCAGTGGAAAAGCTTAGCCTTCAGAAGTTGTGGGAGACCCATCACTGGAGGCTTTTAAACAGAGACTGGACAGCCATTTGTCTGAAATGATATTGGGTCTCCTGCTTGATCTGGGGTTGGAATAGAAGACCTCCAAGGATCCTTCAAACTATGAGCTCCTCTGTTACAAACCTCCAGGGATGCAGCACCCACAACCTCTGGAGAACCAACCTCCACTTGAAAGAGGCTTTTTCAATCTTCCCACCAGCAGAAATTGCAGCCACCAGTTTCCCAGCCTGCAGCACCAGTGGGCTTCCATTTGGGGAGGGAAGGAACCTGCAGCAGCAGCAGCTGAGAGGCTTCAGCCCAGTTGCTTCTCCGCTTCCAGGCCGTGGAGGGAACCAAACAGCCCGACTTGCTCCCGGACTCTCCTCCCACCTGCAGCCCTCAACTCACCTGCCAGCTGCTGCTTCGACCATGGAAACAGCACAAAAGCCGCTCTGCACACCAACTTCCTCCCATGAGTCATCCGGAAAAGGAAGTTCCTCTGCGCTTCTCCTCTCCTCCCATCCTTTCTATCAATACGGTACTCGATGGTTTTAACTCCTTTATTATGCACTTTTCAGGCACAGAGGTTGCCTACCGGCCGCTGCAGCAATCATGTCCCCCGGCCGCTGCAGCGATCATGGCCCCCGGCCGCTGCGCGGCCCGGTGCCAGGTACTCCACGGCCCGGCACCGGTCCGCGGACCGGGGGTTGGGGACCACTGATCTACAGGACCATGGACTACCCACAGTTGTAAGTAGTGGGAATAGTAATATTGGGAATCTACCTAGTGATTTCCCAAAACTTAGAATTGATGGCATCAATTTACAGGAATGGTGTCAACAAATTCAGGTTGTCTTTATGAAAGAAAATTTATTATTTTTTATAACCAATCCTCCCAAAAGACCTTGGACTCTAAAAATGGACTGCCTGCATCACAGAGCATTCTATTTAATAATTTCTAGCATATCACCTGCCATGTACTACAGTATTAAGCATAATCTTATTGTTTCAGAAATAATTCAATGCATGTTTAAATTGTTTCATAGTGAAAGTGTAGCAACAACCACTAGAATGTCTAAAGATTTCTTTTCAGCCAAATTAAGATCTGGAACCACCATAAGTGAACATTTAATATCCTTAAACAAAACCAGAGCAGAATTACATCTAAGAGGAGAAATAATATCAGAACAGACAATGAAAAGCGTTATCCTTAACTCATTAGATTCATCATGGGATAACTACATATCACACTTAGACTCAATCAATCTAGGATACTTATCCATAGAAAGTCTGTCAAATAAGTTAATAGCTGAAGATAATTTGAGGAGAAGTAGATACAATGCATACACAGAACACAGACAGGCAAAAGGGGTAACCTTCCAAGAAAATCACCAAAAAACAATTGAATGATACAATTGTGGATCCAGAAAACACTCTAAGGGAGATTGCCCCATGTTTCATAGGGAAAGACAAAACCGTGATTATAGGGGTAGATATCAAGACAGGCAATCATCTATTGATAGATACAGATATAGAGACTCCCCAAACTACAGAGAACGCAGAAAGGATAGAGATAATTCAAGGGACAGAAAATCAGGATCATTAAATGGATTAGATAAACATAACGATGTCATCACACAAAAATCAAAAAACAATACTTGGCTCATAGATTCAGGGGCGACTAATCATACAACAAATAACAAGAAAATACTGTCTTCATTCACAAATGATAAATTTATGATAAGAGTAGCCAATCAAGAAAATGTTCAAGTCATAGGGAAAGGAGATGTAAATATACCTGGTTTAGGTAAAGTAGAGGGGGTATTGTTGATACCAGAAATATCACATAACATACTTAGTGCAGTGAAATTAAGCCAAGATTTCAACATAAATATAATCTTCTCTGGGGGAAAAGCAATACTAGAAAAGGATGGGACTAAATTGAATAGTGTAGTTATCGAAGGGGGCCTACCCTTCCTTGTAACAGAAGATAAATGGTTGCATAACATTAATACAAACGACACCAACATAGACAGTGAACATAGTAACAACAATGACAATGAAGAACCCAATACACACTGTAATCACAAAGACACACCCACTAGTGATACACACAATAACAAAAGACCCAATATAGGCAAACCAATTCATGATGAATGTGCACACATGTTGCATAGGAAATTGGGACATGCAAGTTTCCCTGTAATACAAAAAATGATTGAACATGCTGATGGCGTTAAAATAAAGGATTGTAAAAACTATTTGGAATGCTCAGTATGTAAATCCTCAAAACTCAGAACAAACCCAAAACCAAAGAGGGCAACAAGGACCTCTAACCAAATTTTTGACCTGGTACATATGGATCTGGTTGGTCCATTAACACCATCCATCACATACAAAAAAAGATATTTCCTAACTATTGTAGACGACTATAGCCGTTATGGATTTGTTTATACTTTAAAACACAAAGATGAAACTTTCCAAAAATTCAAAGAATTTTACAAACGTGTAGAAACACAACACAATATCAAAATAAAACAAATCATGACAGATAGGGGATCCGAATTCATGTCAAAAGAATTCTCACAATGGATAAAAGACAAAGGAATGATACACTTCACGACTAGCCCATTTTCTGCTTTTCAGAATGGTACAGCAGAACGAAAGAACTCGACACTGCAAACCATGATTAGATGTACATTAGAAGATGCTGGCTTAGGAAAACAATTCTGGTCAGAAGCATTACTATATTCAAACTATACCCAAAATAGGACCTGGTCTAGCATCCTAAATAAAACACCATACGAAGTGATGTACAATAGGAAACCAAAAATATCACACATGCACATATTTGGAGTTACAGCAGACGTACACATACCAAAACAATTAAGACGTAAGGGAGATAACGTATCCAGAAGGCTCAGATTCATGGGATACGAAACAGGCACAAAAGGATATAGATTCATTGACAATAATAACAAATTCATAGTCTCAAGAACAGCAGTATTTCATGAACAGGCCAACTGGTCTAAGATACATCTTAACAAGATAATCCAAAATACAGAACCAAATATTGAACAACAAGACAGAATAGAAAGAGAGAAACATGAACATAACACACATGATGACAAAAACAAAACATGGACAGGTAACCATACCAGGATAAAAACAGATTCATTAACCAAAAAGGAAGCAAGGTATCTACACGATAATGAAAGCATTCCAATAAGAACAATCAGGTGCAACAGAAAACAATTACCCAATAAGTATAAGGATTATATAATGTGTGTGAATGACGAGACACCAACACCTAACACATATGAGGAAGTGTTGAAACTTCCCATGGAAGAAAGAGAAAAATGGGAATTAGCCATAACAAAAGAAATGAACAGCTTGCGTGAATTAGGTGTATTTACACCAGTCCCTGCCCCTAAGAACAAGACAATTATAGGCACCAGATGGATATTCAAAATCAAAGATTTAGAAGAGGGTAATAAATTATATAAAGCTAGATTAGTCGCACAAGGTTACGCTCAAAAATATCCTGAGGATTACACTGACACATACTCTCCCACTGTAAGAACCGAAAGTGTTAAGACAGCTTTAGTCATAGCTGCTATACTCAATCTTGATGTCTTTCAATATGATGTGCAGACTGCATACTTACATGCAAAGCTCGACAAAGAGATATATGTAAGGGCACCTCATAGCCAATGTACAAATAGAAATGAGACCTGGTTACTTAACAAAAGCTTGTACGGATTAAAACAATCCGGCAAGCGTTGGTATGAATGTCTAGTCGGCGTGCTTAAAAATATGGAATTCAAAGCCACAACTGCAGACAATTGCTTTTTTGTTAGAAAGGAAGGTGAATCGTTAGAATTTGTGTTAATCTATGTGGATGATATTTTGTATATAGGCAAACATAAAGAAAAGACTTATTTGTATCCAAGCTAAGTGAACATTTCTCTTTAAAGTCGCTAGGAAGGGTAAACAAATACCTTGGAGTTCAAATCAATAAAACAAGAAAGGGATTCAAATTATGCCAGAGAGATAAAATTATAGAACTTCTGGAAAAATGCAATTTAAGAGATGCCAAACCTTGCGATACTCCTATGCAGACTGATTTTCTAAGGAATATGGATGAATCTTCACCTGAGTTCGAGAACAATACATTATATAGATCAATTATTGGTTCTCTCTTGTATATATCTAATTGGACCAGGCCTGATATAGCTCTGCCACTTAATTTATTATCTAGACATGTAAGTAAACCACTTATGTATCATTGGGAAGCAGTTAAACGAATACTAAGATATCTAAAACACAGCATAGATTTCTGTCTAGTCTTAGAACCCAATAATATTAAAGAACCTATTATCACCAGTTATGCTGATGCAGACTGGGCAGGTGACATCAAATGTAGAAAGAGCACCTCAGGTTATGTATTATTTTTAAATGATTGCCCAATATTCTGGTACACTGGGAAGCAAGATTTAGTAGCGACTTCCACAACAGAGGCAGAATACGTCTGTTTATCTAAAGCAGCGGTTCTCAACCTGGGGGTCGCGACCCCTTTGGGGGTCAAACGGCCATTTCACGGGGGTCGCCAAAGCCCTCTCTCACCCCCCTCCCCATGCCTTCACTCACCCTCTGCCTCTGCTGGATCGCCCGGTCGCCATTCGCTTACCCCGCCCACTCCCAATCTATTGCTGCTCCGGAGTCCCAGCTGATGGCTAGAGGGGAAAAAAACTTTAAATTCTTCCCGCGGGGCTTCAAAGAGCCGCCCTACTCTCAACTGTTTTGCGGAGGGCTCTGTTGCTAGCTAGATGCAAAGAGGTAAATTCCTGGAGCAGATTTTCCCCCTAGCTATGCTCAAAAAGCAAAATTGAAAGTAAGCAGGGTCTTGGCTGCAACGTGACAAAACGAGGCAGAGAGATTTCTTTTTCTTTTTCCTCACCAAAAAAGGTAGGTGCAAACTGCAAACAATGGGAAATTTAGGGCAAAAGAGGAGATTCAAGATTTTAAAACACAGAAGAAAAAAAGCTCTATTTAACTAGGGAATTGTAATAATTGAGATAATGTTAATTGCATATTGTGTTGAAAGCAGAAATGGTTAAGTTGTGGTTTGGAGGAATATGGGGGGAAATTATTTGGTTTATTATTATTGGTAAATATAATTAATTGATTTGTAAGAAATTGGATTGCATGGAAATAATTGGAATATTCATGTTCATATTGATTAATATACAAAAAGGCAGTTATATAACTAATTGATTTATATTAAAATGTTGAATTTGTATTAAACAACTGTATTATATAATTAACCAATGTGAGGATGGATATAAAAATAGATGACAATGGGAAGGGGTATAATATAGAATAGAAGGGAAAAATTGAATTTGATTAAGATTAGAGATGAGGATGAAGGGTAATATTGGTTTTTAAAAAAAAATAGATGAGGAATAAATATGGTAAAAAGGAAATATAAAAATTGTAAATTTAATTGAAATGACTAAATACTGTGTTGGAAGAAATATCCTTCTGGGTTCTGCTCCAAGTGGGGAAAAAGACACTGGAAACATGGAGACTGCTTGGAAATATGGTTTAATGGTGGACAGGATCACATGGCTTGATGGGGCCCATTGTGTTAGTTTCTGTTGCTATTGTGTTGCAAATGTCCTTTGACAAAGGATTGAGTTTCTGCCTCTGGCCCATTAACAAAGGGTGGGGGGCAGGAAGGTGGGAGTTGCTTTGTCTGTAAAATATGCTTCTCCATTTCTCATCCAGGGAAATATAATATTCTGCCTTTTTAATATTTCCCAAAATATTTCATTCTTCTAGGAAAGGGGTGGGTGCTAACCTCCTACAACTGTTTAAATTTGTGGACCGGCCAAATACTCTGTTCAAAGAAAATACGTTGTATGTTTGTATGTGTGTTTCTAATTATTGCTATTTATTGCTATTTGTTCTCTTTTATTCTTTAAAATTTAACAATTCATTCTTTATCTTAATATCTTAATATTTGTTTGGGGTTGGCTTTCTTCCCTTTCATCTTTTTTATTGTACAGCAATCTTTCTCCTCAAACCTACCACCTCTGTCTTTTCTTTCTTACTTACTCTTCCCCCCCTTCTTCTTCTCCCTACTTCCTCTTTCTTTCTCCTTCTCCTCCTCTCTTCCTCCCTCTCTTACCTTCACTCCTACTCTAATTTCCCTTCCCTTCCTTCATTCCTCTCTATTGCTGTATCCTTTTATGCATATGGACTACTCAGAGGGCTGAAAAGGTTATTTTTGACTGGTCCTCGCACTTTTGACCAGTCCTCGAACTTACGACTGTCCTCACAATTTACATTTTTGCCCTATCTTATACCATGTTGAAGAGAAGCAGTTGTGAAATGAGTGACATGGTTGTTAAGAATGCTGCACAGGCATAAATGTGAGGATGGTCATAAGTGTGAGGACCAGTCAAAAGTGCGAGGACCTGTCAGAAATGACTTTTTTCAGCCCTCTGAGTAGTCCCTATACACATAGCCATGGCCACTCGGTCACATGACCAGCTAGCCACGCCCACTCAGTCACATGACCTCCAAGCCACGCCCACAAAATAAGCCACACCCACAGAACCGGTAGTAAAAAAAATTAGAACCCACCCCTGGTTGGGGGTCACCACAACATGAGGAACTGTATTAAAGGGTCGCGGCATTAGGAAGGTTGAGAACCACTGATCTAAAGCCTCAAATAATTTAGTGTGGTTTAATGATTTATTATCTGATATTTGGAAGAATCCAATACTACCATTTGTCATACATGAAGATAATAAGGCGGCTATAGAAATATCACGATCTGACGCCATTGGTCAAAGGTCCAGACATATAGATATCAAATTTAAACACGTGAGACAATTATCTCAGGATGGATTCATTAAAGCAATCCACTGCGAAACCTCAGAACAAATAGCTGATATATTAACTAAATCTTTACCTTCTAAACAACACAAATACTTGACATCAAAATTACAAGTACTATATAATTCTGAATCCGAATGCAATCATTGTTATATGTCGAATCGGCATTTAGAGGGGGATTTGTCATAAGTAAATGCCTTATTCTATAACAAGAGATATGTATATATGTACAGGATATAAAGGGTTAATTTATTCATCCTCCTTTAATGTATTCATGTGTAATCACCCCCCTTCCTTGACTCCTCCCCTTTGATATAAATAGAGAGTGCTTTTACCTCATGCTTGTTTCTCACTGTAAATCTGACAAGAATAAGAATGCCTATTATGAATAAACTCTTCTTTAACTGAAGAAATTGCTTCTGAATTCATCATTGAGTCTGATCCTCAAAATATTGTAACAGGCTCCATCCCAAAACCTTTTCTTTCAGGTCCCCCAAGTGGGTATTCATTGTCCCTGGAGTTGAGCCCGAAGCTTCGTTTGCAAGGAACGGCCACTAAACCAAAGGAAAGCGCCCTTTGGAGGGGGTGGGGTGGGGCTGCAAATAGGAAGGGAGGAAAGTCCTCCTCCCTTGGTTCCAGACAGTTTTTCCTCTGGAGGGAAGCAGGATAACTTCTCAAAAACCTGCCTCTGTAACTTAGTGAAGCTGTAAGAACGAAGCTTGACCCCTCGTCCCTGTGATTTTATTTTCATTTACTTCCATGTTCACCTAACAAGCTCGGTATTTCTTATTGGTGCTCCACCCCTGCTTGGCAATGGAAATTCTGGCACCAATTCCTGTCGCAAATTGAGAACTACCCATATTTCTTTTCCAAGCTAAGAGAGGGCTGGAAGCATAATTCCCCACCCCATCCCCATGCTTTACACCTTCAACAGCCGTTTGTAATGCATAATGAAATCATGAGAGGTTTTCCTGGCAGAGGAATTCAAGGCATTGCTGCAGATTAAGATCTTTTATAAGTGCAGCTGAAGAGGGCAATGAAAGGTTGGCAGCCTGGAACTATAACTCACCCTCTGCTTGCAACTCTGACTTTGCCACCTGGAGAAAGGGTTGTGCAGGAGGAGAAAAACACCTGGGGCCTTCTCAGTCTGGATTCAGGCCAGGGCACATCACCAAAACGGTATTGGTTGCAATTATCATGGACTTTTGGAGGGTTTGAGATAGATGGGACTACAACCATTATATCCCTCACAGATATCTCTCTCTTTTACTCTACATCTCTACTACTCTACTGTGTTTCTTCAAAAATAAGACCCTGGTCTTATATTTTTTTGAACCCTGAAACAAGCACTTGGCCCTATTGCCATGTGCTCAAAAGCCTGATTGGGCTTATTATCAGGGGATGTCTTATTTTGGGGAAAACGGTATATCACTAAAATAATCAACCCCGTGGTTTACTATCCCTTTCTTCTCCTACATGTGGGGAGCAATGACACAACAATGAATCTGAAAACAAGAGATGACGAATACCTAGGAAAGAAAGTTAAAGAAGTAGGAGCATAAGAGGTGTTTTCATCTATACTTCCAACAAAAGGCCAACATCCAATGATGCTCCCACAAATGGTTTTAGAAATGAACTACTGCCTTAAAAACTGGTGTTGTCAACAGGACTTTGGCTTCCTAGATCATGATTTGCATTACTTACATGAAGGGCTACTGGCAAGGGACGGAGTGAACCTTCACAAGAACTGGAAAGAATATATTTGGAAAATGACTGGCTCATCTTTTCAGAAGGGCTTTAAACTGAAATTGAGGGGGAGGGGAAGCCAATCTTCATGACCTTTAGAACGTAATTCCAAGCAAAAACCACTAAATAACCAATCACATAGGGCAATGATGGCTAACCTTTTTGCCATCACGTGCCAAAAGTGGGGGGAGCAAAGTGGGGTCACACGCACACGTGCCCACATCCATAATTCTATGCGCCCCGCCCCCCGTGCTCTCCCCCGCTTTTGGCACGTGATAGCATGGTGGGCCCAGTAGGCCTGTTTTTTGCTCTCCCCAGACTCCAGAGCCTTTCTAGGAGCCTGGGGAGGGCAAAAATGCCCCCCCCAGAGGCCCTCTGGAGGCCAGAAACAGTGTGTTTCCTGACTTCTGGTGGGCCCAGAAGGGCCAAAAATCAGCTGGCTGGCGCACGCATGTGTGCTGGAGCTGAGCTCATGTGCCCACCGATATGGCTCCGCGTGCCACATGTGGCACCCGTGCCATAGGTTTGCCATCACGGACATAGGGAGTAAAGAGAAAGAAATAAAAAGAATTAAAACATAATGAAGTTGATTGAGACTGATGGAAAGGATGTAAATCCCAGTTACAAAGTAAGAGATATAAGAAACATATCCAAGACCCATAAAGGACTCAAATGCCCATACACCAATGCTAAAAGTTTAGGGAACAAACAGGGTGAACTTGAAGTATTAGTACATGAAGGCAGATATGATATAGTTGCCATTACTGAAACTTGGTGGGATGAAACTCATGACTGGGATGTCCTGATAGAGGGATACAAACTGTTCAAAAGAAACAGAAACTTGACCTCCTCTAACAAAAGAGAAGGTGGAGTTGCATTATATATAAAAGATCACTACATCTCTCCGCCTTTCTGCTCCGGGTCGGTGCGATTCAGATAAAATACCAGCAGATGGCGATAGTTGCAATGACCTCCAAGGTCCC
Source organism: Arizona elegans (assembly GCA_022577455.1). Taxonomy (NCBI): domain Eukaryota; kingdom Metazoa; phylum Chordata; class Lepidosauria; order Squamata; family Colubridae; genus Arizona; species Arizona elegans. The sequence goes on along the minus strand of JAKOOJ010000012.1, from coordinate 4,629,730 downwards.
TTCCAACTCTGTTACTGTAACAGGCAGTAGAGAGAAAGCAGAGATGCTTAACTCTTATCTTTGCATCAGTCTTTATCAAAATGAAACTATAGCCCAACCTACCAAAAACATAACCGTAAAAGACAGATAAGAAATAAAAATTAAAATAAGCAAGAAAAAGAGGACACCTATCTGATTGATCTTGATGAATATAAATCACTTCCCAGAGTTCTGAAGGAACTGATAGATGTTATTTCAGAACCATTGTACCATATCTTTAAAACATCCTGGAGCACTGGGGAATTACTAGAGCCGTGATGGCGAATCTGTGGCACGCAGAGCCATATCTGTGGGGATGCGAGCGTTGCCCTGGCTCAGCTCCAGCGTGCATGCGTGTGCCGGCCAGCTGATTTTCGGGCCTTCCGGGCCCACTGGAAGTTGGGAAACAGCCATTTCTGGACTCTAGAGAGCCTCCGGGAGGGTGGGGGAGGCCATTTTTGCCCTCCCCAGGCTCCAAGAAAGCCTCTGGAGCCTGGGGAGGGGAAAAAACAAGCCCACCAGGCCCACCAGTAACCTTTTTGCCATTGCGTGCCAAAAGCAGGGAGAGCGCAGGGGGGGTCGCGGATGCATGCGTGGGGGGGCATTGAATTATGGGTGTGCGCACACACATGCATGACCCCCCCAACCCCCCCCCCCCCCTTTGGCATGCAATAGCAAAAAGGTTAACCATCACTGTACTAGAGGATTGGAAAAGAGCTGATGTGGCTACCATCTTCAAATAATAATAATAATAATAATAAAAACCAGATCCAGAAAACTGGAGACCAATTATCTATGGAGATTCTCAGTCATCCAGATCATGGTTGTCCCAAAAGTGCTTTTTAAGGAGGCAACTGGACTTTCTTGTTTTTCTTTGAAGACATTTCACTTCTCCTCCAAGCTTATTCAGCTCTGACTGGATGGTGGGGAATGGAACGATTTATATTCCTTGCAGACAGATTGGGAGTTGGTGAGGCACTTGGAGGTTTATCTGTGTCTTCAGAGTCACCTGGGTAGTAGAAATGGGTGTGGAGCCTTCTTGGACCTGCTGAATTCCTCTTTCGAGGCCTCAAAATTGAACAGCCCTCTCTCAAGAGGGGGAGGGATATGACATCATCTATCTCCAGTCTACAACACAGTCTTTTAGCAGTTCCAAGACTACTCATCCATTTGCACTACCCAGGTAACCCTGAGGTCACAGATAAACCTCCCCCCCAGCTCCCCAAAGGGGAAAAACATCATGAAACATCACACGACAGCAATGTGATGCTGCGAGTTTGACACCATGCTCTAAAAGGATGCAAATGCAAAGAAGAGCAACTAAGATGATTAAGGGGCTGGAGACAAAAATATATGAAGAATGGTTGAAGGAATTGGGTATGGCCAGTCTAGAAAAAAGAAGGACTAGGAGGGACATGATAGTAGTATTCCAGTATTTGAGGGGCTGCCACAATGAAGAGGGAGTCAACTTATTTTCAAAGCATCCAGAAGGCAAGGCAAGAAACCATGTATGGAAACTAATCAGGGAGAGAAGTAATCTGGAATTAAGGAGAAGCTTCCTAACAGTGAGGACAATTTACCAGTGGAACAAATTCCATCTAGAAGTTGTGGGTGCTTCGTTCCTGGAGGTTTTTAAGAAAAAACTGGACAGCTTCCTATCTGAAATGGTAAAGGGTTTCCTGCTTCACCAGGGGGTTGGAGTAGACAATCTCCAAAGTCCCTTCCGGCTGTAATCTGATTGATACATGCACGCATATACACAGAGAAATACACACATATGAATTATATATGTAGAAAATCTGTGTGTATTTCAGTTGGCGAAACATGCCAGAAGTGCATTTTCTCAATTTTTTAAAATCTAATTTTAGAAAGATGGGGACACTAAGAGAAAAAATGGTGCCCAAATCCTATGCAATATATATATTTTTTAATTTGATTTATATGCCGCCCTTCTCCGGAGACTCAGGGTGGCGTACAATGCGTTAAGCAATAGCCTTCATACTTTTGTATATTTTTATACAAAGTCAGCTCATTGCCCCCACAGACTGGGTCCTCAATTTACCTACCTTAGAAAGGATGGAAGGCTGAGTCAACCTTGAGCCTAGGGAGATTTGAACTTGCAGTAATTGCAGGCAGCTGAATGTTAATAACAGGCTATTAGTCTGCTGCGCCACCAGGCTCTATTTAATATTTAAAGCATCTATCTTGCTCACGAAACTCCTCACCTACCAGGAAAACAACATGTCAAAGAATCAAGTATTACGTGAAGACAGAGGGGGGGGGAGAGAGAGAGAGAGAGAGGTGAGAGTTATGAAAAATAAGGATTTTTTAAATCTCCCAGATGTCAAAGGGTCTTTGTACTTCTGGCTCAACCCCCTGCTCAAGTAAGAGACCCTATACCATTTCAGACAAGTGACTGTCCTGTCTCTTCTTAAAAACCTCCAGTGATGAAGCATCCACAACTTCTAGATGGAATTTCTAGATGTTCCACTGGCTTATTGTCCTGACCGTTAGGAAGTTTCTTCCTTAATTCCACGTTGCTTCTCTCCTTGATTAGTTTCCATCCATTGCTTTTCGTCCTGCCTGCAGGAGGTTTGGAAAATAAATTGACCCCCTCTTCTTTGTGACAGCCTCTCAAATACTCGAATACTGCTATCATGTCCTCCCTAGTCCTTCTTTTCTCTAAATCTAGACCAGGGATGGGTTCTAACCAGCTTTACTACCGGTTCTCTTTGTGCGCACGCTTCACGCATGATCACCTCTTCGGTCGCACACTTTGTGCGCGATCGCCATGTGCATGCTCGGTTTGCTTGCCTGCGTGCCAAACTTGCGCTTTGCTCAGGCGCATTGCAAATCTGCCCAGCTGAGGTGCGGCAATCCGCTCTGCCGCACCTCTCAGCTGGGCGAAAAAAGAAGAAATTTAAGGTCAGCATAATGGGGCGGGCGGGAGGGCCCAGCTCCCGAAGACAGAGAACCGGTTCGGTGATGTCACATTGTCACCGCTACCGGCTCTCGCGAACCGGGAGGAACCCACCACTGGTCTAGACCAGTGTTTCTCAACCTTGGAAGCTTGAAGATGGGTGGACTTCAACTCCCAGTGCTGCTGCCTGGGGGATTCTGGGAGTTGAAGTCCACCCATCTTCAAGCTACCAAGGTTGAGAAACACTGGTCTAGACTAAGCCATTCCCAAATCTGCAACTCTTCTTCATATGTCCCCTTTCAATTATAGTCTCTCCCATTTCCAAGCCAAAAAAAAAAAAGGATAAAAACATTTGGGGAGAGAAAGAACATGCAGCAGCAGCAGCAGCAGCAGCAGCCGCCATGTTTCACCCTCGTTGCTTCCTCTGCATCTACCCCTTGGAGGAAACCAAAGAGCCCCACTTGCTCCAGGCTTCTTCTCCCATTTGCCTACAGCTCACCTTCCAGCTGCTGCTGCTTCCACCCTGGGAAGAGCAGGACTTCCGCTCTCCACGACTCCATGGAGGAGCCGGAAGAGGAAGTTCCTCTGCTCTTCTCTCCTCAATACTCGCTGGTTTTAACGCCTTTCACCTCAGCTGCGCCCCCTCCAGTTGAATGTCGGATCTCGGCCACCAAGGATACCGCTATTATATTGACGGATTGCCAGACGCTCGTGTTGTTAGAGCTCCCCCTAGTGACGTGAGGCTGAAAATACGCACATCAGGAGTTTCTAAGGTGTTTTTTTCCTTTTTGTTTTAATGTTTTCCGCTCTTAGCCATCACATCCGTAAGTTTTTTTCTCCAGGATGATCTAGCCCTAGTCTGTACTTTGGGGTCTCGCAGGGATGCCCACATCGTCACTGCAACTGAGCCAGGAGCTTCTTTTGCAGGAAGTAAACCAAGGGAAAGCAATCAGTAGGGAGAACACAATGTGCTATCAGGCAACAAGAAAGCACACCTCCCTTGGAGATCAGTGGAGTCTTCCAGCCAGTTCTTCCCCTTAGGGGTGCCGGATAACTCCCCAAAATTATATTTGTAACTGAGGGAAGCTTGAAGAGCAAAGTCTGTAATAAAAAATCATAAAAAAAGAAGAACCATACTTACTTTCACAAGATTAGCCAGGTGCTGCATCATAAAAGTTGATAAAGGTCTTGTGTGTATGTGTAGCCTTAAATGAAAATTGCCAGCTTCATCCCATTAATAAAAGGAAATAAGGGACAAAAAACCCCACTTGTTTCCAAACACATCTATGCAAGAGATAATATTTTTCCATCTGCATTCTTGCAGGGCCTAAATCTCACTAGAGGGCAGAATTCCTTTGAGCAGCCTTCCTAATTTCCAGGAGTTAAGATTCCACCACTGAATATTCCCAGGCAGCTTGGGCAAAATCTTTGGAGAGCGCTAGCTTGTAGAAAGCTGTTCTAGAGTCCTGGGCTTTAGCACTTGGCTCTCAATTCTTCTTCCAGGCCCAGAAAGGAGCAGGCCTGGAAACCACCCACTTGCCCATAGCTCTCAGCTGCTGACCTGCTTGACTGGGACTCCTACCTCTTCCCACATCAGAGTCACATGAAATACTCACTTAATGACCGACGTGGTCCTGGAGTTATAATAACAAGTGGAACTGCTGGAATTGCCCTCATTAAATGATGTGGTCACTTTTTATAAGCTCATTATGAAAATTCACATAATGTGCACACAGTAATGAGAGTCCTTAGATTGCCTGTGTAACATGTTTGTAATGAGAGCTGCACTGGATTGATTTCTTTACAGGGTACAATTCAAATTACTGGTCATCCCCTTTAAACCTATTTATTATAGCAATAACATATAGACACAGATACCACCACAGAATATTTTACAGCAGTCTCCCTTTACAGTCAGCATATTTCTCCCAACAATCTGGGTCCTCATTTTACAGATCTCAGAAGGATGGAAGCTGTCAACCTCAACCCCCGTCAGGATCAAATGACAGGCTGTGGGCAGAATCAGCTGGCAATACTGCATTCTAAGCACTGTGTCAATAGGGCACCTGACATTATTTTCCCACCTTTATTATTTTTGCATCTACTTGTTCTACTGGTTGAGATGGGGGTAGGTAGGCATGCTCCTTGTCCATTCCTTTACATTTTGATGATAGGAGCTAGGAAGTCAGCCTTTTTTACTGCAGCTCCATCCTTATGGGAACACTCTTTCCCATAAAATTTGGCAGGCCTTTTTCCTCCTAAAGGTTTCCTCTGTCTAGTCATCTCCAATTCTAGGAGGCAGTTCTCATCTCTGTTGCTTAGTTGAATTTTGTTGCTGGGCAGGTTTCTTTCGCCGGCCACCATATTTACCATGTTTAACACAAAGACATGTTTGATTAAAAAGAATCACCTGAGAAATTAAAATGGTTAATTTCTCAGCTGAGCTTGCAGTGAGAGATCAGAAATGATATTCAAGATATCTCTACATACATCAAATTACACCTTGTGGAATATCTTCTGTATGATGACTATTGCAACGCTCTCTACATGGGGCTCCCCTTGAGGAGCACTCGGAGGCTCCAACTGGTGCAGAATGCGGCCGCGCGGGTACTTATGGGGGCGACATGGCGCTCCCACGTGACATCTCTCCTGCGCGAGCTGCATTGGCTTCCAGTGGTCTTCCAAGTGCGCTTCAAGGTGTTGGTTCTCATCTTCAAAGCGCTCCATGGCTTAGGACCCAGTTATTTACGAGACCACCTTCTGCCTCCAATAACCTCCCACCGGCCAACACGCTTCCACAGAGAGGGTCTCCTCAGGGTGCCGTCTGTCAGGCAATGTCGGCTGGTGACCCCCCAGGGAAGAGCCTTCTCTGTGGGGGCACCCGCCCTCTGGAATGAGCTACCCCCAGGGATACGACTAATCCCGGACCTCCGGACCGTCCGCCGGGCCCTGAAGACTTTTTTATTTCAGCAAGCCGGGCTGGGTTAAAAATTTTTAATTGGGTGAATTTTATGGGTAACGGAGTTTTAAATTGGAGAAGCCTAAGATAATTTAATTTTGTTTTAATGTATTTTAATATTTGTATTGTGTGTTTTTAATTCTGGCTGTTCACCGCCCCGAGTCCTTCGGGAGAGGGGGCGGTATAAAAATTTAATAAATAATAATAATAATAATGATAAGAAAGGAATTTTGTCCGAAACACTGTTAGCAAATCTAGGCATTAAAATGGTTTCTCCCCTATGTGTAACCTTACATGATTTATAAGGGTAGACATATTATTGAAATCATTCCCACAATCCAGATATTCATTACGGTCTCACTCCTGTGTGAGTCTTCTGGTGTATCACCAGCTTGGAATTCTGAATGAATTTTTTACCACACTCCAGACACGCATATGGTTTTTTTCTGGCATGAATTATCTGGTGTATCACCAGGTTGGAACTCTGAGTGAAACATTTCCCACAATCCAGGCACTTATATGGTTTGACGCCTGTATGAGTTCTCTGGTGTAACACCAGGTAAGAATTCCGACAGAAACTTTCCCCACAATCAGGACACTTATATGGTTTCTCTCCTGTATGAGTCTTCTGGTGTATCACAAGGTTGGAATTCTGCTTGAAACTCTTTCCACAATCCAGACACTTATATGGTTTCTCTCATGTGAGTTCTTTGGTGTTCCACCAGGTGGGAATTTCGACTGAAATGTTTCCCACAGTCCAGACACTCATATGGTTTCTCTCCTGTGTGAGTGCTCTGGTGTAATACCAGATTGAAATTCTTACTGAAACTTTTCCCACAATCCGGACACTCATATGGCTTCTCTCCTGAGTGTGTCCTCTGGTGTATAACCAAGTCGTAATTCTGAGTGAAACTTTTCCCACACTCCAGACACTCATATGGTTTTTCTCCTGTGTGAGTCCTAAGGTGTACCACCAGCTTAGAATTCCAAAAGAAACCTTTCCCACAATCAGGACATTTATATGGTTTCTCTCCTGTGTGAGTTCTCTGGTGTTCCACAAGGTGGGAATTTCGACTGAAACTTTTCCCACAATCCAGGCACTCATACGGTTTCTCTCCTGTGTGAACCCTCTGGTGTATCATCAGGTTGGAATTCTGAGTGAAGCTTTTCCCACAATCCAGGCACTTGTACGGTTTCTCTCCTGTGTGAATCCTCTGGTGTATCACTAGGCTGGCATTCTGAGTGAAACTTTTCTCACAATCTGGACATTCATATGGTTTTTCTCCTGTGTGAGTCCTTTGGTGTTTCACCAGAGCGGAATTCCAATTGAAACTTTTCCCACACTCCAGACACTCATACGGTTTTTTTCCTGTGTGAGTTCTCTGGTGTACCACCAGCTTAGAATTCCAAAAGAAACCTTTCCCACAATCAGGACACTTATATGGTTTCTCTCCTGTGTGAGTTCTCTGGTGTTCCACAAGGTGGGAATTTCGACTGAAACTTTTCCCACAATCCAGGCACTCATACGGTTTCTCTCCTGTGTGAATCCTCTGGTGTATCATCAAGTTGGAATTCTGAGTGAAGCTTTTCCCACAATCTGGACATTCATATGGTTTCTCCCCTGTGTGAGTCCTCTGGTGTATCACTAGGGTGGCATTCCGAGTGAAACCTTTCCCACAATAAAGACACTCATATGGTTTCTCTCCCATATGAGTCCTCTGGTGTCTCAACAGTTTGGAATTCTGAATGAATTTTTTCCCACACTCCAGACACTCATATGGTTTCACTCCTGTGTGAGTTCTCTGGTGTATCACTAGTTTGGAAGTCTGACTAAAACCTTTTGCACAATGTGGACACTCATACAATCTCTCTCCCATGTGAGTCCTCTGATGCTTCATCAGATCAGACTTCAAATATAAGTCCTACAATAAGGACACTCATATGGTTTCTCTCAAGCTTGAATCCTCTGGTGTATTACTAGGTGGGAATTCACAGTGAAACTTAATCAGGACATTCAAAGGGTTTCACTCCAATGTGACTTTTCTTGTGTCTCACCAGAGTGGGGTGGCATCCTAAAGCTTTTGCCACATTGGGATCACTGGTAGGCCTACTCCCGGTGTGAGTATTTCCATGTGGGAGCTGTTCTGAGTAAAACTTTTGCCCCTCTATGAGCATTTGTATGGATTTTCATTGGTGTGGACCCTCTCTTGCATAATTAGCTGTGATCTACAATCTGTTGTTTTTTTCGACAATAGGCCCACTCTGTGTTTTTCTAACACTGATATTCTTGCATAACTGAGGAGGCCAAATATATTTCTGAGCTCTTACCTGCAGGTACTTTGAAAGCCCTTACAAAGGCTTTCATTAATGCCATTCCATTTCGGCTATCCAAGGGAAGTTTTCCTTCCGACAGGCTTCGTTATTTCCACTTTTTTTGGATTTGGAAATTATCCCCTTTGACTTTTCATGTAATCTTTCTTTGAGTTCCACATACTCTACTGTTTCCAGCTCAAAACTTTATTCTTGTTATTCTTTCCCTTATTTCTCATCTTCTGAGGAAAGAGAAGAGTTTTTATACTTTCTGGAGGAAGTGGAAAAGATTTTGGTTGATTTTTTGTTTTTGTTTTAACGCTGTTTCTCATTCTCTGTTATTTACAGTCCTCTTCTTAGAATCTTCTTTATCTGTGAGATCCATATGAATGAGTTAGTATCATTATTGTTAAAAAGAAATGGCTGCAGAAACATGAGGAAACACCAAAAAAAAGCCCCACTTATATTACCATGAAAAAGTATCAAAATGGTACTTTAACCTGTAATAATTATGGTTCATTTGGCATATTAAAAAATCTAAGTTCAAAACTCCACTCAATCATTTTCTTTTTGCCCTGTGTAAATCATATTAGCATTGAAAATTGTTATAAAATATTCCTGTTTATTGTTTATTTCAATCTGCAAAATGTCCCAGAAGGGTATTCGCTCAAATTCTTTGATCTCATTTTAGAAAGGTGGGACACTAACGGATGAAATGATGCCCAAATCCCATGCAAGATTTAAAACATCTGTTTTGCCCATGAAACTCCACATTTGTCAGGTCAATAAAACGGGTCAATAAAATCAGAAGGAATTCAAGAGTTATGTGGCGACTGAGGGAACAAATCAATATAAAGATTTTTTTTTAAATTCCCCAAATCTCCCATTGGTAAAACCAGACAGCAGTTTTAAGTCGTGCAGCCCCAGAGGAATAAAATTTGGGGAGGGAAAGAATATGAAGCAGCAGCAGCCAACACGATTCACCCTCGTTGCTTCCTCTGCTTCATACTCCGTGGAGGCACCCAAAGGGCCCGACTTGCTCCCGGCTTCTCCTCCGACCTTCCCTCCACTCACCTCCCAGGAGCCGCTTCCACCCTCCAAGCAGCACAACAGACTCCGCCGACGCCATTGTGGGTAAGCCGGAAGAGGATGTTCCTCTGCCTTTCGCCTCCTCTCCTCCACGTCTTCTCTAGCAATGCATTACTCTATCGTTCCAACCGTTCAATCTCAGCCTCTGTCCCTTCCCTGGAATAGCTTGGCCGCCGCTGTACTGTATTCACTGCTTTCTACGCTCCAGTGCCGCTTATTTGTGGAGCGCCATCTAGTGACATAAAACCGAAAATCACGCTCGTCCTTTCATGGAATTTTGCTTTCTTCTGTGTCATCAAGCCCTATTCGACTTCCACCGAGCTCGGCGGTAGTTTTTGTCCGTGGCCATCTATCCCACGCTTTTTCTTTCAGGTCTCCCAAGAGGGCAGTCATGGCCCCTGGAGCTGAGCTGCAAGCATCGTTTGGAAGAAGCGGGAACTAAACCAAAGAAAAGCACCCTTGGGGGAACGATGTGCAAATAGGAAATGAGAGACTGGCCTAAACAATTGACAGCTTCATCCCATATGGTTATGGGTGCAACCCGTTGTGCCCGTGTGACACCCCTCCTGCGCGAGCTGCACTGTCATAAGTAAATGCCTTATTCTATAACAAGAGATATGTATATATGTACAGGATATAAAGGGTTAATTTATTCATCCTCCTTTAATGTATTCATGTGTAATCACCCCCCTTCCTTGACTCCTCCCCTTTGATATAAATAGAGAGTGCTTTTACCTCATGCTTGTTTCTCACTGTAAATCTGACAAGAATAAGTAGAATGCCTATTATGAATAAACTTTTCTTTAACTGAAGAAATTGCCTCTGAATTCATCATTGAGTCTGATCCTCAAAATATTGTAACAAGCTGGTAGCAGAGGATGGTTTGAACTGACTCAATAAAATCCAACATGCCTAAGAAAGAAAACCTCAAGAATAAAAAAGAAAGACCCAATACCAGGGCAAATGATAAAGAAACAAAAACAGATCAAGAAATGATCGACGAACCAATAAATACAACAATCAAAGAATCTGAAGATAACACCACAGACATCGAAGAAACAGCAATGAAACCGACAACCAAGAAGAGAACAAAATAAAAGACAAAGACCTCAGATCGGAGATACTGAGGCTAATAAAAAGTCAAAAAGATGACCACAAACTCATCGCGGAACTCCGAGGCTTCTTGGAAGAAAACGGAGCAGCGAGAGAAAAAGACATTGAAAAAGCCAAACCCGAAAATACAAAAATGGTGAGCGAACCTACAATGAAAGAAAAAATAACCAGAAGCAAGACCAGAGGTCCCGCTCAAAATTTTGAAAGGCAGCCATCTTCTCTTCAACCGGCCACAGAAATGAACACGGCTGAACCAATCAGAATGCACCATTCAAAAACTCTGGCGCGAAAAAACATAAAAAATAGCAAAAAATATATTTACTCTTCTGAAGAGTCAGAAACAGATACAGAGGAATCATCCACCGAACAAGAAATCGAAACACCCATGAGAAAAATATTTAAAACGTTTGGCACAAGTCTAACAATTTCAAAAGAATCGATAAAAGCCAATAATGCAAAAATACAAAAGAAACGAACCACAGCTGCCAGCAGAACACCCAAGATCGAGCCGGAGACCGAATCATCAGAAGGAGAGCACTACGAGGGAGCTACAGCAAAGAGAACCTCTCCCAGCGGCTTCAGCAGAGAAATGACCAACGCGCATGCGCAGATGAACACAGAGAACTACAATGAACTTTATGAAGAAGGAGAACCTTTCAAGCTCATCAGCAGAATACCCACACCATTCTGCAATTTTCAACATCTACAGGACCATGGACTACCCACAGTTGTAAGTAGTGGGAATAGTAATATTGGGAATCTACCTAGTGATTTCCCAAAACTTAGAATTGATGGCATCAATTTACAGGAATGGTGTCAACAAATTCAGGTTGTCTTTATGAAAGAAAATTTATTATTTTTTATAACCAATCCTCCCAAAAGACCTTGGACTCTAAAAATGGACTGCCTGCATCACAGAGCATTCTATTTAATAATTTCTAGCATATCACCTGCCATGTACTACAGTATTAAGCATAATCTTACTGTTTCAGAAATAATTCAATGCATGTTTAAATTGTTTCATAGTGAAAGTGTAGCAACAACCACTAGAATGTCTAAAGATTTCTTTTCAGCCAAATTAAGATCTGGAACCACCATAAGTGAACATTTAATATCCTTAAACAAAACCAGAGCAGAATTACATCTAAGAGGAGAAATAATATCAGAACAGACAATGAAAAGCGTTATCCTTAACTCATTAGATTCATCATGGGATAACTACATATCACACTTAGACTCAATCAATCTAGGATACTTATCCATAGAAAGTCTGTCAAATAAGTTAATAGCTGAAGATAATTTGAGGAGAAGTAGATACAATGCATACACAGAACACAGACAGGCAAAAGGGGTAACCTTCCAAGAAAATCACCAAAAAACAATTGAATGTTACAATTGTGGATCCAGAAAACACTCTAGAACCCAATACACACTGTAATCACAAAGACACACCCACTAGTGATACACACAATAACAAAAGACCCAATATAGGCAAACCAATTCATGATGAATGTGCACACATGTTGCATAGGAAATTGGGACATGCAAGTTTCCCTGTAATACAAAAAATGATTGAACATGCTGATGGCGTTAAAATAAAGGATTGTAAAAACTATTTGGAATGCTCAGTATGTAAATCCTCAAAACTCAGAACAAACCCCAAACCAAAGAGGGCAACAAGGACCTCTAACCAAATTTTTGATCTGGTACATATGGATCTGGTTGGTCCATTAACACCATCAATCACATACAAAAAAAGATATTTCCTAACTATTGTAGACGACTATAGCCGTTATGGATTTGTTTATACTTTAAAACACAAAGATGAAACTTTCCAAAAATTCAAAGAATTTTACAAACGTGTAGAAACACAACACAATATCAAAATAAAACAAATCATGACAGATAGGGGATCCGAATTCATGTCAAAAGAATTCTCACAATGGATAAAAGACAAAGGAATGATACACTTCACGACTAGCCCATTTTCTGCTTTTCAGAATGGTACAGCAGAACGAAAGAACTCGACACTGCAAACCATGATTAGATGTACATTAGAAGATGCTGGCTTAGGAAAACAATTCTGGTCAGAAGCATTACTATATTCAAACTATACCCAAAATAGGACCTGGTCTAGCATCCTAAATAAAACACCATACGAAGTGATGTACAATAGGAAACCAAAAATATCACACATGCACATATTTGGAGTTACAGCAGACGTACACATACCAAAACAATTAAGACGTAAGGGAGATAACGTATCCAGAAGGCTCAGATTCATGGGATACGAAACAGGCACAAAAGGATATAGATTCATTGACAATAATAACAAATTCATAGTCTCAAGAACAGCAGTATTTCATGAACAGGCCAACTGGTCTAAGATACATCTTAACGAGATAATCCAAAATACAGAACCAAATATTGAACAACAAGACAGAATAGAAAGAGAGAAACATGAACATAACACACATGATGACAAAAACAAAACATGGACAGGTAACCATACCAGGATAAAAACAGATTCATTAACCAAAAAGGAAGCAAGGTATCTACACGATAATGAAAGCATTCCAATAAGAACAATCAGGTGTAACAGAAAACAATTACCCAATAAGTATAAGGATTATATAATGTGTGTGAATGACGAGACACCAACATCTAACACATACGAGGAAGTGTTGAAACTTCCCATGGAAGAAAGAGAAAAATGGGAATTAGCCATAACAAAAGAAATGAACAGCTTGCGTGAATTAGGTGTATTTACACCAGTCCCTGCCCCTGAGAACAAGACAATTATAGGCACCAGATGGATATTCAAAATCAAAGATTTAGAAGAGGGTAATAAATTATATAAAGCTAGATTAGTCGCACAAGGTTACGCTCAAAAATATCCTGAGGATTACACTGACACATATTCTCCCACTGTAAGAACCGAAAGTGTTAAGACAGCTTTAGTCATAGCTGCTATACTCAATCTTGATGTCTTTCAATATGATGTGCAGACTGCATACTTACATGCAAAGCTCGACAAAGAGATATATGTAAGGGCACCTCATAGCCAATGTACAAATAGAAATGAGACCTGGTTACTTAACAAAAGCTTGTACGGATTAAAACAATCCGGCAAGCATTGGTATGAATGTCTAGTCAGCGTGCTTAAAAATATGGATTTCAAAGCCACAACTGCAGACAATTGCTTTTTTGTTAGAAAGGAAGGTGAATCATTAGAATTTGTGTTAATCTATGTGGATGATGTTTTGTATATAGGCAAACATAAAGAAAAGAAAGACTTATTTGTATCCAAGCTAAGTGAACATTTCTCTTTAAAGTCGCTAGGAAGGGTAAACAAATACCTTGGAGTTCAAATCAATAAAACAAGAAAGGGATTAAAATTATCCCAGAGAGATAAAATTATAGAACTTCTGGAAAAATGCAATTTAAGAGATGCCAAATCTTGCGATACTCCTATGCAGACTGATTTTCTAAGGAATATGGATGAATCTTCACCTGAGTTCGAGAACAATACATTATATAGATCAATTATTGGTTCTCTCTTGTATATATCTAATTGGACCAGGCCTGATATAGCTCTGCCACTTAATTTATTATCTAGACATGTAAGTAAACCACTTATGTATCATTGGGAAGCAGTTAAACGAATACTAAGATATCTAAAACACAGCATAGATTTCTGTCTAGTCTTAGAACCCAATAATATTAAAGAACCTATTATCACCAGTTACGCTGATGCAGACTGGGCAGGTGACATCAAATGTAGAAAGAGCACCTCAGGTTATGTATTATTTTTAAATGATTGCCCAATATTCTGGTACACTGGGAAGCAAGATTTAGTAGCGACTTCCACAACAGAGGCAGAATACGTCTGTTTATCTAAAGCCTCAAATAATTTAGTGTGGTTTAATGATTTATTATCTGATATTTGGAAGAATCCAATACTACCATTTGTCATACATGAAGATAATAAGGCGGCTATAGAAATATCAAGATCTGACGCCATTGGTCAAAGGTCCAGACATATAGATATCAAATTTAAACACGTGAGACAATTATCTCAGGATGGATTCATTAAAGCAATCCACTGCGAAACCTCAGAACAAATAGCTGATATATTAACTAAACCTTTACCTTCTAAACAACACAAATACTTGACATCAAAATTACAAGTACTATATAATTCTGAATCCGAATGCAATCATTGTTATATGTCGAATCGGCATTTAGAGGGGGATTTGTCATAAGTAAATGCCTTATTCTATAACAAGAGATATGTATATATGTACAGGATATAAAGGGTTAATTTATTCATCCTCCTTTAATGTATTCATGTGTAATCACCCCCCTTCCTTGACTCCTCCCCTTTGATATAAATAGAGAGTGCTTTTACCTCATGCTTGTTTCTCACTGTAAATCTGACAAGAATAAGTAGAATGCCTATTATGAATAAACTTTTCTTTAACTGAAGAAATTGCCTCTGAATTCATCATTGAGTCTGATCCTCAAAATATTGTAACATGCACTGGCTCCCAGTGGTCTTCCGGGTGCGATTCAAGGTGTTGGTTACCACCTTTAAAGCGCTCCATGGCATAGGACCCGGGTACCTTCGGGACCGTCTCCTGCCACCAATAGCCTCCCACCGACCAGTCCGTTCCCACAGAGAGGGTCTCCTCAGGGTGCCATCAGCCAAGTTATGTCGGCTGGCAACACCCAGGGGGAGGGCCTTCTCTGTGGGAGCCCCAGCCCTGTGGAATGAACTGCCCCCGGAAATACGCAAGATCTCCGACCTCCGGGTGTTCCGCTGTGCATTGAAGACCTTGTTGTTTCGCCAGGCAGGGCTGTCAATATAATCATTTTAAATTGGGGTATTTTAATTTTTAGAGTTTTAAATCAGCCAATTCTATTTAATTATTTTAATTTTTAATTATTGTTGTGTCTTGTATTTTTAAACTGGCTGTACACCGCCCTGAGTTCTTCGGGAGAAGGGCGGTATAGAAATAAAATAATAATAATAATAATAATAATAATAATAATAATAATAATAATAATAATTATTATTATTATTATTATTATTATTATTATTATTATTATTATTATTAATAGAAGAATGAAATACAGGACAAAACCTTGAAGTGCCCGTCCACGTTGCTTCCAAACCTATCTAGATAGGAGATATTATTTTTCCATCTGCATTCTTGCAGGGCCTAAATCTCACTAGAGGGCAGAATTTCTCTGAGCAGCCTTCCCAATTTCCAGAGGAGTTAAGATTCCTGCACTGAATATTCCCAGTCAGCTTGGGTAAAACATTTGGAGGGCGCTAGTTTATTGAAAGCTGATCTAAAGAGTTCTACGTAGTTGGCTTAGCTCACCCTCAAAACCTATCTACATCCCAAAATGTAACGATGGAATCACCAGCAGGCCAGAGGCTCCAAGAGATCTAGCCTCACTCCTAGGTAGGATCTTGAAGCTAAGATTCCCCACAAGCTAGCTTTGTTCCTGTAGGAGGAACTTTTAAGCCTGCTAAATGCCATGTGCTTAGCACAGAAATCTTCATTAGGTCAAAGTGAGTGAGACACATATAGGTAGCCCTCGGCTTACAACCACAACTGAGCCCAAAATTTCTGCTGTTAAGTGAAATTAAATGAAATATTTATTAAGTGACTTTTGCTCCATTTTACCACCTTTCTGGCCAGAGTTGTTAAGCCAATCACTGCTGGTGTTAAGTTAGTCATGCAGTTGTTAAGTGAATCTGGGTTCCCCGTTGACTTGTCAGAAGGTTGCAAAAGGAGATCCCATGACTTCAGAACACTGCAACCATCATAAATATGAGGTAATTGCCAACAATCTAAATTTTGATCATATGATCATGGAGATGCTGCAATGGTCGTGTGAAAAATGGTCATAAATCACTTTTTTCAGTGCCGTTGAAAGCAATAAATTGTTGCAAATCAAGGATTACCAGTACATACCAGGGCCTGGAGAAAGGGAGCTCGGAAAGAAGCTAACTATATTTGATAAACAAAACTAATAGTTTTCAAAGAAATCCTTGAAAGCGTTGTGAAAAGGATAGTAGTATGCATGTGCAGAGGGATGCGGTGGCTCAGTGGCTAAGACACTGAGCTTGTCAATCAAAAGGCCACCAGTTTAGCAGTTTGAATCCTTCCTTCCTTCTTTCTATCAAGTAATTGTTATACACATTCCTGTTTGAGAACTGTATCTCTTCAACTGACCAGAAGAAAACCTTCTTAAAAATGGATTCTGGCCTGAAATCCATTCCTCAGAGAAATCCAGAGAGATGAGACAGACAGACAAAGGGGTGGGGGGGAGAGAAACAGAGATGAGAGAGAGGGGAGAGAGATGAGAGATCCCCGTGTTTTCTTTTCTGTGGGAAACAGATCCAAATGGCTCTTTGAGTGTTTAAGGTTGCAGAAACAGGCGGTCAAACTAACTGCCTGAAGGACCCCATCCCGTTACTGGGAGTCCAGGCGCTTCAGTGAGCAGCACACTGGTTTCGTATTAGTGGTCCACGGGATTTAAAATTATGAATTTAGTGGTTCCTGAGGTCCGAAAGGTTGGTGACCCCTGGCCTACACCACTCAGGAACTTCAACTATTCCAGAATACAGCAACACACAGAGTAATGGGGGGGGGGGAGCCCAAGGTTGCCCATGTAACATTTTTATTGTGCAAGCTACACTGGATTCAGTTTTTTCCAGGGACAATTCAAAATGCTGCTCATCACCTTTAAAACTGTCTTGCCCGCTCACTTGCTTATCTATCTACTACCTACCTACCTTACTTTTCCATCTGACTGTCCTAACATGTCAGATATGATAGGCGTACTCCTAGTCCCTTTCTTTAAATATTGTCATTTGATGGGAGCTCGGAAGTCTGCCTTTCCCATTGCAGCCCCTCCCTATAAACCCTCTTCTCCCTGACATTGGGCAGGTCTTTAGTGTTCTGTAAAAAGGTCATCAAAACCTAACTCCCACCCACCCACCCACCCACCCACCAAGCACTGGGATGCGAAGAGGCGACTGCACATGAGAAGCTGGATTTGGCACCAGGTTTTAATTTTTATGCATATGATTTTAATAGTATGGTTTTTGTCTTAATTTTTGACAGGGAGCTGGCCAAAGTTTTGTTAACACAGATGGCTATGTAAGTGTTTTAAATAAATCAAAGGCAACAGAGAGGAATCAAAAGCTGGTCCTGTTAAGCTGCCCATTTGCAAGTTGCTTGAGGCACAATGCATTTCTTTATCAAATGAATATGCCACTCATCCCACAGCTAACTCCCCCAATGTAACTCCTTGGCAGCAAACATATCTCCTCTGTCCACCTCCTATGATTCCGTTATTTTCTGTTAGCTGGGGATTTATGGAGCTTGAAATTTTGTGGTCACTCAGGTTGAAGGCGGCTGAAACTTTGGAAGCTGCAGTTCAATGATCATTTTTGATCACAAAGCAAAAAAACACCCCTAAAGCCATTTTTGCAGCAATTGCGCAATTTCTGTTAAATATCTTATTTAAACTTATAGCTGGAACAGTGGGGTTATACAATGAGCCAGAACACACAATTATAATTGATTGGTTAGAGTGCTGGCTTCTGTTTGAGGCAATCTGCGCTGTGATTGGTTGCTGTGGGTATGAAAGAACTTCCCTTCCCTCTCCCTTTTTTCTTCTGTGTGCTCTGTGATTTAAATCATGATGTTCCTGTTTGCCTGAGTCTCTTGTTTGCTGTAAATTAGATGTAAAATATATTTATTTACATAAAATTACAAGTTTGTGTGTCTATGACGTCATTTGGACACCGGCTGTGTGGTTCCCTGACATTCTATAAATCCTCATATAGCCAGATATATGCATTAATTTATAATAAAATAAGTATAATAAAATCAAAATAAAATTTTCCAATTATTTCTCTCTTCCATCATGTCTAATACATGACAACTAAAAAGCATCAAGTAAGACATTAACTAATTTCTCAGAAACATTTCAAAATGGAGATTAAAAATGACATTCAGTTCTTCTCTACACCCATCACTTTCTGCACCAAATGGATTTTCTTATGTGCAACAAGGGAAGAATTTTGTGAGAAGCATCGCCCACATTCTGGACATTTGAATGGTTTCTCCCCTGTATGTAAACCTACATGATTTATAAGGCTAGACCTAGTACTGAAACCTTTTCCACAATCTGGACATTCATACGGTTTCTCCCCTGTGTGAATCCTCTGATGAATCAGCAAGTCAGACTTCCAACTAAAGCTTTTCCCACAGTCTGGACACTCATAAGGTTTTTCTCCTGTGTGCAACTTCATGTGGCTAGTCAGATTTGATCTAGTATTAAAGCTTTTCCCACACTCTGGACAATCATATGGTTTCTCTCCAGTGTGAGTCCTCTGATGTATCATCAGATTGGAATTCCGACTCAAACTTTTCCCACAATCTGGACAGTCATACTGTATGCCGCCCGTGTGAGTCCTTCTCCGGTGTATAATCAAGTTGGAATTCCGACTGAAACTTTTCTCACAATCTGGACATTCATACGGTTTCTCTCCTGTGTGTATCCTCTGGTGTATAACCAGGTAAGAGTTCTGACTGAAACTTTTCTCACAATACAGACACTCATATGGTTTCTCTCCTGTGTGAGTCCTCTGGTGTATCACCAAGTCAGAATTTCGAGTAAAATTTTTCCCACAATCTGGACATTCATACGGTTTCTCCCCCGTGTGAATCCTCTGGTGTATCACCAGGTCAGTATTCCGACTGAAACTTTTTCCACACTCCAGACACTCATATGGTTTCTCTCCTGTGTGAGTCCTCTGGTGTATCACTAGGTGGGAATGCTGACTAAAGCTTTTCCCACAATCTGGACACTTATATGGTTTCTCTCCAGTGTGACTCCTCTGGTGTGTTATTAGGTCAGAATTTCGAATGAATTTTTTCCCACAATGTGAACACACATACAATTTCTCTCCTGTATGAGACTTCTGGTGTATCACCAGGTCAGAAGTTCGAATAAAACTTTTCCCACAATCTTGACACACATATGGTTTCTCTCCTGTGTGAGTCCTCTGGTGTATCACCAGGTTGGAATTTTGACGGAAACTTTTCCCACAATCCTGACACACATATGGTTTCTCCCCAGTGTGAGTCCTCTGGTGTATCACCAGGTTGGAATTCTGACTAAAACTTTTCCCGCACTCTGGACACTCAAATGGTTTCTCTCCGGTGTGTGTCCTCTTGTGTATCACCAGGGTGGCATGCTTACTAAACTTTTTGTCACACTGTGGGCACTGATAGGGCTTTTCTCCAGTATGGGTTCTCTTATGCTCAAGAAGTTGGGACCTGTAGGGAAAGGCTTTGCTACATTCAGAGCATTTGTATGGTTTTTCACCAGTGTGGGTCCTCTGATGCATAATCAGCTCTGATTTGCAATCGGCGCTTTTCCCACAATATGCACATCTGTGGAGGTTTTCCACCTCTGATATGCCTGGGTTCTTGAGGAGGTAAAAAATATTTGTGATCCCTTCTTGGATGGTACTTTGATTCAAGCTGTTTTCTTCCTCATAGGGTGGGGCCTGCATTACTGTGTGAAATGACTGATTCCTCCCCACAGACTTCTAGATATTTTCCCCTTTTTTGTGGATTTGAAAATGTTCCCCCTTTACCTTTTCATTTAATGTTTCCTTGAGTTCCACATAAAATATTTTTTTTCCAGCTCAAAACTCTTTTCCTATTTTTTTTTCCCTCACTTGTTGCTCACTTGCTGGGGAAGAAGAAGTTTTGTGGTTTTCTGCAGGAAAGGATTTGCTTTCCTTCTGAGTACTGCTTCTCATTCTCTGCTGTCCAGAAGGCTCTTCTTGGCATTCTCTTTGTCTATAAGATTGACATAAAAGGGTTATTTTAATTACTATTTATAAAATGGTTGCACAAGATGTGGAAACAAGAAAAAAAAGCATATATTATAATGAAAAAACAAACATGCCAAAATTAGAGTAACACATCAATCGCTAACATTCATCATGACACATAGTAAGATCCAAGTTCAAATATTCTCACAATTGTGAAATTTTCTTGGTGACTCGGGTGAATTTCAAAATGTTAGCATTTCAAATTATTATCATCATATATACCGGGAAATACTGAGAATGGATTATACAGAGAAACATATATGCTCAAAGAAATACAGAAATGCGCCCCTATGTATGTATGTACGCATGTAGAAAATATGTGTGTATTTTCTGTCTGCAAAAAGTTTCAGAAATAGGTACAAAGAATATGTGGGCATTAACAAAGGAAATGGTGCCCAAGGCAAGACTTAAAGCAACGGTTTTAGGCTGTGGGGGAGCAGTGGTTAGAATGAAGTATTAAAGGTTATCACTGCTCAGTGCCAGGAATTATTGACTGGCTCAGCCTTCTGTAGGGAGATAAATAATAGTAGAGTCAGTAGAATTGGTTTGACTTGCTGTTTTGCTTCTGTAAGAATTGCTTTGCTAAGAATCGGAATTGCCAGTGATCTAACTTGTTTTTTTGTACACCTCGGTGCATGGAATGGAATATGTCATAGTTTGGCAGGATTAAAAAGGACCTGGTGGCTCAGCAGACTAAAAGCATTGTGATTAATACCAGCTGTCTGCAATTACTGTAAGTTCGAATCTCACCAGGCTCAAGGTTGACTCAGCCTTCCATCCTTTCTAAGGTAGGTAAAATGAGGACCCAGTTTGTGGAGGCAATAAGCTGACTTTACTTTTCATACAAAAGTATGAAGTCTATTGCTTAATGCATTGTAAGCTGCTCTGAGTCTCCAGAGAAGGGCGGCATATAAATCAAATAAAAAAAAAATACACCAGGCAAATACCTCTGTTGCTAAGCACCCAACCCTTCTGTTGCTAAGCACTCAGCTCCCCCTATTCCATGCTGCACAGCCAATGCAGGGCTACAAGGAAAGCATGGGCCAGAGGGGCCAGAATTGGGTACTAACCTTATTCCTTTGAAGGTATAAAATGTGCCATATCTTTCCCAAGGTGTGGCTATTCCTCACATGCATTGTATCTGTATGTTCTGGATATAACTTCATCCAGTATTTTGTTTTTGGCCCTAAATAAAATCTGTTTCTTTTTTGCAAGCCTTGTCTTGAGTCTCTCTCTCTTTGGCATTCTGCTGACTCATTTTGGGACCTTACACTTCCATTCATTCAAGGTCAGTAAAATGTGGACCCAGATTGTTGGGGGCCATAGGCTGAATTTGTAAACCGCTTAGAGAGGGTTGTAAAAGCACTGTGAAGCGGTATGTAAGTCTAATATGCCAATCAAAACTCAAATCATCCAACCAAAATTATCTATAAAAAGATTAAATCGTAGCCACTGGACCACAGACGCTTCATCTGAGATGTTTGGCTTCCCATCCAGGAAATAAAATCATCATCACTCAAAATAAAAGAGTTTAAGTTAGGCAGAGACTTAAAGAGTGGTTGGAATCTACCAACTGCAGGGCTCTCTCTCCAAAATGTATTGCAATAAGTTTACCTACTGCTGGATAAAACGAGCCCGACTTGCTCCCGGCTTCTCCTCCGACTCACCTTCCAGGAGCCGCTTCGCCACTTCAAGCAGGTGGGAAAACAGGACAGCCCCAGGTAGGAAGCTTCCCTGTGCTTCTCTCCTCCTAATTCCCTCTAGCAATCCACGACTCTGTGGTCTCAATTCCTTTCAGTTCGACTACAGGCGCTTGCTACTGTATTTGCGACTCTCCAGGCGTGCTTTGTTGCCTAATCATAGAGCGCCATCTAGCGACCCATGGCCAGATCATCCTATCTCTAGCTGCATAAGATTAGCCGGGTGCTGGCTGGGTCCTAAAAGGTTCACGAAGTTCTTGTTTTTTAAATGATTGACAGCCTGCCATCTTCATCTTATTCCTAGAATACTGCGGGACAAAACCTGGTATTGTCTACCTACGTTGTTTCCAAATTCATCTAAATAGGAGATACTATCATGTATTATTGGTCTTCCTTGTACCAATAATTATTGGTATTGTATTATTGGGGAGTGCAGCCTTCCCAATTTCCACATTACTTTCAGCCTTGAGAATTCCCAGGCTGCTTGGGCAAAACACTTGGAGACCCTTAGTTGGCAGATTGGAAGCTGATCTAAAGATTCCAGCACTTTGGGAGGGTTTGGCTGTCACTGGAGATCAAAAACTCTCTACATCCTAACATTTTTATTACTGATTTACTTCAGAGACAGTTGTGGCTGTTCCTGGATCTGCAGGCCCTGGTTACGGTCAATCATGCCCTAGTTACCTGCATACAGGTAGTCCTGGATTTACAACCATGACTGACCCCAAAATATATGTTGCTAAGTGAGAAATTTGTGTTAGATGAGTTTTGCCCCATTTTACCACTTTTCTTGCCATATTTGTTAAGCGAATCACTGCAGTTGATAAGTTAGTAACACGGTTGCTAAGTGAATCTGTCGTCCCCATTGACTTTGCTCGTCAGAAGATCACAAAAGATGATCGTATGACTCTGGGACACTGCAACCGTCATGAACATGAACCAGTGGTCAAGCATCCAAATGTAAATCACATGACCATCAGCGTGGTGATACGGTCATAAGTGTGAAAAATGATCATAAGCCACTTTTTTCAGTGCTGTTCTAACTTCAAATGGCCACTAAATGAACTTTTATAAGTCAGGGACTACCTGTATTGGATGACGTTGATAACCTTTGCATGAGCTGCCCTTAAAGAGCATCCAAAAGTTTTAGCTGGTAGAGAATGCAATGGCTGGATAAGCTATATGTTTCTGAAGCACCACATATCATATCTCTGCTCCGTGAGCTGCCTTGGTTGCCAGTTTGCTTGCGGATCCGGTTCGAGGTGCTGGTTTTGCCTTTGAAAGCCCTTCCTGGCATGGGCCTGAGCTGACATACCACCTTTCCCTGCTTATTTCAGCCTGTCCAATGATACCTGGCAAAGAAGACATGCGGCAGGGACCATCAGCTGGGGATCTCCATTTGGTGGGTCTGAGGAAACGTGCCTTCTCTGCTGTGGCCCCCACCTTATGGAATATCCTCTCCCCTGACATGAGATTAATTCCACCCTTTTTGAGCTTCTGGAAGGCTCTCAAGACGTGGCTTCATCCTCAGGCCTGGGGCTCTTAAGATATGATATATGCTCAGATGGTTCCACTGCTGAGGTGGCTGTTTCCATCCATTTTATTGCCTGGGGGAGTTGTAGAGTTACTTATTTCTTAGCGTATATTTTTATGTATGTCGTTGACATGGCTGTGGTTTTTAATCTCATTGTTATACATCACCCAACATTGCTTTTGGGGGCAGGGTGGGAGTATAGAAATTTCATTTATAAATAAATAATAAAAATGTAAGTTTTTGAGAAGGACTTTAGAATGGCTAAATTGAAGGAGAATAAAGGAGGGTTACAAATAAATAAAGTCGGATTTGAATTGGGGGGTGGAAATGGAAGGGGAAATCAGGGTCAGATAACAAATACCTTATCAGTTAACAATAATAATGTGTTAAATCCCTACTGTGTTACTTTACCCCTACTGTAATCCCTATTTGCAGCTTTTACTTTCCCTAATTTTAATTTTACAGTTTCCTCTCGACTTACGGGGAAAATTGTGGGGAGGGAGAAAGCTTTTCATTTAATTCTGGTCCAGAATGTGGCCGCGCGGGTGGTTATGGGAGCAACTCATTGTGCCCACATGACACCCTTCCTGCGTGATCTGCACTGGCTCCCAGTGGTCTTCCAGGTGCAATTCAAGGTGTTGGTCACCACCTTTAAAGTGCTCCATGGCATGGGACCCGGGTACCTTCGAGACCGACTTCTGCCACCAATAGCCTCCCACCAGCCCGTTCGCTCCCACAAAGAGGGTCTTCTCAGGGTGCCATCGGCCAAGTTATGTCGGCTGGCGATACCCAGGGGGAGGGCCTTCTCTGTGGGTGCCCCAGCCCTGTAGAATGAACTGCCCCTGGAAATACGTAAGATCTCCGACCTCCGGGTATTTCGTTGTGCACTCAAGACCCTGTTGTTCCGCCAGGCTGGGCTATCAACACAACAATATTAAATTGGGTTTTAAATTCCTGGGGTTTTAAATTGAGCCGAATTCATTTAATAATTTTAAACTATTTTAACTGATGTTGTCTTGTGTTTTTAATAGGCTGTACACCGCCCTGAGTCCTTCGGGATGGCTTTGCATGGCAATTTAGTATGTCCAAGAAGGAATGTGGAGTGGAAATGTCTATCAAGTGAAATCAAAAGGAAAAGTAGAATATCCCACCAAAGTCAGTTAATCACCAGCAGGGTGGATAAAAATCAATGATTTTTTTAAAAAAAATCAAAAAAATCGGACTTTTTAAATTTAAATCAGATTTTTTTTATTTTTATTGAACTTATTTTAATAAAAAAACTTTTGGGGTAAAATTCTATTGTAAGATAGTTTTCTATTTAAGATACATAAATAATTTAGTTTATTCAGCATGAAATGGAGCTTAGTTATGTAGCACAAGGCTATATATTCTGCAACACTGGGACTATCGGTGAGTCAACAGCGGGTCAAAGGAGTAGCAGAGATGACAGTTGCTCTTTAAAAATTATGATTTAAATCAAGTTGATTTAAATCAAGTCTTTTTACTAGTGATTTAAATCATGATTTAAATCATGATTTAAATCAACCCAATTTAAATCAAATCCACCCTGATCACCAGGCTGACTTTTTAAAGGGACACCCTAAACTTCCATTTTCAATGCAGATCTAAAGTACGGACGGTGATAGCGGCCATTTCAGCGATTGGCTCTGAGGCTCTGTTGCATGGAAGAATCTGGAATAAAATAAACCCAACATATGCGGCCAATTTTTTGATCTTTTTAACCTTATAGTTTTATACTGCTACTTATGACATTGTAATAATCAGGTATTGCTGGAATTGCCCTCATTAAATGATGTGGTCATGAGGCTTCCTGTTGGTGCTGCGGTCATCGCCAGACGGTCTTTCAAGACCGCCAGCCGCGCCGCCAGTAAAGAGCCCCCTCCACAGCTGAAAGGCGGCTCGAAAAACTCCGTTTCTTTAAGGAAATGTGAGAAGAGCCGGCGAGAGCAGGTAGAGCTCCCTGTGAAATCCCCAGATTGTTTTTTTTTTTTGCTTCTGGGGAGGAAACAGGATGAGGCTCCCTATCCAGCTTGCCGTGGCTCCGGGGGAACTCTGCATGTAGCAGAGCTAGATGACACGACCAACATAACCAGCGAAAGTCAAAGGATTTATTAAAATAAACAGGGTGAAATCTGGATCTGGTATTCAAAACTGCAAGTATATATAATATCCCTGTGATTGAATTTAAGAATGAAGAAAGAGTGAAGAAAGAGTGAAAGTTTAAAATGGTGTCCGATTTTAGCTGCTTGAAAAGAAAAAAAAGCTGAAAGCGAAAGTGGACTTGCCTGATTGTCTCAGTATGCTACAAAGAATGCAAAATAACAGCACTGGTTAGAAGAGAAGGGAAAAAGTTTTTTTTTCTAAACTGTCTTTTATGTTCTATCTCCCTTAGAGACTTGATTAATTCTGAGAGGATTTTGTGCTGGTGAGAAGGGAGAGAAGACTTCCTTTTTAAAAAAGTTTGTCTGTGTGGCAGAATGGCTTCAAAGCCAGATAACAAAGCTATATGTTCCCCTATTCATAAGTCACAAGAGCAGTTTTTAAGCACTGATTTTAAAGACTTGAAGGAATTTATTATTGCGGCTCTGATGAGACAAGATGTGCTTATGGACCAGAAGTTTGAGAAATTCCAACAGGAAACTAAGGAGGTGGTTCAAGAAAGGTATGATAAGATGAAGCGAGATTTTTTGACAGTCCTGACTGGCTTCTCAGAAGTAATTGTCCAAATTGATAAAAAAAAATGGAAGAAATCAATTTAGAAGTAGAGTCTAAAATGAAGGAAGCTGATTATAAGATCTATAATGTGGATAATAAAATGCAAAGGATTGAAAATGAAGTGACAATGATGCAATTTAAATTTATGGAATTTGCTGTAAGACTGAGGGGGATAAAGGAAAATAACAGAGATTTGAGAAGGATTTGTGCTGATGCTTTGGCTGTGATGTTAAAGGTTAGCCCTGAAGAGGTTTTGTCCAAAATTGACAAGATTTACAGAGTGAATTCTTGGGCAGCAAGACAAAGGCAGTTGCCCAGAGATGTAGTGATATACTTTACAGATAAAAGAATAAGAAATGACATCTTGCAAAAGTCTTTTGTTTCTACCTTACATGTGGAGGGAAAGCAGATTGGGATTTATAAAGAGCTGCCGCCTAAGATGTTAAAAGAAAGAAAAGATTTTGGATTTTTGGTGACTGAACTAAAGAAGCAACAAATTCCATACAGATGGGATGTTCCAGTTGGCATAAGATTGACGTATCAAGGAGAAAGATACCGATTAAATACTGTTGAAAAAGCGGAAGAATTTTATTGCAATGTTTTTTAAATTGGCCCAACATCTCCATGTATATTTTCAGCGTCAGGAATACAGGAGGGAGATTAAAAAAAGCAAATTGAACAAGAGATTGAAGGCCAGTGGAAGGAGATGGAGATGGAGCCAATGGAAATACAAGGAACTACAGGGGGCTTTTTGGATGACCCATTTTCGGATCATCCTTTAAAGGTTATAGGTGGATCACCTAAAAATACAAGAGAAGTGGCTTTGGATCTTGATCTGATGTCCTACAAAGTTAAAGATCAGCATATAACTCGAATAGCATGCAAACAAATTCCAGAAAAAGAACAACAGCAGAGGTTTAAACCAGCACAAGGCAAGAAAAGAAGCAGGTTCCATAAAACTATAAAATTTTAGACCAATATTTCTTTTGAATATGGATTAAAAATTTTTGTAAAGTTATTAGCCAACAGATCAATGCCAGTTATCCAAGAATGGATTTATGTTTAAGCAGGATTTATAGAAGGTAGATATGTGAAAAACAATGTGAGGCAAATTATAGATTTATTGACTATCTTGAGAAGAATAAACAGATCCCTGCAGTGCTGGTGTTCTAGGATGTGGAGAAGGCCTGTAATTGAGTGAATTGGAACTTTCTATTATAGATTTTAAGAAAGATGGATTATGTGTACTTTGGAGGTTATAATTACGAGGCAAGAGGACTACGGAACAAGGGCACTTGCAGGTGATCTGGTTGTTACCCTAACATGTTCGATGGAACTAATAATCTAGATGAAAGACTTTACAGAAGATATCATATGGAATATAAATATAAAGTCACTCGGGGGGGTTTTATATATAAAAGTATTCTTCAATGATGGGGGCAGATGACAACTAAAGACACTAAATACACTGTTGGAAGAAGGACTTGATGTGATTGTTTAGATTTTATAAATTATTATATATGGCAGACCTGCGGGAAAGTGGGAGAAACAAAATTGATATGGTATATGGTGATAGGCTAGGTTACTGATTGTTCAAAACTGGAAAAGGGATGTTATGTTTATTATTGAAGAATGGACTCTGAAGGTGGCCAGTTTCGCAGAAATGGTAAAGTTATCAGCATATATAAAAGAACGGACACAAGAGATTTATGTAAGGGAGTGGAGGACATGGATAGATTATGTGTAGAATAAATACTAAACTAGGAAGTACCAGATAATTTTTAGTTGAATGTTGTGTAGAAATGTATAGTTTACAGGGGATAGTATACTAGAATGTTAGGAAGATATGTTTATCACACAGGGGGTAGAGTAGATGGGCGGTTAAGTATTATATAATATGACTTGGATTTGGATTTCATCCTGGGGAAGCCATGGGGGGAGGGGAGGGTAAGGGAGGGCTAGAGGGGAAAAGGGGGGGGGGAAGGGGGAAAAATTTGTATTTGTAAAACTTTTTCAATAAGAAAAAAATGATGTGGTCATGTAATGTCACTTTTTATAAACTCATTATGAAAATTCACATAATGTGCACACAGTAATGAGAGTCCTTAGATTGCCTGTGTAACATGTTTGTGATGAGAGCTGCACTGGATTGATTTCTTTACAGGTACAATTCAAGTTACTGGTCATCCCCTTTAAACCTACTTATTATAGCAGTAACATATAGACACATATACCACCACAGAATATTTTACAGCAGTCTCCCTTTACAGTCAGCATATTTCCCCCAACAATCTGGGTCCTCATTTTACAGATCCCAGAAGGATCAACCTCAAGCCCCGTCAGGATCAAATGACAGGCTGTGGGCAGAGTCAGCATTCTGCATTCTAAGCACTGTGTCAATAGGGCACCTGACATTATTTTCCCACTTTTATTATTTTTGCATCTACTTGTTCTACTGGTTGAGATGGGGGTAGGTAGGCATGCTCCTTGTCCATTCCTTTACATTTTGATGATAGGAGGTAGGAAGTCAGCCTTTTATACTGTAGCTCCATCCCTATGGGAACACTCTTTCCCATAAAATTTGACAGGCCTTTTTCCTCCTAAAGATTTCCTCTGTCTGTCATCTCCAATTCTAGGGGGCAGAGCTCAACTTTGTTGCTTAGCTGAATTTTGTTGCTGGGCAGGTTTCTTTCGCTGGCCCACCATCTTTACCATGTTTAAAAACAAAGACATGTTTGATTAAAAAGAATCAGCTGAGAAATTATAATGGTAAATTTCTCAGCTGAGCTTGCAATGAGAGATCAGAAATGATATTCAAGATATCTCTACATACATCAAATTACACCTTGTGGAATATCTTCTGTACGATCAGAGGAACTTTGTCCGAAACACTGTTAGCAAATCTAGGCATTAAAATGGTTTCTCCCCTATGTGTAACCTTACATGATTTATAAGGGTAGAATATTACTGAAATCTTTCCCACAATCCAGACATTCATTACGGTCTTGCTCCTGTGTGAGTCCTCTGGTGCATCACCAGCTTGGAATTCTGAATGAATTTTTTACCACACTCCAGACACTCATATGGTTTTTTTCTGGCGTGAATTCTCTGGTGTATCACCAGGTTGGAACTCTGAGTGAAACGTTTCCCACAATCCAGGCACTCATATGGTTTGATGCCTGTATGAGTTCTCTGATGTAACACCAGGTAAGAATTCCGACAGAAACATTTCCCACAATCAGGACACTTATATGGTTTCTCTCCTGTATGAGTCTTCTGGTGTATCAGAAGGTTGGAATTCTGCTTGAAACTCTTTCCACAATCCAGACACTTATATGGTTTCTCTCCTGTGTGAGTTCTTTGGTGTTCCACAAGGTGGGAATTTCGACTGAAATGTTTCCCACAGTCCAGACACTCATATGGTTTCTCTCCTGTGTGAATGCTCTGGTGTACCACCAGATTGAAATTCTTACTGAAACTTTTCCCACAATCCGGACACTCATATGGCTTCACTCCTGAGTGTGTCCTGTGGTGTATAACCAAGTCGTAATTCTGAGTGAAACTTTTCCCACACTCCAGACACTCATATGGTTTTTCTCCTGTGTGAGTCCTCTGGTGTTTCACCAGAGCAGAATTCCAATTGAAACTTTTCCCACACTCCAGACACTCATATGGTTTTTCTCCTGTGTGAGTTCTCTGGTGTACCACCAGCTTAGAATTCCAAAAGAAACCTTTCCCACAATCAGGACACTTATATGGTTTCTCTCCTGTGTGAGTTCTCTGGTGTTCCACAAGGTGGGAATTTCGACTGAAACTTTTCCCACAATCCAGGCACTCATATGGTTTCTCTCCTGTGTGAATCTTCTGGTGTATCATCAGGTTGGAATTCTGAGTGAAGCTTTTCCCACAATCGTGACACTCATATGGTTTCTCCCCTGTGTGAGTCCTCTGGTGTATCACTAGGCTGGCATTCTGAGTGAAACTTTTCCCACAATAAAGACACTCATATGGTTTCTCTCCCATATGAGTCCTCTGGTGTCTCAACAGCTTGGAATTCTGAATGAATTTTTTCCCACACTCCAGACACTCATATGGTTTCTCTCCTGTGTGAGTCCTCTGGTGTATCACCAGTTTGGAAGTCTGACCAAAACCTTTTCCACAATGTGGACACTCATACAATCTCTCTCCGGTGCGAGTCCTCTGATGCTTCATCTGATCAGACTTCAAAGTATAAGTCCTACAATCAGGACACTATGGTTTCTCTCCAGCTTAAATCCTCTGGTGTATCACTAGGTGGGAATTCACAGTGAAACTTAATCAGGAATTTCAAAGGGTTTCACTCCAATGTGAGTTTTCTTGTGTCTCACTAGAGTGGGGTGGCATCCTAAAGCTTTTGCCACATTGGGATCACTGGTAGGCCCACTCTCCGGTGTGAGTGTTTCCTTGTGGGAGCTGTTCTGAGTAAAACTTTTGCCCCTCTATGAGCATTTGTGTGGATTTTCATTGGTGTGGACCCTCTCGCATAATTAGCTGTGATCTGCAATCTGTTGTTTTTCTGACAATAGGCCCACTGTGTGTTTTTCTAACACTGATATTCTTGCATAATTGAGGAGGCCAAAAATATTTCTGAGCTCTTACCTGCAGGTACTTTGAAAGCCCTTACAAAGGCTTTCATTAATGCCATTCCATTTTGGCTATCCAAGGGAAGTTTTCCTTCCCACAGGCTTCGTTATTTCCACTTTTTCTGAATTTGGAAATTATCCCCTTTGACTTTTCATGTAATCTTTCTTTGAGTTCCACATACTCCATTGTTTCCAGCTCAAAATTTTATTCTTGTTATTTTTTCCCTTGTTTCTCATTTTCTGAGCAAAGAGAAGAGTTTTTATACTTTCTGGAGGAAGTGGAAAAGATTTTGGTTGATTTTTTGTTTTTGTTTTAACGCTGCTTCTCATTCTCTGTTATTTACAGTCCTCTTCTTAGAATCTTCTTTGTCTGTAAGATCCATATTAATGAGTTAGTATCATTATTGTTAAAAAGAAATGGCTGCAGAAATATGAGGAAACACCAAAAAAAAGCGCCCCACATATATTACCATGGAAAAGTATCAAAATGGTACTTTAACCTGTAATAATTATGGTTCATTTGGCACATTAAAAAAATCTAAGTTCAAATCTCCACTCAATCATTTTCTTTTTGCACTATGTAAATCATATTAGCATTGAAAATTGTTATAAAATATTCGTTTATTGTTTATTTCAGTCTGCAAAATGTCCCAGAAGGGTATTCGCTCAAATTCTTTGATCTCATTTTAGAAAGGTGGGACACTAACGGATGAAATGATGCCCAAATCCCATGCAAGATTTAAAACATGTGTTTTGCCCATGAAACTCCACATTTGACAGGTCAATAAAACGGGTCAATAAAATCAGAAGGAATTAAGAGTTATGTGGAGACTGAGGGAGATCAACCTGTGCGCTCCCACAGAGAGGGCCTCCTTGAGGTGCCTTCAGCCAAACAATGTAGGCTGGTGACCCCCGGGGGAGGGCCTTCTCTGTGGGGGAACCTACCCTCTGGAACCAGCTGCCCCCAGAGATAAGGGGAATCCAAGACCTTGGTGCCTTCCACCGTGCACTCAAAACTTTCTTTTTTTAACAAGCTGGGCTGGCCTAACACTTTTTTAAAATGTTTTTAATTGTTTTGTCATTGCTTTTAATTATGGGGCCAAATATATATATATATATCTTTTTAATTGTATTTTAATGTTTGTAGTTTATGTTTTTACTTTGGTTGAACACCGCCCTGAGCCCTCAGGGAGAAGGGCGGTATATAAATTTGATATGAAATAAAATAAAATAAAAATTCCCCAAATCTCCCATTGGTAAAATCACAGGCAGCAGTTTTAAATCGTGCAGCCCCAGAGGAATAAAATTCGGGTAGGGAAAGAATATACAGCAGCAGCAGCAGCCGCCGCCATGCTTCAGCCTCTTTTCTTCCTCTGCGTCATACGCCGTGGAGGAAAGAAAGCAAAGGGCCCGACTTGCTCCCGGCTTCTCCTCCGACCTTCCCTCCACTCACCTCCCAGGAGCCGCTTCCACCCTCCAAGCAGCACAAGGGGCTCCGCCGACGCCATTATCCTCCCGTGGGCGACCCGGAAGAGGAAGTTCCTCTGAATTTCGCCTCCCCTCGTCGACATCCTCTTTTTTTCTTCTTGTGCCATATCCGTAATTGGACGTTGGCGATCCTCTCTAGCAAACCAATACTCTATCGTTTCAACTCGTTCAAGCTCAGCCTCTCTCCATTCCCTTGAATAGCTATGCTGCAGTTGTACCTGCTTTCTAGTCGCCAATATTGCTTCTCTGTAGTTCGCCATCTAGCGCCTGAAGGCGGAATAACATGCTCGTTCTACTCTAAGGCGTTTGAAGATGTTCTCATGGATTCCGTGCTTCCTCAAGTGCCAACAAGTCCTATTTGAATTCCCAAGGAACTCATCGGTAGCTTTTCTCCCTGAGGCTCCATCCCAAAACCTTTTCTTTCAGGTCCCCCAAGAGGGCATCCATTGTCCCTGGAGCTGAGCTGCAAGCATCCTTTGGAAGAAGCGGGAACTAAACCAAAGAAAAGCACCCTTGGGGGAATGGTGTGCAAATAGGAAACGAGAGACTGGCCTAAACAATTGCCAGCTTCATCCCATTAATAAAAGAAGGAAATAAGGGACAAAAAACCTGAAGTGCCCATCCACATTGCTTCCATCTCTCTCTCATCTCTTTTTCTGTCTGTCTCTCATCTCTTTTTGTCTCTCATCACTTTTTCTCACTCACTCTCATCTTTCTCTCTCCCTTCTCTCTCTCTCTCTCATATCTCTCTCCCCTGTCTCTCTCATCTCTTTTTGTCTCTCTCATCTCTTTCATCACTCTTTCCCTCCCCTTCTCTCTCATATCTTTCTCTCTCTCCCCTCTCTCTGTCTGTCTCTCTCATCTCTTTCTTTCTCTCATCTCTCTCTCTCTCTGTCATTCTGATTCTCCGGCACTCTCTGGGTCTCATGGGCGATTCTTTGGTCTTTGTTGGTGCTGGATGCACCTCGGTGCTTGGGGAGACACACGACCTGCTCTCCGTCCCGAGACACTTGCCCGACCCGGATGCTCTGCATTGTATTGGACTCCAGGAGGAGAAGGGGACACTGTCTCCCCCATTGTGAAGCACGCTAAATTTAACTGAGCTGCAAGAGCAGCAGGCAGGCCATGGAGGCGCCAACAGCAGTGGCAGACAGAAACGGCCGGGCCAGGCCAGTGTCTCACAGCTGAGAGGAAGTTGCATGTATAAAGACACTGAGGTTTGCAGAGCACCAACAAGGGCTGGAAGAAACGCCTGTGAGACCCAGCAAGAGATGAATTGTCGCTCCCGCTCTGAAATATGGAGCGAATCTCCATCCCCCACCCTTCCCTTCCTTCTCAGGCTGGGCAAGGAGTAACGGGGAGGGGAGGACAAGGTGTGGGCCAGCCACTGGTGGGTTCAGCAGACAGGAAGCCACAGCAGGGGGACGAAAGAGCCACAGATTTCCGCCACCCATTGCTTCGGCCCACCTGCGTCACCAACCCCACCTTGCACCATTACCTCGTTCCAGTCAGCGAGGGCTACACTACTCCTTGCATGTTGCACCAACTGCAAAGTTGCAAGTACGTCCACCTACGGCGGAGATTTTCAGCCCCACCATGAGCTGCCTAGCCGGTCCCATATTCCAGAGCTCTAGTCACAGGACTGGCCATTGGTCATCCCGGAGCAGCTCCTCCACCCGGGTGTGTTGCGGACCACCAAAAATTTCCCACGGATTACCAACGGTTCACGGACCACCGGTTGGTGACCTCTGATCTAGTGTGCCAATTGTACCCTTTTCTGGACCAGGAGGCCTTCCGCATGGGTCACCTCCTATTTGGATCACTGCACTGGACCACTCAGAAAATTCAAATGGTGCAGAACGCAACAGCACACACAGTAATGAGTCCCTAGATTGCCTTTGCAACATGTTTGTGATGAGAACTGCACTGGATTGTTTTCTTTACAGGTACAATTCAAGTTACTGGTCATCCCCTTTAAAGCTACTGTATTTATTATAGCAATAGCATTTAGATACATATACCACCACAGAACGCTTTATAGCAGTCTTGTTTTACAGAATCAGCATATTTCCCCCGACAATCTGGGTCCTTTTACAGATCTCAGGATGGAAGGCTTTCAACCTCGAGCCCCGTCAGGATCAAATTGCAGTGTGTGGGCACAGTCAGCTGGCAATTCTGCATTCTAAGACTGTGTCACTAGGGCACCTGTCATTATTCTCCTTCATTATTTTTAAATCTACCTCTTCTACTGGTTGAGATGGGGGGGGCATGCTCCTTGTCCATTCCTTTACATTTTGCTGATAGGAGCTTGGAAATAAACCTTTTCTACTGCAGCTCCAGCCCAATGGGAACTCTTTCCCATAAACTATTTTATGGGAACTATTTCACATAAAATTTGGCAGGCCTTTTTCCTTGTAAAGGTTTCCTCTGTCCAGTCGATTCTAGGCGGCGGTGCTTACCTGTTTTAGTTGAGAGAGCCAGTTCATGTGGCTCTAAACAGAATGCTGTTACCATTCCACCAAAGTGGTACTTCTTTATCTACTCACATTTAAATACTTTCAAGGAGTGCTGTGGTGGCCTAGAGCTCTCATCATCAGGAGGCTGTGAATTCAATCCTAGGTTGAGGCTGATAATCTCTCTCTCTGGGCACAATGAGAATGTATCTCCCCAGCCAGCCTCTGGGAGGTGAAGTCCAAAAGTCTTAAAGTCGCCAAGTTTGCAGACTCCTGAGTTAGACCCAGTTTAAATCTAGGTCTGCTGCAAAATTCTGCATTGGCGACAGCAAGTGCATCCAACCAGTAAACACTCAGCTCTATTCAGTTGCCCAGACTCCACCCCGCAAAGGATTACAGGGTCATTAAATGACCTAAAAAAAATGGCATGCTTTCGAACTGCTAGGTGTGCAGGACTTGCAGAAAGTAACAGTAGCTCACCCTGTTGTGTGGCATGTGGGTTTCTAACCCAGGTTGTCAATATTCCTGCGGACGTCCTCAACATATTTAATTGCTGACCATCATGCCTCCTCTGATAGTGAGATAGGAAGCATATAAATTTAAGAAAACAAATAAATTTTATTTCCTTTTTATTGAGAAACTCAAGATGGCATACAAAGCACTTCCTGGGTTACATCTTGGGCAAAGAAAGAGGATCTTTTCTCATTTTAAATCCGCAGACCAGCCAATCTACCTGCACAGCAATACTTTCTGCCTCTCAGTTGGCATTTTAAATTAGCATCCAGCAGCTTCTGGCAGCCACTTTCCTACCTGGAAAGGAAACTGAACTGGAACTTGTGGCTTTTCATTCAGGGTCCTTGATTCTTGTCTTTTTTTCCTGTTTTTTATATAATAATAGTAAGCATTATATAATGTTTATTATAAATAATAAACATTATTTTTATTAGTAACAAACATGACCACAGAAGTGTCTTCAGACAACACTGGCTCTCTCAGGTAAGAAACAAGAGATGAGTACCACTCCCTAGAGCTGGATACAAGTGGTCAGGGGCAACCTTTGTCTTAATTATTATTTTAAACAGAAGATAATATTAACAAGAATTAATAAAGAAAAGCTACTTCCAATTTTTTTTACAGTGAATGTAATTAGAAATACAAAATTATATCTTACTCGATGGTTATAAAAATAACTTTTTTTTACAATTACCTGGTTTTTAATAATCAAAACTATAAGTCATAACTTTATTTTTTCTGTTTCACACAAGCTTCTAAAGGGCTTTCAATCAGCAAGGATGTAGAAAATGTCTTTTCTCTGACTGAGGAAGTCAATTATTCATCTCAACAAATGCCACCATCCTCGACAACCATTCCCTCATTGCGGTTAAAGTTGAGACTTTCCACTTTGGTGCATAGAATACAGGTGATCATTGACCTATGACAACAATCGGGGCAGAAATGTTGGTCCTACGTCATTGTGGTCATAAAGCAATATACTCATATAATTGTCTCTCTCAACAACCGGAATCCTGCCCCCTCCAAGTCGCGATCACTAACAGACCATGTAACTCATCAAGCAAACAGAGTGAAAATGTTACCTGCCAAAAGAGGGCAGGCAGTTCTCCTCTATGTGCAAAAGGGAATTTTGTTGTTGGGCAGATTTCTTTCGCCAGCCAACCATAGGATTTCACCTGTCTACCCTGTGTGGAAGGGAACAACTGCACTGGGCCAAAGAAAGGAAGCTCAGAAAGGGCTTGGATCTCCCAACACAGATCTCTTTCTTCATGTTTAATAATAAGACATTTGATTAAAAAGAATCAGCTGAGAAATTAAAATAGTTAATTTCTCAGCTGAGCTTGCAATGAGAGAACAGAAATGATATTGAAGATTCCTCTATACATATCAAATTACTCCTTGTGGAATATCTTCTGTACGATAAGAGAGGAGTTTTGTGTGAAACATCATCAGTAATCTAAGCATTAAAATGGTTTCTCCCCTATGTGTAACCTTACATGATTTATAAGGCTAGACCTGATACTGAAATCTTTCCCACAATCTGGACATTCATATGGTCTCGCTCCTGTGTGAGTCCTCTGGTGTATCACCAGCTTGGAATTCTGAACAAATTTTTTCCCACACTCCAGACACTCATATGGTTTTTCTCCAGTGTGAGTTCTCTGGTGTATCACAAGGGCAGAATTCCAATGGAAACTTTTACCACAATCCAGACACTGATATGGTTTGTTGCCTGTATGAGTTCTCTGGTGTACCACCAGGTGAGAATTCCGACAGAAACCTTTCCCACAATGAGGACACTTATATGGTTTCTCTCCTGTATGAGTTCTCTGGTGGATCACCAGATTGAAATTCCTACTGAAACTTTTCCCACACTCAAGACACTCATATGGTTTTTCTCCTGTGTGAATCTTCTGATGTATCAGAAGGTTGGCATTCTGATTGAAACTCTTCCCACAATCCGGACACTCATATGGTTTCTCTCCTGTGTGAGTTCTCTGGTGTATCACCAGGTTGGAATGCTGACTAAAATGCTTCCCACAGTCCAGACACTCATATGGTTTATCTCCTGTGTGAGTGCTCTGGTGTACTACCAGATTGAAATTCTTACTGAAACTTTTCCCACAATCTGGACACTCATATGGTTTCTCTCCCAAGTGAGTCTTCTGGTGTATAACCAAATCGGAATTCCGAATGAAACATTTGCCACATTCCAGACATTCATATGGTTTTTCTCCTGTGTGAGTCCTCTGGTGTATCACCAGGGCAGAATTCCAATTGAAACTTTTACCACAATCCAGACATTGATATGGTTTGTTACCTGTGTGAGTTCTCTGGTGTACCACCAGGTTAGAATTCCAAGAGAAACCTTTCCCACAATCAGAACACTTATATGGTTTTTCTCCTTTGTGAATTCTCTGGTGTTCCACCAGGTGGGAATTTCTACTGAAACTTTTCCCACAATCCAGGCATTCATACGGTTTTTCTCCTGTGTGAATCCTCTGATGTATCACCAGTTTGATATTCTGCTTGAAACATTTCCCACAATCCTGACACTCATATGGTTTATCTCCCATGTGAGTCCTCTGGTGTATCACTAGGTTGGAATTCTGCTTGAAACTCTTCCCACAATACAGACACTCATATGGTTTCTCTCCTGCGTGAGTTTTCTGATGTATCAGTAGTTTGGAAGTCTGACTAAAACCTTTTGCACAATGTGGACACTCATACAATTTCTCACCCGTGTGAGTCCTCTGATGCTTCATCAGATCAGCCTTCCAAGTATAAGTTTTCCCACAATCAGGACACTCATATGGTTTCTCTCCAGTGTGGGTCCTCTGGTGTATCACCAGATGGGAATACGGAGTGAAACTTTTTTCACAATCAGGACATTCAAAGAGTTTCTGCCCAGTGCGAGTTCTCTTGTGTCTTACCAGAGTGGTGTGGAGTGCTAAAGCTTTTGCCACATTGGGACCACGGGTAGGCCTACTCTCCAGTGTGAGTGTTTCCATGTGGGAGCTGTTCTGAGTAAAACCTTTGCTGCTCTATGAGCATTTGTGTGGATTTTCATTGTTGTGGATCCTCTCTTGCATAATTAGCTGTGATCTGCAATCTGTTGTTTTTTTCGACAATAGGCCCACTGTGTGATTTTCTAACATTTATATTCTTGCATACTTGAGGAGGCCAAAAATATTTCTGAGCTCTTACCTGCAGGTACTTTGGATTAAGTCGCTCTTTCCTTTCTCAAATTTTTTCATTAATGACATTCCATTTTGGCTACCCAAGGGAACTTTTCCTTCCCACAGACTTCCAGTTATTTCCACTTTTTCTGAATTTGGAAATTATCCCCTTTGACTTTTCATGTAATCTTTCCTTGGGTTCCACATACTCTATTGTTTCCAGCTCAAAACTTTATTCTTGTTATTCTTTCCCTTGTTTCTCATCTCCTGAGGAAAGAGAAGAGTTTTTATACTTTCTGGAGAAAGTGGAAAAGATTTTGGTTGGTTTTTTGTTTTTGTTTTAACGCTGCTTCTCATTCTCTGTTATTCACAGTCCTCTTCTTAGCAACTTCTTTGTCTGTAATATACATATTAATGAGTTAGTATCATTATTGTTAGGAAAACTGACTGCAGAACATGAGGAAACAGCAAAAAAAAAAAAAAAAAAAAAAGCCCCACATGTATTACCATGGAGAAGTTTCAAAATGGTACTTTAACCTGTAAGAATTATGGTTCATTTGGCACATAAAAAAATCTAACTTCAAATATCATATTCAATCATTAAGCTTTCTTTTCGCATTGTGTAAATTATTAACATTGTAAATTATTATAAAATGTTTCTGAAAATACTGAAGATTATACAGATATGCACACATTTATTTATTTATTTATTTAATTTGTATACCGCCCTTCTCCCAGAAGGGACTCAGGGCGGTGAACAGCCAAAATTAAAAAACATACAAATGCAAAAGTTAAGATAATTAAAACATAAAATACACATCTATGAATTTATGTATGTAAAAAACTCTTTATGTTTATTTCAGTCTGCAAAATATCCCAGAAAGGTATTCGCTCAATTCTTTGATCTCATTTTAGAAAAGTGGGACACTAAATGCCCAAATCCCATGCAAGATTTAAAACATCTGTTTTGCCCATGAAACTACACATTTGACAGGTCAATAAAACGGGTCAATAAAATCAGAAGGAATTCAAGAGTTATGTGGCGACTGAGGGAGATGTAAGGTTAAGGAATATGAAACAAATCAATATAAAGATTTTTTTTTAAATTCCCCAAATCTCCCATTGGTAAAACCAGACAGCAGTTTTAAGTCGTGCAGCCCCAGAGGAATAAAATTTGGGGAGGGAAAGAATATGAAGCAGCAGCAGCCAACACGATTCACCCTCGTTGCTTCCTCTGCTTCATACTCCGTGGAGGCACCCAAAGGGCCCGACTTCCTCCCGGCTTCTCCTCCGACCTTCCCTCCACTCACCTCCCAGGAGCCGCTTCCACCCTCCAAGCAGCACAAGAGGCTCCACCGAC
This sequence comes from Arizona elegans, assembly GCA_022577455.1. NCBI lineage: Eukaryota > Metazoa > Chordata > Lepidosauria > Squamata > Colubridae > Arizona > Arizona elegans. Next base: position 4,589,799 of record JAKOOJ010000012.1, on the reverse strand, counting down.
GCCATTATCCTCCCGTGGGTTAGGCGGAAGAGGAAGTCCCTCTGCCCTTCGCCTCCTCTCCTCCACGTCTTCTCTAGCAATGCATTACTCTATCGTTCCAACCGTTCAATCTCAGCCTCTGCCCCTTCCCTGGAATAGCTCGGCCGCCGCTGTACTGTATTCACTGCTTTCTACGCTCGAGCGCCGCTTATTTGTGGAGCGCCATCTTAAAAATGGATTCTGGCCTGAAGTCCATTCCTCAGAGAAATCCAGAGAGATGAGACAGACACTGAAACTTTGGAAGCTGCAGTTCAATGATCATTTTTGATCACAAAGCAAAAAACACCCCTAAAGCCATTTTTGCAGCAATTGCACAATTTCTGTTAAATATCTTATTTAAACTTATAGCTGGAACAGTGGGGTTATACAATGAGTCAGAACACACAATTATAATTGATTGGTTAGAGTGCTGGCTTCTGTTTGAGGCAATCTGCACTGTGATTGGTTGCTTTGGATATGAAGGAACTTTCCTTCCCTCCCCCTTTTTTCTTCTGTGTGCTCTGTGATTTAACTCATGCCTGAGTACCTTGTTTGCTGTAAATTAGATGTAAAATATATTTATTTACATAAAATTACAAGGTTGGGTATCTATGACTTCATTTGGACCGCGGCTGGGTGGTTCCCTGACATTCTATAAATCCTCATATAGCCAGATATATGCATTAACTTATAATAAAATCAAAATATTTTTTTTCAATTATTTCTCTCTTCCATCATGTCTAATACATGATAACTAAAAAGCATCAAGTAAGACATTAATTTCTCAGAAACATTTCAAAATGGAGATTAAAAATGACAATCAGTTCTTCTCTACACCCATCACTTTCTGCACCAAATGGATTTTCTTATGTGCAACAAGGGAAGAATTTTGTGAGAAGCATCGCTAATATTCTGGACTTTTGAATGGTTTCTCCCCTGTATGTAAACCTACATGATTTATAAGGCTAGACCTAGTACTGAATCCTTTTCCGCAATCTGGACAATCATATGGTTTCTCTCCAGTGTGAGTCCTCTGATGTATCATCAGATTGGAATTCCGACTCAAACTTTTCCCACAATCTGGATACTCATACTGTATGCCGCCCATGTAAATAATCCTCCGGTGTATTATCAGGTTGGAATTCCGACTGAAACTTTTCTCACAATCTGGACATTCATACGGTTTCTCTCCTGTGTGTATCCTCTGGTGTATCACCAGATAAGAGTTCTGACTGAAACTTTTCTCACAATACAGACACTCATACGGTTTCCCCCCAGTGTGAATCCTCTGGTGTATCACCAGGTCAGTATTCCAACTGAAGCATTTTCCACACTCCAGACTTCATATGGTTTCTCTCCTGTGTGAGTCCTCTGGTGTATCACTAGGTGGGAATGCTGACTAAAGCTTTTCCCACAATCTGGACACTTACATGGTTTCTCACTAGTGTGAGTCCTCTGGTGTATTACTAGGTCAGAATTTCGAATGAATTTTTTCCCACAATGTGAACACACGTACAATTTCTCTCCTGTATGAGTCTTCTGGTGTATCACCAGGTCAGAAGTTTGAATAAAACTTTTCCCACAATCTTGACACGCATATGGTTTCTCCCCAGTGTGAGTTCTCTGGTGTATCACCAGGTTGGAATTTTGACAGAAACTTTTCCCACAATCCTGACACACATATGTATGGGTTACAAATAAAGTTGGATTTGAATTGGAGGATGGAAATGGAAGGGGAAATCAGAATCAGATAAGAATTATCAGTTAATAATGTGTTAAATCCCTATTGTGTTTCTTTACCCCTACTGTGATCCCTATTTGCAGCTTTTACTTTCCCCAATTTTAATTTTACACTTTCCTCTCGACTTACGGGGAAAAGTGGGTGGAGGGAGAAAGCTTTTCAGTTAATTACAAAAGGAAACACATAGAATGCAGAGTATATTCTGAATCAAACTGATGTATTTTAACTGTATAAATATGGAAAGACGTTCACGAACAGGATGAGATCAAGAGACTGGTGGGGCCGACTAGGGCTTATGTATCTGTATCTTCTAACAGAAAAGTCATGACTGCAGTTTATGTTAATGAAATGACACCATCCATATCCAAATGGATGAGACACGAGAGCAAGCAATAGCCAGAAATAGGAGACTGATAAATATTGAGGGAAAGAACTAAGGTGGGGGGAATGGCTTTGCATGGCAATTTAGTATTTCCAAGAAGGAATGTGGAGTGGAAATGTATATCAAGTGAAATCAAAAGGCAAAAGTAGAATATCCCACCAAAGCCAGTTAATCACCAGGCTGACTTTTTAAAGGGACACCCTAAACTTCCATTTTCAATGCAGATCTAAAGTACTGACGGTGATAGTGGCCATTTCAGCGATTGGCTCTAAACTCTGTTGCATGGAGGAATCTGAAATAAAATAAACCCAACATATGCGGGCAATTTTTTGACCTTTTTAACCTTATAGTTTTATATTGCTACTTATGACATTGTAGTAATCAGATAGGAGGCATATACATTTAATAAATTAAAATTAATACATTTTATTGATTCCCTTTTTATTCAGAAACTCAAGACAGCATAGAAAGCAGTCCCTGGTTGGCATCCCGAGCCAAGAAAGAGGCTGTTTTTACATTTTAAACTCCCTTTACCAGCCAACTGATCTTCACGGGGATATTTTCAACCTCTGAATTGGCATCTCAAATTGGGATTTCATAGCACCTAGCAGCCATCTTCCTGCTTAATCTAACACTGGAACTCATGGTTTCCATTCAGTGTTTTTGACTCCTGCACTGGATTTTTTAATATAATTTATATTAATAATTTTAAACAGATCATTAAAAACACGACCGACTACACCAAAGAGAAGAAAAAAGAAATTAAAAGTGTAAAAAAGAAAAAGAAATAGAGAGAAGTTACTTCCTTTACAGTAATTATACTTCGTTTAAAGGAATTACTTCCTTTACAATAATATTAGAAATACAAAATTACTTCTGTTACAAAAACTCTCTTTTCTATCACCTGGTTTGTTTTTTATAATCACAACTGTAAATGATGACTTCATTTTTTTTTCTTTCACACAAATCTCTGACAAACTTCCAATCAATAATGAACGTACAGACTGTCTTTTCTTTGATTGAGGAAATCAATATAGTTGTCTCAGAACATTCCATCATCTTCACCAACCATTCCTCCACTGCTGTTAAATCTGAATCTTTGGTGTATATAATAGTAGGTAATCTTCGACTTACTACCACAATGAGGATCAAAATTTTGATCCTAGGACAGGGGTCCCAAACACCGGGTTGCACAAGTAGAAGGCAATTGTGCACATATGCTTGCATCTCCAGTTGCACAAGAGGCAAGGAAGCTCAGAAAGTGCTTGGACCTCCCAATTCAGATCCCCTCATGTTCAATATTAAGACATATTTGATCAAAAGGAATGAGGCAAGACCATTAAAATAGTTAATTCCTCAGATGAGTTTGCAATGACAGATGAGAAATGAAAATCAAGAATTTTCTACACACGTCAAATGTTGTTTTATGTGGAATTTCCTGTGTGTGAGAAAGGAGGAATTTTGTGTGAAACACTGTCCACAATCTGGACATTTGAATGGTTTCTCCCCTGTGTGTAACCTTACATGATTTATGAGGCTAGACTGAGTACTGAAATCTTTCCCACAATCCGGACACTCATATGGTTTCTCCCCGGTGTGAGTCCTCCAGTGTATCACCAACTCAGAATTCCGAATGAAACTTTTCCCACACTCCAGACACTCAAATGGTTTTTCTCCTGTGTGAGTTCTTTGGTGAATCACCAGGGCAGAATTCCAATGGAAACTCTTACCACACTCTAGACACTGGTATGGTTTGTCCCCGGTGTGTGTTTTCTGGTGTACCACAAGTTTAGAATTACGATAGAAACCTTTCCCACAATCAGGACACTTGTATGGTTTTTCTCCTGTATGAATTCTCTGGTGTTCCACCAGGTTGGAATTCCGACTGAAACTTTTCCCACAATCCAGGCACTCATACGGTTTTTCTCCCGTATGAATCCTCTGGTGTATCACCAGATCTGAATTCCAATTGAAACCTTTTCCACAATCTGGGCACTCATATGGTTTATCTCCAGTATGAGCATTCTGATGGATCAGCAGGTTGGAATTCCTACTAAAAGCTTTTCCACAATCTGGACACTCATATGGTTTTTCTCCCGTGTGAGTCCTCTGGTGTAACAGTAGGGTGGAACTTTTCTTGAAACTTTTCCCACAATCCAGACATTCATATCGTTTCTCACCTGTGTGTGTCCTTTGGTGCCTCACAAGGTTGGAATTCCCACTGAAACTTTTCTCACAATCTGGACATTCATACGGTTTCTCTCCTGTGTGTATCCTCTGGTGTATTACCAGGTAAGAGTTCTGACTGAAACTTTTCTCACAATACAGACACTCATATGGTTTCTCTCCTGTGTGAGTCCTCTGGTGTATCACTAGGTGGGAATGCCGAATAAAGCTTTTCCCACAATCTGGACACTCATATGGTTTCTCTCCAGTGTGAGTCCTCTGGTGTATCACTAGGTGGGAATGCCGACTAAAGCTTTTTCCACAATCTGGACACTTATATGGTTTCTCTCCAGTGTGAGTCCTCTGGTGTATTACTAGGTCAGAATTTCGAATGAATTTTTTCCCACAATGTGAACACACATACAATTTCTCTCCTGTATGAGTCTTCTGGTGTATCACCAGGTCAGAAGTTTGACTAAAACTTTTCCCACAATCTTGACACACATATGGTTTCTCCCCAGTGTGAGTCCTCTGGTGTATCACCAGGTTGGAATTCCGACTGAAACCTTTCCCGCAATCTGGACACTCAAATGGTTTCTCTCCGGTATGTGTCCTCTTGTGTATCACCAGGGTGGCATGCTTACTAAACTTTTTGTCACACTGTGGGCACTGGTAGGGCTTTTCTCCAATATGGGTTCTCTTATGCTCAAGAAGTTGGGACCTGTAGGGAAAGGCTTTGCTACATTCAGAGCATTTGTATGGTTTTTCACCAGTGTGGGTCCTCTGATGCATAATCAGCTCTGATTTGCAATCGGCGCTTTTCCCACAATATGCACATCTGTGGAGGTTTTCCACCTCTGATATGCCTGGGTTCTTGAGGAGGTAAAAAATATTTGTGATCCCTTCTTGGATGGTACTTTGATTCAAGCTGTTTTCTTCCTCATAGGGTGGGGCCTGCATTACTGTCTGAAATGACTGATTCCTCCCCACAGACTTCTAGATATTTTCCCCTTTTTTGTTCCCCCTTTACCTTTTCATTTAATGTTTCCTTGAGTTCCACATAAAATATTTTTTTTCCAGCTCAAAACTCTTTTCCTATTTTTTTTTTCCCTCACTTGTTGCTCACTTGCTGGGGAAGAAGAAGTTTTGTGGTTTTCTGCAGGAAAGGATTTGCTTTCCTTCTGAGTACTGCTTCTCATTCTCTGCTGTCCAGAAGGCTCTTCTTGGCATTCTCTTTGTCTATAAGATTGACATAAAAGGGTTATTTTAATTACTATTTATAAAATGGTTGCACAAGATGTGGAAACAAGAAAAAAAAGCATATATTATAATGAAAAAACAAACATGCCAAAATTAGAGTAACACATCAATCGCTAACATTCATCATGACACATAGTAAGATCCAAGTTCAAATATTCTCACAATTGTGAAATTTTCTTGGTGACTCGGGTGAATTTCAAAATGTTAGCATTTCAAATTATTATCATCATATATACCGGGAAATACTGAGAATGGATTATACAGAGAAACATATATGCTCAAAGAAATACAGAAATGCGCCCCTATGTATGTATGTACGCATGTAGAAAATATGTGTGTATTTTCTGTCTGCAAAAAGTTTCAGAAATAGGTACAAAGAATATGTGGGCATTAACAAAGGAAATGGTGCCCAAGGCAAGACTTAAAGCAACGGTTTTAGGCTGTGGGGGAGCAGTGGTTAGAATGAAGTATTAAAGGTTATCACTGCTCAGTGCCAGGAATTATTGACTGGCTCAGCCTTCTGTAGGGAGATAAATAATAGTAGAGTCAGTAGAATTGGTTTGACTTGCTGTTTTGCTTCTGTAAGAATTGCTTTGCTAAGAATCGGAATTGCCAGTGATCTAACTTGTTTTTTTGTACACCTCGGTGCATGGAACGGAATATGTCATAGTTTGGCAGGATTAAAAAGGACCTGGTGGCTCAGCAGACTAAAAGCATTGTGATTAATACCAGCTGTCTGCAATTACTGTAAGTTCGAATCTCACCAGGCTCAAGGTTGACTCAGCCTTCCATCCTTTCTAAGGTAGGTAAAATGAGGATCCAGTTTGTGGAGGCAATAAGCTGACTTTACTTTTCATACAAAAGTATGAAGGCTATTGCTTAATGCATTGTAAGCTGCTCTGAGTCTCCAGAGAAGGGCGGCATATAAATCAAATAAAAAAAAAAATACACCAGGCAAATACCTCTGTTGCTAAGCACCCAACCCTTCTGTTGCTAAGCACTCAGCTCCCCCTGTTCCATGCTGCACAGCCAATGCAGGGCTACAAGGAAAGCATGGGCCAGAGGGGCCAGAATTGGGTACTAACCTTATTCCTTTGAAGGTATAAAATGTGCCATATCTTTCCCAAGGTGTGGCTATTCCTCACATGCATTGTATCTGTATGTTCTGGATATAACTTCATCCAGTATTTTGTTTTTGGCCCTAAATAAAATCTGTTTCTTTTTTGCAAGCCTTGTCTTGAGTCTCTCTCTCTTTGGCATTCTGGTGACTCATTTTGGGACCTTACACTTCCATTCATTCAAGGTCAGTAAAATGTGGACCCAGATTGTTGGGGGCCATAGGCTGACTTTGTAAACCGCTTAGAGAGGGTTGTAAAAGCACTGTGAAGCGGTATGTAAGTCTAATATGCCAATCAAAACTCAAATCATCCAACCAAAAGTATCTATAAAAAGATTAAATCGTAGCCACTGGACCACAGACGCTTCATCTGAGATGTTTGGCTTCCCATCCAGGAAATAAAATCATCATCACTCAAAATAAAAGAGTTTAAGTTAGGTAGAGTCTCAAAGAGTGGTTGGAATCTACCAACTGCAGGGCTCTCTCTCCAAAATGTATTGCAATAAGTTTACCTACTGCTGGATAAAACGAGCCCGACTTGCTCCCGGCTTCTCCTCCGACTCACCTTCCAGGAGCCGCTTCGCCACTTCAAGCAGGTGGGAAAACAGGACAGCCCCAGGTAGGAAGCTTCCCTGTGCTTCTCTCCTCCTAATTCCCTCTAGCAATCCACGACTCTGTGGTCTCAATTCCTTTCAGTTCGACTACAGGCGCTTGCTACTGTATTTGCGACTCTCCAGGCGTGCTTTGTTGCCTAATCATAGAGCGCCATCTAGCGACCCATGGCCAGATCATCCTATCTCTAGCTGCATAAGATTAGCCGGGTGCTGGCTGGGTCCTAAAAGGTTCACGAAGTTCTTGTTTTTTAAATGATTGACAGCCTGCCATCTTCATCTTATTCCTAGAATACTGCGGGACAAAACCTGGTATTGTCTACCTACGTTGTTTCCAAATTCATCTAAATAGGAGATACTATCATGTATTATTGGTCTTCCTTGTACCAATAATTATTGGTATTGTATTATTGGGGAGTGCAGCCTTCCCAATTTCCACATTACTTTCAGCCTTGAGAATTCCCAGGCTGCTTGGGCAAAACACTTGGAGACCCTTAGTTGGCAGATTGGAAGCTGATCTAAAGATTCCAGCACTTTGGGAGGGTTTGGCTGTCACTGGAGATCAAAAACTCTCTACATCCTAACATTTTTATTACTGATTTACTTCAGAGACAGTTGTGGCTGTTCCTGGATCTGCAGGCCCTGGTTACGGTCAATCATGCCCTAGTTACCTGCATACAGGTAGTCCTGGATTTACAACCACGAATGACCCCAAAATATATGTTGCTAAGTGAGAAATTTGTGTTAGATGAGTTTTGCCCCATTTTACGACTTTTCTTGCCATATTTGTTAAGCGAATCACTGCAGTTGATAAGTTAGTAACACGGTTGCTAAGTGAATCTGTCGTCCCCATTGACTTTGCTCGTCAGAAGATCACAAAAGATGATCGTATGACTCTGGGACACGTCATGAACACGAACCAGTGGTCAAGCATCCAAATGTAAATCACATGACCATCAGCGTGGTGATACGGTCATAAGTGTGAAAAATGATCATAAGCCACTTTTTTCAGTGCTGTTCTAACTTCAAATGGCCACTAAATGAACTTTTATAAGTCAGGGACTACCTGTATTGGATGACGTTGATAACCTTTGCATGAGCTGCCCTTAAAGAGCATCCAAAAGTTTTAGCTGGTAGAGAATGCAATGGCTGGATAAGCTATATGTGTTTCTGAAGCACCACATATCATATCTCTGCTCCGTGAGCTGCCTTGGTTGCCAGTTTGCTTGCGGATCCGGTTCGAGGTGCTGGTTTTGCCTTTGAAAGCCCTTCCTGGCATGGGCCTGAGCTGACATACCACCTTTCCCTGCTTATTTCAGCCTGTCCAATGATACCTGGCAAAGAAGACATGCGGCAGGGACCATCAGCTGGGGATCTCCATTTGGTGGGTCTGAGGAAACGTGCCTTCTCTGCTGTGGCCCCCACCTTATGGAATATCCTCTCCCCTGACATGAGATTAATTCCACCCTTTTTGAGCTTCTGGAAGGCTCTCAAGACGTGGCTTCATCCTCAGGCCTGGGGCTCTTAAGATATGAGATATGCTCAGATGGTTCCACTGCTGAGGTGGCTGTTTCCATCCATTTTATTGCCTGGGGGAGTTGTAGAGTTACTTATTTCTTAGCCTATATTTTTATGTATGTCGTTGACATGGCTGTGGTTTTTAATCTCATTGTTATACATCACCCAACATTGCTTTTGGGGGCAGGGTGGGAGTATAGAAATTTCATTTATAAATAAATAATAAAAATGTAAGTTTTTGAGAAGGACTTTAGAATGGCTAAATTGAAGGAGAATAAAGGAGGGTTACAAATAAATAAAGTCGGATTTGAATTGGGGGGTGGAAATGGAAGGGGAAATCAGGGTCAGATAACAAATACCTTATCAGTTAACAATAATAATGTGTTAAATCCCTACTGTGTTACTTTACCCCAACTGTAATCCCTATTTGCAGCTTTTACTTTCCCCAATTTTAATTTTACACTTTCCTCTCGACTTACGGGGAAAAGTGGGTGGAGGGAGAAAGCTTTTCAGTTAATTACAAAAGGAAACACATAGAATGCAGAGTATATTCTGAATCGAACTGATGTATTTTAACTGTATAAATATGGAGAGACGTTCAAGAACAGGATGAGATCAAGAGACTGGTGGGGCCGACTAGGGCTTATGTATCTGTATCTTCTAACAGAAAAGTCATGACTGCAGTTTAAGTTAATGAAATGACACCATTCATATCCAAATGGATGAGACACGAGAGCAAGCAATAGCCAGAAATAGGAGACTGATAAATATTGAGGGAAAGAACTAAGGTGGGGGGAATGGCTTTGCATGGCAATTTAGTATTTCCAAGAAAGAATGTGGAGTGGAAATGTATATCAAGTGAAATCAAAAGGCAAAAGTAGAATATCCCACCAAAGCCAGTTAATCACCAGGCTGACTTTTTAAAGGGACACCCTAAACTTCCATTTTCAATGCAGATCTAAAGTACGGACGGTGATAGTGGCCATTTCAGCGATTGGCTCTGAACTCTGTTGCATGGAGGAATCTGAAATAAAATAAACCCAACATATGCGGGCAATTTTTTGACCTTTTTAACCTTATAGTTTTATATTGCTACTTATGACATTGTAGTAATCAGATAGGAGGCATATACATTTAATAAATTAAAATTAATACATTTTATTGATTCCCTTTTTATTCAGAAACTCAAGACAGCATAGAAAGCAGTCCCTGGTTGGCATCCCAAGCCAAGAAAGAGGCTGTTTTTACATTTTAAACTCCCTTTACCAGCCAACTGATCTTCACGGGGATATTTTCAACCTCTGAATTGGCATCTCAAATTGGGATTTCATAGCACCTAGCAGCCATCTTCCTGCTTAATCTAACACTGGAACTCATGGTTTCCATTCAGTGTTTTTGACTCCTGCACTGGATTTTTTAATATAATTTATATTAATAATTTTAAACAGATCATTAAAAACACGACCGACTACACCAAAGAGAAGAAAAAAGAAATTAAAAGTGTAAAAAAGAAAAAGAAATAGAGAGAAGTTACTTCCTTTACAGTAATTATACTTCGTTTAAAGGAATTACTTCCTTTACAATATTAGAAATACAAAATTACTTCTGTTACAAAAACTCTCTTTTCTATCACCTGGTTTGTTTTTTATAATCACAACTGTAAATGATGACTTCATTTTTTTTTCTTTCACACAAATCTCTGACAAACTTCCAATCAGTAATGAACGTACAGACTGTCTTTTCTTTGATTGAGGAAATCAATATAGTTGTCTCAGAACATTCCATCATCTTCACCAACCATTCCTCCACTGCTGTTAAATCTGAATCTTTGGTGTATATAATAGTAGGTAATCTTCAACTTACTACCACAATGGGAATCGAAATTTTGATACTAGGACAGGGGTCCCCAAACACTGGACCGCACAAATGGCAGGCAATTATGCACATATTCGTGCATCTCCAGTTGCACAAGAGGCAACGAAGCTCAGAAAGTGCTTGAACCTCCCAACTCAGATCCCCTCATGTTCAATATTAAGATATATTTAATTAAAAAGAATGAGGCAAGACAATAAAATAGTTAATTCCTCAGATGAGCTTGCAATAAGATGAGAAATGAAATTCAAGAATCCTCTAAACACGTCAAATTTTGTCTCATGTGGAATTTCTTGTGTGTGATAAAGGAGGAATTTTGTGTGAAACACTGTCCGCAATCTGGGCATTTGAATGGTTTCTCCCCTGTGTGTAACCTTACATGATTTATGAGGCTAGACTGAGTACTGAAATCTTTCCCACAATCCGGACACTCATATGGTTTCTCCCCGGTGTGAGTCCTCCAATGTATTACCAAATCGGAATTCCGAATGAAACTTTTCCCACACTCCAGACACTCAAATGGTTTTTCTCCTGTGTGAGTTCTCTGGTGAATCACCAGGGCAGAATTCCAATGGAAACTCTTACCACACTCTAGACACTGGTATGGTTTGTCCCCGGTGTGAGTTCTCTGGTGTACCACAAGATTAGAATTACGATAGAAGCCTTTCCCACAATCAGGACACTCGTATGGTTTTTCTCCTGTGTGAGTTCTCTGGTGTTCCACCAGGTGGGAATTCCGACTGAAACTTTTCCCACAATCCAGGCACTCATATGGTTTTTCTCCTGTATGGATCCTCTGGTGTATCACCAGATCTGAATTCCAATTGAAACCTTTCCCACAATCTGGACACTCATATGGTTTATCTCCGGTATGAGCCTTCTGATGGATCAGTAGGTTGGAATTCCTACTAAAAGCTTTTCCACAATCTGGACACTCATATGGTTTTTCTCCTGTGTGAGTCCTCTGGTGTAACAGTAGGGTGGAATTTTCCTTGAAACGTTTCCCACAATCCAGACATTCATATGGTTTCTCACCTGTGTGTGTCCTCTGGTGTATCACCAGCTTGGAATTCTGTTGGAAACTTTTCCCACAATCTGGACACTCAAATGGTTTCTCTCCTGTGTGTCTCCTTTGGTGCATCACAAGGTTGGCATTCTGACTGAAACTTTTCCCACAATACAGACATTCATAAGGTTTCTCTCCTGTGTGAGTCCTCTGGTGTATTACCAGGTTGGCATTCTGACTGAAGTTTTTCCCACAATACAGACACTCAAATGGTTTATCTCCTGTATGTATCCTCTGGTGTATCGCCAGATTGAAATTCTTACTGAAACGTTTCCCACACTCGAGACACACATATGGTTTCTCTCCTGTGTGAGTCCTCTGGTGTATCACCAGGTCAGAATTCTGAGTGAAACATTTCCCACAATCAGAACAATGAAAGGGTTTCTCCCCAGTATGAGTCTTCTTATGTCTTACCAGACTGGTGTGTGTATTAAACCTTTTGCCACATTGGGAGCACTGGTAGAATTCCTCTCCAGTAGGGGTGCTTCCATGAGGAAGTTGTTCTGAGTAAAGCGTTTGCCACATTCCAAGCATTTTTGCTTTTTTTTTGTGTGGTATGGATCCTCTCTTGCATAAATCACCTGTGATCAGCAGTATGTGTTTCCCCACACAACAGACAGACTGTCGGGTTTTTCCAACACTAATAATCTTGGATTCTTCAGGAGGTAAAAAAATATTTCTAATCTCTAACTGGTGGTGCTTTGATTCAAACTCCTCTTGAATCCAGGGTGCTCTTCTTGACATCCTCTGTCTACACGATTCATATTAATGGATTAGTTTCATTGTGGTTTAAAAAAATAGCTGCAGAACCTGTGAAAACAGAAAAAAAAAACCTGCATATATTACCATGAAAAAGCAAACATATAAAAATGCTGGTTTAATAACCAATATATTGGACTAAAATACACACATGGCTGGAAAAAACATGCTGCGCTGGTTGGAAGAGTTGTGGATGGGGGGCAATGTGTTACGTTGGTTCTCCTTTCTCTCGGACCGGTCGCAGTTTGTGTTGGCAGGGGGGCAGAGGTCGACCTCGAGACGCCTCATATGTGGGGTGCCTCAGGAGTCGGTTCTCTCGCCCCTTTTGTTCAACATCTATGTGAAGCCACTGGGTGAGATCATCCGTGGCTTCAGGGTGAAGTACCACCAGTACGCTGACGACACCCAGCTGTACATCTCCACCCCGGGCCACCCCAATGATGCCCTTGAAGTGATATCCTGGTGCCTGGCGGCCGTGCAGATCTGGATGGGGAGGAACAGGCTCAGGCTTAACCCATCCAAGACTGAGTGGCTGTGGTTTCCGGTATCCCGATATAGTCAGTTGACTCCATCGCTGACTATTGGGGGCGAGTCCTTGGCCCCCACGGAGAGGGCTCGCAACTTGGGCGTCCTCCTGGATACACAGCTGTCCTTGGAGGAACATCTGACGGCTGTAGCCAGGGGGACCTTTTATCAGGTTCGCCTGATCTGCCAGTTGCGGCCCTTCCTAGATCAGGATTCCTTGTGCACAGTCACTCATGCCCTCGTCACCTCTTGCCTGGACTACGGCAATGCTCTCTACATGGGGCTCCCCTTGAAGAGCACCCGGAGACTCCAGCTGGTCCAGAATGCGGCCACGCGGGTAGTTACGGGAGCTGCATGGCGCTCCCACATAACACCTCTCCTGTGTGAGCTGCACTGGCTCCCAGTGGTTTTCCGGGTGCGCTTCAAGGTGTTGGTTATCACCTTTAAAGCGCTCCATGGCATAGGACCTGGATATCTTCGAGACCGCCTGCTGCCACCAATGGCCTCCCACCAACCTGTGTGCTCCCACAGAAAGGGTTTCCTCAGTGTGCCATCGGCCAAACAATGTAGACTGGTGGCCACCAGGGGGAGGGCCTTCTCTGTGGGGGCACCTGCCCTCTGTGGGGGCACCTGCCCCCAGAGATGCGAAAAATTCAAGACCTCGGTCCCTTCCGCCATGCCCTGAAGACCTTTCTTTTTCAGCAAGCCGGGCTGGCTTAACACTTTTTTAAAAATGTTTTCAATAGTTTTGTTATTGTTCTTTTAATTTTGGGACCAAACATATATATATCTTTTTAAATTGGTTTTAATGTTTGTATTTATGTTTTTATTTTGGCTGTACACTGCCCTGAGTCCTTCGGGAGAAGGGCGGTATATAAATTTGAAAAATAAATAAATAAAATGAATAAATAAAACTACATATAGACCTGAAACCAGAGATATTTTTGTTAGGCATTCTACTAGAAAAAAGTCTGCATATTTGATTCTGCATATATTAACGGCAACTAGAATTGTATTTTCCAACAATGGAAAAGTGATGAGATCCCCTCTGAGGAGAATGTAATTAAAAAAATATTAGACTATGCAGAAATGGATAGATTAACACTTGCTATTAAGGATTAAGAAGAAACTGAATATTTTTTGATATGGGACACATTTTATCAATGCCTAGATAACAGAAACAGAAATTAGAAAGGAGGAGATATAAAGGGAGGAAATGGTATAGAGAAGAGTCGTTAAAGATGTTAAATGTTAAGTATTAAGGTTATTAAATTATGTTATTATATTATAAATATGACTAAATATAATGATGTATAAATATAATTATATCCAGAATATACAGTTTGATGAAAATTGAACGTTATATAAATAAAATAAAACATTAAAAAAAATACTAGTTTAATCTATAACATTAATTACAACACATTTAGCATACAGAAAACTAGCAAGATCCAAGTTCAAATATCCATTCATAGATACAATTAAATTCAATGAAAGGCTCAAGGTTGACTCAGCCTTCCATCCTTTCTAAGGTAGGTTAAATGAGGACCCAGTTTGTGGGGGCAATAAACTGACTTTGTATAAATATACAAAAGTATGAAGGCTATTGCTTAAAGCATTGTAAGCCGCCCTGAGTTTCCGGAGAAGGGCGGCATATAAATCAAATTAAAAAAAAAATAATTCAATGTTTGGCTTAGGCAAATCATTTAGCGTTGTAAATTGGTGATATAAAATTTACCTGAAAATACTGAAGATTATACCATATACGTATGTGCACACAGAAATTTACACATCTATGAATTCATGTATGAAGAAAATGTATGTGTATTCCCCTGTGCAACAAGTCCCAGAAATAGATTCGCTCAGATTTTTTGATCTAATTTTTAAAAAGGTGCGGTCGTTAACAGACGAAATGGTATCCAACATCTCTGCAGATTTAAAACACTGGCAGATTTAAAACGCTGGCTCCTTGTCAGGAAAACAACACGTCCATAAAATGAATCAACATGCCATAAAAGGAATCAAGTGTTACGTGAAGGTGAGGGAGATGCGTGGTTAAAAAATATGAAATATAAAGATTTCTTTAAATTTATCAATTTACCCCCATTGGAAAAATCACAGCCACCAATTTGAAACCATGCAGCAAAAGGATGAAAACATTTGGGGAGAGAAAGAACATGCAGCAGCAGCAGCAGCAGCCAAGTGTTTCAGCCTCGTTGCTTCCTCCGCTTCATACGCCGTGGAGGAACCCAAAGGGCCCGACTTGCTCCTGGCTTCTCCTCCGACCTTCCCTCCACTCACCTCCCAGGAGCCTCTTCCACCCTCCAAGCAGCACAAGAGGCTCCATTATCCTCCCGTGGGTCAGCTGGAAGAGGAAGTCCCTCTGCCCTTCGCCTCCTCTCCTCCACATCCGCTCTAGCAATCCACTGTTCTATCGTTTCAACGCCTTCCAGCTCAAGGCTCTTACCCCCCCGCCTCACCCCCAGTAGACTAGCAATGGCACTTCTGTAATGTATTCACTGCTTTCTAGGCACGAGTATTGCTTCTCTGTAGAGCGCCATCTAGTGACTTAAGGCTGAAAAACACGCTCGTTCCATTTCGTTTGCAAGATGTTTTCATGGGTTCCGCGCTTCCTTCTGTGCCATCAAGTCGTATCCGACTCCCCCCGAGCACGTCGATAGCTTTTCTCTATGGGCATCTATCCCACGCCTTTTCTTTCAGGTGCCCCAGGAGTGCACTCCTCCCCCCTGGAGCAACTAAACCAAAGGAAGGTGCCTTTGTGGGGAACGACCTGCAAACAGGGACCGAGAAAGTGCACCTCCTGTGGGGCCGGGTGAAGATTCTTCCAGCCAGTTTTTCAATTGGCAAATCTGCAGCCCTAAATCATTTCCAGCTTCATCCTATTAATAGAATAATGAAATATGAGACAAAACCTTGAAGTGCCTACCCACACTACTTCTAAACCAGATCTAGGTAGAAAATACTATCTTCCTATCTATACTATATTATTAGTATAGTATGGTATTAGTATAGTATAAGTAAAGTATAAGTATTTGTATTGTATTGTTTGGTAGTATTGCCTAGAATTCTAGATGATATAATTTTGGAACCACAGAATGTAATCTTTGAAAGTTTATGTAACACAGGAGAAATACCAGAGTATTGGAAAAGAACTGATGCGATTCCAAACTACAAAAACTGGGGAAATGATCTAGGAAATTATAGGCCAATCAGTTTGACATCAATATCTGGAAAAATCCTGGGAAAAATATAATCAAGCAGAGAATGTTTGAGCACCTATAAATAAGCAAGGTGACTACTAGAAGCCAGCATGGGTTTGTTAGAAACAGGTTTTGCCAAACAAACCTTATTGCTTTTTCTTGATTTAAGCAATTAAATTACCAGATCAGCAAATGCTGTGCAGATATTGTATTTCACCAAACCATTAGACAAATCTTTATGGAAAATGAAAGGTGTAAAAATGAAGGCAGAGAGATTGAGAGCAATTCAGTGCTTGTACTCAGACATGGAATTTGAAAAAAAATATATCAAAAATTGGAAAGAATAAAGTTCTATATTGGCCAAGTGAGCTTTGGACACACAAGGAAATGGTCTCTAGTACATATGCTTTCAGTGTACATACAAACTGATAGTCATTCATCATAAGGCAATCATAAATCATAAGATAAAATAATTGATCACATAATATACTGATAGGAAAAGGTAGTAGGAAACATGAGAAGGATAAGATGAGGAGGAGGATAATAGCAATACAGCCTAACCGATGGGTAAATATCTGTGGGCAGAAGGGAGTGGTGTTGGAGCCCCTTTTAGTAGAGTGATGGCATGAGGGAAGAAACTATCTTTGTGTCTAGTTGTTTTGGGGAAGATGTTGAAAGAAGCAAGATTGGCTAGATAGAATTCTAAACAGAAACTCTCTAAGCGACATTTCATGCCAACAGTTCAAGCCTGTTTGGAGACCAGCTCTTCAGATATTTAATTTAAAAGATGGAACTGTGAATTGAACAGTAGATCAGAACACCCAGTGAGAGTTGATTGGTTGAAGAGTGTGGGCTCCCGCATGAGGAAGTCTACATTATGATTGGTTGCTGGGTGTAAAGGGGGCCTTTTCCTTTTTTCCCGCCTTTTTCTTCTGTGTGCTCTGTATGCTGTTCTGAGATTTACCTCAGGATGTAGCGATGTGCCTACCTTGTTTGCTCTATAGATATTAAATAATTTATATAAAACTACCATCAGTGTCTCTGTCTTAATTTGGATACCAGCTGCATAATTTCCTGATACCAACCAACCCGGCTATTAGGCAGATTCCAGTCTCTGTTCCCCAAAATGCAGGGCTTGCAGTTATTAGAGATCCCAAATCTGTCAATTAACCCAGAATTCTTTTATCATCTTCTCTGTCGTTTAATGACCCCGTAATGTATCCCTTGCGGGGTGGAGTCTGGGCAATTGAATGGAGCTGAGTGTTTACTGGCCAGATGCCTTTCCTGTCACCAGTGCAGAGTTTGCAGCAGATATAGTCCCATTGTGTACAGAGAGAAATATCTGCCTCTACCTAGGATCAAAGTCACAGCCTCCTGATTGTGAGGTGAGACCAGTCACCTGAAATTCTTTTATCTTTTTTCATATTTCACAGGATAACCCATTCTCATTTTGAAAAGCCAGATAAGAGATATTTTACTTCCATGACTTGATGGAGGTACATTATACAAAACCGAGAACCAGGATGGTGTGATTTGAGAAGCACACAATTTGACTTACACTAAGGAGATTCAATTCTGAACTGCGGGTCCATAATGAGCAAGTAGGATTTACCCTTCTCTCTCTTTTGACAAAAATGTTATGAAAAAAAACAGGTAATGAAAAAAAAAGTATGATGTATGACTAAATTGTTCCAGAAAATAAGATATGCAAAGTTCAAGAAATCTGGAAGATGAGCAAATGCAAAATAAATCAAAACCCTGGAGAACAAGAATTATACTGCAGCGGAATAGACAGCCAATATAATTTAGACTTTTCTTTGAAGAAGACGTTTCTAGAAATATTTAAAACATAAGTCATTAAAAAGTATCCACATCTGTATATTATTTATATTTTACATGAAATGAAGGCATTAAAACTTATTATATATTTTCAAACCACCACAAAATAATACTTTATATGCATCCTAAGTATATTCACATTTATTTAGTTATTAAATTTGTATGCCATCCATCTCACAGTCTGAAGTAACTAAGTTCATCAATTAACTACAGCAAATAGTCCAGGCTGAGGGGCAATTAGAGCCTATCATGACAAAATTAATGACTCTCATGAAATAATGTATCTTTAGAAATATTACTGCAGAATATTAGTATCCAGGCGGGGCAAGGCAAGTGTTCTTATTATAGGTAGTCTTCAACTTACAACCACAATTGAGCCCAAAATTTCTGTTGCTAAGTGAGACAGTTGTTAAGTGAGTTTTGTCCCATTTTATAACCTTTCTTGCCACATTTGTTAACTGAATCACTGCAGCTGTTAAATTAGTAACACTGTTAAGTGAATCTGGCTTCCCCATTGATTTCGCTTGTCAGAAGATCGCAAAAGGGGATCCCATGACCCCAGGACATTGCAACCATCAGTTGCCAAGCATCTGAATGTTGATACTGCAATGGTCCTACTGTTAAGTATGAAAAAGGGTCATAAGTCACTTTTTTCAGTGATGTTGTAACTTTGAATGATCACTTAATGAATGGTTGTAAGACAAGGACTACCAGTACCTTGGAATAGTTATTGCCTTTCCAATAGTACATTCTAACCACTGTGCCTCCAGGACAATCCAGTAACTCATCCTGTGTGAATCCTCTGGTGTCTCACCAGGTCAGAATTCCAACTGAAAGCTTTACCACAATCTGGACACTCATATGGTTTCTCTCCTGTGTGAGTACTTTGATGTTTCACAAGGTTACAATTATGATTGAAACTTTTCCCACAAACCGGACATTCATATGGTTTCTCTCCTGTGTGAGTCCTCTGGTGTTGCACAAGGCTGGAATTATATCTGAAACTTTTCCAACAAACTGGACACTTGTATGGTTTCTCTCCGGTGTGAGTCCTCTGGTGCATCATTAGGGTAGAATTCTGACTGAAACATTTCCCACAATTTGGACACTCATAGGGTTTCTCTCCTGTGTGGGTTCTCATGTGTGTTACCAGGGCAGATTTAAGACTGAAATGTTTCTGACAATGTGGACATTCATATGGTTTCTCTCCTGTGTGAGTCCTCTGGTGTATCACCAGGTTGGAATTTCGACTGAAACATTTCCCACAGTCTGGACACTCATATGGTTTCTGTCCTGTGTGAGTCTTCTGGTGTACCACCAGGTTGGAATTCTGCTGGAAACATTTATCACAATCTGGACACTTATACGGTTTCTCTCCTGTGTGAGTTCTCTGGTGTATCACCAGATGGGCATTCTGACTGAAACTTTTCCCACAATCTGGACACTGATATGGTTTTTCTCCTGTGTGAGTTCTCTGGTGTATCACCAGCTTGGAATTCCGAGTGAATGTTTTCCCACAATTTGGACACTGATACAGTTTCTCTCCTGTATGAATTGTCTGGTGTTTCACAAAGTCGGAATTATGACTGAAACTTTTCCCACAATCTGGACACTCATATGGTTTCTCTCCTGTGTGAGTCCTCTGGTGTATAACCAGGTTGGAATTCTTACTGAAACATTTCCCACAATCCGAACATTCATATGGTTTCTCTCCTGTGTGAGTTCTTTGGTGTATCACCAAGTTGGAATTCTTACTGAAACATTTCCCACAATCTGAACATTCATATGGTTTCTCTCCTGTGTGAGTCCTCTGGTGTATGACCAGGTTGGAATTCTGCTGGAAACGTTTCCCACAATCTGGACACTCATAAGGTTTCTCGCCTGTGTGAGTCCTCTGGTGGATCACCAGGCAAGAGTTCTGACGGAAGCTTTTCCCACAGTAGAGACACTCATATGGTTTCTCTCCTGTGTGAGTCCTCTGGTGTTTCACAAGGTTAGAATTATTATTGAAACTTTTCCCACAATCTGGACACTCATATGGTTTCTCCCCAGTGTGAGTTCTCTGGTGTATAACCAAGTAGGAATTATGACTAAAGCTTTTCCCACAATCTGGACACTCATATGGTTTCTCTCCTGTGTGAGTCCTTTGGTGTATCACCAGGTTGGAATTCTTACTGAAACATTTCCCACAATCCGAACACTCATATGGTCTCTCTCCTGTGTGAGTTCTCTGGTGTATCACCAGGTTGGAATTCTGCTGGAAACTTTTCCCACAATCCAAACACTCATATGGTTTCTCCCCAGTGTGAGTTCTCTGGTGTATCACCAGGTTGGAATTCTGACTGAAACTTTTCCCGCACTCTGGACACTCAAATGGTTTCTCTCCAGTGTGTATCCTCTTGTGTATCAGCAGGTTGGCATGCTTACTAAACTTTTTGCTACACTGTGGGCACTGGTAGGGCTTTTCTCCAGTATGGGTTATTTTATGCTCAATAAGTTGGGAAGTGTAGCAAAAGACTTTGCTGCATTCAGAGCATTTGTATGGTTTTTCACCAGTGTGATGCATAATCAGCTCTGATTTGCAATCTGTGCTTTTCCCGCCATATGCATATCTGTGGAGCTTTTCCGCCACTGATAGTCTTAGTTTCTTGAGGAGGTCAAAAATATTTGTGAACTCCTCTTCACAAATATCTTGTCTTCAAGCTGTTTGTTTCCTCACAGGGTGAGGCCTGCATTCTTGTCTGGAATGAGTGCTTCCTCCCCACAGACTTCTAGATATTTCCTCTTTTTATGAATCTGGAAATGTTCCTCATTTATTTTTTTATGTATTGATTCCTTGAGTTCCACATACAATAATAATTTATCAGTGCAAAACTCTTTCTATTTTTTTTCTCTTGTCTCTTACTGCCTGGGGAAAGAGAAGAGTTTTCTTGTATTCTGGAGGAAAGGGAAAAGACGTTGTTTACCAGATGTTCCAGATTCACTTTCCTTCTTAAAGCTGCTTCTTATTCTCTATCGTCCAGAAGCCTCTTTTTGGCATTCCCTTTGCCTATAAAATTCACATAAAAGAGATACTTTAATTACTCTTTATAATATGGTTGCAAGATGTGAAAACAGGAAAAATAAGCATACATAACAATGAAAAAAGAAACATGCGAAAATACTAGATTAACCACTGCCATTCATTATGGCACAATCATGAAATTCTATTGCTGACTAGTGCAAATCACAAATTTTTAGCACTGCAAATTTTTATGATCATATAAGTTATCTGGAAATACTGAGAATAGGAACACGGATACACGTGTATTCACCAAAATACAGAAACACACCCCTCTGTGTGTACCATTTGTATATATGTAGAAAATACATGTATATTTTCTGTCTACAAAATGAAATAGGTACAGTATGTGAGCATTAATAGAAGGAACGCCTATACAGCTGAATGTTTAGGAAACAAACAGGGTGAATTTGAAGTATTAGTACATGAAGGCAGATATGATATAGTCACCATTACTGAAACTTGGTGGGATGAAACTCATGACTAGAATGTCCTGATAGAGGGATACAAAGTATTCAAGAGAAACAGACCTAACAAAAGAGGAGGTGGAGTTGCATTATATATAAAAGGTCACTACATCGCTACAGAATTACGCAAAACCAAGGATGAAAATCTCCTAGATCTTCTTGTGCTGCGAGATTCCCCCCTCTTGCAGATGTGGCCCTCCTCATTATCGAGGGCCCACCTCAAGGACGGGTTTTGGGACCCAGAGAGATGGCATGTGAAAACTAGGGGATTGAGGGGTTTTCTATTGAAATTTTTAGTCAAACTTTTAAGGGGTCCCAGGGAGGGGGAGGGTCAGATTGGAACTTGGGTGTGGGTATGGGGGATAACCCACAAGGGGGAGGGGAGGGTCTGGCCGTGAAGCACGGCGTGGGGGATGGAGGACCCGGGGTCAAGGGTGGCGTTAGAGCTCGTTCGGATAGTGCTCTGAACATCAATACTGTAGTTGGGAGGGGTAGATATGGCGGGAGCAGGGGGCCATATCGTGTTAGGGGAGTGCGCACTCGCTGTCTACGAGTGGTGGCGTGCTCCGGCCCCAGGGCTCCACTTGCCCCCCAGGTTGCATAGACCCTCAGGACCCGGGTCTTCGGCTGATGCTGTGCAATGCCAGGTCCGTAGTAAACAAAGCCCCCCTCATTTGTGATCTTGTTCAGGAGGGGGGTGCGGACCTGGCAGGTATTACGGAGACCTGGTTGGGCCAGGAGGGGGGGTTCCCCTCGTTGAAATGTGCCCCCCAGGTTTCCAAGCATTCCATCAGCCGAGGTCACAGGGGAGGGGCGGGGGGGGTAGCAGTTATCATTAAAGAAGGTCTGAGACCGAGGGAAGCCACTGTTCCTCAGACAGCCGGCTGTGAATCCCTCCTTGTGAAATGGGGTCATGGTGTTCAGATGGGTTTGCTGATCACATACCTGGCTCCCTGCCACATGGCAACAGCCCTGCCCGAGCTACTCAACGTTGACACCCCCAGGCATATGGTCATGGGGGATTTCAACCTACCGTCCGTGGGTGAGACGTCTGAGGTGGCTCGGGAGTTCATGGCTTCCATGACAGGTATGGACCTGACCAAGTTTATTCATTGCGCTACCCACATGGGGGGAAACACGTTGGATCTGGTTTTTGTCTCTGGACAGTGGTTGAGTGATCTTGAGATAGGGGATATAGTTACCGAGCCCTTGTCATGGTCAGATCACTCTCTCCTTTGTCTTGACCTTCGAACCGCTGCACCCTGCCGTAGGGAGGCGAAGCCAGTGAGATGGTTCCGTCCCAGGCGCCTGATGGAACCTGACAGATTCATTGGGCCTGTCCTGAGGCTCTGGTACACGCCTCGACTGGAGACCTAGTGGCCGCCTGGGATAGGGCGGCCGCTGGAGCTCTGGATCGGGTCGTGCCTTTGCGGCCTTTGACCCAGCGCCGATTTCTATTGGCTCCTTGGTTCACCAAGGAGCTGAGGGAGTTGAAGCGCCAGAAAAGACGCCTAGAGAGTAGTTGGAGGGCCAGTCTTTCTGAATCTGACCAGACACTAGTAAGATCCCATATTAGGAATTACCTAGTGGCAATAAAAGCAGCGAAATATAGTTATTTTGCTGCTCTTATTGCGTTATC
This sequence comes from Arizona elegans, assembly GCA_022577455.1. Taxonomy (NCBI): domain Eukaryota; kingdom Metazoa; phylum Chordata; class Lepidosauria; order Squamata; family Colubridae; genus Arizona; species Arizona elegans. The sequence goes on along the minus strand of JAKOOJ010000012.1, from coordinate 4,566,537 downwards.
AGATAACCACCCAGCCGCCCTCTTTAGGGTGACCCGCTCCCTGCTCCACCAGGAAGCGCGGGAGGACCGCTTGGAGGGTAGAGCCGAGGATTTTGTTCAGTATCTGTATGACAAAATCACTCAGATTCGGGAAGATCTGGACTCCAACTGGGTAGTCTCAGGGGAAGGGACTGGTTCAGGTCTTGAGAATGTTATCTGGGATGAGTTTGATCCTGTGACCCCTGAGGACGTGGACAGGATTCTGGGCAGACTGAATGCGACCACTTGTTTATTGGACCCGTGTCCTTCCTGGTTAGTGCTGGCTTCCCAGGAAGTGACGCGAGGCTGGCTCCAGGGGATTATACTTAGTTTAGCACATTGTAAGCCGCCCTGAGTCTCCGGAGAAGGGCGGCATATAAATCAAATTAAAAAATTTTTTTAAAAAATGCTTCTTTGGGTGAGGGTGACTTTCCCGCCGCCTTGAAAGAGGTGGTGGTGAGGCCTCTCCTCAAGAAGCCTTCCCTGGACCCGGCAATGTTGGTAAAATATCGTCCGGTCTCCAACCTTCGCTTTGTGGCGAAGGTTGTTGAGAGTGTGGTTGCGCAATAGTTTCCCCAGCACCTGGATGAAACAACGTATCTGGATCCGTTCCAGTCGGGCTTCAGGCCCGGGTACAGCACGGAAACGGCATTGGTCACGTTGGTAGATGATCTCTGGAGGGCTCGGGACAGGGTGTGCTCCTCTGTCCTGGTCCTGTTAGATCTCTCAGCGGCTTTTGATACCATCGACCATGGTATCATGCTGCACCGGTTGGAAGAGTTAGGGGTGGGAGGCACTGTGTTGCAGTGGTTCTCCTCCTTTCTCTCTGACCTGTTGCAATCTGTGTTGACAGAGGGGCAGACGTCGACCCCGAGGCACCTCATATGCGGGGTGCCGCAAGGGTTGGTCCTCTCGCCCCTCCTGTTCAACATTTGTGTGAAGCCGCTGGGCGAGATCATCCGTGGTTTCGGGGTGAAGTACCACCAGTACGCTGATGACACCCAGCTGTACATCTCCACCCCAGACCACCCCAACGATGCCCTTGAAGTGATGTCCCGGTGCCTGGAGGCCGTGCAGATCTGGATGGGGAGGAATAGGCTCAGGCTCAACCCATCCAAGACTGAGGGGCTGTGGTTTCCGACGTCCCAATATAGTCAGTTGGTGCCATCACTGACTATTGGGGGCGAATCATTGGCCCCCATGGAGAGGGCGCGCAACTTGGCCATCCTCCTGGATTCACGGCTGTCTTTAGAAGAGCACTTGACGGCCGTGACCGGGAGGATTTTTCATCAGGTTCGCCTGATTCGCCAGTTGCGTCCCTTTCTGGATCGGGACTCCTTACGCACGGTCACTCATGCCCTCGTCACCTCCTGCCTGGACTATTGTAATGCTCTCTACATGGAGCTCCCTTGAGGAGCACCCAGAGGCTCCAACTGGCGCAGAGTGCGGCCACGTGGGTGGTAATGGGAGCGACATGGTGTTCCCATGTAGCACCCCTCCTGTGTGAGCTGCACTGGCTCCCGGTGGTCTTCCGGGTGCGCTTCAAGGTTTTGGTTACCACCTTTAAAGTGCTCCATGGCTCAGGACCTAGGTACTTGCGGGACCGCCTACTACCACCAATAGCATCCCACCGGCCAGTTCGCTCTCATAGAGAGGGGCTCCTCCGGGTGCCGTCGGCCAAACAATGCTGATTGGCGGCCCTCAGGGGAGAGCCTTCTCTGTACTATCTGGAATGAACTCCCCCCGGAGATACGGAGGATCCCGGATCTGCGCACCTTCCACCATGCTCTAAAGACCTTTTTATTTCACCAGGCAGGCCTGGCCTAACTTTCTCCCTCTTTTAAACATTTTTAATATTTTTAATTTTTTAGTATTTTTAATATTCAATGTTTAAATTTGTTTTAAATTGATTGGGGTTTTAATCTGTCTGGGCCAAGCTATTTAATTCGATTATATTTATGCTTTTTAAATTTTGTATGTATGTATTTTATTGTTGGTTGTTCACCGCCCTGAGTCCTTCGGGAGTAGGGCGGTATATAAATCAAATAAAAGTAAAAGTAAAGTAAAAGTAGAATCCATATGGGCCAATATAAATGGAAAGAAACAAGACATGCCACCAAACCAAGCAGACAAAATAGTTGAACTCTTTGCTAATCAATTAACAAATGTATATAGAAAACATACCACAATAGTCAGTGGTGGTATTTAAATTTTTTTACTACCGGTTCTTTGGGAGTGGCTTGGTGGGGGTAATGTGACTGAGTGGGTATAGCCAAATCGATGTCATTCACAGCAAGGTGGGGCAGCACCCTGGTGTGACCTTGAGTGGGCTTCACCCACTCAGTCACATGACCGATGCTGCAGAGACAGGGTTACTTCCTACGTACCACCCCCCCCCTCCGGCCGCCATTGGGCTGACAAAATAAAAGCTCATCTAAAGATCATGACTGTCTCCCGAGCCTGCCTGCCAAATGCTAGCCAAAAGGAGGCTAGGCGGGAAAAAGGAGAAGGGCCAATGGAAACTTCCTGTTTTCCGCCTCCATTAGGCTGTCTGCGCCGCACTGGATCGGGATGGGGGGGGCGAGGGGAAGCAAAAAGCCTATTTGGCTACTTACTAGCACTACGGCAGATCTCTCTTCCAGCTTGCCAGTTCAGGAATTGGGAGCTTGAGGAGTAGATTGTTTGCCCTGAAGTCCATCTGCTGCTCTTCCAAGCCCAGCTCTGACTGCAGCTAAATATTGGCCAATTTTCTTCCAGCGCTTGTTCAGGGAATCTTAGGAGCGGCAGCATATTGCATACTTTTCACTCTAAGAAGCCCATACTTGAAAACACATGGCTGGGGTGGAGGAGTGGTCCTTCTTAACAAGCTCCTAAGTGTTGCCTGGGTTCCCTGCACCAGCGAAGTCTGGAACTCCTTCCCCGCCTAGTCAGCTCCCCTTTCACTCTAGGCACCGATTCCCCCAGAGTCCATGTGCACAGCCCCCAAACTCTGTTTCCCTCTACAACCAGTCTTGGAAAAGCCTACCCTCACAATCAGACTCCCTTTCTTCCAGCGCTCCGTAAAATGAAACCAGTGGGGGGGGGGGGGGGGGGAGAGAGAATCATAAATGGTCTCAATTCCTTTCAGTTCAGCTACAGGCGCTTGCTACTGTATTTGCAACTATCCAGGCGCACTTGTTGCCTAACCATAGAGCGTCAGCAATAGCTAGATCGTCTGAGCTCTAGCTTCATCAGATTAGCTGGATGCTTCCTGGCTCCTTAAAGTTCATGAAGTTCTTGTTTTGGGGCGCAGCCCTAAATGATTAACAGCCTGCCATCTTCACCTTATTCATAGAATAATATGGCACAAAACTTGGAAGTGTCTCCCACGTTGTTTCCAATGACATTTAGATAGCAGACACTATCATCCTATCTGTCTATTATGCTCCCTGCTCATTAGAGCAGCCATCCCAATTTCTAAAGTACTAAGATTTCAGCCTTGAGAATTCCTAGGCTGCTTGGGCAAAATGCTTGGGGGTCACTAGTTTGCAGGCTGGAAGCTGATATAAAGATTTCTGCATTTTAGCAGGATTTGCCTGTCACTGGAATTCAAAAATTGTCTACACCCTAACATTTTTATTACTGATTCACTTGAGAGCCAGTTGTGGCTGTTCCTGGAACTGCAGACCCTGGCTATGAACAATCATGCCCTAGTTACCAGCATATCGGATGACTTCAATAAACTCTGCATGAGCTGCCCTTGAGTTTTAGGTGGTAGAGCAAGCAGTGGCCGGATAAGCTATGTGTGTTTCTGAAGCAGCACATGTCATAGTCTTACCTCTACTCCGAAAACTGCCTTGGTTGCCAGTTTGCTTGCGGATCCAGTTCAAGGTGCTGATTTTGCCTTTGAAAGCCCTTATTGGCATGGAATTGAGTTGAAGTACTGCCTTTCCCTGCTTATTTCAGCCTATCCAATGATACCTGGCAAAGAAGTAATTATGATTAGAAATACAAACTTACTTCTTACTCTATTACCTGGGGTTTTTTTTATAATCACAACTGTAAATGATAACTTCAATTTTTTTCTGTTTCATGCAAATCTCTAACAAACTTCCAATCAGTAATGAATATAGAGAATGTCTTTTCTCCAATTGAGGAAATTAATATAGTTGTCTCATCTTCCTCTACCGTTGTTAAAGTTGAATCCTTGGTGTACATAATACAGTTAATCTTAGACAATAGGGGTCAAAAATTTTAACCTAAGACAGGGGTCCCCAAACACCGGGCTGCACAAGTGGCAGGCAAGTGTGCATATGTGCATGCACTTCCACTTGCACGAGAGTCCTGTGTGACATCACAGGAAAATCACCAGGAAAAGAACATGTCCATAAAATGAATCAACATGCCATAAAATGAATCAAGTGTTACGTGAAGGTGAGGGAGATGCGTGGTTAAAAAATATGAAATATATATAAAGATTTCTTTAAATTTACCAATTTACCCCCATTGGAAAAATCACAGCCACCAATTTGAAATCATGCAGCAAAAGGATGAAAACATTTGGGGAGAGAAAGAACATGCAGCAGCAGCAGCAGCAGCCAAGTGTTTCAGCCTCGTTGCTTCCTCCGCTTCATACGCCGTGGAGGAACCCAAAGGGCCCGACTTGCTCCTGGCTTCTCCTCCGACCTTCCCTCCACTCACCTCCCAGGAGCCTCTTCCACCCTCCAAGCAGCACAAGAGGCTCCATTATCCTCCCGTGGGTCAGCTGGAAGAGGAAGTCCCTCTGCCCTTCGCCTCCTCTCCTCCACACCGCTCTAGCAATCCACTGTTCTATCGTTTCAACGCCTTCCAGCTCAAGGCTCTTACCCCCCCGCCTCACCCCCAGTAGACTAGCAATGGCACTACCGTAATGTATTCACTGCTTTCTAGACACGAGTATTGCTTCTCTGTAGAGCGCCATCTAGTGACTTAAGGCTGAAAAACATGCTCGTTCCATTTCGTTTGCAAGATGTTTTCATGGGTTCCGCGCTTCCTTCTGTGCCATCAAGTCGTATCCGACTCCCCCCGAGCACGTCGATAGCTTTTCTCTATGGGCATCTATCCCACGCCTTTTCTTTCAGGTGCCCCAGGAGTGCACTCCTCCCCCCTGGAGCAACTAAACCAAAGGAAGGTGCCTTTGTGGGGAACGACCTGCAAACAGGGACCGAGAAAGTGCACCTCCTGTGGGGCCGGGTGAAGATTCTTCCAGCCAGTTTTTCAATTGGCAAATCTGCAGCCCTAAATCATTTCCAGCTTCATCCTATTAATAGAATAATGAAATATGAGACAAAACCTTGAAATGCCCACCCACACTACTTCTAAACCAGATCTAGGTAGAAGATACTATCTTCCTATCTAGAGCAAAGCAGAGCAGAGAAGAATGGAATTTGTCTTTGGTCCATATGCTCTCAGTGTACATAAAAGGACAAGATATATTCATCAAGAATCATAAGGTACAACACTGAATGATAGTCATAGGGTATAATATAGGGCAGTGATGGCAAACCTTTTTGTCATTGAGTGCCAGAAGTGTGTGAATGCCAGCACCCACAATGCAATGCGAACCCCCACCCCCTGCACATGCGCTCCGGAAGGCCCTGGGTGCCCTATTTTGAACCTGGAAAGTCGTTATTCTGAGGCAGGGCTGTTTCCGAGGCAGGGCAACCAATTCTTGCTGTGTCTGTACGTGGCGGCCTTTCTGGTGAGCTGGTGAGGCTGCGCGGTTGCCACAGCGGCTTGTAAAGCTTGGGATGAGTCTGTGGGCTGCCAGGTCCGGAGCCAGCAGCAGCATCTTCCTGTCACTGAGCCCTAGCCTTGGGATGACTTTTTCTGCATTCAGCCCTGAAGTGTAGCGGAGTCTTCTACTCTACATGTGCTCAGAGGCAGTCTGCGGTCCTCTGGATCCAAGTCTTGGTGTTGGAAGAAAAGCAAATTTCTGAAAGGAGCAGATTGATCGGGGGCAAGGTGGCAGCTGCGGTAAGGATGGGTGGGCCGAGCTTCCCTGTCTCCCTACCCGAGCGGGCTTCTGGCATAGCCCCAGGCCTCTGGGGGGAGGGAGGTAGGGAAGCCCCAGCCTGCTGCTCCTGCCACCGCCACCCCTTCGCCCCCGGCAACAGCGTTCTCGTGCTGCCGCTTCCCTGGCAGCACCAGGGGCAGATGGCGGGGCAGAGAGGGCAGTGGCAGGCTGTGGCGGCAGGCCGTTTGCACTGGCTAAGAGACAGAGGCTGCTCCTGGAGCAGCCAGGGGAAGCCGCTGGCAGGGAGGCGAGCTGCCCCAGGAGGACCAGAGGAGAGCGCAGTTCCTCACTCATGGAGGCCCACTGGCAGAGAAGCGGTCACAGAAAGTGGTAAGAGCCGTGCTGGCCAAGAAGCGGTCATGCTCCCTGGCACTTTACTGGCGCGAACAGCCTGCCTGCCTCACGCTTCAGACAGCGTCCAGCCATATTGCCAGGGACGATGGGGGTGGCAGCACCAGGAGCCGCGGGCCGGGGCTTCAATGCCTTCCCCTGGAGTCCTGAGGCTGCCCCTGAAGTCCACTCGGGTTGGGGGACAGGGAAGCCCTGGACCACCCATCTTTGCCGCCACCCCCTCGCCCCCGGCGGTGGTTCTCGCGCTGCTACTTCCCTGACAGTGGCATGAACAGCTGGTGGGGAAGAGAGGGCGGCGGCAGGTTGTGGCAGCAGGCCGTTTGCACCGGCTAAGAAGCAGCGGTGGCTCCTCCTGCTAGCCTCGTGCTCCAGAGGCATCTAGCCAGCCATACCCAGCCTTCCTCTGCAGCAGCCCACGTGGATCCCAGGCAGCGCAGCTTTGGGGTCTTTCCTCGCAGTGGGAGTGGCGGGGACGAGGTAGGCAGACAGGCAGCCGGGCGCAGGGGTGCGACTGGCCGCAGCGCTCCTAGGTGGCAAGGAATGGATATGCTTGGGCTGCATGGGGGTGACAACAGTATGGCCGGTGCACCCACAGGCTAAGACGTTAAGGCCAGCTGATCATCGCACGCGCATGTGTACCAGTAACCAGCAGACTAGCTGACTGGTGCACATACGTGCCCTGGAAACCCGGAAGAGGAATGGGCAACGCCACACGTGCCGGGTGACATGGCTCTGTGTGCCACTTCTGGCATGCGTACCATAGGTTCACGATCATGGGTATAGGGTATAACACAATGATAGTCATAGTATATTATTAGTTTTAGTATTAGTACTAATATTAGTATTAGTATTACTATAGTAAATAGTATAGCACAGTACAGTACAGTACTGTACTGTACTGTATTGTTTTGTAGCATTGCCTAGAATTCTAGACAATATAATCTTGGAACCATGGAATGTAATCTTTGAAAGTTTATGTAAAACAGGAGAAATACCAGAGTATTGGAAAAGAACTGATGCAATTCCAAACTACAAAAAGTGGGAAATGATGTAGGAAATTATATGCCAATCATTTTGACATCAATATCTGGAAAAATCCTGGAAAAAATATAATCAAGCAGAGAATGTTTGAGCACCTATAAACAAGCAAGGTGATTACTAGAAGCCAGCATGGGTTTGTTAGAAACAGGTTTTGCCAAACAAACCTCATTGCCTTTTTTTGATTGAAGCAATTAAATTACCATATCAGCAAGTGCTGTGCAGATGGTATACTTGGATTTCATCAAGCCATTGGACAAATCTTTATGGAAAATGAAAGGTGAAAATGAAGGCAGTGAGACTCAGAGCAATTCAGTAATCAAAAATTGGAAAGAATAGAATACAATTCTTTATTGGCCAAGTGTGCTTTGGACACACAAGGAAATGGTCTCTGCTGCATACGCTTCAGTGTACATACAAAGTGATAGTCATACATTGTAAGGCAATTATAAATCATAAGATAAAATAATTGATCACATAATATACTGATAGAAGGTAGTAGGAAACTTGAGAAGGATAAGAAGAGGAGGATGATAATACCATACAGCCTACCACATGGGTAAATATCTTTTGGCAGAAGGCAGTGGTGTTGGAGTTGGCTGTTTAGTAGAATGGTGGCACAGAAGAAACTATATTCGTGTCTAGTTGTTTTGGCAACCTGAGGGGAAGATGTTGAAATGGAATAACCAGTTTATTGAAGTGCACAGTAGACCAGAACACCCAGTGACAGTTGATTGGTTGAAGAGTGTGGGCTCCTGCATGAGGCAGTCTACATTATGATTGGTTGCTGGGTGTAAAGGGGGCCTTTCCCTTTTTTCCCGCCTTTTTCTTCTGTGTGTTCTGTATGCTATTCTGAGATTTACCTGACGATTTACCTCAGGATGTAGTGATGTGCTTACTTTGTTTGCTCTAAATATAGATATTAAATAATTTATATAAAACTACCGTCAGTGTCTCTGTCTTAATTTGGATACCAGCTGCATAATTCCCTAATACCAACCAACCTGGCTATTGGGCAGAGTCCAGTCTGTTCCCCAAAATGCAGGGCTTGCAGTTATTAGAGATCTCAAATCTGTCAATTAACCCGGAATTCTTTTATCTATTTCTCTGTCATTTAATGACCTTGTAATGTATCCGTTCCGGGGTGGAGTCAAGGCAACTGAATGGAGCTGAGTGTTTACTGAGCAGATGCCCTTCCTGTCACCAATGCAGAGTTGCAGCAGATATAGTCCCATTGTGTACGGAGAGAAATATCTGCCTCTACCTAGGATCAAAGTCACAGCCTCCTGATTGTGAGGTGAGAGTTCTATTGCACCATTTGAAATATTTCACCTGCAGTGAGAAAACCCTGGAGAACAAGAATTATACTGTAGCGGAACAGACAACCAACATTATTTAGACTTTTCTTTGAGGAAGACATTTCTAGAAATATTTAAAACACGGTCATTAAAAAGTATCCACATCTGTATATTATTTATATTTTATATGAAATAAAGACATTTCAAACTTTAATGAATATTGTAAATAATATTTAATATGCATTTGTGCATAAGTAATTCACATTTGTTTACTTATTAAATTTGTATGCCATCCATCTCGCAGTCCGAAGTAACTAAGTTCATCAATTAACTACAGCAAATAGTCCTGGCTGAGAGGCAATTAGGGTCTATAATGACAAAATTAATGACTCTCATGAAATAATGTATCTTTAGAAATATTAGTGCAGAATATTAGTATCCAGGCCGGGCAAGGCAAGTGTTCTTATTACAGGTAGTCTTCAACTTATAACCACAATTGAGCCCAAAATTTCTGTTGCTAAGCGAGACTGTTGTTAAGTGAGTTTTATCCCATTTTATGACCTTTCTTGCCACATTTGATAAGTGAATCACTGCAGCTGTTAAATTAGTAACACAGTTGTTAAGTGAATCTGGCTTCCCCATTGATCTGGCTTGTCAGAAGGTCACAAATGGGATCCCATGACCCCAGGACATTGCAACCATCCGTTGCCAAGCATCTGAATGTTGATGCTGCAATGGTCCTAAGTACGAAAAAGAGTCATAAGTCACTTTTTTCAGTGATGTTGTAACTTTGAATGGTCACTAAATGAATGGTTGTAACTATCTTGGAATGATTACTGTCTCTGCAATAGTACATTCTAACCTCTACGCCTCCAGGACTCCTATCTTTCTGTAATATATCAAATTGGATACAATAAGAATGGTTTGATGCCTTAGGAAAATTCTAATTATATATAGTTATATTCAGTTTCTTTCTTTGCTTTCAGAAAACTCTTGTTGAAATCCTAATTCTCATTTACTAATTCATTGAATTTTGCAAGCAAATCCTCTTGTGTCTGAGCATTTCTTCTGGTTGAGTCTCTCATGTCTAAATAAACTTGGATCTTTGGCTGAAAATAATCCAGCAAACTGAAAACAAGCAATGTATACCCTTGCATTCCGTTCTGTCCGCCCTTGCAGTTTACTTATGCCGGCCACATGATCTCGGAGACATCTTCAGGCAGCGCTGGCTCTTCAACTTAAAAACAGAGATGAGCACCACCCCCTAGAGTTGGGAATGACTAGCACATATGTGCAAGGGGAACCTTTATCTTTGTGAACTCTTAAAGGTTTTCTAAGATCCCATCAAGCTTTCCTTCCAATCAGAAAGCTGATGGTTTTTCTTCTTTATGACTACTGGGCATCTGAATGGCTTTTGATCTGTGTGTAAACTGACATGATTTATTAGATTAGACCTACTTGTGAAAGCTTTCCCACAATTGGGACATTCAAAGGGCTCCTCTTTTGTAGTACCCTATTATTCCACCAGGTGGAAGTTCCAACTGAAACTTTTCCCACAATCCAGTAACTCATCCTGAGTGAATCCTCTGGTAATCTCACCAGGTCAGAAATGAACGCTTTCCCACAATTTGGACATTAATATAGTTTCTCTGGTGTTTAAGAAGATTAGACTTATTACTGAAACTTTTCCCATAATCTGTACACTCATACAGGTTTCTCCCCAGCGTGAGTTCTCTGGTGTATAACCAAGTAGGAATTACGACTAAAGGTTTTCCCACAATCTGGACAGTCATATGGCTTCTCTCCTGTGTGAGTCCTCTGGTGTCTCGCCAGGTCAGAATTCGAACTGAACGCTTTCCCACAATCTGGACACCCATATGGCTTCTCTCCTGGGTGAGTACTTTGGTGTTGCACAAGGTTACAATGTTGATTGAAACTTTTCCCACAAACTGGACACTCATATAGTTTCTCTCCGGTGTGTGTCCTCTTGTGTATCACCAAGTAGGAGTTGAGACTGAAACTTTTCCCACAGTATAGACACACATATGGTTTCTCTCCTGTGTGAGTGCTTTGGTGTATCACCAAGTTGGAATTCTTACTGAAACATTTCCCACAATCTGAACATTCATATGGTTTCTCTCCTGTGTGAGTCCTCTGGTGTACGGCCAGATTGGAATTCTGCTGGAAACGTTTCCCACAATCTGGACATTAATATGGTTTCTCACCTGTGTGAATCCTCTGGTGTCTCACAAGGTTAGAATTATTATTGAAACTTTTCCCACAATCTGGACACTCATATGGTTTCTCCCCAGTGTGAGTTCTCTGGTGTTTAACCAAGTAGGAATTACGACTAAAGGTTTTCCCACAATCTGGACACTCATATGGTTTTTCCCCAGTGTGAGTTCTCTGGTGCAGAACCAAGTAGGAATTACGACTAAAGGTTTTCCCACAATCTGGACACTCATATGGCTTCTCTCCTGTGTGAGTCCTCTGGTGTCTCGCCAAGTCAGAATTCGAACTGAACGCTTTCCCACAATCTGGACACTCATATGGTTTCTCTCCTGTGTGAGTCCTTTGGTGTATCACCAGGTAGGAATTCATACTGAAACTTTTCCCACAATCCGGACACTCATATGGTTTTTCTCCGGTGTGTATCCTCTTGTGTATCACCAAGTAAGAGTTTAGACTGAAACTTTTCCCACAGTATAGACACACATATGGTTTCGCTCCTGTGTGAGTCTTCTGGTGTATCACCAGTTTGGAATTAATTTTGAAACTTTTCCCACAATCCGGACACTCATACGGTTTCTCCCCTGTGTGAGTCCTCTGGTGTATCACCAGGCTACAGGTCTGACTGAAACTTTTCCCACAGTATAGACACTCATATGGTTTCTCTCCTGTGTGAGTTCTCTGGTGTTTCAGAAGGTTAGAATTATTAATGAAACTTTTTCCACAATCTGGACACTCATACGGTTTCTCCCCTGTGTGAGTTCTCTGGTGTACGACCAGATTGGAATTCTGCTGGAAACTTTTCCCACAAACTGGACATTCATATGGTTTCTCTCCTGTGTGGATCCTCTGGTGACTCACTAGGTCAGAATTCCAACTGAAACATTTCCCACAATCTGAACATTCATATGGTTTCTCTCCTGTGTGAGTCCTCTGGTGTTTCACAAGATTAGAATTCTGACTGAAACTTTTCCCACAATCTGGACACTCATATGGTTTCTCCCCAGTGTGAATTCTCTGGTGTATAACCAAGTATGAATTATGACTAAAGCTTTTCCCACAATCTGGACACTCATATGGTTTCTCTCCTGTGTGAGTCCTTTGGTGTATCACCAGGTTGGAATTCTGCTGGAAACTTTTCCCACAATCCGAACACTCATATGGTTTCTCTCCGGTGTGTGTCCTCTTGTGTATCAGCAGGTTAGAATGTTTACTAAACTTTTTGCTACATTGTGGGCACTGGTAGGGCTTTTCTCCAGTATGGGTTATTTTATGCTCAATAAGTTGGGAAGTGTAGCAAAAGACTTTGCTGCATTCAGAGCATTTGTATGGTTTTTCACCAGTGTGATGCATAATCAGCTCTGATTTGCAATCTGTGCTTTTCCCGCCATATGCATATCTGTGGAGCTTTTCCGCCACTGATAGTCTTAGTTTCTTGAGGAGGTCAAAAATATTTGTGAACTCCTTTTCACAAATATCTTGTCTTCAAGCTGTTTGTTTCCTCACAGGGTGAGGCCTGCATTCTTGTCTGGAATGAGTGCTTCCTCCCCACAGACTTTAGATATTTCTTCTTTTTATGAATCTGGAAATGTTCCACGTTTATTTTTTTATGTATTGATTCCTTGAGTTTCACATACAATAAATGTTTATCAGCACAAAACTTTTCCTATTTTTTTTCTCTTGTCTCTTACTGGCTGGGGAAAGAGAAGAGTTTTCTTGTATTCTGGAGGAAAGGGAAAAGACGTTGTTTACCAGATGTTCCAGATTCGCTTTAGTTCTTAAAGCTGCTTCTTATTCTCTATCCTCCAAAAGCCTCTTTTTGGCATTCCCTTTGCCTATAAGATTCACATAAAAGAGATACTTTAATTATTCTTTATATTATGGTTGCAAGAAAACAAGAAAAATAAGCATACATAACAATGAAAAAGGAAACAATCCAAAATACTAGATTAACCACTGCCATTCATTATGACACATAAAAGACTAACTTTAAACATACACACAATCATGAAATTCTATTGCTGACTAGTGTAAATCACAGATTTTTAGCACTGCAAATTTTTATGATCATATAAGATACCTGGAAATACTGAGAATAGGAACAGAGATACACATGTATTCACCAAAATACAGAAACACAACCGTCTATCTGTGTGTACCATATGTATGTATGTAGAAAATACATGTATATTTTCTGTGTACAAAATGAAATAGGTACAGTATGTGGGCATTAACAGAAGGAATGCCCATACACTGATGCTGAAAGTTTAGGGAACAAACAGGGGGAACTTGAAGTATTAGTACATGAAGGCAGATATGATATAGTTGCCATTATTGAAACTTGGTAGGATGAAATTCATGACTGGAATGTCCTGATAGAGGGATACAAAGTATTCAAAAGAAACAGACCTAACAAAAGAGGAGGTGGAGTTGCATTATATATGAAAGATCACTACATCTCTACAGAAATACACAATACCAAGGATGAAAACCTCCTAGAATCCATATGGGCCAATATAAAAGGAAAGAAAAATGACGTTGTTATAGAAATATACTACAGGCCAAGCAACCAAGCGGAAGAAATAGACGGACTCTTTGCTAGTCAATTAACAATTGTATGTAGGAAACATACCACAGTAGTAACAGGAGGCTTTAACTACCCTGATACCAACTGGGAGACAAACTCAGCAGCAAGTGGGAGATCGAGCAGATTCCTAACCAACTTAGCTGACAACTTTGTCATCCAAAGGGTAGAGGAGGGAACTAGAGGAAAAACTATACTGGACCTAATTCTTATTAATAGAGAAGATGTAAAGGCCACCAAACCAAGCAGAAGAAATAGTTGAACTCTTTGCTAATCAATTAACAAATGTATATAGAAAACATACCACAATAGTTAGTGGTGGGATTTAAATTTTTTTACTACCGGTTCTTTGGGTGTGGCTTGGTGGGGGTAATGTGACTGAGTGGGCGTAGCCAAATCAATGTCACTCACGGCAAGGTGGGGCAGCACCCTGGTGTGACCTTGAGTGGGCTTCACCCACTCAGTCACATGACCGATGCTGCAGAGACAGGGTTATTTCCTATGTACCGCCCCCCCCCCCTCCGGCCGCCATTGGGCTGATAAAATAAAAGCTCATCTAAAGATCACAACTGCCTCCCGAGCCTGTCTGCCAAATGCTAGCAAAAGGAGGCTAGGCGGGAAAAAGGAGAAGGGCCAATGGAAACCTCCTGTTTTCCGCCTCCATTAGGCTGTCTGCGCCGCACTGGATCGGGATGGGGGGCGGGGGGAAGCAAAAAGCCTACTTGGCTACTTACCGGCACTACGGCAGATCTCTCTTCCAGCTCACTGGTTCAGGCATTGGGAGCTTGAGGAGTAGATTGTTTGCCCTGAAGTCCGTCTGCTGCTCTGGTGCCATGAGAAGTGTGTCTGTTTGCTCTGTGTGTACATTTAAGGCCGAGAAGGAGGAGACAACTCGCCCAAACTTTTCTGCCTCCCTTCGCAGCAAAGCTGCTTGGAAAGCAGCTGCTGCAGCCTGTCCCTTTATGATGCCCCTCCTCCTGCCACCTCCTTACAGAAGGTCCCGGCGCTGTGAGATGTGTGCATATGTGCTGTGTAGGAGCGATCCTTCTTAACAAGTTCCAAACTCTTGCTGAAAACCTGGGTTCCTCGCACAAGTGGTGGAAGTCCAGTACTCCAGCAAACTCATCTCTGTTTCCTCTATGACCCACCTTAGAAAAGCTTACCCTCAAAATCGCATGCCAGCAGCCAGAGTTGGGCTTGCAGCAGCAGTAACAGTTAGGAGCTTGTTATGAAGGACCGCTGTTCCACCCCAGCCATGCGTTTTCCAGTCTGGGCTGCTTGGAATGAAAAGCATGCAATATGCTGCCACTCCCGGGATTCCCTGAATGAGCGCTGGAAGAAAATTGGCCAATGTTTGGCTGCAGACAGAGTCAGGTTTGGAAGAGCAGCAGACGGACCCAGGAAAAAGTACAACAGCCATCACTATCATCCATTAGGAAGCTGGAAGATGAGGTTTCTCAGTGCTTTGCCTTTCCATATTCTCTCTAGCAATCCGTGACTCTATGGTCTCAATTCCTTTCAGTTCAGCTACAGGCGCTTGCTACTGTATTTGCAACTATCCAGGTCCATTTATGGCCTAACCATAGAGCGCCATCTAGCCAGCAATAGCTAGATCGTCCTAGCTCTGCTTCATCAGATTAGCTGGGTGCTTTCTGGCTCCTAAAAGTTCGTGAAGTTCTTGTTTTGGGGCACAGCCCTAAATGATTAACAGCCTACCATTTTCATCTTATTAATACAATAATATGGGACAAAACTTGAAAGTGTCTCCCACATTGTTTCCAATGACATTTAGATAGGAGATACTCTCAGGCTGCTTGGGCAAAATACTTGGAGGTCACTAGTTTGCAGGGTGGAAGCTGATATAAAGATCCCTGCATTTTAGCAGGGTTTGGCTGTCACTGGAAATCAAACTGTCTACATCCTAACATTTTTATTACTGATTCACTTGAGAGCCAGTTGTGGCTGTTCCTGGAACTGCAGACCCTGGCTATGAACAATCATGCCCTAGTTACCAGCATATCGGATGACTTCAATAAACTCTGCATGAGCTGCCCTTGAGTTTTAGGTGGTAGAGCATGCAGTGGCCGGATAAGCTATGTGTGTTTCTGAAGCAGCACATGTCATAGTCTTACCTCTACTCCGAAAACTGCCTTGGTTGCCAGTTTGCTTGCGGCTCCAGTTCAAGGTGCTGATTTTGCCTTTGAAAGCCCTTATTGGCATGGAATTGAGTTGAAGTACTGCCTTTCCCTGCTTATTTCAGCCTGTCCAATGATACCTGGCAAAGAAGTAATTATAATTAGAAATACAAACTTACTTCTTACTCTATTACCTGGGGGTTTTTTTATAATCACAACTGTAAATGATAACTTCAATTTTTTTCTGTTTCATGCAAATCTCTAACAAACTTCCAATCAGTAATGAATATAGAGAATGTCTTTTCTCCAATTGAGGAAATCAATATAGTTGTCTCATCTTCCTCTACTGTTGTTAAAGTTGAATCCTTGGTGTACATAATACAGTTAATCTTAGACAATAGGGGTCAAAATTTTTAACCTAAGACAGGGGTCCCCAAACACCGGGCTGCACAAGTGGCAGGCAAGTGTGCATATGTGCATGCACTTCCACTTGCACGAGAGTCCTGTGTGACATCACAGGAAAATCACCAGGAAAAGAACATGTCCATAAAATGAATCAACATGCCATAAAATGAATCAAGTGTTACGTGAAGGTGAGGGAGATGCGTGGTTAAAAAATATGAAATATATATAAAGATTTCTCCAAGCAACACAAGACGCTCCGCCGACGCCATCAACCTCCCGTGGGTCAGCTGGAAGAGGAAGTCCCTCTGCCCTTCGCCTCCTCTCCTCCACATCCGCTCTAGCAATCCACTGTTCTATCGTTTCAACGCCTTCCAGCTAAAGCCTCTTACCCCCCCCCCCCGCCTCACCCCCAGTAGACTAGCAATGGCACTTCTGTAATGTATTCACTGCTTTCTAGGCACGAGTATTGCTTCTCTGTAGAGCGCCATCTAGTGACATAAGGCTGAAAAACATGCTCGTTCCATTTCGTTTGCAAGATGTTTTCATGGGTTCCGCGCTTCCTTCTGTGCCATCAAGTCGTATCCGACTCCCCCCGAGCACGTCGATAGCTTTTCTCTATGGGCATCTATCCCACGCCTTTTCTTTCAGGTGCCCCAGGAGTGCACTCCTCCCCCCTGGAGCAACTAAACCAAAGGAAGGTGCCCTTGTGGGGAACGACCTGCAAACAGGGACCGAGAAAGTGCACCTCCTGTGGGGCCGGGTGAAGATTCTTCCAGCCAGTTTTTCAATTGGCAAATCTGCAGCCGTAAATCATTTCCAGCTTCATCCTATTAATAGAATAATGAAATATGAGACAAAACCTTGAAATGCCCACCCACACTACTTCTAAACCAGATCTAGGTAGAAGATACTATCTTCCTATCTAGAGCAAAGCAGAGCAGAGAAGAACAGAACAGAACAGAATTCTTTATTGGCCAAATGTGATAGGACTCAGAAGGAATTTGTCTTTGGTCCATATCCTCTCAGTGTACATAAAACATCTTGCTGTGTCTGTATGTGGTGGCCTTTCTGGTGAGCTGGCGAGGCTGTGTAGTTACCACAGCAGGTTGTAAAGCTTGGGATGAGCCTGTGGCAGCCGGCAGCAGCTTCTTCCTGTCACTCAGCCCTTGTCTTGGGGTGACTTTTTCTGCATTCAGCCCTGAAGTGTAGCGGAGTCTTCTACTCTACATGTGCTCAGAGGCAGTCTGCAGTCCTCTGGATCCAAGTCTTGGAGTTGGAAGAAAAGGAAATTTCTGAAAGGAGCAGATTGGGGGCAAGGTGGCAGCTGTGGTAAGGATGGGTGGGCCGAGATTCCCTGCCTCCCCACCTGAGCGGGCTTCTAGCAGAGCCCCAGGCCTCTGGGGGGAGGGAAGTAGGGAAGCCCCGGCCTGCTGTTCCTGCCACCCGCCACCCCCTCGCCCCCGGCAACAGCGATTCTTGTGCTGCCGCTTCCTTGGCAGCACCAGGGGCAGTGGGCGGGGCAGAGAGGACGGTGGCAGGCTGTGGCAGCAGGCTGTTTGCACTGGCTAATAGGCAGCAGTGGTTCCTCCTGCCAGCCTCGCGCTCCAGAGGCGTCCAGCCAGCCATACCCGGCCTTCCCCTGCAGCAGCCCACGTGGATCCCAGGCAGCGCAGCTTTGGGGTCTTTCCTCGCAGTGGCAGTGGCAGGGACGAGGCAGGCAGGCAGACAGCCGGGTGCAGGGGTGCAACTGGCCGCAGCGTTCCTAGTTGGCCAATGATGGATGTGCTTGGGCTGCATGGGGGTGACGACAGCATGGCCGGTGCACCGGCACACTAAGACGTTAAGGCCAGCTGATCATTGCACGTGCATGTGCACCAGTAACCAGCAGATTAGCTGGCTGGTGCAGATGTGTGCCCTGGAAACTCAGAAGAGGAATGGGCAACGCCATGTGTGCCGGGTGACATGGTTCTGTGTGCCACTGCTGTCACTCGTACCATAGGTTCACCATCATGGGTATAGGGTATAACACAATGATAGTCATAGTATATTATTAGTAATAGTATTAGTATTAGTATAGTATATAGTATAGTATTGTTTTGTAGCATTGTCTAGAATTCTAGACAATATAATTTTGGAACCATGGAATGTAATCTTTGAAAGTTTATGTAAAACAGGAGAAATACCAGAGTATTGGAAAAGAACTGATGCAATTCCAAACTACAAAAAGGGGGAAAAGATAAAGGAAATTATAGGCCAATCAATTTGACATCAATATCTGGTAAAATCCTGGAAAAAAATAATCAAGCAGAGAATGTGTGAGCACCTATAAACAAGCAAGGTGATTACTAGAAGCCAGCATGGGTTTGTTAGAAACAAGTTTTGCCAAAGAAACCTCATTGCCTTTTTTTGATTTAACCAATTAAATTACCATATCAGCAAACCATTGGACAAATCTTTATGGAAAATGAAAGGTGAAAATGAAGGCAATGAGACTCAGAGCAATTCAGTAATCAAAAATTGGAAAGAATAGAATACAATTCTTTATTGGCCAAGTGTGCTTTGGACACACAAGGAAATGGTCTCTGCTGCATACGCTTCAGTGTACATACAAAGTGACAGTCATACATTGTAAGGCAATTATAAATCATAAGATAAAATAATTGATCACATAATATACTGATAGAAGGTAGTAGGAAACTTGAGAAGGATAAGAAGAAGAGGAGAATAATACCATACAGCCTACCACATGGGTAAATATCTTTTGGCAGAAGGCAGTGGTGTTGGAGTTGGCTGTTTAGTAGAATGGTGGCACAGGAGAAGAAACTATATTCGTGTCTAGTTGTTTTGGCAACCTGAGGGGAAGATGTTGAAATGGAATAACCAGTTTATTGAAGCGCACAGTAGACCAGAACACCCAGTGACAGTTGATTGGTTGAAGAGTGTGGGCTCCTGCATGAGGCAGTCTACATTATGATTGGTTGCTGGGTGTAAAGGGGGCCTTTCCCTTTTTTCCCGCCTTTTTTTTCTGTGTGCTCTGTATGCTGTTCTGAGATTTGCTGTTCTGGCCGGATGCCCTTCCTGTCAGCAATGCAGTTTGCAGCAGATATAGACTCATTTGGACACAAGAAAGAAATATCTACCTAGGATCGAAGTCACAGCCTCCTGATGGTGAGGTGAGAGCTCCACCGCACCACTCACCTGGAATTCTTTCATCTTTTTTCATATTTCACAGGAAAACCCATTCTCACTTTGGAAAGCCAGATAGAGATCTTTTATTTCTATGACTTGAAGGAGGTACATTATACAGAACCGAGGACCAGGATGGTGTGATTTGAGAAGCACACTATTTGACTTAGACGAAGAAGTTTCAATTCTGAACTGCGGGTCCATATTTTAGCGAGTAGGACTTACCTTTCTCTCTCTCTTTTGACAAAAGTGTTAGCGGGGAATGAAAAAAAGAAGTACGATGTATGACTCAAATTGTTTCAGAAAATAAACTATATAAAGTTCAAGGAATCTGGAAGATGAACAAATGCAAAACAAACCAATTGAAATATTTCACGTGTAGGTGAGAAAACCCTGCAGAATACTTAAAAATTATACTGCGGTGGAACAGACAACATTATTTAGACCTTTCATTGTGGAAATTTCTAGAAATATTTAAACATGCTCATTAAAAAGCACCCATTTCTATATATTTTTATTTATATTTTACATGAAATGAAGATATTAAAGCCTACTGTATTATATATTGTCGAACAACCAAAGAACCACAAAATAATATTTAATGTGCATCTGTCTATCTGCATCCTAAGTATATTCACATTTATTTACTTATTAAATTAGTATGTCATCCATCTCACTAACTCACATGCCAAGTCGCTAAATTCATGAATTAACTATAGCAAACAGTTCAATCTGAGGGGCAACTGAAGCCTATCATGACGAAATGAATGGCTCTCATGAAATAATGTAGCTTTAGAAACATTACTGCAGAATACTGCAGAAACTTACAACCACAATTAAGCCCGACATTTATGTTACTAAGCGAGACAGGTGTTAAGTGAGTTTTGCCCCATTTTACAACCTTTCTTGCCACAGTTGTTAAGAGAATCACTGCAATTAAATTAGTAACACACTTATTAAATGAATCTGGCTTCCCCATTGATTTGGCTTGTCAGAAGGTCACAAAAGGGGATCCCATGACCCCAGGACATTGCAATCATTGCAGCCAAGGATCTGAATGTTGACGCTGCAATGGTCCTAAGTATGAAAAAGAGTCATAAGTCACTTTTTTCAGTAATGTTGTAACTTTGAATGGTCACTAATTGAATGATTGTAAGTCAAGAATTACCAATATCTTGAAATGGTTATTGCCTTTGCAATACTACATTCTAACCACTACGCCTCCAGGACTCCTATAAAAATGGATACAATCCCCTTCCCATCGGCAGGATCCAACGAGGGGATGGGAGCAGATCTTGGAGGTAACAACTGGGTTGACTTTGATCTTGTTTCTATGGAGGAAGCGGACAGGATTGTGGGTAGACTGGGGGCCTCCACATGTTTACTGGACCCTTGTCCCTCCTGGCTTGTTGCGGCAACCAGGGAGGTGACTGGAGACTGGATCCGGCCGATTATCAACGCTTCATTGAGAGATGGGGTCTTCCCCACCTTACTCAAGGAGGCGGTGGTTCATCCCCTCCTCAAGAAGCCTGCCCTGGATCCGGCCTCCCTGAACAACTTTCATCCTGTCTCCAACCTTTGCTTTATAGCGAAGGCTGTTCTGTCTGTGGTGGCGTACCAGCTTCTGCAATTCCTGGAGGAGACTGATTATCTAGACCCATACCAATCAGGCTTCAGGCGTGGACACAGCACGGAAACAGCATTGGTCGCCTTGGTGAATTATCTCTGGCGGGCCCGGGATGGGGGTTATTCCTCCATCCTGATGCTACTTGACCTCTCAGCGGCTTTTGATACCATCGACCATGGTATCTTACTGCAACGTCTCAGAGGGTTGGGGGTGGGGGCATTGTTTTATAGTGGTTCTCCTCCTACCTCTCGGGCCGTATGCAGTTTGTTTGGGCAGGAGGTCAGAGATCCTCTCCGAGGCCCCGCACTTGTGGGGTACTGCAGGGGTCGGTTCTCTCCCCCCTGCTCTTTAACATCTATATGAAGCTGCTGGGTGAGATCATTTGTGGTTTCAGGGTGCGGTATCATCAGTACGCTGATGATACCCAACTTTACATCTCCACCCCGGACCAACCCAGCGATGCCCTTTCCGTGATGTCTAAGTGTCTGGAGGCAGTATGGGTCTGGATGGGTAGGAACAGGCTCAAGCTCAACCCCTCCAAGACAGAGTGGCTGTGGATACTGGCGTCCCATGTTCTAGCTCCCCCATCACTGTTGATGGGAGGGGAGTGTCTTGCTCCCTCGGAAAGGGTTCATAATCTTGCGTCCTCCTTGATTCACGGCTGTCTTTAGTGAACCATCTAATGGCTGTGACAAGGGGGTCATTTGCACAGGTTCACCTGGTGCACCAGTTACGCCCTTTTCTAGACAGGGACACCCTCCGTACGGTCACTCATGCTCTCATTATCTCTCGGTTGGATTACTGCAATTCCCTCTATATGGGGCTGCCCTTGGGGTGAACCCGGAGGCTCCAACTGGTCCAGAATGCGGCCGCGCGAGTAGTTACGGGTGCGTCCTGCTACTCCCATATAACATCACTACTGCGCAAGCTGCACTGGTTGCTGGTGGTCCTACGGATCCGCTTCAAGGTGCTGGTACTCACCTATAAAGCCCTTCATGGCATGGGCCCAGGGTATTTGCAGGATCACCTGCTACCGGCCTCCCACTGCCCAGTGCGCTCACATAGGGCTGCCCTCCTCCGGGTCCCCTTGGCCAGACAGTGTCGGCTGGAGGTCCCCAGGATGAAGGCGTTCTCTGTGGTCGCACCGACCTTCTGGAATGGGTTGCCCACCGGGCCCCGGCAGCCCCTGACCTCCGCACCTTCTGCGCCAACCTAAAGACATGGCTCTTTCAGCAACTTCCCTGATCTGCCGTGTATTTCAACTTGGGGATTTGGGGATTTTAATTGGTTTTTAATATTATTTAATTTTTATCGATTGTCGGGTTGTTTTATTGTTGTGAGCCGCCCCGAGTCCTACGGGAGAAGGGCAGCATATACCGTATTTTTCGGTGTATAAAACGCAGCGGAGTATAAGACGCACCTTAATTTTGGGGGAGGAAAACAAGGAAAAAAGTATTTTACTTCTGCCTACCAGCATTTAAGGTGGTGCCGCCCTCCTCTTCCTCCTGCAAGCGAGAGGTGCAGGGACTACTTGCTTTCCCCCAGAGACCCCTAGAATGCTCTGGGGGGAGGGACAGAGCACAGCCTGAGGAACAACCCTCCCTCTTTGGGACAGTGTGAGGGGGGGAATCTGCCCAGCAGCTTTGGGGAACAAGGCAGGTGCCACGATTTGTGGCTGGTCACGCCTCTGGCCACCGCCGCTGCCTAATCCTCTCTGCACCCAGGAGCCAAGCCGAACTGAATGGGAGCCCCTAAAGAGAACCATTCCTCCTTTCCAGCCATCGCTGCCCGGATTCCAAAATGCAAACCTCAAGAGTCGCGCTTCAGGTGGCGGCTAGTTCCTCTGCAATGTGCAGCGGGGAACTGGGAAGTGCTTTGGATTCGGGGAAGAGATTGTAGCGCTGACGCCTAAAAGTGTTTTTCTGCACATTGCAGAGCTGTGCGCCCCCGTCCTCCTTGTCAGCAGACTCTTCTCTTTCCTCCTGGCCAGATCCGCCACCTGAAACACGGTACACTTTTTTTTGTCTCTGCACACACCCCATGTTTGGAATCGGGAAGGGGATCGCGGGTCCGGGCGGCAGACTGGAATTCTGCTGGAAACTTTTCCCACAATCCAGACACTCATGCGGTTTCTCACCTGTGTGAGTCCTCTGGTGTTTCAGAAGGTTAGAATTACTACTGAAACTTTTCTCACAATCTGGACACTCATACGGTTTCTCCCCAGTGTGAGTTCTCTGGTGTTGCAAAAGGTTACAATTATGATTGAAACTTTTCCCACAAACTGGACATTCATATGGTTTCTCTCCTGTGTGAGTTCTCTGGTGTCTCACTAGGTCAGAATTCCAACTGAAACTTTTCCCACAAACTGGACACTCATATGGTTTCTCTCCTGTGTGGATCCTCTGGTGTCTCACTAGGTCAGAATTCCAACTGAAAGCTTTCCAACACTCTGGACACTCATATGGTTTCTCTCCTGTGTGAGTCCTCTGGTGTATCACCAGATTGGAATTTTGCTGGAAGCTTTTCCCACAATCCGGACACTCATATGGTTTCTCGCACATGTGAGTCCTCTGGTGTATCACCAGGCTGGAATTTCGACTAAAACTTTTCCCACAGTCTGGACACTCATACAGTTTCTCTCCCGTGTGAGTCCTCTGGTGTATGACCAGATTGGAATTCTGCTGGAAACTTTTCCCACAATCCGGACACTCATACGGTTTCTCGCTTGTGTGAATCCTCTGGTGTATCACCAGGCTACAGTTCTGACTGAAACTTTTCCCACAGTATTGACACTTATATGGTTTCTCTCCTGTGTGAGTCCTCTGGTGTTTCAGAAGATTAGAATTATTACTGAAATTTTTCCCACAATCTGGACACTCATACGGTTTCTCTCCTGTGTGAGTACTTTGGTGTTGCAAAAGGTTACAATTACGATTGAAACTTTTCCCACAAACTGGACATTCATATGGTTTCTCTTCTGTGTGAGTTTTCTGGTGTCTCACTAGGTCAGAATTCCAACTGAAACTTTTCCCACAAACTGGACACTCATATGGTTTCTCTCCTGTGTGGATCCTCTGGTGTCTCACTAGGTCAGAATTCCAACTGAAAGCTTTCCCACAATCCGAACACTCATATGGTTTCTCTCCACTGTGTGTCCTCTGGTGTATCAACAGGTTGGCATGCTTACTAAACTTTTTGGGACACTGTGAACACTGATAGGGCTTTTCTCCATTATGGATTCTTTTATGCTGAATAAATTGGGAAGTGTAGCAAAAGACTTTGCCACATTCGGGGCATTTGTATGGTTTTTCACCAGTGTGGCTCCTCTGATGCATAATCAGCTCTGATTTGCAATCTGTGCTTTTCTCACAATATACATATCTGTGGAGCTTTTCTGCCACTGATTTGTGATCTGTTCTTGGATGGTTCAAGCTGTTTGTTTCCTCACAGGATGAGGCCTGCATTATTGTCTGGGATGAGCACTTCCTCCCCACAGACTTCTAGATATTTTGTTTTTTTCTGAATCAGGAAATGTTCCACCTTTATTTTTCATATAATGTTTCCTTGAGTTCCACATACAATAATTGTTTATTGGCACAAAACTCTTTTCCTATTTTTCTCTCTTGTCTTTTAATGGCTGGGGAAGGAGAAGAGTTTTCTGGTATTCTGGAGGAAAGGGAAAAGACTTTTACCAGATGTTCCAGATTTGCTTTCCTTTTTAAAGCTGCTTCTGATTCTCTGTCGTCCAGAAGGTTCTTCTTGGCATTTCCTTTGCCTATAAGATTCACATAAAAGAGATACTTTAATTACTCTTTATAATACGGTTGCAAGATGTGAAAACAAGAAAAAAGCATACATAACAATGAAAAAGCAAACATGGCCAAACTGCCAGATTAACCACTGCCATTCAGTATAACACATAAAAGACTAAGTTCAAATATTCACAACAATTCTATTGTTAACTCATGGAAATCACAGATTGTTAGGACTGCAAAGTACCTGGAAATACTGAGGATAGGAACACGGATACACATATGCTCAAAAAAAATACAGAAACACACCCCTCTATGTGTACCATATGTATGTATGTAAACAATCCATGTGTATTTTCTGTCTACAAAATGAAATAGGCACAGTATGTGAGCATTAACAGAAGGAATGCCCATACACTAATGCTGAAAGTTTAGGGAACAAACAGGGGGAACTTGAAGTATTAGTACATGAAGGCAGATATGATATAGTTGCCATTATTTTTTTTATTTTTTTTATTGCAAAAGTTTTACAATTACATTTTCACCCCTTTTTTCCCCCCTCTCATCCCACCCCAAACTTCCCAACCTCCCTAACCCTCCCTAACCCTCCCCTCCCCCCGGACTTCCACACAATATACTCATATCAAGTAAAAAAAAACCCTTAGTATAAAACTTATATAAAACTTGAACCCCTCCCTCCCCCTTATAATTTTTTAATCTGCATTACATTGAAATATTTCTATCTTAATATATCATTTTCAAATAAAAGCTATTTGATACTTCCTAGTTTGATATTTGTTCTGAACATAATCTATCCACTTTTTCCATTCCCATTCATAAGTCTCTTGTGAACAGTCTTTTAAATATGCTGAAATCTTCGCCATCTCTGCAAAACTGGCCATCTTCAAAGTCCATTCCTCGATCGTGGGCAAAACTTCATTCTTCCAGTATTTACCTATCAATAGTCTCGCAGCTGTTATCATGTACAATATCAACTTTGTTTCACCCGAAGTAAAACCCTTAACTATACCCAATAAAAACAATTGTGGAGAAAATTGAATTTTTTTTCTTCAAAACATTCTGCATGACCCACCACATTTTTATCCAAAAAGCCTTAACTTTCCTACAGGTCCACCAAACATGATAATATGTAGCATCTAAACACTCACATCTCCAGCATTTTGGCTGAACATTAGGGTACATGCACAACAATTTTTTGGGGTCTAAATGCCATCTATAAAACATTTTATAAAAATTTTCCCTCAAATTCTGCGACTGTGTAAATTTAACATTCTGAACCCAAATTTTTTCCCATGTTTCCAACATCACTGGCTCCTCAAAATTTTGTGCCCACTTAATCATACAATCTTTAACCAATTCAGTTTCTGAATCCCTTTCTAACAAAACATTATAAAGCCTTTTAATATGCATTGGACCTTTCTCTTTTATATATCTAACCAATTCTTCCTCATGCAACATAATACCAGTTTTTTGGTCCTCTTTCCATCTCAATTGTAATTGATTATATTGTAACCAAGTTAAGTTAATCCCTTCGTCCAACAGTGTCTGTAATGTCTTCAGCTGCCATCTGCCCGCATCTGTAAAAAGAACCTCTTTGTATAAAAACCCCCCGAGTGACATTATATTTGTATTCCACATAATATGACCAAGATCCAGCCATAGCGGTATTTTATAATCCCATTTAAATCGGTGCTTCTTCCAAACTCTCATCAAAGAGTCTCTAAGTATATGGCTTTTAAATACTTTATCCACTTTGTTGTCCTAGAATAAGTAGGCATGCCATCCAAATTCAAGATCAAAACTTTCTATATTCAGTATTCCAGTCTTTTTCCTTCCAAACCAATCACTTGCTAAAGTCAAAGCTGCTGCTTCATAATATAACTGTAGGTTTGGAAGTTTGAGACCTCCCCCTTCTGGAACATCTTGCATGATTTTCAATTTCACTCTCGGTTTTTTCTCGTTCCAGACAAATTTATTCACTCCAGTTTGCCAGTTTTTCAGTTGTTTTTCACTTTTGAGCACCGGAATCATTTGAAACAAAAAAAGAAATCTTGGCAAAATGTTCATCTTAACTGCTGCTATTCTTCCAAGTAAAGACAGCTGCAGTTTTTTCCAAGTCTCCATATCTTTCTGCACCTCTCGCCACAACACCTCATAATTATTTTGAAACAATTTCATGTTTGATTCTGCAACCTGAACTCCTAGATATTTTACCTTTGGTACAATCTCAAAACCTGCCCTCCTTTCAAGCTCGTGTTTACGATCTTGTGTCATATTTTTAACTATCATCTTAGTTTTCTTCTGATTCAGTCTAAAACCTGAAACTATACCATAGTCTTGTATAATGTCCTTCATCTGGATTATTGATTCCATTGGCTGTGTTAGGGTAACGACCAGATCATCTGCAAATGCCTTTATTCTATAATCCTCTTGCCTTATCATTATACCTTTCAAGATATTAGAGTCCCGTATTGTATTTAACAAGACTTCTAATGTTAAAATAAATAACAATGGAAACAGCGGACATCCCTGTCTTGTTCCTTTTTCAATTTTAAACTCTGTTGTCAAACTTCCATTAATAATGATCTGTGCCTTTTGCTCTTGGTAAATTGCTGAGACCGCCTGTATAAATTGGTCCCCAAAGTCCATCCTTTTTAAAGTCTTGAGTAGAAAATTCCAGTCCACTTTATCAAAGGCCTTCTCTGCATCCAAAAAAACCAGCACTGCAGGGATCTGTTTATTCTTCTCAAGATATTCCAATAAATCTATTACTTGCCTTACATTGTCCTTCATATATCTACCCTCGATAAATCCCGCTTGATCATCATGAATCACCTTTTGAATTACTGGCATCAACCTGTTGGCTAATACTTTTCCATAAATTTTATAATCAGTATTCAGAAGAGATATTGGTCTATAATTCTCCAGTTTTTTTAGACCTGCTTGCTCTTTTGGTATCAAAGAAATATAAGCTGTTGTCCATGATGGGGGTATTTTACACCCTTGTTGAATATTACAAAACAAATCTCTAAGTTGTTCCACCATTTCTGCTTGCAAATTTTTATAATACACTGCAGTCAAGCCATCCGTTCCAGGAGCTTTGGCTATTTTTAATTGTTTAATTGCTGCTATTATCTCCTCTGTTATAGGATAATTCATTCTTTCCTTTTGTTGATCAGTAATTTTTGTAACTCTTTTATTATCTAAATATTTTTCTATAAATCCATTCTGCACATCATCTTTAGCATATAGTTTAGTATAATAGTCCACAAAAGCTTCTTTAATTAATTTTTGTTGAAAGATTTCTTTCCCTCCAATGTCAATACTATCAACAGTCCGTGTACTCGGCTTTTTCCTTAATGTGTAGGCCAACCATCTGCCCGGTTTATTGGCATTACAAAATGTATTATGCTTCGCATATTGTAAGTTTGTTGCAACTTGTTCCGCCATAAGCATCTGAAATTCGTCTTTCAAAAGTTTTATAATACCATGTATTCTTTCATCTGTTGGGTTTTTGATAAGTAACTGTTCTTTATTCTTTATTTCTACTTCCAATTCAGATCTTTTCTTTTGTTGAATCATTCTATGTTTAGAGTTCATATAAATGAGCACCCCTCTCATATAAGCTTTGCTCGCATCCCACACAATTTCAACTGGGGTACCTTTATTCAATTTTATTTGAAAAAATTCTTTCAAATGCTTTTTAAGTTCTATTATATTTTTTTCATATCTGAACAAGTTTTCATTTATTCTCCAAGAACGTCGCTCAGTCTTACCCATCTCAATTTCTAACCATACAGGGCTATGGTCGGTCAAGGTTCTCGGAAGAATCTTTGTTCTTTTTGTCTTAACAAGTAGATCATCTGACAACAAAATAAAGTCAATCCTAGAGAAGGATCTATGTCTGTCGGAAAAAAAAGTATAATCCAATTCTTTTGGATTATGTATTCTCCAAATATCTTTTAATTCCAAGTCTTCTTTCATATCAAAAAAAGTCTGTGGTAACCTAATCCTAGATTTCGCCAAACTCTTTTTATCTAGTTTAGAATCAATTACTCCATTCCAGTCTCCCATAATTAGAATAGATCTATAGTCCCATTGCAATATTTTAGTGTGTAACATTTTATAGAAATGGTCCTGTTGTTGATTAGGAGCATAAATTCCAATCAGAAGAATTTGGCCATTTACTGTAAGCAATTCGATGGCTACAAACCTACCATCTTCATCTGCTTCTATAATTTTAGCTGTTAATCTTTTGTTTACATAAATAACCACACCATTCTTTTTTTGCAAAGTTGAAGATATAAAATGTGTTCCTAATTTAGAATTTATCAAGTATTTTTGATCTTGAGTTGTGATATGCGTTTCCTGTAAACAAATTATATCATTATTAAATTGTCTCAAGTATGCGAGCCAAAAGCTTAATAGCAGCAGGGACATAGTATCCTCCCTTTGTGTGGGGAAAAAATTAAGAATGGCGCTCGCTGATCTTTGGCCCAAGGTAGCTGCATATTCTTCATGTGTTTTTCTTGAACCATTTGGCCTGAATGACCATCCACAGGTATTTGAAGGTGGTTACCTGCTCTATTTTGTGGCCATTTAGATACCATGAATACAGTTTGGCCTTTTTGCAAATAATTTATGTCCAGTTTATTGTAATTACAGTACTGGAGAAGGGCTCGCAAGGCTCTTTTAAGGCCTACTGGTGTCCAGGAGAGGATCACAGCGTCATCTGCATAGAGCAGGAAGGCGATGCTTTGGTCGCCTATTTTTGGGGGGATACCAGAGGATTGGAAAAGAGCTAATGTTGTTCCCATTTGCAAAAAAGGAAAAAAACAGATCCAGGAAACTACAGACCAATCAGTCTAACATTAATACCTGGAAAGATACTGGAAAAAAATAATCAAAAAACAGATCTGTGAACATCTAGAAATAAATAAAGTTATAACTAGTAGCCAGCGTGGGTTTTTTAAAACATATCATGCCAAACCAATCTAATTTCATTTTTTTAAAAAATTTGATTTATATGCCGCCCTTCTCCGGAGACTCAGGGCGGCTTACAATGCATTAAGCAATAGCCTTCATACTTTTGTATATTTATACAAAGTCAGCTTATTGCCCCCACAAACTGGGTCCTCATTTCACCTACCTTAGAAAGGATGGAAGGCTGAGTCAACCTTGAGCCTTGGAGAGATTCAACCAGCAGTAAATTGCAGGCAGCTGTGTTAATAACAGGGTGCTTAGACCACTGTACTATCAAGGCTTGTTTTGATAAAGTGACTAAATTAGGAGACCAGCGACAAAATATACTACAACCTATTTCTTGCTAAGCTAGAAAAATGTGGGGGACACAGCATCACCACCAGATGAATTTGTAACTGGCTTACAAACTACTCAACCAGTAGTCCTTAATGGTACTACATCTACATGGAGGGAAGTAAGCAGAGGGGTACGACAAGGTTCTGTCTTAGGCCCAGTACTCTTCAATATATTCCCAAATAACTTAGATGAGGGAATAGAAGGAAAATTCATCAAATTTCAGGTGACACTAAACTGGCAGAAACAGCCAGCGCCCCAGAAGACAAGCTCAGGATCCAAAAAGATCTTGACAGACTTGAATAATGGGCTCTATCCAGAGGTGAGCTGCACATATGTTAACAACCAGAACGCTGGAAATGTGAACACACTTGCCTCCAGAAGTTGTGCCTGTTTCATCACTGGAGGTTTTTAAGGAGAGGCTGGACAGTCACTTGCCTGAAATGATATTATAGGATCTGATGCTTGAGAGTCCGGGGCTGGACTAGAAGACCTCCAAGGTCCCTTCCAGCTCTATTCTCATCCTGAGACGGCGAAACCTCTGCAAGATTTGAAGCGCCGGTGTTGCCCGTGAACTTCCTCCCTTGCAAACAGAACCACAGGCTCATAAAGAACACCCGGAATCGACCCTAAAGCGACGGTGTAGTTGAAATCTCCCCAGCAACAGAAACTTGCAGGCAACTTAGAAGGTGAAGCTCTGGGCGGGGGAATAAAATTGGGCGGGTGGGGGGGGGATATGCAGGAGGAGACGTATTTCCGCCTAGTTGTTGATCTGCTACTACAACGTGGAGCGAACCGAAGAGCCCGACTTGCTCCCGGCCTCTCCTCCCACCTGCCCTCCATTCACCTTCCAGCTGCCGCTTCGACCCAGGAGAAAGTCCAGCCGCCACCGCTCCCCTCCCTTAGGAGGCCGGAAGACGAGGTTCCTCGGCGCTTCGCCTTTCCATAATCTCTCTAGCCATCCGCGACTCTATGGTCTCAATTCTTTTCAGTTCAGCTACAGGAACTTTCTACTCTATTTGCCACTATCCAGGCGCGCTTATGGCCTAACCATAGAGTGTCAGCAATAGCAAGATCGTCCGAGCTCTAGCTTCTTCAGATTAGCTGGGTGCTTCCTGCCTCCTAAAAGTTCATGAAGTTCTTGTTTTGGGGCGCAGCCCTAAATAATTAACAGCCTGTCATTTTCATATTATTAATAGAATAATATGGGACAAAACTTGGAAGTGTCTCCCACGTTGTTTCCAATGACATTTAGATAGCAGACACTATCATCCTCTCAGTCTATTATGCTCCCTGCACACTAGAGCAGCCTTCCCAATTTCCAGATTTACTAAGATTTCAGCCTTGAGAATTCCTAGGCTGCTTGGGCAAAACACCTGGAGGTCACTAGTTTGCAGGCTGGAAGCTGATCTAAAGATTCCTGCATTTTAGCAGGGTTTGCCTGTCACTAGAGATAAAAAACACTCTACATCCTAACATTTTTATTAATGATTCACTTGAGATCCAGTTGTGGCTGTTCCTGGATCTGCAGACCCTGGTTACAGTCAATCATGCCCTAGTTACCTGCATACAGGTAGTCCTTGACTTAGGACCATGACTGAACCCAACATTTATGTTGCTATGTGAGAAATTAGTTTAAGTGAGTATTCCACAATTTTAAGACTTTTCTTCCCGTATTTCTTAAACAAATGACTGCAGTTGATAAGTCAGTAACTCTAATAAAGCTAAGTGAATCTGTTGTCCCCATTGACTTTGCTTGTCAGAAGATCACAAAAGATGAGCACATGACCCTGGGACAGTGCAACCATCATAAATAGATACATTGCAGCATTGCCTAGAATTCTAGATGATATAGTTTTGGAACCACAGAATGTAATCTCTGAAAGTTTATGTAAGAGAAATATGTAGGAGAAATACCAGAGTATTGGAAAAGAACTGATGTGATTCCAAACTACAAAAACGGGGGAAATGATGTAGGAAATTATAGGCCAATCAGTTTGACAAACAAGGTGATTACTAGAAGCCAGCATGGGTTTGTTATGTAAGGTCCCAAAATACACTTGAGTCACCAGAATGCCAAAGAGAGACTCAAGACGAGGCTTGCAAAAAGAAAATTTTATTTATGGCCAAAAACAAAATACTGGGTGGAACTATATCCAGAACATACAGATACAATGCATGTGAGGAGATAGCCACACCTTGGGGAAGGTATGGTGTCCTTTTATACCCTCAGAGACGTCAGCTTAGTACCCAATTCTGGCCTCCTAATTTAGGTTTGTGTATTCCTTGTTGCCCTGCAAGGGGGAATAGAAACTTCTCAATTAGTTTTATCTTAAGGATTTCTTTTGTTTACTCAATTGGCCACTTATCTCCCTTGCTCTGGAAGACAGGAGTTTATCCAGATCAAACATAAATAAGGGCTGACGTGTAAATTATCCCTTTGTTGATGGCTGTAGTTTCAACTGAGATAGGTACCATGCTTTTAGATAGCACAGAAAGAAGATTGATATGAGTTCAGGTCAAATGGCAGGGACATACGTTTGACAAATACCAGATACATTACAGAGGCCTAATAACAGAATATGTTTGTTACAGGAGATACAAATATAAAGGCATAATATATGTGATACAAATACAAAGGCATATATGTATTACAGGAACCTAATGGTTACAGAATCTAGTATACCAGTATATCATATTCTAGTATTATTTATTATATCCTTATTGTTTCCCTTCAGTTAGAAATAGGTTTTGCCAAAGAAACCTCATTGCCTTTTTTTGATTTAAGCAATTAAATTACCAGAGCAGCAAAATGCTCTGCAGATGGTATACTTGGATTTCAGCAAGCCATTGGACAAATCTTTATGGAAAATGAAAAGTGAAAATGAAGACAGAGGGACTCTGAGCAATTCAGTGCTTGTAGTCAGACATGGAATTTGGAAAAAAAAAATCAAAAATTGGAAAGAATAGAATACAATTCTTTAGTGGCCAAGTGTGCTTTGCACACAAGGAAATGGTCTCTGCTGCATACGCTTCAGTGTACATACAAAGTGATAGTCATACATCGTAAGGCAATCATAAGTCATAAGATACAATAATTGATCACATAATATACTGATAGGAAAAGGTAGTAGGAAACATGAGAAGGATAAGAAAACAAGGATAATAGACATAAAACCTTTGGGCAGAGGACAGACAGTGGTGGGTTTCAGCAGATTCTGAGCAATTCTAGAGAACCGGTAGCAGAAAGTTTGAGTAGTTCGGAAAACCGGTAGTAAAATTTCTGACTGGCCCCACCCCCATCTATTCTCTGCCTCCTGAGTCCCAGCTGATCGGGAGGAAATGGGGATTTTTCAGTAATCTTCCCCTGGAGTGGGGTGGGAATGGAGATTTTACAGTATAGTTCCCATGCCAGGTTCACCAAGCCATGCCCACTAAGCCACACCCACAGCACCGGTAGTAAAAATATATATATAACCTTTCTTGCCACATTTGTTAACTGAATCACTGCAGCTGTTAAATTAGTAACACAGTTGTTAAGTAAATCTGGCTTCCCCATTGATTTTGCTTGTCAGAAGATCACAAAAGGGGATCCCATGACCCCAGGACATTGCAACCATCAGAATGTTGTTGTTGTTATTATTATTATTATTATTATTATTATTATTATTATTATTAATAATAATAATAATAATAATAATAATAATAATAATAATTAAATTTCTATACAGCCCTTCTCCAATAGGACTCAGGGCGGTGCACAGCCAAAGTAAAAACAGAGCATACAAAATTTAAAAAATAGTATTAAAATAATTAAATATTTTGGCCGTAAATTAAAACAACCCAATTTAAAATCAATTTAAAATTTAGCTCAAGCCAGCCCAGCTAGTTGAAATAAATAGGTTTTCAGGGCCTGACGAAAAATCCAGAGGTCTGTTATTATACATAACTCTGGGGGAAGGTTGTTCCAGAGGGTGGGCGCCGTCACAGAGAAGGCTCTCCCCCTGGGGGTCGCCAGCCGACATTGTCTGGCGGATGGCACCCTGAGGAGGCCCACTCTGTGCGAGCGTACTGGCCGGTGGGAGGCTATTGGTGGCAGAAGGCGGTCTGGTAAGTACCCCAGCCCTAAGCCATGGAGCGCTTTAAAGGTGGTTTAAATGTTTAAATGTTGACGCTGTAATGGTCCTAAGTACGAAAAAGGGTAATAACTCACTTTTTTCAGTGATGTAACTTTGAATGGTCACTAAATGAATGGTTGTAACTATCTTGGAATGGTTACTGTCTCTGCAATAGTACATACTAACCACTATGCCTCAAGGACTCCTTTCTGTAATATATCAAATTGGATATAATAAGAATGGTTTGATGCCTTAGGAAAATTCTAATTATATAGCTATATTTAGTTTCTTTCTTTGCTTTCAGAAAACTCTTGTTGAAATCCTAATTCTCATTGACTAATTCATTGATTTTTGCAAGCGAATCGTCTTGTGTCTGGACATTTCTTCTGGTTGAGTCTCTCATGTCTAAATAAACTTGGCTGATGGTTTTTCTCCTTTATGAGTACTAGGCATCTGAATGGCTTTTGATCTGTGTGTAAACTGACATAATTTATTAGATTAAACCTACTTGTGAAAGCTTTCCCACAATTGGGACATTCAAAGGGCTCCTCTTTTGTAGTTCCCTATTATTCCACCAGGTGGAAATTCCAACTGAAACTTTTCCCACAATCAGTAACTCATGCTGTGTAAATCCTCTGGTGTCTCACCAGGTCAGAAATGAACGCTTTCCCACAATTTGGACATTAATATGGTTTCTCTCCTGTGTGAATCATCTGGTGTTTAAGAAGATTAGACTTATTACTGAAACTTTTCCCATAATCTGTACACTCATACTGAGGTAAATAAAAGGTGAATAAAAGAACTAATCATTCCAAGTCAGGTATATAAAATCAGATCAAATCCTATGAACTCTGAATAAACTTTGAGTGAACTTATCTATTCACATAAATATACGTGCTGGCTAAAGGCAGCTAGACTCCATTATTGGTAAATATATCTTCAGCTGCCATTCATCAGGAAGGCTAAAAGTAGGGTTCTAGTGAATGACTGACTTGGATAAAGAGAAGAAACTAAGCAATTAGTTCCTGGATGTCCCCATAATTACTTGACCTATGGTCCTGTGTCAGACCCACTGATTCTATACATCTTCTTAATAGAATCAAATGTGAACATCTGGACGGATATACATGGGAAACAGGTTATTATTGTTTAAAGCATAGCCATAATTTCTGCATTTAAACATCAGAGCATTTAAAGGACAGTTGTAAAACATAAAGTGATGGGTTAGTAAAAGTTGTAATAGTTTTATTATGAGTAAATGATGGAGTAGTAAAAATGTGTAGCCAAAATAATTTTATTAAATAGTAGGTAATGGTTTGATAATTAGTAAAGTGTAATGTAAGTGTAATGTATTTTTAATGTAGCCATATATGGAAGCCGGAAAGGCTCATAGAACTCTTTGTCTTGAAAACATATTTAAATTGTGAAATCATAATCATTCTTTGTTCAGTTTGCAAGAATCAAACAAAGCACTGAACTTTTGCGCAAATAAATGGATCTGTCTGACCCAGGAATGTGTTTCAGACTCTCATTTTCTACAACAATACAGGTTTCTCCCCAGTGTGAGTTCTCTGGTGTATAACCAAGTAGGAATTACGACTAAAGGTTTTCCCACAATCTGGACACTCATACGGTTTCTCTCCTGTGTGAGTCCTCTGGTGTCTCGCCAGGTCAGAATTCGAACTGAACGCTTTCCCACAATCTGGACACTCATAAGGCTTCTCTCCTGTGTGAGTACTTTGGTGTTGCACAAGGTTACAATGTTGATTGAAACTTTTCCCACAAACTGGACACTCATATAGTTTCTCTCCGGTGTGTGTCCTCTTGTGTATCACCAAGTAAGAGTTGAGACTGAAACTTTTCCCACAGTATAGGCACACATATGGTTTCTCTCCTGTGTGAGTGCTTTGATGTATCACCAAGTTGGAATTCTTACTGAAACATTTCCCACAATCTGAACATTCATATGGTTTCTCTCCTGTGTGAGTCCTCTGGTGTATGACCAGGTTGGAATTCTGCTGGAAACGTTTCCCACAATCTGGACACTCATAAGGTTTCTCGCCTGTATGAGTCCTCTGGTGGATCACCAGGCAAGAGTTCTGACTGAAGCTTTTCCCACAGTAGAGACACTCATATGGTTTCTCTCCTGTGTGAGTCCTCTGGTGTCTCACAAGGTTAGAATTATTATTGAAACTTTTCCCACAATCTGGACACTCATATGGTTTCTCCCCAGTGTGAGTTCTCTGGTGTATAACCAAGTAGGAATTATGACTAAAGCTTTTCCCACAATCTGGACACTCATATGGTTTTTCTCCTGTGTGAGTCCTTTGGTGTATCACCAGGTTGGAATTCTTACTGAAACATTTTCCACAATCCGAACACTCATATGGTTTCTCTCTGGTGTGTGTCCTCTTGTGTATCAGCAGGTTGGCATGCTTACTAAACTTTTGGCTAAGCTGTGGGGACTCGTAGGGCTTTTCTTCAGTATGGGTTATTTTATGCTCAGTAAGTTGGGAAGTGTAGCGAAAGACTTTGCCACATTCAGAGCATTTGTATGGTTTTTCACCAGTGTGATGCATAATCAGCTCTGATATGCAATCTGTGCTTTTCCCGCCATATGCATATCTGTGGAGCTTTTCGGCCACTGATAGTCTTAGTTTCTTGAGGAGCTCAAAAATATTTGTGAACTCCTCTTCACAAATATCTTGTCTTCAAGCTGTTTGTTTCCTCACAGGGTAAGGCCTGCATTATTGTATGGAATGAGTGCTTCCTCCTCACAGACTTCTAAATATTTCCTCTTTTTCTGAATCTGGAAATGTTCCACGTTTATTTTTTTATATACTGATTCCTTGAGTTCCACATACAATAATTGTTTATCAGTGTAAAACTATTCCTATTTTTTTTCTCTCTTGTCTCTTACTGGCTGGGGAAAGAGAAGAGTTTTGTGGTATTCTAGAGGAAAGGGAAAAGATGTTTACCAGATGTTTCAGATTCGCTTTCCTTTTTAAAGCTGCTTCTGATTCTTTGCCATCCAGAAGGCTCCTCTTGGCATTTCCTTTGCCCATAAGATTCACATAAAGGAGATATTTTAATTACTCTTTATAATATGGTTGCAAGATGTGAAAACAAGAAAAATAATCATACATAACAATGAAAAAGGAAACATGTGAAAATGCTAGATTAACCACTGCCATTCATTATGACACATAAAAGACCAAGTTCAAATATTCACAATAATTCTATTGTTCACTCATGCAAATCACAGATTTTTAGCACTGCAAATTTTTATGATCATACATTCCAGCGCTCTATATACTGTAACCAGGTGGCTGGGGGGGGGGAGGGGGGAGGGGAAGGGGGATCATAAAGGAACAGGGTGCGGTGGCTGCCTTCCAAGCAGCTTTGCTGCGAAGGGAGGCAGGAAAGTTTGGCCAAGTTATCTCCTCCTTCTCGGCCTCAAATGTACACACAGAGCAAACACACACATACCTCATGACGCTGGGACCTTCTGCGAGGAGACGGCACGTGGGTAAATCCCTCTGGTGCCATGAGATGTGTGTCTGTTTGCTCTGTGTGTACATTTAAGGCCGAGAAGGAGGAGACAACTCGCCCAAACTTTTCTGCCTCCCTTCGCAGCAGAGCTGCTCAGAAAGCAGCCACTGCAGCCTGTCCCTTTATGATGCCCCTCCTCCTGCCACCTCCTTACAGAAGGTCCCGGCGCTGTGAGATGTGTGCGTGTGTGCTGTGTAGGAGCGATCCTTCTTAACAAGTTCCAAACTCTTGCTGAAAACCTGGGTTCCTCGCACAAGTGGTGGAAGTCCAGTACTCCGGCGAACTCATCTGTTTCCTCTATGACCCACCTTAGAAAAGCTTGCCCTCACAATCGCATGCCAGTAGCCAGAGCTGGGCTTGCAGCAGCAGCAACAGTTAGGAACTTGTTATGAAGGACCGCTGTTCCACCCCAGCCATGCGTTTTCCAGTCTGGGCTGCTTGGAATGAAAAGCATGCAATATGCTGCCACTCCCGGGATTCCCTGAATGAGCGCTGGAAGAAAATTGGCCAATGTTTGGCTGCAGACAGAGTCAGGTTTGGAAGAGCAGCAGACGGACCCAGGAAAAAGTACAACAGCCATCACTATCATCCATTAGGAAGCTGGAAGATGAGGTTTCTCAGTGCTTTGCCTTTCCATATTCTCTCTAGCGACTCTATGGTCTCAATTCCTTTCAGTTCAGCTACAGGCGCTTGCTATTGTATTTGCAACTATCCAGGCGCATTTATGGCCTAACCATAGAGCGCCATCTAGCCAGCAATAGCTAGATCGTCCGAGCTCTAGCTTCATCAGATTAGCTGGGTGCTTCCTGGCTCCTAAAAGTTCTTGTTTTGGGGCACAGCCCTAAATGATTAACAGCCTGCCATCTTCATCTTATTAATACAATAATAAGGGACAAAACTTGAAAGTGTCTCCCACGTTGTTTCCAATGACATTTAGATAGGAGATACTCTCTTGTCTATTATGCTCTCTGCTCACTAGAGCAGCCTTCCCAATTTCTATTTCAGCCTTGAGAATTCCTAGGCTGCTTGGGCAAAATACTTGGAGGTCACTAGTTTGCAGGCTGGAAGCTGATCTAAAGATTCCTGCATTTTAGCAAGGTTTGGCTATCACTGGAATTCAAAAATTGTCTACACCCTAACATTTTTATTACTGATTCACTTGAGAGCCAGTTGTGGCTGTTCCTGAAACTGCAGACCCTGGCTATGATCAATCATGCCCTAGTTACCTGCATATTGGATTCAATAAACTCTGCATGAGCTGCCCTTGAGTTTTAGGTGATAGAGCAAGCAGTGGCCGGATAAGCTATGTGTGTTTCTGAAGCAGCACATGTCATAGTCTTACCTCTGCTCCGAAAACTGCCTTGGTTTCCAGTTTGCTTGCGGATCCAGTTCAAGGTGCTGATTTTGCCTTTGAAAGCCCTTATTGGCATGGAATTGAGTTGAAATACTGCCTTTCCCTGCTTATTTCAGCCTATCCAATGATACCTGGCAAAGAAGTAATTATAATTAGAAATACAAAGTTACTTCTTACTCTATTACCTGGGGGTTTTTTTATAATCACAACTGTAAATGATAACTTCAATTTTTTTTCTGTTTCATGCAAATCTCTAACAAACTTCCAATCAGTAATGAATATAGAGAATGTCTTTTCTCCAATTGAGGAAATCAATATAGTTGTCTCAGAAAATTCCATCATCTTCACCAACCATTCTTCTATTGTTGTTAAAGTTGAATCCTTGGTATACATAATACAGTTAATCTTAGACAATAGGGATCAAAATTTTTAACCTAGGATTGGTCCCCTAACACCGGGCTGCACAAGTGGCAGGCAAGTGTGCATATGTGCATGCACTTCCACTTGCACGAGAGTCCTGTGTGACATCACAGGAAAATCACCAGGAAAACAACATGTCCATAAAATGAATCAACATGCCATAAAATGAATCAAGTGTTAC
This sequence comes from Arizona elegans, assembly GCA_022577455.1. NCBI lineage: Eukaryota > Metazoa > Chordata > Lepidosauria > Squamata > Colubridae > Arizona > Arizona elegans. The sequence continues at coordinate 4,526,918 of JAKOOJ010000012.1, read as the reverse complement.
GTGAAGGTGAGGGAGATGCGTGGTTAAAAAATATGAAATATATATAAAGATTTCTTTAAATTTACCAATTTACCCCCATTGGAAAAATCACAGCCACCAATTTGAAATCATGCAGCAAAAGGATGAAAACATTTGGGGAGAGAAACATGCAGCAGCAGCAGCAGCAGCCAAGTGTTTCAGCCTCGTTGCTTCCTCCGCTTCATACGCCGTGGAGGAACCCAAAGGGCCCGACTTGCTCCTGGCTTCTCCTCCGACCTTCCCTCCACTCACCTCCCAGGAGCCTCTTCCACCCTCCAAGCAGCACAAGAGGCTCCATTATCCTCCCGTGGGTCAGCTGGAAGAGGAAGTCCCTCTGCCCTTCGCCTCCTCTCCTCCACATCCGCTCTAGCAATCCACTGTTCTATCGTTTCAACGCCTTCCAGCTCAAGGCTCTTACCCCCCCGCCTCACCCCCAGTAGACTAGCAATGGCACTTCTGTAATGTATTCACTGCTTTCTAGGCACGAGTATTGCTTCTCTGTAGAGCGCCATCTAGTGACTTAAGGCTGAAAAACATGCTCGTTCCATTTCGTTTGCAAGATGTTTTCATGGGTTCCGCGCTTCCTTCTGTGCCATCAATTCGTATCCGACTCCCCCCGAGTACGTCGATAGCTTTTCTCTGTTGGAAGAAACATTCTTCTGGGTTCTGCTCCAAGTGGGGAAACAGACACTGGAAACATGGAGACTGCTTGGAAAGATGGTTTAATGGTGGACAGGATCACATGGCTTGAGTTCCTGAACAGAAAAGGGCAGATACAGTAAATCCTCGGGTTTTTATGCTCTCTCAGGCTCTGCATTTCTTGGGGCCCCGAAAGAGTATCCTGATTGGTTGCCAGACTCCCAGGGGGTGGGGGCCTTGCTGGCTGATGGTCACATGTGCTTCCCAGGTCACATGTGGTGAGTTTCTACTGCTATTGTGTAGAGGGCTAATCCTATCTTTGGCAATTCCTATTATGGCTCTGCCTGAAGGAGGTAGATCTTTGTTATGTAGAATAGACTGGCCCAAGCCTTAATGGTCCATTGACAAAGGGTGGGGGCAGGAAGGTGGGAGCTGCTTTGCCTGTAAAATATGCTTCTCATATTTCTCATCCAGGGAAATATAATATTCTGCCTTTTTCATATTTCCTAAAATATTTCACTCTTCCAGGAAAGGGGTGGGTGCTAACTTCCTACATCTCTATGGCCATCTATCCCACGCCTTTTCTTTCAGGTGCCCCAGGAGTGCACTCCTCCCCCCTGGAGCAACTAAACCAAAGGAAGGTGCCCTTGTGGGGAACGATCTGCAAACAGGGACCGAGAAAGTGCACTTCCTGTGGGGCCGGGTGAAGATTCTTCCAGCCAGCTTTTCAATTGGCAAATCTGCAGCCCTAAATCATTTCCAGCTTCATCCTATTAATAGAATAATGAAATATGAGACAAAACCTTGAAATGCCCACCCACACTGCTTCTAAACCAGATCTAGGTAGAAGATACTATCTTCCTATCTAGAGCAGAGCAGAGCAGAATGAAATTTGTCTTTGGTCCATATGCTCTCAGTGTACATAAAAGGACAAGATATATTCATCAAGAATCATAAAGTACAACACTGAATGATAGTCATAGGGTATAATATAGGGCAGTGATGGCGAACCATTTTGTCGTTGAATGCCAGAAATGTGTGAGTGCCAGCACCCACAATGCAATACGAACCCCCCCCACATGCGCACACGACCCCCTGCTTTCCCCCATGCATGCACTTCACATTGCACATGCGTGCCCCTGCACATGTGCTCCGCCCCCCCCTTCCCTATTTTGGGCCTAGAAAGTTGTTATTCTGAGGCAGGGCTGTTTCTGAGGCAGTTCAACCGATTCTTGCTGTGTCTATGCGATGGCCTTTCTGGTGTGCTGGCGAGGCTGTGTAGTTACCACAGTGGCTTGTAAAGCTTGGGATGAGTCTGTGGGCTGCCAGGTCCAGAGCCGACAGCAGCTTCTTCCTGTCACTCAGCCCTTGCCTTGGGGTGACTTTTTCTGCATACAGCCCTGAAGTGTAGTGGTTTTCTACTCTACCTGTGCTCAGAGGCAGTCTGCAGTCCTCTGGATCCAAGTCTTGGTGTTGGAAGAAAAGCAAATTTCTGAAAGGAGCAGATTGATTGGGGGCAATTGTGGTAAGGATGGGCAGGCCGGGCCAGGCTTGGCTTCCATGTCTCCCCACCTGAGCGGGCTTCTGGCATAGCCCCAGGCCTCTGGGGGAGGGAGGTAGGGAAGTCCTGGCTTGCTGCTCCTGCCACTGCCACCCCTTCAGCCCTGGCAACAGCGGTTCTCGTGCTGCCGCTTTCCCGGCAGCACCAGGAGCAGCTGGCGGGGCAGAGAGGGCGGTGGCAGGCTGTGGCAGCAGGCCGTTTGCACTAGTTAAGAGACAGAGGCTGCTCCTGGAGCAGCCAGGAGAAGAAGCCACTAGCAGGGAGGCGAGCTGCCCCAGGAGGACCGAAGGAGAGCGCAGCTCCTCACTCATGGAGACCCACTGGCAGAGAAGCGGTCACAGTAAGTGGTAAGAGCCGTGCCGGCCTGGAAGCGGTCATGCTCCCTGGCGGGAGAGGGTTGCACCAACCTTTACTGGCGCGAACGGCCTGCCTGCCTCACGCTCCAGCCAGCCATGCTGGATGCTGCCTGGAGTGCGAGGCAGGCAGGCCGTTCGCGCCAGCAAAGGTTGGTGCAACCTTCTTCCACCAGAGAACATGACTGCTTCCTGGCCGGCACACCTCTTACTACTTACTTACATGACTGTTTCCTTGCCGGTGGGTCTCCATGTATGAGGAGCCTCCAGTCCTCCTGGGCCAGCTTGCCTCCCCGCTGGCAGCTTCTCCTTCTCGTGGCTGCTCCAGGAGCAGCCAGTGCGAACGGCCTGCCGCCACAGCCTGCCACCGCCCTCTCTACCCCGCCAGCTGCTTCTGGTGCTGCCAGGGTAGCGGCAGCATGAGAACCACTGTTGCCAGTGGTGTGGGGATGGCAGCGCCAGGAGCAGCGGGCCAGGCCTTCAATCCCTCCCCCTGGAGGCCTGAGGCTGCACCAGAAGCCCGCTCGGGTGGGGAGACAGGAAAGCCCCGAACCGCCCATCGTTGCCGTCACCCCCCCACCCCGGCAGTGGTTCTCATGCTGCCACTTCCCTGGTAGTGGCTGGAGCAGTTGGTGGGAGAAAGGGTGGTGGCAGGCTGTGGCAGCAGGCTATTTGCACCGGCTAAGAGGCAGTGGTGGCGGCTCCTGCCAGCCTCGTGCTCCAGGCAGCATCCAGCCAGCCATACCTGGCCTCCCCCTGCAGCAGCCCACATGGATCCCAGGCAGCGCAGCTTTGGGGTCTTTCCTCGCAGTGGCGGTGGCGGAGAGAATGCAGGCAGGCAGGCAGCCAGGCGCAGGAGAGCGACTGGCCACAGAGCTCCTGGCTGGCAAGGGATGGATGTGCTTGGGCTGCATGCGGGTGACGACAGCATGGCCAGTGCACCCGAACGTTAAGACATTAAGGCCAGCTGATCATCGCATGCATATGTGCACCAGTAACCAGCAGACTAGCTGGCTGGTGCACATACGTGCCCTGGAAACCCGGAAGACGAATGGGCAATGCCACGCGTGCTTGGCGACATGGCTCTGTGTGCCACTTCTGGCACGCATACCATAGGTTCACAATCACAGGTATAGGGTATAACACAATGAATGTCATAGTATATTATTAGTATTAGTATTAATATTATTAGTATTAGCATTAGCATAGGCCAATCATTTTGACATCAATATCTGGAAAAATCCTGGAAAAAATATAATCAAGCAGAGAATGTGTGAGCACCAGAAACAAGCAAGGTGATTACTAGAAGCCAGCATGGGTTTGTTAGAAACAGGTTTTGCCAAACAAACCTCATTGCCTTTTTTTGATTGAAGCAATTAAATTACCATATCAGCAAGTGCTGTGCAGATGGTATACTTGGATTTCATCAAGCCATTGGACAAATCTTTATGGAAAACGAAAGGTGTAAAAATGGAGGCAGAGCGACTCAGAGCAATTCAGTAATCAAAAATTGGAAAGAATAGAATACAATTCTTTATTGACAAAATGTGCTTTGGGCACACAAGGAAATGGTCTCTGCTGCACACGCTTCAGTGTACATACAAAGTGATAGTCATACATCGTAAGGCAATCATAAATCATAAGATACAATAATTGATCACATAGTACACTGGTAGGAGTAGTAGGAAACTTGAGGATAAGAAGAAGAGGAGAATAATACCATACAGCCTACCACATGGGTAAATATCTTTTGGCAGAAGGCAGTGGTGTTGGAGTTGGCTGTTTAGTAGAATGGTGGCACAGAAGAAACTATATTCGTGTCTAGTTGTTTTGGCAACCTGAGGGGAAGATGTTGAAATGGAATAACCAGTTTATTGAAGTGCACAGTAGACCAGAACACCCAGTGACAGTTGATTGGTTGAAGAGTGTGGGCTCCTGCATGAGGCAGTCTACATTATGATTGGTTGCTGGGTGTAAAGGGGGCCTTTCCCTTTTTCCCCGCCTTTTTCTTCTGTGTGCTCTGTATGCTGTTCTGAGATTTACCTGACGATTTACCTCAGGATGTAGTGATGTCCCTACCTCGTTTGCTCTAAATATAGATACTAACTAGATTTATATAAAACTACTGTCAGCGTCTCTGTCTTAATTTGGACACCAGCTGCATAATTCCCTGATACCAACCATCCCGGCTATTGGGCAGATTCCATTCTCTGTTCCCCAAAATGCAGGGCTTGCAGTTATTAGAGCTCCCAAATCTATCAATTGACCCGGAATTCTTTTATCTTCTTTGTTGTTTAATGACCCCGTAATGGGTACCTTGAGATGGGGAGTCAGGACAACTGAATGGAGCTCAGTGTTTACTGGTCGGATGCCCTTCCTGTCACCAATGCAGAGTTTGCACCAGATATAGTCTCATTTGGACACAAGAAAGAAATATCTACCTAGGATCGAAGTCACAGCCTCCTGATGGTGATGTGAGAGCTCCACCGCACCACTCACCTGGAATTCTTTCATCTTTTTTCATATTTCACAGGAAAACCCATTCTCACTTTGGAAAGCCAGATAGAGATCTTTTATTTCTATGACTTGAAGGAGGTACATTATACAGAACCGAGAACCAGGATGGTGTGATTTGACTTACACGAAGGAGATTCAATTCTGAACGGCGTGTCCATATTTTAGCAAGTAGGACTTACCTTTCTCTCTCTTTTGACAAAAGTGTTAGCGGGAAATGAAAAAAAGAAGTACGATATATGACTCAAATTGTTCCAGAAAATAAACTATACAAAGTTCAAGGAATCTGGAAGATGAGCAAATGCAAAACAAACCAATTGAAATATTTCACGTGTAGGTGAGAAAACCCTGCAGAACACTTAAAAATTATACTGTAGTGGAACAGACAACATTATTTAGACCTTTCTTTGTGGAAATTTCTAGAAATATTTAAAACATGCTCATTAAAAAGCACCCATTTCCATATACTATTATTTATTTATAATTTACATGAAATGAAGGCATTGAAGCCTACTGTATTATATAGTTGAACAACCAAAGAACCACAAAATAATACTTAATGTGCATCTGTCTGTCAGCATCCTAAGTATATTCACATTTATTTACTAATTAAATTAGTATGTCATCCATCTCACTAACTCACATGCCAAGTCGCTAAATTCATGAATTAACTATAGCAAACAGTTCAGTCTGAGGGGCAACTGAAGCCTATCATGGCAAAATGAATGGCTCTCATGAAATAATGTAGCTTTAGAAACATTACTGCAGAATACTGCAGAAACTTACAACCACAATTAAGCCCAACATTTATGTTGCTAAGCGAGACAGGTATTAAGTGAGTTTTGCCCCATTTTACAATCTTTCTTGCCACAGTTGTTAAGAGAATCACTGCAATTAAATTAGTAACACACTTATTAAGTGAATCTGGTTTCCCCATTGATTTGGCTTGTCAGAAGGTCACAAAAGGGGATCCCATGACCCCAGGACATTGTAATCATTGCAGCCAAGGATCTGAATGTTGACGCTGCAATGGTCCTAAGTACGAAAAAGAGTCATAAGTCACTTTTTTTCAGTAATGTTGTAACTTTGAATGGTCACTAATTGAATGATTGTAAGTCAAGAATTACCAATATCTTGAAATGGTTATTGCCTTTGCAATACTACATTCTAACCACTACGCCTCCAGGCCTCCTATCAAAATGGATACAAGAAGAATCGTTTTGAGGCCTTAGGAATATTCTTATTATACATAGTTATATTTACTTTCTTATTACGCTTTCCGAAAACTGTTGTTGAAATCCTAATTCTCATTTACTGATTTATTGATTTTTGAAAGCAAATCTTCTTGTGTCTGAACATTTCTTCTGTTGAGTCTCTCATGTCTAAATAAACTTGGCTTTCACACAATTGGGACATTCGAAGGGCTCCTCTTCTGTGTCAGTTCCCTATTATTCCACGAGGTGGGAATTCCAACTGAAACTTTTCCCACAATCCAGTAACTCATCCTGTGTGAATCCTCTGGTGTCTCACCAGGTCAGAATTCCAACTGAACGCTTTCCCAAAATTTGGACACATATGGTTTCTCTCCTGTGTGAGTCCCCATGTGCGACACTAGGGCAGAATTACGACTGAAACATTTCTGACAATCTGGACACTCAAATGGTTTCTCGCCTGTGTGAGTCCTCTGGTGTATCACCAGGTTGGAATTTCGACTAAAACTTTTCCCACAGTCTGGACACTCATACAGTTTCTGTCCCGTGTGAGTCCTCTGGTGCATGACCAGATTGGAATTCTGCTGGAAACTTTTCCCACAATCCGGACACTCATATGGTTTCTCGCCTGTGTGAGTCCTCTGGTGTATCACCAGGCTACAGTTCTGACTGAAACTTTTCCCACAGTATACACACTCATATGGTTTCTCTCCTGTGTGAGTCCTCTGGTGTTTCAGAAGGTTAGAATTATTACTGAAACTTTTCTCACAATCTGGACATTCATACGGTTTCTCCCCAGTGTGAGTTCTCTGGTGTATAATCAAGTAGGAATTATGACTAAAGCTTTTCCCACAATCTGTACATACATATGGTTTCTCTCCTGTGTGAGTCCTTTGGTGTTTCACCAGGTCAGAATTCCAACTGAAAGCTTTCCCACAATCTGCACACTCATATGGTTTCTCTCCTGTGTGAGTACTTTGGTGTTGCAAAAGGTTACAATTATGATTGAAACTTTTCCCACAAACTGGACATTCATATGGTTTCTCTTCTGTGTGAGTTCTCTGGTGTCTCACTAGGTCAGAATTCCAACTGAAACTTTTCCCACAAACTGGACACTCATATGGTTTCTCTCCTGTGTGGATCCTCTGGTGTCTCACTAGGTCAGAATTCCAACTAAAAGCTTTCCCACACTCTGGACACTCACATGGTTTCTCTCCTGTGTGAGTCCTCTGGTGTATGACCAGATTGGAATTCTGCTGGAAACTTTTCCCACAATCCGGACACTCATATGGTTGTTCGCCTGTGTGAGTTCTCTGGTGTATCACCAGATAAGAGTTCTGACTGAAACGTTTCCCACAATTCGGACATTCATATGGTTTCTCGCCTGTGTGAGTCCTCTGGTGTATCACCAGGTTGGAATTCCTACTGAAAGTTTTCCCACAGTATAGACACTCATATGGTTTCTCTCCTGTGTGAGTTCTCTGATGTTTCATAAGGTTAGAATAATTATTGAAACTTTTCCCACAATCTGGACACTCATACGGTTTCTCCCCAGTGTGAGTCCTCTGGTGTATCATCAGATTGGAATTCTTACTGAAATATTTCCCACAATCCGAACACTCATATGGTTTTTCCCCTGTGTGAGTCCTTTGGTGTTTCACAAAGTTAGAGTTATTATTGAAACTTTTCCCACAATCCGAACACTCATATGGTTTCTCGCCCGTGTGAGTTCTTTGGTGTATCACCAGGTAAGAGTTCTGACTGAAACTTTTCCCACAGTATACACACTCATACGGTTTCTCTGCTACGTGAGTCCTGTGCTGTTTCACAAGGTTAGAATTATTATTAAAACTTTTCCAACAATCCGAACACTCATATGGTTTCTCTCCGCTGTGTGTCCTCTGGTGTATCACCAGGTTGGCATGCTTACTAAACTTTTTGGGACACTGTGAGCACTGATAGGGCTTTTCTCCATTATGGGTTCTTTTATGCTGAATAAATTGGGAAGTGTAGCGAAAGACTTTGCCACATTTGGGATATTCGTATGGTTTTTCACCAGTGTGGATCCTCTGATGCATAATGGGCTCTGATTTGCAATCTGTGCTTTTCTCACAATATGCATATCTGTGGAGCTTTTCTGCCACTGATTTGTGATCTCTTCTTGGATGGTTCAAGCTGTTTGTTTCCTCACAGGATGAGGCCTGCATTATTGTCTGGGATGAACTCTTCCTCCCCACAGACTTCTAGATATTTCCTCTTTTTCTGAATCAGGAAATGTTCCACCTTTATTTTTCATTTAATCTTTCCTTGAGTTCCGCATATAATAATTGTTTATTGGCGCAAAACTCTTTTCCTATTTTTCTCTCTCTTGTCTTTTAATGGCTGCGGAAGGAGAAGAGTTTTGTGGTATTCTGGAGGAAAGAGAAAAGACTTTTATCAGATGTTCCAGATTTGCTTTCCTTTTTAAAGCTGCTTCTGATTCTCTGTCGTCCAGAAGGCTCTTCTTGCCTTCTGGATTTCCTTTGCCTATAAGATTCACATAAAAGAGATACTTTAATTACTCTTTACAATATGGTTGCAAGATGTGAAAACAAGAAAAAAGCATACATACAATGAAAAAGCAAACATGGCCAAACTGCCAGATTAACCACTGCCATTCACTATAACACATAAAAGACTAAGTTCAAATATTCACAACACTTCTATTGTTAACTCATGGAAATCACAGATTGTCAGGACTGCAAAGTACCTGGAAATACTGAGGATAGGAACACGGATACATATATGCTCAAAAAAATAGAGAAACACACCCCTCTATGTGTGTGTACCATATGTATGTATGTAGACAATCCATGTGTATTTTTTGTCTACAAAATGAAATAGATACAGTATGTAAGCATTAACAGAAGGAACGCCCATACACTAATATTGAAAGTTTAGGGAACAAACAGGGGGAACTTGAAGTATTAGTACATAGAAGCAGATATGATATAGTTGCCATTATTGAAACTTGGTGGGATGAAAGCAGTGGTGGGATTCAATATTTTTAACAACCGGTTCTGTGGGCGTGGCTTAGTTGGGGGTGTGGCTTGGTGGTCATGTGACCGTGGGTGTGGCTAGCTGGTCATGTGACCGGGTGGGCGTGGCTATGTGCATAGGGACTACTCAGAGGGCTGAAAAAAGACATTTCTGACTGGTCCTTGCACTTATGACCATCCTCACATTTATGCCCATTGCGGCATTCTTAACAACTGTGTCAGTCATTTCACCACTACTTCTCTTCACTATGGTGACAAGATAGGGCATAAAACGTAAAATGTGAGGACAGTCGTAAGTTCAAGGACTGGTCAAAAGTGCGAGGAACGGTCAAAAATAACTTTTTCAGCCCTCTGAGTAATCCATATGCACAAAAGGATACAGCAATAGAGAGGGATGAAGGAAGGAGAAGAGAGATGGAAGAAAGAAGGAGAGACAGGGAAGGAAGAGAAGGGAGGAAGGAAAGGGAAATTAGAGTAAGAGTGAGGGGAAGAGAGGGGGGAAGAGAGGAGGAGAAGAAGAGGGGGAAGAGAAAGTAAGAAGGAAAGAAAAGAAAAGAAAAGAGAGAGGTGGTAGGTTTGAGGAGAAAGATTGCTGTACAGTAAAAAAGATGAAATGGAAGAAAGGCAACCCCAAACAAATATAAAGATATTAAGATAAAGAATGAATTGTTAAACTTTAAAGAATAAAAGAGAATAAATATGAATAAATAGCAGTAATTAGAAACACACATACAAACATACAATGTATTTTCTTTGAATAGAGTATTTGGCCAGTTCACAAATTTAAACAGTGTTTAGTCATTTCAATTAAATTTACAATTTCTATATTTCCTTTTTGCCATATTTATTTCTTATCTATTTTTTTAAAAAAACAATATTACCCTTCATCCTCATCTCTAATCTTAATCAAATTCAATTTTTCCCTTCTAATCTATATTATACCCCTTCTCATTGTCATCTATTTTTATATCCATCCTCACATTGGTTAATTATGTAATGTTACAGTTGTTTAATATAAATTCAACATTTTAATATAAATCAATTAGTTATATAACTATCTTTTTTGTATATCAATCAATATGAACATGAATATTCCAATCATTTCCATGCAATCCAATTTCTTACAAATCAATTAATTATATTTACCAATAATAATAAACCAAATAATTTCCTCCATATATTCCTCCAAACCACAATTTAACCATTTCTGCTTTCAACACAATATACAATTAACACTATCTCAATTATTACAATTCCCTATTTAAATAGAGCTTTTTTTCTTTTGTGTTTTAAAATCTTGAACTCTCCTCTTTTTCCCTAAAGAGGAATTACCTCTTTAGGGAAAACTACCTTTCCACTAAAAGTAGTTTGCACCTACCTTTTTTGGTGAGGAAAAACAAAAGAAATCTGCCTGCCTAATTTTCCAACCTTGCAGCAACAGTAAAGCAGGCTTTTACTTTCAGTTTCGTTTTTCAGCATAGATAGGGGAAAAGAAATCTGCACTCTCTGCAAGCAAGCAGCAGAGCCCTGAGCAAAACAGCTGAGAGCAAATCAGCTGAGAGTTGGGAGGCTGATAGAATCAAGGGGCTAATTAGCCTATGCTGAATCTCCGCGGACCAATAAAATTACAAAAAAAACACCGAACCGTTTGTTAAATTGCTGGCTCGCCCACCACATACCCACCACTATTTATTGGCAATAAATAGTGGTACGGAGGGGCGGGGTAAGGGGCGGGGTGAGCCAGCAATTTAACAAAGGGTTCGGCCAAACCCCCTAGAACCGGCAGAATCCCACCACTGGATGAAACTCATGTCTGGAATGTCCTGATAGAGGGATACAAACTATTCAAGAGAAACAAACCTCACAAAAGAGGAGGTGGAGTTGCATTATATATAAAAGTTCACTACATCTCTACAGAAACACACAATACCAAGGATGAAAACCTCCTAGAATCCATATGGGCCAATATAAAAGGAAAGAAAAATGACATTGTTATAGAAATATACTACAGGCCAAGCAACCAAGCGGAAGAAATAGACGGACTCTTTGCTAGTCAATTAAAAATTGTATGTAGGAAACATACCACAGTAGTAACAGGAGACTTTAACTACCCTGATACCAACTGGGAGACCAATTCAGCAGCAAGTGGGAGATTGAGCAGATTCCTAACCAACCTAGCTGACAACTTTGTCATCCAAAGGGTAGAGGAGGGAACTAGAGGAAAAACTCTACTGGACCTAATTCTTATTAATAGAGAAGAAGTGATAGAAGGAGTTGAAGGTGCTGGAACCTTGGGTGAAAGTGACCATGTCATACTGGAATTCAATACAATGCAAACACAAGCAATAGAATATAATCCAATCAGTGTCTTAAACTTTAGAAGAGCTGATTTTAACAAACTCAGAGAGACAAAAAAATTTTGGGGGTAAAAAGGTACACCAAAAAATACGATAGATGAGGGAATAGAAGGAGAACTCAACAAATTTGCAGGTGACACTAAACTGGCAGGAACAGCCAGCGCCCAAAAAGACAAGCTCAGGATCCAAAAAGATCTTGACAGACTTGAATAATGGGCTCTATCCAGAGGTGGGCTGCACATACGTTAACAACCAGAACGCTGGAAATGTGAACACACTTGCCTCCAGAAGTTGTGCCTGTTTCATCACTGGAGGAGAGGCTGGACAATCATTTGCCTGAAATGGTATTATAGGCTCTCCTGTTTGAGAGTCCGGGGCTGGACTAGAAGACCTCCAAGGTCGCAGGATCAGAATAGATCCTGTTCTGATCCTGAGACCGCGAAGCCTCTGCAAGATTTGAAGCGCCGGTGTTGCCCGTGAACTTCCTCCCTTGCAAACAGAACCACAGGCTCATAAAGAACACCCGGAATCGACCCTAAAGCGACGGTGTAGTTGAAATCTCCCCAGCAACAGAAACTTGCAGGCAACTTAGAAGGTGAAGCTCTGGGCGGGGGAATAAAATTGGGCGGGTGGGGGGGGGATATGCAGGAGGAGACGTATTTCCGCCTAGTTGTTGATCTGCTACTACAACGTGGAGCGAACCGAAGAGCCCGACTTGCTCCCGGCCTCTCCTCCCACCTGCCCTCCACTCACCTTCCAGCTGCCGCTTCGACCCAGGAGAAAGTCCAGCCGCCACCGCTCCCCTCCCTTAGGAGGCCGGAAGACGAGGTTCCTCGGCGCTTCGCCTTTCCATAATCTCTCTAGCCATCCGCGACTCTATGGTCTCAATTCCTTTCAGTTCAGCTACAGGAGCTTTCTACTCTATTTGCCGCTATCCAGGCGCGCTTATGGCCTAACCATAGAGCGCCATCTAGCCAGCAATAGCTAGATCGTCCGAACTCTAGCTTCATCAGATTAGCTGGGTGCTTGCTGGCTCTTAATAGAAGATACTATCATCCCCTCTGTCTATTATGCTCCCTGCTCACTAGAGCCGCCTTCCCAATTTCCAGAATTACTAAGATTTCAGCCTTGAGAATTCCTAGGCTGCTTGGGCAAAACACCTGGAGGTCACTAGTTTGCAGGCTGGAAGCTGATCTAAAGATTCCTGCATTTTAGCAGGATTTGCCTGTCACTGGAGATAAAAAACTCTACATCCTAACATTTTTATTAATGATTCACTTGAGATCCAGTTGTGGCTGTTCCTAGATCTGCAGACCCTGGTTACAGTCAATCATGCCCTAGTTACCTGCATACAGGTAGTCCTTGACTTAGGACCTTGACTGAGCCCAACATTTATGTTGTTATGTGAGAAATTACTTTAAGCGAGTATTCCACAATTTTAAGACTTTTCTTCCCGTATTTCTTAAACAAATGACTGCAGTCGATAAGTTAGTAACACTAATTAAGCTAAGTAAATCTGTCGTCCCCATTGACTTTGCTTGTCAGAAGATCACAAAAGATGAGCACATGACCCTGGGACAGTGCAACCATCATAGATACATTGCATTGCAGCATTGCCTAGAATTCTAGATGATATAATTTTGGAACCATGGAATGTAATCTTTGAAAGTTTATGTAAGACAGGAGAAATACCAGAGTATTGGAAAAGAACTGATGTGATTCCAAACTACAAAAAGTGGGGAAATGATCTAGGAAATTATAGGCCAATCATTTTGACATCAATATCTGGAAAAATCCTGGAAAAAATATAATCAAGCAGAGAATGTGTGAACACCTAGAAACAAGCAAGGTGATTAGAAGCCAGCATGGGTTTGTTAGAAACAGGTTTTGCCAAACAAACCTCATTGCCTTTTTTTGATTGAAGCAATTAAATTACCAGATCAGCAAAATGCTGTGCAGATGGAATACGTGGATTTCAGCAAGCCATTGGATAAATCTTTATGGAAAATGAAAGGTGTAAAAATGAAGGCAGAGAGACTTGGAGCAATTCAGTGCTTGTAGTCCGACATGGAATTTGAAAAAAAATAATCAAAAATTGGAAAGAATAGAATACAATTCTTTATTGGCCAAGTGTGCTTTGCACACACGGAAATGGTCTCCGGTGCATACGTTTTCAGTGTACATACAAAATGATAGTCATACATCATAAGGCAATCATAAGTCATAAGATAAAATAATTGATCACATAATATACTGATAGGAAAAGGTAGTAGGAAACATGAGGATAAGATGAGGATAATAGCAATACAGCCTAACAGATGGGTAAGTATCTATGGACAGAAGACAATGGTGTTGGAGTTGGCTGTTTAGTAGAGTGATAGCATGAGGGAAGAAACTATCTTAATGTCTAGTTGTTTTGGCGTCCTGAGGGGAAGATGTTGAAAGAAGCAAGATTGGCTAGATAGAATTCTAAACAGAAACTCTCTAAGCGACATTTCATGCCAACAGTTCAAGCCTGTTTGGAGACCAGCTCTTCAGATATTTAATTTAAAAGATGGAACTGTGAATTGAACAGTAGACCAGAACACCCAGTGAGAGTTGATTAGTTGAAGAGTGTGGGATCCTGCATGAGGCTGTCTACATTATGATTGGTTGCTGGGTGTAAAGGGGGCCTTTCCCTTTTTTCCCGCCTTTTTCTTCTGTGTGCTCTGTATGCTGTTCTGAGATTTACCTGACGATTTACCTCAGGATGTAGGGATGTGCCTACCTTGTTTGCTCTATAGATATTAAATAATTTATATAAAACTACCGTCAGTGTCTCTGTCTTAATATGGATACCAGCTGCATAATTCCCTAATACCAACAAACCTGGCTATTGGGCAGAGTCCAGTCTGTTCCCCAAAATGCCGGGCTTGCAGTTATTAGAGATCTCAAATCTGTCAATTAACCTGGAATTCTTTTATCTGTTTTTCTGTCATTTAATGACCTTGCAATGTATCCCTTGTGGGGTGGAGTCAGGGCAACTGAATGGAGCTGAGTGTTTACTGGCCAGATGCCCTTCCTGTCACCAATGCAGTTTGCAGCAGATATAGTCCCATTGTGTATAGAGAGAAATATCTGCCTCTACCTAGGATCGAACTCAAAGCCTCCTGATTGTGAGGTGAGAGTTCCATCACACCATTTGAAATATTTCAACTGCAGGTGAAAAAATGCTGGAGAACAAGAATTATACTGTAGCAGAACAGATGACCAACATTATTTAGACTTTTCTTTGAGGAAGACATTTCTAGAAATATTTAAAACACGATCATTAAAAATTATCCACATCTGTATATTATTTATATTTTTCATGAAATGAAGGCATTAAAACCTATTATATATTTTCAAACCACCAAAGAACCACAAAATAATACTTAATGTGCATTTCTCCATCGGCATCCTATATTCACATTTATTTCCTTATTAAATTTGTATGCCATCCATCTCACAGTCCCAAGTAAATAAGTTCATTAATTAACTACAGCAAATAATCCAGGCTAAGGGGCAATTAAGAGCCTATCATGACAAAATTAATGACTTTCATGAAATAATGTATCTTTAGAAATATTACTACAGAATATTAGTATCCAGGCGGGGCACAGTAACTGTTCTTATTACAGGTAGTCTTCAACTTACAACCACAATTGAGCCCAAAATTTCTGTTGCTAAATGAGACAGTTAAGTGAGTTTTGTCCCATTTTATCACCATTCTTGCCACAATTGTTAACTGAATCACTGCAGCTGTTAAATTAGTAACACAGTTGTTAAGTGAATCTGCCTTCCCCATTGATTTGGCTTGTCAGAAGGTCACAAAAGGGGATCCCATAACCCCAGGACATTGCAACCATCAGTTGCCAAGCATCTGAATGTTGATGCTGCAATGGTCCTAAGTATGAAAAAGGGTCATAACTCACTTTTTTCAGTGACGTTGTAACTTTGAATGGTCATTAAATGAATGGTTGTAAATCAAGGACTACCAGTATCTTGGAATGGTTACTGTCTTTGCAATAGTACATTCTAACCATTACGCCTCCAGGACTCATATCTTTCTGTAATATATCAAATTGGATACAATAAGAATGGTTTGATGCCTTAGGAAAATTCTAATTATACATAGTTATATTTAGTTTCTTTCTATGCTTTCAGAAAACTCTTGTTGAAATCCTAATTCTCATTTACTAATTCATTGATTTTTGCAAGCAAATATCGTGTCTGAGCATTTCTTCTTATTCAGTCTCTCATGTCTAAATAAACTTGGATCTTTGGCTGAAAATAATCCAGCAAACTGAAAACAAACAATGTATATCCTTGCATTCTGTTCTATGCCCCTTTGGCGTTTACTCATGCCGGCCACATGACCACAGAGACGTCTTCGGACAATGCTGGTTCTTCGGCTTTGAAACTGTGATGAGCACCTCCCCCTAGAGTTGGGAATGCCTAGCACATATGTGCGAGGGTAACCTTTACCTTTATTTTTGTGAACTCTTAAAAGTTTTCTAAGATCCCATCAAGCTTTCCTTTCAATCAGAAAGCTGATGGTTTTTCTCCTTTATGAGTACTCTTGTCTTTAATAATAGTAGAATTGTGACTGAGCATCTGAATGGCTTTTGATCTGTGTGTAAACTGACATGATTTATTAGATTAGACCTACTTGTGAAAGCTTTCTGACAATTGGGACATTCAAAGGGCTCCTCTTTTGCGTCAGTTTCCTATTATTCCATCAGGTGGGAATTCCAACTGAAATTTTCCCACAATCCAGTAACTCATCCTGTATGAATCCTCTGGTGCCTCACCAGGTCAGAAATGAACGCTTTCCCACAATTCGGACATTAATAAGGTTTCTCTCCTGTGTGAATCCTCTGGTGTTTAAGAAGATTAGACTTATTACGGAAACTTTTCCCACAATCTGTACACTCATATGGTTTCTCCCCAGTGTGAGTTCTCTGGTGTATAACCAAGTAGGAATTACGACTAAAGGTTTTCCCACAATCTGGACACTCATATGGTTTCTCTCCTGTGTGAGTCCTCTGGTGTTTCACCAGGTCAGAATTCCAACTGAAAGCTTTCCCACAATCTGCACACTCATATGGCTTCTCTCCTGTGTGAGTACTTTGGTGTTGCACAAGGTTACAATGTTGATTGAAACTTTTCCCACAAACTGGACACTTATATGGTTTCTCTCCGGTGTGTGTCCTCTTGTGTATCACCAAGTAAGAGTTTAGACTGAAACTTTTCCCACAGTAAAGACACACATATGGTTTCTCACCTGTGTGAGTCCTCTGGTGTATCACCAGTTTGGAATTAATTTTGAAACTTTTCCCACAATCCAGACACTCATATGGTTTCTCGCCTGTGTGAGTCCTCTGGTGTATCACCAGGCTACAGTTCTGACTGAAACTTTTCCCACAGTATAGACACTCATATGGTTTCTCTCCTGTGTGTGTCCTCTGGTGTTTCAGAAGGTTAGAATTATTACTGAAACTTTTCCCACAATCTGGACACTCATATGGTTTCTCTCCAGTGTGAGTTCTCTGGTGTATAATCAAGTAGGAATTATGACTAAAGCTTTTCCCACAATCTGTACATACATATGGTTTCTCTCCTGTGTGAGTCCTCTGGTGTTTCACCAGGTCAGAATTCCAACTGAAAGCTTTCCCACAATCTGCACACTCATATGGTTTCTCTCCTGTGTGAGTATTTTGGTGTTGCAAAAGGCTACAATTATGATTGAAACTTTTCCCACAAACTGGACATTCATATGGTTTCTCTTCTGTGTGAGTTCTCTGGTGTCTCACTAGGTCAGAATTCCAACTGAAACTTTTCCCACAAACTGGACATTCATATGGTTTCTCACCAGTGTGAGTCCTCTGGTGTTTCACAAGGTTAGAGTTATTATTGAAACTTTTCCCACAATCCGAACACTCATATGGTTTCTCGCCCGTGTGAGTTCTTTGGTGTATCACCAGGTAAGAGTTCTGACTGAAACTTTTCCCACAGTATACACACTCATATGGTTTCTCTCCTGTGTGAGTCCTATGGTGTATCACCAGGTTGGAATTCTTACTGAAATATTTCCCACAATCTGAACACTCATATGGTTTCTCTCCGCTGTGTATCCTCTGGTGTATCTCGAGGTTGGCTTGCTTACTAAACTTTTTGGGACACTGTGAACACTGGTAGGGCTTTTCTCCATTATGGGTTCTTTTATGCTGAATAAATTGGGAAGTGTAGCGAAAGACTTTGCCACATTTGGGATATTCGTATGGTTTTTCACCAGTGTGGATCCTCTGATGCATAATCGGCTCTGATTTACAATCTGTGCTTTTCTCACAATATACATATCTGTGGAGCTTTTCTGCCACTGATTTGTGATCTCTTCTTGGATGGTTCAAGCTGTTTGTTTCCTCACAGGATGAGGCCTGCATTATTGTCTGGGATGAGCTCTTCCTCCCCACAGACTTCTAGATATTTCCTCTTTTTCTGAATCAGGAAATGTTCCACCTTTATTTTTCATATAATGTTTCCTTGCGTTCCGCATATAATAATTGTTTATTGGCGCAAAACTCTTTTCCTATTTTTCTCTCTCTTGTCTTTTAATGGCTGCGGAAGGAGAAGAGTTTTTTGTATTCTGGAGGAAAGGGAAAAGACTTTTACCAGATGTTCCAGATTTGCTTTCCTTTTTAAAGCTGCTTCTGATTCTCTGTCGTCCAGAAAGTTCTTCTTGGCATTTCCTTTGCCTATAAGATTCACATAAAAGAGATACTTTAATTACTCTTTATAATACGGTTGCAAGATGTGAAAACAAGAAAAAAGCATACATAACAATGAAAAAGCAAACATGGCCAAACTGCTAGATTAACCACTGCCATTCACTATAACACATAAAAGACTAAGTTCAAATATTCACAACAATTCTATTGTTAACTCATGCAAACCACAGATTGTCAGGACTACAAAGTACCTGTAAATACTGAGGATAGGAACACGGATACATATATGCTCAAACAAAATACAGAAACACACCCCTCTATCTGTGTGTACCATATGTATGTATGTAGACAATCCATGTGTATTTTCTGTCTACAAAATGAAATAGGTACAGTATGTGAGCATTAACAGAAGGAACCCCCATACACTAATGCTGAAAGTTTAGGGAACAAACAGGGGGAACTTGAAGTATTAGTACATAAAAGCAGATATGATATAGTTACCTTTATTGAAACTTGGTGGGATGAAACTCATGTCTGGAATGTCCTGATAGAGGGATACAAACTATTCAAGAGAAACAAACCTAACAAAAGAGGAGGTAGAGTGGCATTATATATAAAAGTTCACTACATCTCTACAGAAATACACAATACCAAGGATGAAAACCTCCTAGAATCCATATGGGCCAATATAAAAGGAAAGAAAAATGACATTGTTATAGAAATATACTACAGGCCAAGCAACCAAGTGGAAGAAACAGACGGACTCTTTGCTAGTCAATTAACAATTGTATGTAGGAAACATACCACAGTAGTAACAGGAGACTTTAACTACCCTGATACCAACTGGGAGACCAATTCAGCAGCAAGTGGGAGATTGAGCAGATTCCTAACCAACTTAGCTGACAACTTTGTCATCCAAAGGGTAGAGGAGGGAACTAGAGGAAAAACTATACTGGACCTAATTCTTATTAATAGAGAAGAAGTGATAGAAGGAGTTGAAGGTGCTGGAACTTTGGGTGAAGTGACCACGTCATACTGGAATTCAATACAATGCAAACACAAGCAATAGAATATAATCCAATCAGTGTCTTAAACTTTAGAAGAGCTGATTTTAACAAGACAAAATTTCATGGATAAAAATCCTGAAGGGGAAAACAACTCAAGAAAAAAGGGATACACTGAAAAATATGATCAGCCCAGTCCAACACAATACCCAAAAAAAGAAAAACAAAAAATCCAAGAAGGAACCAGAATGATTGCATAAAGATCTCTCTGATAAACTGAAAGACAAAAAAGATAAGTACAAGGAATGGAAAGCGGGACACATAACTAAGGCAGAATATCAGCAGATAGCCAGAATCTGCAAAGATGAACTCACGAAAAAAAAGGCTCACAATGAACAAAGATTTGCAACAAAAGTCAATAGTCAATTGACAATAAAAATATGTTTCTTTCAATGTATAAATAACAAAAAAAAAAGTCAAGGAAACATTTGGTTCACTAAAGAGTGAAGATAGCAAGAAAGTAACAGGCAGTAGAAAGAAAGCAGAACAGCATTCTTTGCTTAAGTCTTCACACAAAATGAAACTATTGCCCAACTTACCAAAAATATAACTGCAAAAGACAGACTCGAGATAAAAATTAAAATAAGTAAGAAAATGGTAAAAGAACCCCCGTCTGACCTTGATCAATATAAATCACCTGATGGATTACATCCCAGTGTTCTGAAAAAGCTGGCAGATGTTATCTCAGAACCATTGTATCATTCACAAAATAATCAAAAAACAGGTCTGTGAACATCTATAAATAAATAAAGTTATTACTAGTAGCCAGCATGGGTTTGTTAAAAACATCATGCTAAACCAATCTTATTTCATTCTTTGACTAAATTAGGAGACCAGCGACAATGTAGACTACAACCTACTTCTTGCTAAGCTAGAAAAATGTGGGGGACACAGCATCACCACCAGATGAATTTGTAACTGGCTTACAAACTACTCAACCAGTAGTCCTTAATGGTACTACATCTACATGGAGGGAAGTAAGCAGTGGGGTACGACAAGGTTCTGTCTTAGGCCCAGTACTCTTCAATATCTTCCCAAATGACTTAGATGAGGGAATAGAAGGAAAATTCATCAAATTTGCAGGTGACACTAAACTGGCAGGAACAGCCAGCGCCCAAAAAGACAAGCTCAGGATCCAAAAAGATCTTGACAGACTTGAATAATGGGCTCTATCCAGAGGTGAGCTGCACATATGTTAACAACCAGAACGCTGGAAATGTGAACACACTTGCCTCCAGAAGTTGTGCCTGTTTCATCACTGGAGGTTTTTAAGGAGAGGCTGGACAATCATTTGCCTGAAATGGTATTATAGGATCTCCTGTTTGAGAGTCCGGGGCTGGACTAGAAGACCTCCAAGGTCGCAGGATCAGAATAGATCCTGTTCTGATCCTGAGACGGCGAAGCCTCTGCAAGATTTGAAGCGCCGGTGTTGCCCGTGAACTTCCTCCCTTGCAAACAGAACCACAGGCTCATAAAGAACACCCGGAATCGACCCTAAAGCGACGGTGTAGTTGAAATCTCCCCAGCAACAGAAACTTGCAGGCAACTTAGAAGGTGAAGCTCTGGGCGGGGGAATAAAATTGGGCGGGTGGGGGGGGGATATGCAGGAGGAGACGTATTTCCGCCTAGTTGTTGATCTGCTACTACAACGTGGAGCGAACCGAAGAGCCCGACTTGCTCCCGGCCTCTCCTCCCACCTGCCCTCCACTCACCTTCCAGCTGCCGCTTCGACCCAGGAGAAAGTCCAGCCGCCACCGCTCCCCTCCCTTAGGAGGCCGGAAGACGAGGTTCTTCGGCGCTTCGCCTTTCCATAATCTCTCTAGCCATCCGCGAATCTATGGTCTCAATTCCTTTCAGCTACAGGAGCTTTCTACTCTATTTGCCGCTATCCAGGCGCGCTTATGGCCTAACCATAGAGCGCCATCTAGCCAGCAATAGCTAGATCGTCCAAGCTCTAGCTTCATCAGATTAGCTGGGTGCTTGCTGGCTCTTAATAGAAGATACTATCATCCCCTCTGTCTATTATGCTCCCTGCTCACTAGAGCAGCCTTCCCAATTTCCAGACTTACTAAGATTTCAGCCTTGAGAATTCCTAGGCTGCTTGGGCAAAACACCTGGAGGTCACTAGTTTGCAGGCTGGAAGCTGATCTAAAGATTCCTGCATTTTAGCAGGACTTGCCTGTCACTGGAGATAAAAAACTCTACATCCTAACATTTTTATTAATGATTCACTTGAGATCCAGTTGTGGCTGTTCCTGGATCTGCAGACCCTGGTTACAGTCAATCATGCCCTAGTTACCTGAATACAGGTAGTTCTTGATTTATGACCTTGACTGAGCCCAACATTTATGTTGCTATGTGAGAAATTAGTTTAAGCGAGTATTCCACAATTTTAAGACTTTTCTTCCCGTATTTCTTAAACAAATGACTGCAGTTGATAAATTAGCAACACTAATTAAGCTAAGTGAATCTGTCGTCCCCATTGACTTTGCTTGTCAGAAAATCACAAAAGATGAGCACATGACCCTGGGACAGTGCAACCATCATAAATAGATACATTGCATTGCAGCATTGCCTAGAATTCTAGATGATATAATTTTGGAACCATGGAATGTAATCTTTGAAAGTTTATGTAAGACAGGAGAAATACCAGAGTATTGGAAAAGAACTGATGTGATTCCAAACTACAAAAAGTGGGGAAATGATCTAGGAAATTATAGGCCAATCATTTTGACATCAATATCTGGAAAAATCCTGGAAAAAATATAATCAAGCAGAGAATGTGTGAACACCTACAAACAAGCAAGGTGATTAGAAGCCAGCATGGGTTTGTTAGAAACAGGTTTTGCCAAACAAACCTCATTGCCTTTTTTTGATTGAAGCAATTAAATTACCAGATCAGCAAAATGCTGTGCGGATGGAATACTTGGATTTCAGCAAGCCATTGGATAAATCTTTATGGAAAACGAAAGGTGTAAAAATGAAGGCAGAGAGACTTGGAGCAATTCAGTGCTTGTAGTCCGACATGGAATTTGAAAAAAAATAATCAAAAATTGGAAAGAATAGAATACAATTCTTTATTGGCCAAGTATGCTTTGCACACAAGAAAATGGTCTCCGATGCATACGCTTTCAGTGTACATACAAAGTGATAGTCATACATCATAAGGCAATCATAAACCATAAGATACAATAATTGATCACATAATATACTGATAGGAAAAGATAGTAGGAAACATGAGGAGGATAAGAAGGCAAGGATAATAGACATAAAGCCTTTGGGCAGAAGACAGTCAGAGGTGGATTTCAGCAGGTTCGGACCAGTTCTGGAGAACCAGTAGCAGAAAGTTTGAGTAGTTCGGAGAACCAGTAGTAAAAATTCTGACTGACCCCACCCCCATCTATTCTCTGCCTCCTGAGTCCCAGCTGATCAGGAGGAAATGGGGATTTTGTAGTAACATTCCCCTGGATTGGGGAGGGAATGGAGATTTTACAATATACTTCCCCTGGAGCAGGGTAGGAATGGAGATTTTACAGTATACTTCCCATGCCACACCCACTAAGCCACACACCCCAAACCAGTAGTAAAAAATTTTGAAACCCACCACTGAAGACAGTAGTGTAGGAGTTGGCTGTTTAGTAGAGTGGTGGCATGAGGGAAGAAAGTATCTTTGTGTCTAGTTGTTTTGGTGTCCTGATGGGAACATGTTGAAAGAAACAAGATTGGTTAGATAGATTTCTAAACAGAAACTCTCTAAGCGACATTTCATGCCAACAGTTCAAGCCTGTTTGGAGACCAGCTCTTCAGATATTTAATTTAAAAGCTGGAACTGTGAATTGAACAGTAGACCAGAACACCCAGTGAGAGTTGATTGGTTGAAGAGTGTGGGATCCCGCATGAGGCAGTCTACATTATGATTGGTTGCTGGGTGTAAAGGGGGCCTTTCCCTTTTTTTCGCACCTTTTTCTTCTGTGTGCTCTGTATGTTGTTCTGAGATTTACCTAATGATTTACCTCAGGATGTAGCGATGTGTCTACCTTGTTTGTTTTAAATATAGATATTAAATAATTTATATAAAACTACCGTCAGTGTCTCTGTCTTAATATGGATACCAGCTGTATAATTCCCTAATACCAACCAACCTGGCTATTGGACAAATTCCAGTCTGTTCCCCAAAATGCAGGGCGTGCAGTTATTAAAGATCCCAAATCTGTCAATTAACCCGGAATTCCTTTATCTGTTTCTCAGTCATTTAATGACCTTGCAATGTATTCATTGCGGGGTGGAGTCAGGGCAACTGAATTGAGCTGAGTGTTTACTGCCCAGATGCCCTTCCTGTCACCAATGCAGAGTTTGCAGCAGATATAGTCCTATTGTGTACAGAGAGAAATATCTGCCTCTACCTAGGCTAGAACTCACATCCTCCTCATTGTGAGGTGAGAGTTCCATCGCACCATTTGAAATATTTCAACTGCAGGTGAGAAAACCCTGGAGAACAAGAATTAAACTGTAGTGAAACAGACAACCAACATTATTTAGACTTTTCTTTGAGGAAGACATTTCTAGAAATATTTAAAACACAGTCATTAAAAAGTATCCACATCTGTATATTATTTATATTTTACATGAAATGAAGGCATTAAAACCTATCATATATTTTCAAAGAACCAAAGAACCACAAAATACTTATTGTGCATTTGTCCGTCTGCATTCTAAATATATTCACATTTATTTACTTATTAAGTTTAAGTTTAAGTTTGATGTGATTTATATGCTGCCCTATCTCCAATGGACTCAGGGCGGCTCACAACAGTAAAATACACAATAACATTAATACACTATTAAATTAAAAAGTCTGAATTAAACAATTTAAAATCAATTTAAAAACTATTAAGAAACCCCCCCCCCCATCAGTCCAGGCTACGAAATAACCAGGTCTTCAAATCACGGCGAAATGAGCGAAGGTCAGGGGCCATCCAAAGGAAGTTGGTTCCAAAGGGTGGGTGCGCCCACAGAGAAAGCTCTCCCCCTGGGGGTCACCAGCTGACATTGTCTGGCAGACCGCACCCTAAGGAGGCCCTGTCTGTGGGAACGCACTGGTCGATTGGAGATTGTTGCTGGCTGCAGCAATTAAATTTGTATGCCACCCATCTCAGAGTCTCAAGTAACTAAGTTCATCAATTAACTACAGCAAATAGTCCATGCAGAGGGGCAATTAGGGCCTATCATCACAAAATGAATGACTCTCATGAAATAATGTATCTTTAGAAATATTACTGCAGAATATTAGTATCCAGGCAGGGCAAAGCAACTGTTTTTATTACAGGTAGTCTTCAACTTACAACCACAATTGAGCCCAAAATTTCTTTTGCTAAACGAGACAGTTGTTAAGTGAGTTTTGTCCCATTTTATCACCATTCTTGCCACATTTGTTAACTGAATCACTGCAGCTGTTAAATTAGTAACACAGTTGTTAAGTGAATCTGGCTTCCCCATTGATTTGGCTTGTCAGAAGGTCACAAAAGGGGATCCCATAACCCCAGGACATTGCAACCATCAGTTGCCAAGCATCTGAATGTTGATGCTGCAATGGTCCTAAGTATGAAAAAGGGTCATAACTCACTTTTTTCAGTGACGTTGTAACTTTGAATGGTCATTAAATGAATGGTTGTAACCCAAGGACTACCAGTATCTTGGAATGGTTACTGTCTCTGCAATAGTACATTCTAATCATTACGCCTCCAGGACTCGTATCTTTCTGTAATATATCAAATTGGATACAATAAGAATGGTTTGATGCCTTAGGAAAATTCTAATTATACATAGTTATATTTAGTTTCTTTCTATGCTTTCAGAAAACTCTTGTTGAAATCCTAATTCTCATTTACTAATTCATTGATTTTTGCAAGCAAATCCTCTTGTGTCTGAGCATTTCTTCTCGTTCAGTCTCTCATGTCTAAATAAACTTGGATCTTTGGCTGAAAATAATCCAGCAAGATGAAAACAAGCAATGTATATCCTTGCATTCCGTTCCGTGTGCATTTGCCGTTTACTCATGCTGGCCACATGACCACGGAGACGTCTTCGGACAGCGCTGGCTCTTCAGCTTTGAAACAGAGATGAGCACCTCCCCCTAGAGTTGGGAATGACTAGCACATATGTGCGAGGGTAACCTTTACCTTTATCTTTGTGAACTCTTAAAAGTTTTCTAAGATCCCATCAAGCTTTCCTTCCAATCAGAAAGCTGATGGTTTTTCTCCTGTATGAGTACTCTTGTCTTTAATAATAGTAGAATTGTGACTGAGCATCTGAATGGCTTTTGATCTGTGTGTAAACTGACATGATTTATTAGATTAGACCTACTTGTGAAAGCTTTCCCACTATTGGGACATTCAAAGGTCTCTTTTGTATCAGTTCCCTATTATTCCACCAGGTGGGAATTCCAACTGAAACTTTCCTGACACTCTGGGCGCTCATATGGTTTCTCTCCTGTGTGAGTCCTCTGGTGTTTAAGAAGATTAGACTTATTGCTGAAACTTTTCCCACAATCTGTACACTCATACGGTTTTTCCCCAGTGTGAGTTCTCTGGTGTATAACCAAGTAGGAATTACGACTAAAGGTTTTCCCACAATCTGGACACTCATATGGTTTCTCTCCTGTGTGAGTCCTCTGGTGTCTCGCCAGGTCAGAATTCCAACTGAACGCTTTCCCACAATCTGGACACTCATATGGCTTCTCTCCTGTGTGAGTACTTTGGTGTTGCACAAGGTTACAATGTTGATTGAAACTTTTCCCACAAACTGGACACTCATATGGTTTCTCTCCAGTGTGTGTCCTCTTGTGTATCACCAAGTAAGAGTTTAGACTGAAACTTTTCCCACAGTATAGACACACATAAGGTTTCTCTCCTGTGTGAGTCCTCTGGTGTATCACCAGTTTGGAATTAATTTTGAAACTTTTTCCACAATCCGGACACTCATATGGTTTCTCACCCGTGTGAGTCCTCTGGTGTATCACCAGGTCAGAATTCTGACTGAAACTTTTTCCACAATCAGGACAATCAAAGGGTTTCTCCCCAGTGTGGGTCCTCTGGTGTCTCACCAGGTTATAATTATTTTTGAAACTTTTCTCACAATCCGGACACTCATATGGTTTCTCGCCCGTGTGAGTTCTCTGGTGTATCACCAGATAAGAGTTCTGATTGAAACTTTTCCCACAATCCGGACACTCATATGGTTTCTCTCCTGTGTGAGTTCTCTGGTGTATCACCAGGTTGGAATTGTTACTGAAACATTTCCCACAATCTGGACACTCATATGCTTTCTCTCCTGTGTGTGTCCTCTGGTGTATCACCAGGTAAGAGATCTGACTGAAACTTTTCCCACAATCGGGACAGTCAAATGGTTTCTCTCCAGTGTGTGTCCTCTGATGTCTCACCAGGTTGGCATGCTTACTAAACTTTTTGTTGCAATGTGGGCACTGGTAGGGCTTTTCTCCAGTATGGGTTATTTTATGCTCAATAAGTTGAGAAGTGTAGCGAAAGACTTTGCCACATTCAGAGCATCTGTATGGTTTTTCACCTGTGTGGATCCTTTGATGCATAATCAGCTCTACTTTGCAATCTGTGTTTTTCCCACTATATGCATATCTATGGAGCTTTTCCACCACTGATAGCCTTAGATTCTTGAGGTGGTCAAAAATATTTGTGATCTCTTCTGGAATGGTTCAAGCTGTTTGTTTCTTCACAGGATGAGGCCTGAATTATTGTCTGGAATGAGCGCTTCCTCCCCACAGACTTCTAGATATTTCCTCTTCTTCTGAATCTGGAAATGTTCCACCTTTATTTTTTTATACGATGTTTCCTTGAGTTCCACATACAATAATTGTTTATTGGCATAAAACTGTGTTCCTATTTTTTTCTCTCTTGTCTCTTACTGGCTGGGGAAGGAGAAGAGTTTTATGGTATTCTGGAGGAAAGGGAAAAGACGTTGTTTACCAGATATTCCGGATTCGCTTTCCTTTTTAAAGCTGCTTCTGATTCTCTGCCGTCCAAATGGCTATTCTTGGCATTCCCTTTGCCTATAAGATTCACATAAAAGAGATACTTTAATTACCCTTTATAATATAGTTGCAAGATGTGAAAACAAGAAAAGAAACATGCGTAACAATGAAAAAGCAAAGATGCCAAACTGCAAATTAACCACTGCTATTCATTATGGCACATAAAAGACTAAGTTCAAATCTTCACACAATCATAAAATGCTAATGTTGACTCGCGCAAACCACAAATTGTCAGCAATGCAAATTATTATAATCATATAGATACCTGGAAATACAAAGGATAGGAACAGAGATACACATACATTCGCAAAATAGACAGAAACACACCGCTCCATCTGTGTGTACCATATGTATGTATGTAGAAAATCCATGTGTATTTTCTGTCTACAAAATGAAATAGGTATAGGATGTGAGCATTAATGGAAGAAACGCCCATACACTAACGCTAAAAGCTTAGGGAAGAAACAGGGTGAATTTGAAGTATTAGTACACACAGTACATCACACAAGTGAGTACACCCCCTCACATTTTGTAAATATTTAAGTATATCTTTTCATGTGACAACACTGAAGAAATGACACTTGGTTACAATGTAAAATAGTGACTATACAGCTTGTATAACAGTGGAAATGTGCTAACGCAACACAAAGCAATGTGTAAACCACTGGCAACAAAAGTGGGTACACCTCTAAGTAATAATGTCCAAATGGGGCCCAAATAGACATTTTCCCTCCCTGGTGACATGTGACCCATTAGTGTTACAATGTCTCAGGTGTGAAGGGAGAACAGGTGTGTTAAATTTGGTGTTATCCCTCTCTCACTCTCTCATTCTGGTCACTGGAAGGTCAACATGGTACCTCATGGCAATGAACTCTCTGAGGATCTAAAAAAACAAATTGTTGCTCTACATAAAGATGGCCTAGGCTATAAGAAGATTGCCAAGACCCTGAAACTGTGCTACAGCACGGTGGCCAAGACCATACAGTGGTTTAACAGGACAGGTTCCACTTAGAATTGGCCTCACCATCGTCGACCAAAGAATCTGAGTGCCCGTGCTCAGCGTCATATCCAGAGGTTGGATTTGGGAAGTAGACCTATGAGTGCTGCCAGCATTGCTGCAGAGGTTGAAGGAGTGGGGGGTGGGGGTCAGCCTGTCAGTGCTCACACCATACGCCACATGCTGCATCAAATTGGTCTGCAGGCCTGTTGTCCTGGAGGGAAGTCTCTTCTAAAGATGATGCACAAAAAACCTATTGCCCAACCTACCATAAATATAACTGTAAAAAGATAGGCTAGAAATAAAAATTGAAATGAGAAAATGGTAAGAGAACCCGTTAGACATTGCTGAATATAAATTACCTGATGGATTATATCCCAGAGTTCTGAAAAAGCTAGCAGATGTTATCTCAGAACCATTGTATCATATCTTTAAAAAATCTTGCAGCACTAGGGAACTACCAGACGATTGGAAGGGAACTGATGTGAGGCCCATCTTCAAAAAAGGGGGAAAAAACAGACCCAAGAAAAAAAGGTACAAGTATAGATTACGTGAAACCTGGCTCCAAAACTGTCAGAGGGACCTTGAAGCCTTAGTGGACAATCACTTAAACGTGAGGCAGCAGTGTGTGAGGCAGCAGCCAAAAAAGCTAATACAATCCTTGGTTGTATAAACAGAGGCATAGAATCAAAATCACGTGAAGTATTAGTACCAAATTATAAAGCTTCAATAAAACTACACCTGGAATACTGCATCCAGTTTTGGTCATCACATTACATAAAAGATGTTGACACTTTCGGAAAAAGTGCATAGAAGAGCAACTTTCTTTTGGAGGCTAAAACATGAAAAACGGTTGGAGGATTTGGCTATGGCTAGTCTAGACGAAAAAAGGACTAGGAGTAACATGACAGCAGTATTCCTGTATTTCAGAGGCTGCCACAAAGAAGGGGGAAACTTATTCTCCAAAGCACCAGAAGGCAGGACAAGAAACACTGGATGGAAACTAACCAATGAGAGAAACAACCTGGAATTAAGGAGAAGCTTCCTAACACTGAGGACAATTAGCCAGTGGAACAGCTTTGCCTCCAGAAGTTGTGCCTGTTTCATCACTGGAGGTTTTTAAGGAGAGGCTGGAGAGTCACTTGCCTGAAATGGTATTATAGGCTCTCCTGCTTGAGAGTCCGGGGCTGGACTAGAAGACCTCCAAGGTCCCTTCCAGCTCTATTCTCATCCTGAGACGGCGAAGCTTCTGCAAGATTTGAAGCGCCGGTGTTGCCCGTGAACTTCCTCCCTTGCAAACAGAACCACAGGCTCATAAAGAACACCCGGAATCGACCCTAAAGCGACGGTGTAGTTGAAATCTCCCCAGCAACAGAAACTTGCAGGCAACTTAGGTGAAGCTCTGGGCGGGGGAATAAAATTGGGCGGGTGGGGGGGGGATATGCAGGAGGAGACGTATTTCCGCCTAGTTGTTGATCTGCTACTACAACGTGGAGCGAACCGAAGAGCCCGACTTGCTCCCGGCCTCTCCTCCCACCTGCCCTCCACTCACCTTCCAGCTGCCGCTTCGACCCAGGAGAAAGTCCAGCCGCCACCGCTCCCCTCCCTTAGGAGGCCGGAAGACGAGGTTCCTCGGCGCTTTCCAGTCTCACTAGCCATCCGCGACTCTGTGGTCTCAATTCCTTTCTGTTCAGCTACAGGCGCTTTCTACTCTATTTGCCACTATCCAGGCGCCCTTATGGCCTAACCATAGAGCGCCATCTAGCCAGCAATAGCTAGATCGTCCGAGCTCTAGCTTCATCAGATTAGCTGGGTGCTTGCTGATTTCTAATAGAAGATACTATCATCCTCTCTGTCTATTATGCTCCCTGCTCACTAGAGCAGCCTTCCCAATTTCCAGAATTACTAAGATTTCAGCCTTGAGAATTCCCAGGCTGCTTGGGTAAAACACTTGGTGGTCACTAGTTTGCAGGCTGGAAGCTGATCTAAAGATTCCTACATTTTAACATTTTTATTACTGATTCACTTGAGAGCCAGTTTTGGTTGTTCCTGGATCTGCAGAACCTCGTTACGGTCTATTATGCCCTGGTCACCTGCATACAAGTAGTCGTTGATTTATGACCATGACTGAGCCCAAAATTTCTGTTGCTAAGTGAGACAGTTGTTAAGTGAATTTTGTCCCATTTTACAACCTTTCTTGACACATTTGTTAACTGAATCACTGCAGCTGTTAAATTAGTAACACAGTTGTTAAGTGAATCTGGCTTCCCCATTGATTTGGCTTGCCGGAAGGTCACAAAAGGGGATCCCATGACCCCAGGACATTGCAACCATTCAGTTGCCAAGCATCTGAATGTTGATGCTGCAATGGTCCTAAGTACAAAAAAGGGTCATTAAGTCACTTTTTTCAGTGATGTTCTAATTTTGATTGTTCACTAAATGAATGGTCGTAAGTCAAGGACTACCAGTATCTTGGAATGGTTACTGTCTCTGCAATAGTACATTCTAACCACTATGCCTCCAGGACTCCTATCTTTATTTAATATATCAAATTGGATACAATGAGAATGGTTTGATGCCTTAGGAATATTTTAATTATACATAGTTATATTTAGTTTTTTACTATGCGTTCAGAAAACTCTTGTTCAACTCCTAATTCATTTATTTTTCCAAGCAAATCCTCTTGTGTCTGAGCATTTCTTCTGGTTGTGTCTCTCATGTCTAAATATATTTGGCTGTGGCTGAAAGTAACCCAGCAAGCTGAAAACAAGCAATGTATATCCTTGCATTCCATTCCGTGCCCCTTTGGCGTTTACTCATGCCGGCCACATAACCATCAAGACGTCTTCGGACAGCGCTGCCTCTTCAGCTTTGAAACAGAGATAAGCACTGCCCCCTAGAGTTGGGAACAACTAGCACATATGTGCGAGGGGAAACATTACCTTTATCCTTGTGAAATCTTGAAAATTTTCTAAGGTCCCATCAAGCTTTCCTTGCAATCAGAAAGCTGATGGTTTTCCTCCTGTATGAGTCCTCTTGTCTTTAATAATACTAGAGTTTATACTGAAAGACTGACCACAGTTTGGGCATCTGAATGGCTTTTGATCTGTTTGTAAACTGACATGATTTATTAGTTTAGACCTAAAGCTTTCCCACAATTGGGACATTCAAAGGGCTCTTTTTTTATGTCAGTTTCCTATTATTCCACCAGGTGGGAATTCCAACTGAAACTTTCCTGACAATCTGGACACTCATATGGTTTCTCTCCTTTGTGAGTCCTCTGCTGTATCAGTAGGTTGGAATTTTGACTAAAATTTTTCGCACAGTTTGGACACTCATACAGTTACTGTCCCGTGTGAGTCCTCTGATGTATGACCAGATTGGAATTCTGCTGGAAACTTTTCCCACAATCCAGACACTCATATGGTTTCTTGCCCGTGTGAGTCCTCTGGTGTATTACCAGGCTAGAGCTCTGACTGAACCTTTTCCCACAGTATAGACACTCATATGGTTTCTCCCCTGTGTGAGTCCTCTGGTGTTTCAGAAGGTTAGAATAATTACTGAAACTTTTCCCACAATCTGGACACTCATATGGTTTCTTGCCTGTGTGAGTCCTCTGGTGTATCACCAATCCAGATTTCTGACTGAAACTTTTCCCACAATATAGACACTCATATGGTTTCTCCCCAGTGTGAGTTCTCTGGTGTATAACCAAGTAGCAATTATGACTAAAGCTTTTCCCACAATCTGTACATACATATGGTTTTTCTTCTGTGTGAGTCCTCTGGTGTCTCACTAGGTCAGAATTCCAACTGAAACTTTTCCCACAAATTGAACACTCATAGGGTTTCTCTCCTGTGTGAGTTCTCTGGTGTCTCACCAGGTAAAAATTGCAACTGAAAGCTTTCCCACAATCTGGACACTCATATGGTTTCTCTCCTGTGTGAGTCCTCTGGTGTATGACCAGATTGGAATTCTGCTGGAAACTTTTCCCACAATCCGGACACTCATATGGTTTCTCACCCGTGTGAGTCCTCTGGTGTATCACCAGGCTAGAATTCTGCTGAAAACGTTTCCCACAATCTGGACACCGATATGGTTTCTTGCCCGTGTGAGTCCTCTGGTGTATCACCAGGCTACATTTCTGACTGAAACTTTTCCCACAATCTGGACACTCATATGGTTTCTCTCCTGTGTGAGTCCTCTGGTGTATAACCAAGTAGGAATTATGACTAAAGCTTTTCCCACAATCTGGACACTCATATGGTTTCTCTCCTGTGTGAGTCCTCTGGTGTTTCAGGAGGTTAGAATTATTACTGAAACTTTTCCCACAATCTGGACACTCATATGGTTTCTCCCCAGTGTGAGTTCTCTGGTGTATTACCAAGTAGGAATTAAGACTAAAGCTTTTCCCACAATCTGGACACTCATATGGTTTCTCTCCTGTGTGAATCCTTTGGTGTTTCACCAGGTCAGAATTCCAACTGAAAGCTTTCCCACAATCTACACACTCATATGGTTTCTCTCCTGTGTGAGTACTTTGGTGTTGCACAAGGTTACCATTTTGATTGAAACTTTTCCCACAAACTGGACATTCATATGGTTTCTCTCCTGTGTGAGTTCTCTGGTGTCTCACCATGTAAAAATTGCAACTGAAAGCTTTCCCACAATCTGGACACTCATATGGTTTCTCTCCTGTGTGAGTCTTCTGGTGTATGACCAGATTGGAACTCTTCTGGAAACTTTTCCCACAATCTGGACACTCATATGGTTTCTCACCCGTGTGAGTCCTCTGGTGTATCACCAGGTAAGAGTTCTGACTGAAACGTTTCCCACAATCCAAACACTCATATGGTTTCTCGCCCGTGTGTGTCCTCTGATGTATCACCAGGTAAGAGTTCTGACTGAAACTTTTCCCACAGTATAGACACTCATATGGTTTCTCTCCTGTGTGACTCCTCCGGTGTATCACAAGGTTAGAATTATTTTTGAAACTTTTCCCACAATCCAAACACTCATATGGTTTCTCTCCGGTGTGAGTTCTCTGGTGTATCACAAGTTTAGAGTTCTGACTGAAACTTTTTGCACAATCCAAACACTCATATGGTTTCTCTCCTGTGTGAGTTCTCTGGTGTATCAAAAGGTTAGAATTATTTTTGAAACTTTTCCCACAATCCGAACACTCATATGGTTTCTCTCCGGTGTGAGTTCTCTGGTGTATCACAAGGTTAGAATTATTTTTGAAACTTTTCCCACAATCTTGACACTCATATGGTTGCTCACCTGTGTGAGTCCTCTGGTGTTTCAGAAGGTTAGATTTATTACTGAAACTTTTCCCACAATCCGAACACTCATATGGTTTCTCTCCTGTGTGAGTTCTTTGGTGTATCACCAAATTGTAATTCTTACTGAAACATTTCCCACAATCTGAACACTCATATGGTTTCTCTCCGCTGTGTGTCCTCTGGTGTATCACCAGGTTGGCATGCTTACTAAACTTTTTGGGACACTGTGGGCACTGGTAGGGCTTTTCTCCAGTATGGGTTCTTTTATGCTGAATAAGTTGGGAAGTGTAGCGAAAGACTTTGCCACATTCGGGGCATTTGTATGGTTTTTCACCAGTGTGTATCGTCTGATGCATAATCGGCTCTGATTTGCAATCTGTGCTTTTCTCACAATATACATATGTGTGGAACATTTCCACCACTGATTTGTGATCTCTTCTTGAATCGTTCAAGCTGTTTGTTTCCTCACAGTGTGACGCCTGCATTATTGCCTGGAATGAGCTCTTCCTCCCCACAGACTTATAGATATTTCCTCTTTTTCTGAATCTGGAAATGTTCCACCTTTATTTTTCA
This sequence comes from Arizona elegans, assembly GCA_022577455.1. Lineage (NCBI taxonomy): Eukaryota > Metazoa > Chordata > Lepidosauria > Squamata > Colubridae > Arizona > Arizona elegans. The sequence continues at coordinate 4,492,497 of JAKOOJ010000012.1, read as the reverse complement.
TATAATGTTTCCTTGAGTTCCACATATAATAATTGTTTATTGGCGCAAAACACTTTTCCTATTTTTTTCTCTCTTGTGTCTTACTGGTTGGGGAAGGAGAAGAGTTTTGTAGTATTCTGGAGGAAAGGGAAAAGACGTTGTTTACCAGATGTTCCAGATTCGCTTTCCTTTTTAAAGCTGCTTCTGATTCTCTGCCGTCCAGAAGGCTCTTCTTGGCATTTCCTTTGCCTATAAGATTCACATAAGAGAGATACTTTAATTACTCTTTACAATATGGTTGCAAGATGTGAAAACAAGAAAAGAAACATGCATAACACTGAAAAAGCAAACATGCCAAACTGTAAATTAACCAGTGCCATTCATTATGACACATAAAAGACTAAGTTCAAATCTTCACACAATCATGAAATTTTAATGTTGACTCGCGCAAACCACAAATCGTCAGCAATGCAAATTATTATAATCATATAGATACCTGGAAATACAAAGGATAGGAACACAGATACACATATATTCCCAAATAGACAGAAACACACCGCTCCATCTGTGTGTACCATATGTACGTATGTAGAAAATCCATGTGTATTTTCTTTCCACAAAATGAAATAGGTACAGTATGTGAGAATTAACGGAAGAAACGTCCATACACTAAAGCTAAAAGCTTAGGGAAGAAACAGGGTGAATTTGAAGTATTAGTACACACAGTATATCACACAAGTGAGTACACCCGCTTACATTTTGTAAATTTTTAAGTATGTGTTTTCATGTGACAACACTGAAGAAATGACACTTGGTTACAATGTAAAATAGTGACTATACAGTTTGTATAACAGTGTATGTATGCTGTCTCCTCAAAATAACGCAACCCAAAGCAATTAATGTCTAAACCACTGTCAACAAAAGTGAGTACACCGCTAAGTGATAATGTCCAAATGGGACCCAAATATCCGTTTTCCCTCCCTAGTGTCATGTGATCAATTAAGTTACAAGGTCTCATGTGTGAAGGGTGAACAGGTGTATTAAATTTGGTGTTATCCCTCTCTCTCTCTCTCATTCTGGTCACTGAGAGGTCAACATGGCAATGAACTCTTTGAGGATCTAAAAAGACAAATTGTTGCTGTACATAAATATGGCCTAGGCTATAAGAAGATTGTCAAGACCGTGAAACTGAGCTGCAGCACGGTGCCAAGACCATTAAGCGGTTTAAAAGGACAGGTTCCACTCAGAACAGGCCTCACCGTGGTCGAACAAAGAAGCTGAGTGCCCGTGCTCAGTGTCATATCCAGAGGTTGGATTTGGAAAGTAGACGTATGAGTGCTGCCAGCATTGCTGCAGAGGTTGAAGGGGTGGGGGGTCAGCCTGTCGGTGCTCAGACCATATGCCACATGCTGCATCAAATTGTTGTGCAGGCCTGTTGTCCCTGAAGGAAGTCTCTTCTAAAGATGATCCACAAAAAACCCTGGAAACAGTTTGCTGTAGACAAACTGACTAAGGACATGGATTTCTGGAACCATGTCCTGTGGTCTGCTGAGACCAAGATAAACGTATTTGGTTCAGATGGTGTCAAGCGTGTGTGGCAGCAACCAGGTGAGGAGTACAAAGACAAGTGTGTGTTGCCTACAGCCAAGCATGTTGGTGGGAATGTCATGGTCTGGGGCTGCATGAGTGCTGCCGGCACTGAGGAATGTACAATCCATTGAGGGAAGACATGTACTGTGACATACTGAAGCAGAGCATGATTACCTCCATTCAGAGACTGGACCAGACTGTTCTGCCCCAGCTAACGCAGACCCCAAAGAACGCAGCACACACAAAGTCTGTTAAAACCTTAGTTTACTAAATAAACCAGTTTTTTACAACAATGGCTGTTAATTAACTGTTGCCAAGAATTCCCAGAAGCAATTTGCAGGAAGCTGATAAGATAAGCAAGACAAGACAGGAAGGTACGTGAACGAAGTTGTTCCCTGCAAATTACTTCAGTTGAAGTTGTTCCCTGCAAATTACTTCAGGCATTCCTCCTTAAATAGGCTAAGGGAGTGGCCAATTAGCCCAAGCCTTACTCTCGAGGAGACCTCCTCCTGAGGAGCCACTCCTGCCTTTTGGCAGCTCTGCGCGCCTGTGCATCAAGAAGAGGCTCCTCCTCTTCGTCCTCTTTACTTAAGGGAGCTTCTGGAGGTTCTGAAGGCCCTGGCTGAATCCCCACCTCTGGCACCACATCTTCTCCAGCCTCATTGTCCAACTCGAGTGCCAGCTGCACAGGCGGCTGGCGCAGCACCACACCAGCCTCCTCGCTGTCTGAATCAGCTACTAGCTGCACAGGCCACGTACGGGGCACAACACGGGCAGGGCAGTATTCCAACATGATAACGACCCCACACACACCTCCAAAGCGATCACTGCCTTGCTAAAAAAGCTGAGGGTAAAGGCGATGGACTGGCCAAGCATGTCTCCAGACCTAAACCTATTGAGCATCTGTGGGGCATCCTGAAACGGAAGGTGGAGGTGTGCAACGTCTCTAACATCCACCAGCTCTGTAACGTCATCATGGAGGAGTGGAAGAGGACTCCAGTGGTAACCTGTGAGGTTCTGGTGAACTCTATGCCCAAGAGGGTTAAGGCAGTGCTGGAAAATAATGGTGGCCACACAAAATACTGAGACTTTGGGCCCCATTTGGACATTATCACTTAGGGGTGTACTCACTTTTCTTGCCAGTGGCTTAGACATTAATGGCTGTGTGTTCCGTTATTTTGAGGGGACAGCACATTTACACTGTTATACAAGCTGTATACACACTATTTTACATTGTAGCCAAGTGTCATTTCTTCAGTGTTGTCACATGAAAAGATATACTTAAATATTTACAAAATCTGAGGAGGTATACTCACTTCTGTGATATACTGTATAGGCAGATATGATATAGTTGATATTACTGAAACTTACTGATATGAAACTCATGACTGAAATGTCCTGATAGAGGGATATAAACTATTCAAGAGAAACAGATCTAACAAAAGAGGAGGTGGAGTTGCATTATATATAAAAGATCACTACATCTCTACAGAAATACACAAAATCAAGGATGAAAACCTCCTAGAATCCATATGGGCCAATATAAAAGGAAAGAAAAATGACATTGGTATAGGAATATACTATAGGCCACACAACCAAGCAGACAAAATAGATGGACTCTTTGCTAATCAATTAACAATTATATGTAGGAAACATACCACTGTAATAATGGGAGGTAACTACCCTGATATCAATAGGGAGACAAATTCAGCAGCAAGTGGGAGATCAAACAGATTCCTAACCAACTTAGTTGACAACGTTGTTTGACAAATTTCATGCATAAAAATCCTGAAGGGGAAAACAACTCAAGAAAAAAGGGAAATGCTGAAAAATATGATCAGCCCAGTCCAACAAAATACCACTAAAAAGAAAAACAAGGAATCCAAGAAGAAACCAGAACGACTGCATAAAGATCCCTCTAATAAACTGAAAGACAAAAAACATAAGTACAAGGAATGGAAAACGGGACACATAATTAAGACAGAATATCAGCAGATAGCCAGAATCTGCAAAGAGAAACTCAGGAAAGAAAGGCTCAGAATGAACAAAGACTTGCAACAAAAGTCAAAGAATAAAAATATGTTTCTTTCAACATATAAATAACAAAAAAAAAAAAAGTCAAGGAAACACTTGGTTCACTAAAGAGTGAAGATAGCAAGAAACTAACAGGCAGTAGAGAGAAAGCAGAGCAGCAATCTTTGCGTAAGTCTTCACACAAAATGAAACTATTGCCCAACCTACCAAAAATATAACTGTAAAAGACAGGCTTGAAATAAAAATTAAAATAAGTAAGAAAATGGTAAGAGAACCCCTGTCTGACTTTGATCAATATAAATCACCTGATGGATTATATCCCAGTGTTCTGAAAAAGCTGGCAGATGTTAGCTCAGAACTTGTGATGACCTGGGGCATGGCACAAAGGCAACACTGCCAAAAAATAAGTACAAATCCCTTTATTAGCTCCAAACTTTGCCCCCAACATCCCTTTACTCTCCAGTCTGGGGAAAAACCCTTCCACAAACTTGTAAGGAGACAAAACGTCCAATCATAAATCCAACAGGGCAAGTTAAGGTGATTAATCTGGCAGGGCAAGCAAAATAAGGAATTCCAGAATTGAAGTAGCACGGCTGTAAATTAAACCATTCAGATAAAGCAGTGAACAGGAACATGCACTCAGTGTTTGTTCTTGACAACTGCCCCTCCCATTTTCCTCTCCTTTTAAACTCCAGCTCCAGATGTATCTTGTGAAGGGGATCGGGGCCCTTTCCTCCCTCGTGAGCCATGCAACCCACATTGCTCTCTTCTCTGTTCTTCCCTGCATGCCCTAAGATGAGGAGGGGGTGGGCTTTGGTCTTCATCAGAACCCTTTCTCCCTTGTTCTAACTCTCCCCTGCTCTGCCCAGCCTGACTTTGCCCTTCCCCAGTTTCCTCCACAGCCAATGGAGCCACTCTCTCGCTCTCTGTCAGCTGTTCCTCTTCCATCTCAGAGTCAGACTCCGATAGGGGCATGACAGAACCATTGTATCATACCTTTATAAAATCTTGGAGCACTGGGGATCTACCAGAGGATTGGAAAGGAGCTGGTGTGGTGCCCATCTTCAAAAAAGGGGAAAAAATAGACCCAGAAAACAACAGACCAATCAGTCTAACATCAATACCTGGAAAGATACTGGAAAAAATAATAAAAAAACAAATCTGTGAACATCAACTGTCTTTCCCCGAAAACAAGACCCTGTCTTATATTTTTTTTGAATCCTGAAATAAGCACTTGGCCTTATTTTCGGGGAGGTCTTATTATTTTGGGGTGCAAGGAGCAAGATGGAGCTCTTCTTGCCGTCTTACCTGATTTCCAGCTGTTTTCCTAACCCTAACCAGAGGAAATGGCGGGGACTGGCTGTGCATGTGTTTAAATAGTTTCAGAGAGGGCTTATTTTAGCACATGAGCTCAAAAGCCCGATTGGGCTTATTATCAGAGGATGTCTTTTCGGGGAAACAGGGTAGAAACAACTAAAGTTATAACTACAGCCAACATGGGTTTGTTAAAAACAGATCATACCAAACCAATCTTATTTCATTCTTTGATAAAGTGACTAAATTAGGAGACCAGCAACAAAGTACACAAAGACCACAACCTACTTCTTGCTAAGCTAGAAAAATGTGGGGGACACAGCATCACCACCAGATGAATTTGTAACTGGCTGACCAACTGTACTCAACGAGTAGTCCTTAATGGTACAGCCACATGGAGGGAAGTAAGCAGTGGGGTACGACAAGGTTCTGTCTTAGGCCCAGTACTCTTCAATATCTTCACAAATAACTTAGATGAGGGAATAGAAGGAAAACTCATCAAATTTGCAGGTGACACTAAACTGGCAGGATCAGCCAACACCCCAGAAGACAAGCTCAGGATCCAAAAAGATCTTGAGAGATTTGAACAATGGGCCCTATCCAACAAAATGAAATTTAATGAAGAGAACAACAAAGCTTTACATCTGGGCAGAAAAAACCAAAGGTACAAGTACAGATTAGGTGAAACCTGGCTCCAAAACAGTAACTGTCAGAGGGACCTTGGAGTCTTAGTGGACAATCACTTAAACATGAGTCAGCAGTGTGTGAGGCAGCAGCCAAAAAAGCTAATACAATCCTTGGTTGTATAAACAGAGGCATAGAATCAAAATCACGTGAAGTATTAGTACCAAATTATAAAGCTTCAATAAAACTACACCTGGAATACTGCATCCAGTTTTGGTCATCACATTACATAAAAGATGTTGACACTTTCGGAAAAAGTGCATAGAAGAGCAACTTTCTTTTGGAGGCTAAAACATGAAAAACGGTTGGAGGATTTGGCTATGGCTAGTCTAGACGAAAAAAGGACTAGGAGTAACATGACAGCAGTATTCCTGTATTTCAGAGGCTGCCACAAAGAAGGGGGAAACTTATTCTCCAAAGCACCAGAAGGCAGGACAAGAAACACTGGATGGAAACTAACCAATGAGAGAAACAACCTGGAATTAAGGAGAAGCTTCCTAACACTGAGGACAATTAGCCAGTGGAACAGCTTTGCCTCCAGAAGTTGTGCCTGTTTCATCACTGGAGGTTTTTAAGGAGAGGCTGGAGAGTCACTTGCCTGAAATGGTATTATAGGCTCTCCTGCTTGAGAGTCCGGGGCTGGACTAGAAGACCTCCAAGGTCCCTTCCAGCTCTATTCTCATCCTGAGACGGCGAAGCTTCTGCAAGATTTGAAGCGCCGGTGTTGCCCGTGAACTTCCTCCCTTGCAAACAGAACCACAGGCTCATAAAGAACACCCGGAATCGACCCTAAAGCGACGGTGTAGTTGAAATCTCCCCAGCAACAGAAACTTGCAGGCAACTTAGAAGGTGAAGCTCTGGGCGGGGGAATAAAATTGGGCGGGTGGGGGGGGGGATATGCAGGAGGAGACGTATTTCCGCCTAGTTGTTGATCTGCTACTACAACGTGGAGCGAACCGAAGAGCCCGACTTGCTCCCGGCCTCTCCTCCCACCTGCCCTCCATTCACCTTCCAGCTGCCGCTTCGACCCAGGAGAAAGTCCAGCCGCCACCGCTCCCCTCCCTTAGGAGGCCGGAAGACGAGGTTCCTCGGCGCTTTCCAGTCTCACTAGCCATCCGCGACTCTATGGTCTCAATTCCTTTCTGTTCAGCTACAGGCGCTTTCTACTCTATTTGCCACTATCCAGGCGCGCTTATGGCCTAACCATAGAGTGTCAGCAATAGCTAGATCGTCCGAACTCTAGCTTCATCAGATTAGCTGGGTATTTTGCAGGCTGGAAGCTGATCTAAAGATTCCTGCATTTTAGAAGGGTTTGGCTGTCACTGGAGATCAAAAACTCTCTACATCCTAACATTTTTATTACTGATTCACTTGAGAGCCAGTTGTGGCTGTTCCTGGTTCTGCAGACCCTGGTTACGGTCAATTATGCCCTGGTCACCTGCATACAAGTAGTCGTGGATTTATGACCATGACTGAGCCCAAAATTTCTGTTGCTAAGTGAGACAGTTAAGTGAGTTTTGTCCCATTTTACAACCTTTTTGCCACATTTGTTAACTGAATCACTACAGCTGTTAAATTACTAACACAGTTGTTAAGTGAATCTGGCTTCCCCATTGATTTGGCTTGCCAGAAGGTCACAAAATGAGATCCCATGATCCCAGGACATTGCAACCATCAGTTGCCAAGCATCTGAATGTTGCCGCTGCAATGGTCCTAAGTACAAAAAAGGGTCATAAGTCACTTTTTTCGTGATGTAACTTTGGTCACTAAATGAATGGTTGTAAGTCAAGGATCAGCAGTATCTTGGAATGGTTACTGTCTCTGCAATAGTACATTCTAACCACTACGCCTCCAGGACTCCTATCTTTATTTAATATATCGAATTGGATACAATAAGAATGGTTTGATGCCTTAGGAATATTTGAGAGCCAGTTGAGAGCCAGTTGTGGCTGTTCCTGGATCTGCAGACCCTGGTTACGGTCAATCATGCCCTAGTTACCTGCATACAGGTAGTCCTTGACTTAGGACCATGACTGAGCCCAAAATTTATGTTGCTAAGTGAAAAATTAGCTTAAGTGAGTATTCCATCATTTTATGACTTTTCTTCCCATATTTCTTAAGCGAATGACTGCAGTAACACTAACTAAGCTAAGTGGGGAATGGAGGATTTATATTTATATTATATATATATATAAAAGGATGCAAATGACCAACTGTCTGCAAGGAATATAAATACTTCCATTCCCCACTATTCTTACAGAGCTGAAGAAGCTTTTTGGATGAAAAGTGAAACATCTTCAAAAGAAAAAACAAGAAAGTCCAGTTGCCTCCTGAAAAAGCACCTTTGGAACAGAATGCAGATTATATTCTGAATCAAACTGATGTATTTTAACAGTACAACTATGGAGAGACATTCAAGAATGGGATGAGATCAAGAGACTGGTGGGGCCGAGTAGGGCTTATGTATCTATCTTCTAACAGAAAAATCATAACTGCAGTCTTATATTTAAGTTAATGAAATGACACCATCCATTGATCTGTCCCCGTCCCCACACACACACAAAACACAGCCAGCCGAGGGTTAAGGAAACACTTTGGAAGGCACCCAGTTCTTATCTCCCACTTGGCAGCGATAGACACACCGTCTGCCAAGTGATTTTATTTCCACAAACAGAAAGCAAAGATACCAACGTTCACAAAAGTCCAAGCAGAAATAATATTCCTCCCAGCAGTTCCGGACGAGGCTTTAGTGACTATCCAAGGTTTACTTTGTTCGTCACAAAGATCCTTGACCACCACCCTCTATTATATAGTCTCTGGGGTGTGGTCCAGTGACTCAGTTCTAATCCCTAGCACGCCTCCTGAGCTGCTGCAAACGTTTATCACGCCTTCGTAGGCGTGCGTCCAGGAATGATGTTCCATTATCACTCTGATCCGAATCAGCTGTCTCCTCTCCCTCGGCCGGCACTTGAGACAATGCCAGAGGGGAGGGGCCTGGAGAGGGAGGCCTGGCTGACTCCTCTTCCTCATGCTCGGAGCTTTCTTCCTCCGATGGGACAGGCTCAGAGGGCGGGGCCACAACATCCATATCCAAAAGGATGAAACACGAGAGCAAGCAATAGCCAGAAATGGGAGACTGATAAATATTGAGGGAAAGAACTAAGGCCGAGGGAATGGCTTTGCATGGCAACTTAGTATGTCCAGGAAGGAATGTGGAGTGGAAATGTATATCAAGTGAAATCAAAAAGCAAAAGTAGAAAATCCCTGTCAAATCGTGAAGCTGGCCTGACAGGCCATTTTGAGACTTCAGTGGTGACACACCGGAGAAGAGGGATAGAAAGGAGGGAATAGAGATAGTTGGGGTGTTGTAGTTTGTTTTTTTGTAGTGTTTTTTGTAGTGTTTACAGACCCCTCACATCCTGGACATAAACTGTTTCAACTACTACCCTCAAAACGACGCTGTAGGGCACTGCACACCAGAACAACTAGACACAAGAACAGTTTTTTCCCGAACGCCATCACTCTGCTAAACAAATAATTCCCTCAACACTGTCAAACTATTTAGTCTGCATTACTATTAATCTTCTCATCATTCCTATCACCCATCCCCTCCCACTTATGACTATATGACTGTAACCTTGTTGCTGGTATCCTTAAGATTTATATTGACTGTTTCCCTGTGACTATCATTAAGTGTTGTACCTTATGATTCTTGACAAATGTATCTTTTATGTACACTGAGAGCGTATGCACCAAGACAAATTCCTTGTGTGTCCAATCACACTTGGCCAATAAAGAATTCTATTCTAAAAAGCAAAATACTTTCTCGTGGGAACCGAGGACATTCGTGCAGGTGCTCAGTAGGGGACTGGAGTCACCTAGCAACTGGACAGTATCCTGATTGGATAATGTGACTGATTGTTTTGAGAAAGTGACAAGTGTTTACTTTTATTTAGGTGAAAACTGCGGGAATATTTTGAGTCGGTTTTCACCAGCCTGTGCCAATATGATATATCCAATAAACCTATTCTTTGAGGAAATTGCCTGCCTCAGAGTTTTGTTTGATATGGGTATTTTTTTTGTTTTTTATTTGATTTATATGCCGCCCTTCTCTGGAGACTCAGGGTGGCTTACAATGCGTTAAGCAATAGTCTTCATACTTTTGTATATTTATACAAAGTCAGCTTATTGCCCCCACAATCCGGGTCCTCATTTTACTTACCTTAGAAAGGATGGAAGGCTGAGTCAACCTTGAGCCTGGTAAGATTTGAACTTGCAGTAATTGCAGGCAGCTGATGTTAATAACAGTGCTTTAGTCTGCTGCGCCACCAGGGCTTGGAACCCTGACATTCCCACCAAAGCACATGGCCGACTAATCACCAGGCTGACCTTTTTAGAGGGACACCCTAAACTTCCATTTTCAATGCAGATCTAATAAGGTACGAACGGTGATAGTAGCCATTTCAGCAATTGGCTCTGAGCTGTTGTATGGAGGATTTGGAATAAAATAACCTCAACATATGCGCTCCATTTTTGATCTTTTTAACCTTATAGTTTTATACTGCTATTTTTGACATTGTAATAATCAGATAGGAGGCATATGCATTTAATAAATTAAAATGAATACATTTTATTGATTCCCTTTTTATTCAGGAACTCAAGACAGCATACAAAGCAGTCCCTGGTTGGCATCCTGAGCCAAGAAAGAGGCTGTTTTCTCATTTTAAACTCCCTTTGCCAGCCAACCGATCTGCATGGGCATATTTTAAGCCTCTGAATCGGCATCTCAAATTGGGATTTCATAGCACCTCGCAGCCACCTTCCTGCTTAATCTAATGCTGGAGCTCATGGTTTCCATTCAGTGTCTTTGACTCTTACACTGGATTCTTTAATTTATATTAATAATTTTAAACAGAAGATTAAAAACTAACACGAATACACCAAATAGAAGAAAAAAGAAATTAAAAGTGTAAAAAGAAAAAGATAGAAATAAAGAGAAGTTATTTCCAATCTCCTTTACAGCAATTATAATTAGAAATACAAAATTACTTCTTACTCTATGGTTACAAAAAAACCCTCTTTTCTATTACCTGGTTTGTTCTTTTTATAATCACAACTGTTAATGATAACTTCATTTTTTTTTTTCACGCAAATCTCTGACAAACTTCCAATCAGTAATGAATGTACAGAATGTCTTTTCTCTGATTGAGGAAATCAATATAGTTGTCTCTGAAAATTCCATCATCTTCACCAACCATTTCTCCATTGCAGTTACAGTTGAATCTTTAGTGTATATAATACAGGTAATCTTCGACTTACTACCACAATGGTGGTCAAAATTCTGATCCTAGGATAGGGGTCCCAAACCACCAGGCCACACAAGTGGAAGGCAAGCGTGCACATATGCGTACATCTCCATTTGCAGAGGCAAGGAAGCTCAGAAACAGCTGTTCTGTCCCACCAGCTGCCAGAGGAGCTGGAGGAAGACTCAGACAATTTATTTATTTTATTTATTTATATTTAAATTTATATGCCGCCCTTCTCCTGAAGGACTCAGGGCGGTGAACAGCCAAAAGTAAAAAACATAGCATACAAAGTTTAAAAACAATTTAAAAATATATTAAACAATTTGGCCCAACAATTAAAATACCCCATTTAAAATTAAAATTAAAATTAAACAATTGGAGAGTTAGGCCAGCCTGGCCTGTTGAAATAAAAAAGTTTTGAGGCCCCGGCGGAAAGTACGTAAATCCGGAATCGTCCGTATCTCCGGGGGGAGCTCGTTCCAGAGGGCAGGTGCTCCCACAGAGAAAGCTCTCCCCCTGGGGGCCGCCAGTCGACATTGTTTGGCCGACGGCACCCCAAGGAGCCCCCCTCTGTGGGAGCATACTGGCCGGTGGGAGGCTCTCGGTGGCAGAAGGCAGTCTCGTAAATATCCAGGTCCTAAACCATGGAGCTTAGAACCTGGGAATGAGGAGGTTTGGGAAGAACTTTGGCCAGTTCTGGAGTCTGGGGAAGGCACTGATGGATGCTCAGCGTCGGACACAGAGACAGAGACAGGGCCATCCAGCATTTCCCAGCCACTGGAGAGGCAGCTGCCTTTACAGTCAGACATGAATGAGGAGGAAGAACAGCTGGGGCCTGTTCCAGATGCATGTATGCGCAGAGCAGATAAGAGAGGTGAACAACAAAGGACAAAGAGTCTACTAGGGAAACAAAGCAAATGTGGGATGCTGAATGGCCCCACCCTGGCTGGGGAATAAATAGAAGAAAAGGGGAGTGGTGGTTGTAGGAAACAACTGTTTGGCTGGGAGCTCTTGTAATGAACTGATAAGGTCTATTGCTGCAGTTAACTCCTTGCAGGATTCTTGCCTGGACTTTCGGTGAGTGAATGCAATTAATTCGCAAGAGGTAAATAAAGAAGGCAGTGGTGAAATCTAAAATGTGTTACTACCAGTTCTGTGGGCGTGGCTTGGTGTGGGGGGGTTAATGTGACTGGGTGGGCGTGGCCAATTTTTTTTTTTACTTTTAAAACCATTTTTTACACATAAAACCATGTAAAAAAATGCTTTCAAAAGACTCTGACGATCCCAGCTGAGTTGCCTGATCATCAGAGGGTTTTTAAAAAACCCTCTGCCGATCAGGCAACTCAGCTGGGATTGTCAGCGCTTGGCTCGTCAGAGGCATTTAAAAGAAAAAAAGCCTCTGATGATCGCCCTGCTCAGCTGGGCATGGGGGGCGGGGGCAGGGATTTTTGCTACCGGTTCTCCGAACTGCCCGCCGCCATCGCTCTCAACTTGCCCGAGCCGGTCCGAACCGGGAGCATTTCACCCCTGAAAGAGGGGGTTTTCTTTGTGAAGAGTCTGTTTCTTGTTTCTGTGAAGGCTGGGTCAGAACAAGAGCTTGGACCTCCCAACTCAGATCCCCTCCCTCATGTTCAATATTAAGACATGTTTGATTAGAAAGAATCAGGCAAGACATTAAAATAGTTAAATTTCTCAACTGAGCTGTGCTATGAGATGAGAAATAAAATTCAAGAATCCTCGACACAGCCCAAAATTTCTGTTGCTAAGCGAGACAGTTGTTAAGTGAGTTTTGCCCCTTTTACAACCTTTCTTGCCATATTTGTTAACAGAATCACTGCAGCTGTTAAATTAGTAACACAGCTGTTAAGTGAATCTGACTTCCCCATTGATTTGGCTTGCCGGAAGGTCACAAAAGGGGATTACATGACCCCAGGATATTGCAACCATCAGTTGCCAAGCATCTGAATGTTGATGCTGCAATAGTCTTAAGTATGAAAAAGGGTCATAACTCATTTTTTTAGTGACGTTGTAACTTTGAATGGTCACTAAATGAATGGTTGTAAGTCAAGGACTACCAGTATCTTGGAATGGTTACTGTCTCTGCAATAGTACATTCTAACCACTACGCCTCCAGGACTCCATTTAATATATCAAATTGGATACAATAAGAATGGTTTGATGCCTTAGGAATATTCTAATTATACATAATTATATTTAGTTTCTTACTATGCATTCAGAAAACTCTTGTTCAACTCCTAATTCACTGATTTTTGCAAGCAAATCCTCTTGTGTCTGAGCATTTCTTCCAGTTGAATCTCTCATGTGTAAATAAACTTGGATTTTTGGCAGAAAATAATCCAGCAAGCTGAAAACAAGCAATGTATATCCTTGCGAACTCTTGAAAGTTTTGTAAGATCTCATCAAGCTTTCCTTCCAATCAGAATGGTGATGGTTTTTCTCCTGTATGAGTCCTCTTTTCTTTAATAGTAGTAGAATTGTGACCGAAACACTGACCACAGTTTGGGCATCTGAATGGCTTCTGATCTATGTGTAAACAGACATGACTTATTAATTAGACCTAGTTGCAAAAGCTTTCTGACAATTGGAACATTTGTTCCCTATTATTCCATCAGGTAGGAAGTCCAACTGAAACTTTTCCCACAATCCAGGAATTCATCCTGTGTGAATCCTCTGGTGTCTCACCAGGTCAGAATTCCAACTGAAAGCTTTCCCACAATCTGGACACTCATATGGTTTCTCTCCTGTGTGAGTCCTCTGGTGTTTCAGAAGGTTAGATTTATTACTGAAACTTTTTCCACAATCTGGACACTCATACGGTTTCTCCCCAGTGTGAGTTCTCTGGTGTATAACCAAGTAGGAATTACGACTAAAGGTTTTCCCACAATCTGGACACTCATAAGGTTTGTCTCCTGTGTGAGTCCTCTGGTGTTTCACCAGGTCAGAATTCCAACTGAACGCTTTCCCACAATCTGGACACTCATACGGTTTCTCTCCTGTGTGAGTACTTTGGTGTTGCACAAGGTTACAATGTTGACTGAAACTTTTCCCACAAACTGGACACTCATATGGTTTCTCTCCTGTATGAGTCCTCTGGTGTATCACTAGATAAAAATTCCAACGGAAAGCTTTCCCACAGTATAGACACTCATATGGTTTCTCTCCTGTGTGAGTTCTCTGGTGTTTCACAAAGCTAGAATTCCGACTGAAACTTTTCCCACAATCCGAACACTCATATTGTTTCTCTCCTGTGTGAGTTCTCTGGTGTTTCACAAAGCTAGAATTCCGACTGAAACTTTTCCCACAATCCAAACACTCATATTGCTTCTCCCCAGCGTGAGTACTCTGGTGCATCACCAGGTTGGAATTCTGAGTGAAACTTTTCCCACACTCTGGACACTTATACGGTTTCTCTCCAGTGTGTGTCCTCTTGTGTATCATCAAGTAAGAGTTTAGACTGAAACTTTTCCCACAATGTGGACACTCATATGCTTTCTCTCCTGTGTGAGTCCTCTGGTGTTTTACCAGGTCAGAATTCTGAGTGAAACTTTTCCCACAATTAGGACAATCAAAAGGTTTCTCCCCAGTGTGAATCTTCTTATGTCTCACCAGGTTAGCATGCTTACTAAACTGTTTGGCACACTGTGAGCACTGGTAGGGCTTTTCTCCAGTATGTGTTCTTTTATGCTGAATAAGTTGGGAAGTGTAGCGAAAGACTTTGCCACATTCAGAGCATTTGTATGGGTTTTCACCCGTGTGGATCCTCTGATGCATAATCAGCTCTACTTTGCAATCTGTGTTTTTCCTACTATATGCATATCTGTGGAACTTTTCCACCACTGATACTCTTAGATTCTTGAGGTGCTCAAAAATATTTGTGATCTCTTCTTGGATGGTTTAAGCTGTTTGTTTCCTCACAGGGTGAGGCCTGCATTATTGTCTGGAATGAGTGCTTCCTCCCCACAGACTTCTAGATATTTCCTCTTTTTATGAATCTGGAAATGTTCCACCTTTATTTTTCATATAATGTTTCCTTGAGTTCCACATATAATAATTATTTATTGGCGCAAAACTCTTTTCCTATTTTTTTTCTCTCTTGTCTTTTAATGGCTGGGGAAGGAGAAGAGTTTTTTGTATTCTGGAGGAAAGGGAAAAGACATTGTTTACCAGATGTTCCGGATTCGCTTTCCTTTTTAAAGCTCCTTCTTATTCTCTGCTGTCCTGAAGGCTCCTCTTGGCATTCCCTTTCCCTATAAGATTCACATAAAAGACATACTTTAATTACTCTTTATAATATGGTTGCAAGATGTGAAAACAAGAAAAAAAGCATACATAACAATGAAAAAGCAAACACGGCCAAACTAGTACCGTATTTTCCGGCATATAAGACGACTTTTTAACAAACCAAAATCTTCTCAAAAGTAAGGGGTCGTCTTATATGCTGGGTGTCATTCTCCTGTAACCAGGCAGACCAGCCCAAAAGGCTCTGACAAGCCTTAAATGGCTCTGGCGATCCCAGCTGATTGCCTGCTAATCAGGCAACTCAGCTGGGATTGCCAGAGCCATGTCAAAGGAAAAAAGTTTTCCCCCTCCAGCTTGCTTACCTCAGCTGCTAGTCGCAACGCTTGCCTTGCTTCTCTTGCCTGAATCCATTCCATCAGTAAGCACCTCCCTGCCTGCAATTAAGCAGGCAGGGAGTTGTGGACTTCAACTCCCAGAATTCCTCAGCCAGCAAAGCAAAGCTGGCTGAGGAATTCTGGGAGTTGAAGTCTACAAGTCCTAAAGTTGCAAAGGTTTGAGACCCCTGTTCTATTGGGTAAGTTTTTTTCCCCTTTGTGAGCTTTAAAAAAATAGTTAATTGGGGTTTTTTTTAGTTGTTCTTTTTTAGACCTAGCCATTTAAAGTTTAGGAAGTTTTAAATTTAGCTTTCATATAAAAATAAAATAAAATAATATTTGTGCAGTTTTCTGAGATTTAGTATGTTTCTGTAGTGTTTCACTCTAACTACACAAACACACAAAATCTCACAAAGCTGTATGTGGAATTTTGTGTGTGTAAAGTGTGAAAGTTGGTTTTTTGGGCTTTTTGTGGCTGGGTGAGGTTCCTGCTTGTTGCAGGAGCCATTTTGGGTCTAGCACAGCTGCTTTTACATTGTGGGCGAGCCTGTTGTGTTGTGTTGTGTGTGTGTAAAGTGTGAAAGTTGTTTTTTTGGGCTTTTTGTGGCTGTGTGAAGTTCCTGCTTGTTGCAGGAGCCATTTTGGGTCTAGCACAGCTGCTTTTACATTGTTGGTGAGCCAGTTGATGTTTTTTAATTTTTATTTGGTGTGCGTTGGAAGAGGGGTAGTCTTATATGGTGAGTATAGCCCAAACCCTATATTTTAACAGGAAAAGTCGGGGGTCATCTTATACGCCCAATTGTCTTATACGCCAGAAAATACAGTAGATTAGCCACTGCCATTCACTATGACACATAAAAGACTAAGTTCAAATCTTCACACAATCATGAAATTCTATTGTTGACTTGTGGAAATCACAGATTGTCAGCATTGCAAATTATTATAATCATATAGATACCTGGAAATACTGAGGATAGGAAGAAAGATACACATATATTCACAAAATAGACAGAAACACATCCCTCCATCTATGCATACCATATGTATGTATGTAGAAAATCCATGTATATTTTCTGTCTACAAAAACACTTGGTTAAAATGTAAAGTAGTGAGTATACAGTTGTATAACAATGTAAATGCGCTGTCCCTTCAAAATAACGCAACACACAGCCATTAATGTCTAAATCGCTGGCAACAAAAGTGAGTACACCCCTAAGTGATAATGCCCAAATGGGGCCCATCAAACAAACTTCTTGAACTTGCGATAAAGTTTTCTTTTACAGCGTGTTTCCCTGGTCACAATGGCTAGGAAAGCAACAGAGCTAAACTTAAGTAACTACGTCATTCCAAAGAGGAAGCCTACAGAAAAGGTGATAAAATGCTGTACAATCAGGCCAGAACAACAAGGGAGATCAGAGCCACAAAAAGAAGCTACTTTGAAAAGCTAAAGAATCAGTTCTCAAGAAATGAACCAGCAAACATGTGGAAAACTCGTAAAAATATCACCGGTTACAGCAAACCTCCTTCCCAGGCTGAAGGAAATCAATAACTGGCAGATCACCTGAACTTGTTTTACTGCAGGTTTGAAAGGAAACTACAGCCACCTATTTCCACAACTCCCATCACTGGGGAGCTGCGTGGAGACGTGTGAAGGTGTGTGTGTCAGGTTGCTCTCCCCTTTGGCTACCTCCGCCATGGGCCTTCCCGATTTCAAGGACCCAGTGACTTTCTTTTGGGATCATCTGTAACCTCAACCAGTTCCCATCAGCCCAACGGAAGGGGAAGGGAGGAACACTTCAATGGGCGAGGAAAGTTGGCACGCTCCTGAGCAGAAAACCCTGGGTGGGATGTCCATCCTGATGGCTGGTCCACGTAATGTGGCTTCGCAAGAAAAGAAGAGCCCCCCCCCCATGTATCTCCACGCAGCCCCCCAGCGGCTTGCAGCCTGCGTGGGGACGAAGGGCCTGCTTGGCAGGCACGGCGGTCTGGGATGGAGGCCCGTTTCCTGGATAGGCGATGCAAAAGAGAGATGGGCCAGGCACTCCCAATCAGAGTTCCAGGTCCAAGGGCTGCGGTGAAAGCCCACCGCAGAGGCAGGGGCTCACGCCATCCAAGAAAACACTTCTGATGAGGAGCTTCAAAAGTTAAAGTCATGGCACCTTTGCAAGAACAGAGTTCCCCTTGTAGAAAGAAAACCAATCTCATTTTATATATGTTGTGCACTGACAATAAAGATTTGAATTTGAATTAATACATACAAATATCATTATAACAGCATTATAGAATAATATAACAAGAAGTATGGAAGAACCATAGCAGAGAAAGTGAGGAGACCCCAAAGGGAATTAGTAATTACTATATGCTATTGTGGAAAAATACTGTTAGATTTTTGAAGATAACAAGTACAGCAATGATTACAAAAATAGGGAAGAAAGCATCATCGGCCCCAGCATCAGCAGCATTGTCCCCGTCAAGTCAACACTCAATAGACAGTATGCTCGGCGTGGAGAAATCAAGTTCGATGCAGAATATGCAAAGTCTGCAGGTAGTGTTACTGATGATACAGGAAACCATGGCAAAGACACAGGAGACGATATCGAGAAATCATGAGGAGATAAATAATGTTGGGAGAGGTGAAGGGGCAGATCCGAAAGATGGACGACAAAATAGGGAAGATCCAACGAACAATAACCAAAAACAAACAGAGAATACAAACGGTAGAAATAAAAGCAGAACAAACAGAAAACAAGATGGAAATCGTGGAACAAAAATTCACCCTGCCCAATAGGGAACTGGAAAAGACAATTGTTTTTTTAGAAATGGAAAGGGCAGTTCTTCCTGAGGTTCCAAAATACAGTAGAAGACAAAGAAGACCTTGTCATGGTCATGACAAACCTCCTAGCGACCACATTACAGAGAAATAAGCAGGACATACAAGGAGACATTTACAAAGTCTATAAAATGCACAAAAACGATGCAAGAAGACACAAATTGCGAAAGGAAGTCCATGTGAGGTTCACCAAAAAGACAACATGAGATGAGATATATAAAAAAACGAGGGAAGAACCCATGATGTATAAAGGAAGAGAAATCCAAATGCTAAAACAGATACTTAGGAGAGTCAGGGATCAGAGGAGACAATATCAATTCCTGACCACGCAGTTGATAAAATATAATGTGATATTTAAATGGTTGTTACCAGAAGGACTCCTGATTTCATGGCAGGATAGGAAATTCAGGATTGATACACTTGACAAAGCACAAGAATTTTTTGAGCATCATTTTATGGCGGATGAAGATCAGGAAAGTAGAGAGGAAATAGAAAGCAAGAGTCAAGAGGAACAGCAATCAGAAGAAAAAGAGGTAGAACAAGAAAGAAAGAAAGAGGGGGGGAAAGGACCGAGTGGAACGAGAAGGCGCAAGATTCAAAACACAGAGAGAAATAAGGACAACTAGAAGAGCGAGACCTATATACAAGTAAGAGATGGAAGAGCAAGTTAGGATGTTATCAATTAATATCAATGGATTGAACTCTCCTACAGAAAGAAAACAAGTGTTTATAAAACTACAAAGATTGAATTTGGACATAGCCTGCCTTCAAGAAGTCCATATCAAGGAACAATATGGTAAAATATTAGAATACCCCAAAATTGGGAAGCTATACACATCATTAGCACACCAAAAGAAGAGGGGAATATCTCTGTATATAAAATGGTTAAAACCCAAACAAATATACACGGATAAGGAAGGAAGAATATTAATGATGGAGATATCTACAAATCAGAAACAATTGCTCCTTATTGCAATATATGCCCCAAATAATAAACAGGGAGAATTTTACAGAAAACTGCACAAAAAAATAATAGAGACTATGAAAATGCTTAATAGGGGATTTTAATGCAGTTGTAGATGTGAAAAAAGATTACAAAAGTAGCAAAATAAACAAGAAAAAACGAAGAACACTCCCAAACACATTTTTTGAAATGGTACAAGAATTAGAGTTACAAGATGTATGGAGAGAATTATCATATTATTCGGAGTATAAGACGCTCCGGACTATAAGACGCAACTACCTTTTTTGGGGAGGAAAACAAGAAAAAGAAATCTGCCTCTGCCTCCCAGCAATTTTGTCTCATTGCAGCAAACAGCAAATAGCCTGCTTTACTTTCATTTTTGTTTTCAGCATAGCTTGATTAACACAAGGAAAAAAAATCTGTGCCCAGCAGTTTACCTCCTTGCAGCAAGCAGCAGAAGCCCGGGCAAACAGCTGAGAGCAAAACAGCTGAGAGTCGGGAGGGCAATCCAATCAACTTGTGCTAATTAGGCTGTGCTGAAGCTGAAATGAGCTGTTTCTTCTGGCTGCTTGCTGCAAGGAGGGTAAACTGCTGGGAGGCAGAGGCCAGTGGCTGGGCGGGGCTACATTCGGTGTATAAGACGCACCTAAATTTTCAACCCCTTTTAGGGGGGAAAAAGGTACGTTTTATACTCTGAAAAATACGGTAAATTTAAAGAACAATCAATACACATTCTACTCAAATACACACCAATCATGGTCAAGGATAGATATGGTATGGATGACCCCGGAATTGAGAAGGGACACCCAAGAGGTAGATATAGCAACAAATACATGGAAAGACCACAATCTGATAAAAGTGATATGGAGAGGACAGAAGAAGAGGTGGAGATGGATAATGAATCAAAACATTCTAAAAGATAAGGAGTATATACAAATGGTGTAAAATGAAATGAAACTATCTTTCAAGAAAAATAAAGAAGAAACATCATTGCAAAACATGTGGGATACAGCAAAAGCATACCTTCGAGGATTAACAATATCATACATGGCAAGGAGAAATAAGAAAAAGAAACAACAGCAAAATATATTACAGGATGAACTTAAAAAATTGGAATTAGACAAACAGAAAGAACTCCCCCCCCCAAAAAAAAGAAAAGAAAAAAGGGACCTTATAAAGCACAGATTAAATTTAATGTTACAAGAGGAAATGGCACAAAAAGTCAAAATGGCGAAACAATTTTTTTTTGAATGTGCAAATAAGCTGGGGAGATGGTTAGCTTATAAACTAAAAAAGGAAAAAGAGAAAAAAATAATACACCCACTGCAGGATTAGAAAGGAATCTTCCATCACCAGAATACAAGATAAAAAGAATATAATTCAGGAATTCTTTAGGAATCTATATAACCAAGAAAACATATCAGAAGACATTACCAAACAATATTTAGAAAAAGTGGGCCTAACTAAAATATCTGATACAATAAAAACGATGTTAAATAAAAGAATAACAATAATGAAAATAACCGAAGCAATTAAGAAACAAAAAAATAACAAAACCCCCGGTCCAGATGGACTCTCCGCAGAACTATGCAAAATCATACAAGAACCACTGGAAACCTTATTGTTGGAGGTATATAATGAAGCACTAATAGAGGTCAAACTACCTAAATCTTGGTCAGAAGCATAAATCACATTAATACCCAAAGAGGACACAGATCACCAACAGATAAAAAATTATAGGCCAATACCATTATTAAATGTGGATTACAAAATATTTGCCTCTATAATTTCAGAAAGATTTAAAAGAATATTAAATGAAATTATACATCTGGACCAGAATGGCTTTCTACCGAAAAGACAGTTGAGAAACAATATGAGAATCATTATGCATGTTCTAGAACCGTGATGGTGAACCTATGGCACATGTGCCACAGGTGGCACAGGGAGCCATATTGTGGGCACGCAAGTGTTGTCCTAGCTCAGTTCGTGTGCATGTGCGTGCCGGCCATCTGATTTTAAGGCTTTCCAGTCCCACCAGAAGTTGGGAAATGAGCCGTTTCCAGCCTCCAGAGGGCCTCCTGGCGGTAGGGAAGGCGGTTTTCGCCCCCCCCCCCCCCCCCAGGTTCCTAGAATGCCTCTGGAGCTTGTGGAGAGTGAAAAACGGGCCTACCAGGTCCACCATGCCATCACGTGCCAAAAGTGGGGGGAGCGCGGGGGAGTACCACGTGCATGTGCAGGGGCAGGGCTCATTGAATTATGGGTGTGGTCACGCATGTGTGTGTTCCCCTGTGTTCTCCCCACTTTTGGCATGCGACAGCAAAAAGGTTAGCCATCACTGTTCTAGAATATTATGAAGCACATAATATTGGGAAAAGATTCAAAAATGGTTGAACGAGATAACAGGTGCAAGTTTCCCCCTAATTCCACATTCTTAGTTACTCGGAATAATAATAATAATAATAATAATTTTATTTCTATACCGCCTTTCTCCCGAAGGATTCAGGGCGGTGTACAGCCTATTTAAAAACACAGAAACAAAACAACAATTTAAAATTTAAAATCATTAAATAATTAGGCTCCAATTAAAATCCCAGAAATTTAAAATACCCCCAATTTAAAACGTTATGTTAATAGCCCTGCCTGGCGGAACAACAGGGTCTTCAGAGCGCAGCGGAACACCCGGAGGTCGGAGATCCTACGTATTTCGGGGGGCAGTTCATTCCACAGGGCTGGGGCTCCCACAGAGAAGGCCCTCCCCCTGGGTGTCGCCAGCCGACATAACTTGGCCGATGGCACCCTGAGGAGACCCTCTCTGTGGGAGCGGACTGGTCGGTGGGAGGCTACTGGTGGCAGAAGTCGGTCTCGAAGGTACCCGGGTCCTATGCCATGGAGCGCTTTAAAGGTGGTAATCAACACCTTTAAAATTAACACCAAATTAAATCAAATTAAAAGACGTGGGCAAGCAAGATTGGCACCTATTCATCCATATTAGAACAGCAGCGAGAATGGCACTTGCCCAGCAATGGAAAAACGCAAATACACCATCAGATCAATTTAAAATAAATAAGATATTGAATTGTGCCGAATTGGACAACGTATATCCTAACGTATATAGGATCTCTTAGGATATAACGTATATCCTAAGAGAGAAAAAAGAATCCATATGCTACAGTAACTGGGAACGCTGGTATATATGGCTAAAGAAGATGACAAACATAGAGTAAACAATATAGTATTACATATATACTTAGTCATAATTAGATAGCATTTGGTATTTAAAATAATGTTATCGGAACAAAAAGATTTACCGGGATGTAACTATGAATAGGTATCTGGGGGATCAATACGACCCCCGGTTAGTCCTTATATGTGGCTATCTTTATGTGTTGTGTTGTGTATCTATATATAACTCATATCTCTTTGATAATTACATTATATGTTTTTTTATTTGTAAATAATTAATAAAGATTTTTTTTTTTAAAAAAAAAGTTAAAAACAAAACAGGAATTAAAAAATCAAGGAATTGAGTTGGATTAGTGGCCCTTTATGCAAATTCAGATGAGATATAAGAAAGATGCGGAAAACTATGGGTTCTATAAGGAAGCACAAGAATTGGATAGAATACTACAGGGGAGAGATGAAAAGTTGATAAAAAAAAACTGTACAATTACTTGTTGAGGTTTAAAATGGAGGGCGGCATTGTAAGCCGCCCTGAGTCTCCGGAGGCGGCATATAAATTAAAGCAAAAAAAAAGAAAGAAAGAAAGAAACAGTAAAGGAAACAATGATAACATGGGCAAAAATTTTCGATTATACTATAGAATTGGATAATTGGAGGAAATTATGGGGAAAAAATTACAAATTAACAATGTCGGCAGCATATAAAGAAAATATTTACAAAATGTTCTACAGATGGCACCTACCACCAGCAAGATTAGCAAAAATGTTCCCACATAGATCATTGGAATGCTGGAAATGTAAACAAACATTGAGAACATATTACCACATGTGCTGGACATGCCCACTGGCACAAAAATATTGGATAAGGATAAAACAGTGGCTAGAGGAAATGCTAAAAGAGCAAACAGAGTTAAAGCCAGAACTGTTCCTACTAGGTATATTAACAGGGAAATATAATAAAACAACCCAATATTTAATATAACAGCAGCCAGAATTGTATATGCTCAAAGTTGGAAAAATGGAAATATACCCTCTGAGTAAATGATAATAAAGAAGATACTAGATTGCGCTGAGATGGACAGGCTGACAATGGAAATTAAGGACAAAGGTGAAACAGAAAACTATGTAATTTGGGATGTATAGTACAAATGGTTAGATAGTAGATGCAGAGATTAGAAAATTAAGATTGAAAGAATTAGAAATGAGAAATAAGTATAGGTAAAAGACTATTTATTAATATACTAATATACTAATATATATTGGTATATTATGGTAAGATGTAATAAAAATGTAAGAGGTAAAAAAAAAGTTAGAAATGATAAATATATAATGTATACATATTAGCATATATATGTGTAAAAAACTGTGGATATATACCGGTACAGAGCGGTTGCAAAGTTGAAATTGTAATGAAAAAAAGAAGAAAATTGTATAATACAATTTATTTCTTAAAAAAAAGAAGTTGTGGGTGTTTCATCACTGGAGGTTTTTAAGGAGAGGCTGGACAGTCACTTGCCTGAAATGGGATATATAGGATCTCCTGTTTGAGAGTCCGGGGCTGGACTAGAAGACCTCCAAGGTCGCAGGATCAGAATAGATCCTGTTCTGATCCTGAGACGGCGAAGCCTCTGCAAGATTTGAAGCGCCGGTGTTGCCCGTGAACTTCCTCCCTTGCAAACAGAACCACAGGCTCATAAAGAACACCCAGAATCGACCCTAAAGCGACGGTGTAGTTGAAATCTCCCCAGCAACAGAAACTTGCAGGCAACTTAGAAGGTGAAGCTCTGGGCGGGGGAATAAAATTGGGCGGGTGGGGGGGGGATATGTAGGAGGAGACGTATTTCCGCCTAGTTGTTGATCTGCTACTACAACGTGGAGCGAACCGAAGAGCCCGACTTGCTCCCGGCCTCTCCTCCCACCTGCCCTCCACTCACCTTCCAGCTGCCGCTTCGACCCAGGAGAAAGTCCAGCCGCCACCGCTCCCCTCCCTTAGGAGGCCGGAAGACGAGGTTCCTCGGCGCTTTCCAGTCTCACTAGCCATCCGCGACTCTGTGGTCTCAATTCCTTTCAGTTCAGCTACAGGCGCTTTCTACTCTATTTGCCACTATCCAGGCGCCCTTATGGCCTAACCATAGAGCGTCAGCAATAGCTAGATCGTCCGAGCTCTAGCTTCATCAGATTAGCTGGGTGCTTCCTGGCTCCTAAAAGTTCATGAAGTTCTTGTTTTGGGGTGCAGCCCTAAATGATTAACAGCCTGCCATCTTCACCTTATTCATAGAATAATATGGGACAAAACTTGGAAGTGTCTCCCACGTTGTTTCTAATGACATTTAGATAGCCGACACTATCATCCTCTCTGTCTATTATGCTCCCTGCTCACTAGAGCCGCCTTCCCAATTTCCAGATTTACTAAGATTTCAGCCTTGAGAATTCCTAGGCTGCTTGGGCAAAACACTTGGAGGTCACTAGTTTGCAGGCTGGAAGCCAATGAGTTCCAGTTTGGGTACTCAGAGCCGAAAAGGTTCGCCATCTCTAGCCTAGGAGGTTATATAGTTGTTTTTATATTACTTATTTCTTAATATAAATTTTTACATATTTATAGATGTCATTTATATGTTTGTGATTTTCAATCTGATGGTTATATACTGCCTACCATTGCTTTTGGTAAACTGAGTGGTGGGGAGGCTATACACATTTCATTTTATGTATAAATAATCTAAATAATCTAAAGGATGACTTTAGAGTGGGTAAATTGAAGTAGAACTAATAAAAATGGTATAACAATAAAGTAGGATTGGAAAGCTGGCACCCAATGGCTGCTGAAAATATTTTGGCCATTTCTCTTTATTGTGCTACTTTCTTGGCAAAAAAAAAATCCCACAACTATATTGCAAATATAATACAGGAAGTCCTTGGTCACCATCCACAACGGGAACCAACAATTCCATCAGTAAGCAATGCAGTTGTATGGTGAAATCTCATATGAGCACACCAACTTGTGATTCACCTCAGTTGAAGGCATGTTTGTTAAGTGAATCACCACCAGGTGTTAAGTATGATAGCCCATGACTGACTTACATTCCCCGCTTACTATTCCACTGATTCTGCTTGTCGGAAGCAGGCAGTGAAAACTACAAATTGCTATCATGTGACAATGGGATGCTCTAACAGTCACAAGTATGAGGAATGGCCATAAATCTCCTCATTCAGCAACCTTAACTTCAAACGGTTGGTGAAAGAGGGCTAACACTAGACTTTTGTTACTCATTTCCTGAATTTCAAGGCATCTGTCCAAAACAAGCTTCGTTTGCACTCAGTTCCTGTCATGTTCACAACACATTCTATCATTCCCACAATCTTGCTATTTTTCAGCAGATCAGCCGCTCCAAATTCATGCTCCATATTTTTTTCATGTTCTGAACAAAAATACTGAAGTATCCTTTCTGCCTTGAAATAACCCCCTTTAGTTTAGATCAGGGGTCTCCAAACATGGCAACCTTAAGACTTGTGGACTTCAATGCCCAGAATTCCTCAGTCATCCATGCTGGGGAATCCTGGGAGTTGAAGTACACAAGTCTTTAAGTTGCCAAGTTTGGAGACCCCTGGACTGGATGATTTGGAGATCGCTCACAGCTCTCCAACTGATTATGTTGTATTTCCTCCCCAAAAGTTTCTGTTGCATTTAATTAGTCACAATCCCTGCTTATAGCTTTGGCTGCAACTAGAACAAACTTATCACTTGTTCCTTCTGTGTATAGCAATAGCACTTAGATTTACCGTTTCCCCGAAAATAAGACCCAACCGGAAAATAAGTCCTAGCATGATTTTTCAGGATGCTCGTAATATAAGTCCTACCTCCCAAATAAGCCCCAGTTAAGGTTGTCAGCCAAATGGATGCATTTAGTACCGTATTTCCCCCAAAATAAGACCTAAACAGAAAATAAGCCCTAATGCGTCTTTTTGAGCAAAAATTAATATAAGACCCGGTCTTACTTTTGGGAAAACACAGTAGATTCCACCCCATAGTGATTTACAGCACTCTCTGGGTAGTTTATAATGTCAGCATATTGCCCCCAACAATCTGGGTCATTTTACAAACCTTGGAAAGATGGCTAAGTCAACCTTGAGCCTGTCGAGATCAAATTCCAGACGGTGGGCAGTTAGCCTGCAATACTGCATTCTAACCACTGTGCCACCAGGACATCTACTGTATCTTTCTGTAATATATTAAATTGGATTTAATAAGAATAGTTTTGATGCCTTAGGAATATCTTTATTCTGCACTGTTATTTTCAGATTCTTACTTTACTTTCAATCAATTCTTGTTGAAATCCTAATTTTCACTTATTGATTCATTGATTTTTGCACTCAGCATTTCTTCTGGTTGAGTCTCTTGTGTTTAATAAAGTTGTCTCTTTGACTGAAAGTAACCCGGGCAAGCTGGAAACAAACAATGGTTTGCATCCTGGTGAACTCTTGGAAGTTCCCCAGAGAGATCATCAAGTTTTTCTTGCAATCAGAATGCTGATGGTCTTTTCTCCTGTATGAGTCCTCTTGTGTTTAATAAGAGTGGAGTTGTGGCTGAAACGCTGACTACAGTTTGGGCATCTGAACGGCTTCTCGCCCGTGTGTAAACTGACATGACTTATTAGATTTGAGCTAGTTGTGAAACCTTTCCCACAATCGGGACACTCGTACGGTTTCTCTCCCGTGTGAGTCCTCTGGTGTATCACCAGGTTGGAATTCCGACTGAAACTTTTCCCACACTGCAAACATTTGTGGGGTTTCTCTCCTGTGTGCAACTTCACATGACTCGTAAGATTTGAACTAGTATTGAAGCTTTTCCCGCATTCCGGACATTCAAATGGTTTCTCTCCTGTGTGAGTCCTCTTATGAATCACGAGGGTGGTGTGCTCGCTAAACCTTTTGCCACACCGACAGCACTGATAGGGTTTCTCTCCAGTGTGGGTCCTCTTATGGATAAAAAGGTTGGAGCTGCAGCGAAAGACCTTCCCACACTCGGAGCACTCGTATGGCTTTTCTCCCGTGTGGGTCCTTCGGTGAACCACCAGAGAGCTGTTTCGACCAAAGCTTTTGTCACACTCAGAGCACCTGTATGGTTTTTCTCCAGTGTGGATCCTCTCATGCATAATCAGCTGCGATCTGCAGCTTGTGTTTTTCCCACAATAGGAGCATCTGTATGGCTTCGGCATCACTGGCCTTCTGGGATTCTCAAGGAGATCAAAGATCTGCTTAATCCCCTGCTGAATGGCATTTTCATCCAAACCACTGTTTCCTTCCTCCCAAAATAAGGACTGCTTTCCTACCAGGCTTAATTTACAGTCCAAATTAGCTTTGCCTCTCTGCCGATGTCCAGGTGTCTCTTCCTTCTCATGAAATCGAAAACAATTAATTTGGGCTTTCTCCTGTAGAGCTTCATGGAGTTCCAAATGATCCAAACTCTTCAACTCATTACTTCTTGCCAATGTTGCCTTCCCTTGTCCGATACCTGATTTGTAGAGGGGGGGGAGGGATAGCATTATTTTTTTAAAAAAAGAAAATAGGGAAACTTTTCCCTGTTTTGATCAGAACTGCTTTTATTATACTAACATTATAATTGATCGAGATGTTTAATTTCATATTGCCCACAACTGTACCGGTGGTCTTTGACTTACGACCGCACTTGAGCCCAACATTTCTGTTGTTAATGAGACATTTGTTAAGTGAGTTTGGCTCCATGTTACGAACTTTCTGGCCACAGATGTTAAGTGAATCATTGAGTTGTTAAGCTAGTAACAAGGTTGTTAAGTGAATCTGTCTTCCCCATTGACTTTGCTGGTCAGAAGGTCGCAAAAGGGGATCCCATCACCCAGGGACACCGTTATGCAACCATTATCAATATGAACCAGTTGCCAAGGGTCCGAATTTTGATCACGTGACCAGGGGGATGCTACAAAGGTCCTAACTGTGAAAAATGGTCATAGAACTTCCGGTCTGGCTTCTGTCGCCACCAGATGGTCCTCTGTGACCGCCAGCCCCGTTGCCTGTAAAGAGCCGCCTTTATACCTGAAAGGCGGCTCGAAAAACTCCATTTCCTGACGGAAATGTGAGCCAGAGCAGGCGAGGGCAGGTAGAGCCCTCTGCGAAGTCCCCAGAGTTTTTTTTTTACTCTTGGGGATGAGCAGAGCGGGGCTCCCTATTTTCCCTTGCCGCTGCTCCAGGCTTCGGGAGGACTCTGCCTTTTTGCAGAGCTAGGCGCTGGGATCGGTCCAACTAATAAAACAATAGATGGCTTAGTTAAAGAGAGCGAGATTTGTACCTGGGACCCTAAACCGCAAGTATTTTTAATGACTTTACAAGTGCTTCTAACTGAACGGAAAAAATAAATTTAAAATGGCGAGGCTTGAGAAGAAAGCCGAAAGTGAAAGTCCTTCCGTAACAAGCTACATAGTAGCAAAATATATAGTGCCGGCTAGACCAGAAGGAAAATATCCATTTTAATTTTCTCTTTTCTTGGAGATCTGTATTTGATCTTGTTTGGGGAAAAGTTTTCTTTAATAAAGAAAAAAGAGAGCTCTTTTGTGTGGCAGGATGGCGTTGAAGCTAATAAAGCCTGATAAACAAGCAGTGGGTTGGGGGGGGTGCTCCCCCATCCACAATTATCTGAACAAACTTTGAGCCTGCAGACTTTGCAGAATGGTTTTAATTTAAAAGAATTTCTTCAGGAGGAAATGGCAAAATATCATGAGACTGTGAACCAGAAATTTGAAAAATTAAGGCAAGAAATTAAAGAAATGATACAACTAAAGTATGATAATCTGCAATGAAAGATTGTAACAGTGACTAATGCTTTCTCAGAGGTTGTTATAAAGATGGATACAAATATCAAATTATTAGAGTCTAAAATGGAGGAAGTTGATGATAAGATTTATAATTTGGACAATAAAATACAAAGAATTGAAAAGGATTTGATAAATATTCAAGATAATAGTTTAGAAGTAAAACCTAAAAAGGAAGCTGGTCATGAGACTTACAATGCAGAAGATATAAAGCAAGGGATTGAAAAAGAAGTTGTAATGATGCAATACAGGCTCACAGAATTTGCGGTCAGAATGAGAGGATTACAGGAAAATAATAGTGATATCTAAGAAAAATATCTGCTCAAGTTCTGGCTGGGATTTTAAAGGTTCACCCTGAGGAGGTATCTTGTAAGATTAACAAGGCCTATAGAGTAAATTCTTGGATTGCAAAGCAAAGGCAACTGCCTAGAGATGTGGTGATCTACTTCACAGATAAAGAAATGAGAAATGATATTGTGCAAAAATCCTTTAATTCTACTCCACAATTGTATGGAAGAAAGATTTGGATATATAAAGAATTGCCGCCTAAGATGTTAAAAGATAGAAAGAAATTTGGACTATTGGTGACTGAGCTAAAAAAACAAAATATTTCATTCAGGTGGGATGTTCCAGTTGGTATAATATTGAGATATCAAGGAGAAAGATATCAGCTAAATACTGTTGAAAAAGCAGAAGAATTTTACTACAAGGTCCTCAAAAAGCAAAATCAACAAGAGATAGAAATTCAAGAAAAGGAGAAGGAGGTGGAAGTAATGAAGGAACAACAAGTTACAGAGGTCTCTACAGATGAGCCGCTTTTGGATTCTCTTTCAGAGGTCTCAGATGGATTATTTAATACAAGAGAGGCGGCTCCGGATTCTAATGTAATGACTTATCAAGTCACAAACCAGCATGGAAATCAATCAGTTGATACACAATTTATAGAACCAGAATGGAGATTTAAGCCACAAAACCAAAACCAACAAGATCAAGTTATAGATCAGCATGAAAACCAAATAGTTGATATACAATTTACAGAAAGGAATTCAGGATGGAGATCCAACCCACAAAAAATCAAGAAAAGAAGGTCTCACAAAAGCAAAAATTTTTAAACTAAACAACAGTGTAATGCCAGTTATTTAAGAGATGATTGAATATATGAAAAGATAATTGGCAAAGTATTGGTTTATATTATCCTGAGGAGAGTGACAGACCTCTGCAGTGCTGTATTTCTGGGATGTGAAAAGGGCCTTAAACTGAATGGATTGGAACTATCTGTTTTTTTTTCGGATTCTTTGATAAATATACTACATTTATGCTGAGTTACAAGGCAAGAGAGTTATGGGATTGGGCACGTAGAAGATCTGGTTGTTACCCTATTACGGTGGTTGGAATTAATAATTTGGATAAAAGACACCTCTACAGACACTATATGGAATATATTATAAAGTCACTCGGGTGGTTGTTGTTGTTGTTGTTTTTTATGAAGATATTTGTTATTGATGGGGGCGGATAGTAATTGAAGATATCGAACATACTGTTGGAATTAGGATGTGATGTTAACCTAACATGGGTGATGGAGTTTATAATCCAGCTGAAAGACATTACAGAAGATATTATATGGATTACAAGTTTAAAGTCTTTTTAAGAGGATTTTATTTACATAAGGGAATAATTTCTAGCGGATTGGGCAGAAGAATAAAGATATTAAAAATTATTAAGTATGGTAGTCTTGTAGGAAAGTGGGTGGAGACAGGTTAGTTTTTTGATTGTTTAGTTAAAGAAAAGGGATATTATGTTTAGATATGAATATATGTAAAAGATTTGAGTTAAGAGATATAACGATGGGGGTGAAGGAAATGGGTAGATTATGAACTGAATAAATGTTAAATTAGGATTTATTATATAGTTTTATAGCGGAAGGTCGTTTTGAAATGTTAGATTAATATACATAAAAGATTTGATTTACTATGATGCTAAATTAGGAGTTATTATATAATGTTATAGTCATTTTGAAATGTATAGTATAAGGGGCAGATGATAATCTTATTAGAAAGAAAGGGTCAGCATATGGGGATGGAGTAAGGGGATGGTAAAGTATTATATAATCTGTTATGTATTTGGGTTTTATTATGAAGAAGTCACAGGGGGAGGAGAGGGGGAAGGGGGTTGGGGGGGGGAAAGGGGGGAAAAATTTGTATTTGAAAAACTTTTTCAATAAAAAAAAATGGTCATAAATCACTTTTTTCAGTGCTGCTTGTAACTTTGAAGAATCACTGAGTAAACTGTTGTAAGTCGAGGATTACCTGTAATTGATCTTTTGTTAACAGTGGGAGAAAACATTGCCTAACCTTAAAATAAAGTAGAAGAGGGCACTCATACAGGTAGTTAATGACCACGCATGTTCTGGCTGTTCAAAATTACAGTGGCACTGAACGAGGGAACTTAGAATAATTTTATTGTCACTTTGAATGTACGCTAATTGGCAAATTTCGTTGCACACAGCTCTCAAAGTGTCACCGCCTCCAATATATACTACATAAACATGATAAAATAATTAAATGAACAAATATTATGCATATACCCACATATATTATATGACACAGAGAAACACACAGCCAAATTTGGATGTATACATGTACATGGCGAGAAAAACGAATCTTGCGAGTTTACCAGACGATGGCATAGGGAACAAAACTGTTACAGAATCTGATAGTCCTACTAGAAACACTTCGAAACCTCCTCCCAGAGGGGAGCAACAGAAACAGACCATGAAGTGGGTGTGTGGGGTTTCTAACAATGCTTTGAGTGCTAAGCACATAGCGTTTATAAGAAGTATCCTCAATGATAGGAAGCGAGTTTCCTATAATCTTCTCAGCTGCCCTTACCACTCTCTGTATGGACTTTCTATCTGAGGCACTGCTGCCTCAGATAGAAAGTCCGTAATAACTGATAACTGATGTTCCAGCTGTCCTAGCAAGCTTGGGTTCACGTGATTGTAATCCAGGCACTTGGCAACCAGTTCACAAATGTTATAGAGTCTGGTAGTCATGTGATCATCATTTGGGACCTTCCCTGCTGGTTTCCCACAAAGAAAGTCAATGGGGAAGCAACAAAGAAGGTTACAGATTGGTCCTGTAAGTTGCTGCCACCCCCACCACTTCTTCTCCTACTGATCAGTTACAAAATACAAGATCCCAGGTAACTAATGTTCCATCCCCCATAATGCATACCCACCTAGCCACATTGTAATGGTGCCACTGCAGGCCTGGTAAAAGGAGAAAATAGAATGCTTATTTTCTGTTACGTGTAAAATTGAGGCAAGTTACAAATACCTTATTAGGTAAGAATTATAGGTAGTGCTCAATTTACAACAGTTCATTTAATGACCGTTCAAAGTTACAACAGCACTGAAAAAAGCGACTTACGACCGTTTTTCACACTTACAACCATCGCAACATCCTTGTAGTCACGTGATCACAATTCAGACACTTGGCAACTGGTTCATATTGATGATGGTTGCAGTGTCCCAGGGTCATGCGATCCCCTTCTGTGACCTTCTGTCAATGGGGAAGCCCGATTCACTTAACAACCACGTTACTGAATTAACAATGGCAATGATTCACTTAACCAACAGCGGCAAGAAAAGTTGTAAAATGTTCACTGAACAAATGTTTCAGCAGTGTAAATTTTGGTCGTAAGTTGAGGACTACCTGTATAATGTGTTAAAAAAACTCATTGGGTTTCTTTACCTCTATCTCTTCCTGCAGCTGTCCTAATTTTACATTAAGATAACACGAGAAATCCAAGAAGACTTACTGGAAACGGTGGTTTTCCTGTTTCCTTCTTGATGAGTTTTGCCAGGTGGCTGCATCTTCTTTGATTCTCCCGCATCCTTTTCCAAGTTGGAGAAAAGTACCTGGACTTGCTATAAAAATAAGTATGAAAGCAAAATACACATAACTATACCAAGTCCCCAGTTCAAATCATACAGTGACAGCATTCTTTAATACGATGCTCTCATAATTAATCATGCATGATTTATGAAAAGGAAATAATTTTTGTCAAGCTTTTGCATGTGCATGTGTTGACTCCAGGCAACTGCCAGAATAAGCCCTTGCAGTTTTTTTGGCAAGACTTTAGAAGGGGTTTGCCCTGGCTTTCTTCTTCCTTGGGCTGAGAGGCCCAGTTGGCTTCAAGCCAATGGCAGGACTAGAACTCACAATCTCCCCAATTCCAGCCTGGTGCCTTAAATACTTAACTGAACTGTCTGTCTTTGTCATGTTTACAGCTACATAATGCCAAGCCCTACACGAATTCAACACAGCATATCATGGGCCTGAAGCAAAACGTTGTTGAATGAAGATAGACGGAATTTGAGTGGTATCATCCAATATTTCTGTCAGACATTCATACTATCCTTTGGTAGTTACAGGTAAGCCTTGACTTACAACCATTCATTTAGTAACAGTTCGAAGTTCTAACAGCCCTGAAAAAAATGACCGATGACCATTTTTCACACTTATGACCATAGCAGCATCCCTGTGGTCTCGTGATCAAAATTCAGATGCTTGGCAATTGGGCATGTATTTATGACGGTTTCAGTGGGTCCCGGTGTCAGGAGATCATGGTTTGTGACCATCTGACAAGTGAAGTCAACAGAGAAACCAGATTCACTTAACAACCCTGTTGCTTAACAGCGGCAGTGATTCAACTGTGGCAAGAAAGGTCATAAAAGGGGAAAAACTCATGTAACAGCCGTCTTACTTAGCAACAGAAATTTTGGGCTCAATTGTGGTCGTAGGTCGAGTAGTTCCTTCAAAATGGCCCCATGGGAGAGATTTGTATCATGTTCCCAGGTGCATTTATTCCTGCTCCCCATTCTTGGGCATCCCATCTGGGAATCCAAAGAATAAATAATCGTAATCTTACTATGGTTGGCAGAAAGTCTAGAAGCAATTTGCAGGAAACTGATAAGAGAACTAAGATCAAGACAAAGGAGAGTGAATGAAGTTGTTCCCTGCAAATTGCCTCAGTCGTCCTTCCTTAAATAGGCTAAGGAAGTGGCCAATTAGCCCCAAGCCTTACTCTCGAGACCTCCTCCTGAGGAGCCACTCCTGCCTTTTGGCAGCTCTGCGCGCCCGTGCATTGAGAAGAGGCTCCTCCTCTTCGTCCTCTTCACTTAAGGGAGCTTCTGGAGGTTCTGAAGGTCCTGGCTGAATCCCTGCCTCTGGCACCACATCTTCTCCAGCCTCCTCATTGTCCAACTCGAGTGCCAACTGCACAGGCTGCTGGCGCAGCACCACACCAGCCTCCTCGCTGTCGGAATCAGCTACTAGCTGCACAGGCCACTGACGGGCCACAACAGTACGAGGACCAAGTGGCCTGTACCAGAATCTAGAATTGGGGTGGGCAACTTGTGTCCTTCTCAAGGCTGTGGACTTCCATCAATCCCAACATTATCAGGAAAATAACAAACAGGGGAATTACTACCCCAATAATACATGTAGTCCTCAACTTACAACTACAACTGAGCCCACATTTCTTTTGCTAAGCGAGACAGTTGATAAATGAATTTTGCCCCATTTTATGACCTTTCTTGCCACAGTTGTTAAGAGAATCTCTGCAATTGTCAAGTTAGTAACATAGTCGTTAAGTGAATCTTAACGTGAGGCTTCCCTATTGACTTTGCTTGTCGTAAAACGGAATCACACAACCCTAGGACACTATAACCATCATAAATATGAGTCAGATGCCTGCATCTGAATTTTGATCATGTGATCGGGGATGCTGCAATGGTCGTTAAGTGTGAAAAATGGTTATAAGTCACTGTTTAGTGCTGTTGTAACTCTGAACGGTCACTAAATGAACTGTTGTTGAGGACTACGTGCACCTTAGGAAGGCCATTCACTGACCTGCCCTCCTGATCTATGTCTTGTATTTCCTGCTGCTGTTGGAATCTGCCGAAAACATGTTTTGCCCAATTACCTTTTGAAGTCCCTTGTCATTCTGGCACCAGAATTCCCAAGAATGGCAATACTTCCTTTTCCAATCCGGTCCCTCTTCCTTATACAAAGCCCCCTCCTTCATTCCCACAGAAGACTCCAAGCTAAGTGACCTCTGGAGGGTTTCCCCTGAGATCCAGCAAGCTTTGGGACACCATCTTTTCACTCAGCCCCTGCCTGGCTCTGGCCTCCCTTGAGAGTGAGCCAGTGGTGAAATGTAAAATTTGTTCTGTGGGCATGGCTTGGGGCGGGGGGGTTAATGTGACTGGATGGGTGGGGGCAACTTTTTTTTTTTACTTTTAAAAGTATTTTTTCTACAACCTTAAGAGGTTGCAGAAAAAAAATGCTTTTAAAAGCCTCTGACAATCAGGCAACCCAGCTGGGATTGTCAGAGGCTTTTAAAAGGATTTTTTCTACAACCTTAAGATGTTGTAGAAAAAATGCTTTTAAAAGCTTCTGAAGATCCCAGCTGAGCCGTGCGATCATCAGAGGCTTTTTAAAAAACTTTTAAAAGCATTTTTTCAGCCGAAGAGGTTGTAGAAAAAATGCTTTTAAAAGTAAAAAAAAAGCCTCTGATGATCGTGCGGCTCAGCTGGGCATGGGGGGGTGGCGGCCCGCAGGGATTTTTGCTACCGGTTTTCCGAACCACCCACCGCCATTGCTACCGGATCAGGCAACCCGGTCCGAACCGGGAGCATTTCACCCCTGGAGTGAGCTCTGCAGGACATTAAAAGCTTCCTCTGATTGAAGCTGAGGCCGCTGGGGCTGTTTCCATTCAGGCTCTGACTGGCTTCCAGGAACTCCCGCCAATGACTTTCACCCCTTTGCTCCAGCCGCACCTCTGATTCCTTCTCAGATTCTTCTGGATTTGCTCCAGTCAGAAGCCTTCCAATGGAGCCACTTCCTTTGTCTTCCTTCTGCCACTGGTTTTCTTTCCACATGGCTTCTAACGCCATCCTGCATTGTTTCCTCTACTCCTTGTCTGGAAAATAATTTGTAAAAGCAAACAAATTAAAGCAGAAACAACACGCTCTTCCAGATGAAACAGGGTTTACAATTCACAGAAAAAGCTCATTTTAACCATGACATGTTGACCAAGTTACAGAGACATGATTCGCTGTTTGCGTTCACATGCTTCTCTAAAGGAAAGTCAAACAAAGCAAATTGGGAATTACTGCAACATAACTTCCCAGCCAATATTAGTATATAATCTTGGGAGTTATTCATACCCTGACCACCACAGATGGAAAAAAGGCCTAGAATTCTACAGTTGAAGAAGCCCAATTTAAACAAACAAACAGACAAACAAATCAATGGGAAATTACCAATGCCATGTATTCCAATATTTATTTATTTATTTAATTATTTTAGCATGCACACAAACAGAGCTTTCTTCCAGGAGCTTATTTATTTTAGAAGTTGCCTGTTGCTCTAATTCAGAGGTCTTCAAACCTGGCAGCTTTAAGACTTGTGGACTTCAAGCTATGCTGGCTGGAGAATTCTGGGAGTTGAAGTCCACAAGTCTTAAAGCTGCCAAGTTTGAAGACCTCTGCTCTAATTCACAAAGTGGATCGCAAACAACATTGCAATAGGACCATTAAAACATTATCTCTGAAATAATAATAACAAATTAAAATCCATGCCAGAAGAATAATAACATTGCAAATACATAATTTAGCAGGGGGCTTCCCTTTTCATAGCAAGCCCACACCCATTGGAAGAGCCACAATACCTATAATACTTGACCAGCACAGTAAAGCCCTCCTACAGCAAATGCTTAAATTTGTGAGCCGTTAAGGTCACCTGAAGATTTATCTGTGTCTTAGGGTCACCTGAGTGGTGCAAATTGGTGTGGCGCCTTCTTGGAACTGTTGAAAGGACTGTGTTGTAGATTGGAGATAGATGATGTCATATCCCTCCCCCTCTGTTGAGAGAGGGCTGTTCAATTGACAGAGGGGCAGGGATACGATACCATCATCTACACACACCAGTCCTTTCAACAGTTCCAAGAAGGCTCCACACCGATTTGCACCACTCAGGTGACCCTGATGACACAGATAAATCTTCAGGTGACCTTAACAACTTGCTAAAAGAATGCAAATGTCCAGCTGTCTGCAAGGAGGATAAATTCTTCCATTCCCCACCATCCAATCAGAGCTGAAGAAGCTTCTTGGATGAGAATTGAAACATCTTCAAAGAAAAACCAGTCCAGTTGCCTCTCGAAAAAGCACCTTTGGGAGAAGAGGCACCTGCTGATACAAGGAAAGTCACCAGTCCAGCCACTCCTGCGAACTTCAAGGGCGAGGCAGAGGCGCAAGGCTTCCCTTCCGTTTTGCAGCCCCCCCAAATCCAACCTGCCTTCCCCTCCAATACCCCCCTCCCCGATTTCAATCCCCCATCAGTCTAGCCGCTCTATGCACTCACGAACCTCTTGTTCTGTAGGCTTAAGACTTAGAATAACTTTGTCACTTTGATTGCGCCCTAATCGGCATACATTAAAATGAAATTTTGTTGCATACAGCTCTCAAAAGGGTCTCCTCCTCCAATATACACTACATAAACATGGCAAGATAGATAGATAGATAGACAGACAGACCGACAGACAGAGAGACACCATGTTTCCCTGAAAATAAGACCCTGTCTTATATTTTTTTTTGAACCCTGAAATAAGCGCTTGGCATTATTGCCATGCACTCAAAAGCCTGATTGGGCTTATTATCAGGGGATGTCTTATTTTGGGGGAAACAGGGTAGATAGGATGGATGGATGGATGGATGGATGGATAGATAGGATGGATGGATGGATGGATGGATGGATGGATGGATGGATAGATAGATGATACATATATACGATAAATAAGATAGATAGATATAAAGATAGATGTAGGTAGGTAGGTAGAAATACGTAGAGATAGGTAGAAATGGTAGATAGATAGATAGATAGATAGAAATGGAGAGAGAGGTATAGCTAGGTAGGTAGGTAGGTAGGATGGATAGATAGGATGGATGGACGGACAGACAGTCAAATACAAAATTATGCATGTACCCACATATATGATACGGAGAAACAACTCAGACTAACTCGGATGTTATACACAAGTACCTGGCGAGAGAAACGAATCTTGCGAGTTTTGCGAGGTGAGGAAATGTGTTATAAATGGCAAAGGTGCTACCGGGCGCCTTTCCTTTCATCTTCACCTGCATTCACCGACGTACATGGGGAAAAAATCCCCATCTTTGACAATCCGAGGGGCTCCCCGACTTCCCTGCACGGCGCAGGGAGGACCCAGGGAGGTGGGAAGCGCCTGATTTAGAGGGGCGACTCCGAGGCCATCGGTCCTTTCCCTGCCTTTTGCACGCAACGCCGTCCCAGCCTCCGTCTCCGCCGCGGACCTTTCTCCGAAGCTCCTCCCCCCCCCCCCCCCCCCCCCCGCGCTCCAAACTCTGGAAAGAAGAACAGCGGCACAAAACCTCCCGGCAGGCCGGAAGAGGCAGGTTCCCCTTTCGTTCTCTGGCTACCAGGGCCACTCTAGACGGCGCGCATCTATCATTCGGGGCTCCTTTCCCCTTTCCTTCTCTTGCTACCACAGGGCCACTCTAGACGGCGCATATCTATCGTTCGGGGGCTCCTTTCCCCTTTCCTTCTCTTGCTACCACAGGGCCACTCTAGGACGGCGCGTATCTATCGTTCGGGTTCATTCATTCATTCATTGCAGCGCTCGGAGCCAGGAGAGCGAAGGGAAATTGTGGCGGAAACGATTCGCAGTTTCTCTTCTTGGGCGCAGGAGCCCCGAAGCAGCCGACGCCCATTTCTCTCCACCTGGAAAGCGGAGGAAGCGGGTAAAGAGAGGCTGGTGGGAGCCCCGTCGGATTGCCTGAGGGCAGGAGACCCAGTGGAATCCAGGAGATCTCCAGGGATGGAGAGCACCCTCGTCCCAGAGGCTCCTGGCGATCGCTGCCGCCAGGAGGCCGAGGGGCCCCGGGAGCTTTGCAGCCGCCTGCACCGGCTGTGCCGTCAGTGGCTGCGGCCGGAAAGGAGCAGCAAAGGGGAGATGCTGGACCTGGTGGTGCTGGAGCAGCTGCTGGCCCTGCTGCCCGCCGAGATGGCGAGCTGGGTGAGGGAGTGCGGGGCCGAGAGCTGTTCCCAGGCGGTGGCCCTGGCCGAAGGCTTCCTGCTCAGCCAAGCCCAGAGGGAAGAGTTCGGAAAGGGGCAGGTGAGGAAGGGTGCTGCTCATCCTGGGAGCTGAGGATGGAGGGGACGATCAAAGATCCATCCATGTGCCAATAAAGGAGAATATTTGTAGCTCGGGGATAACATGGGGAGGCGGGTGTCCTTGGGGTCTCTGAGTGTTGTCCCCTGAGCCTGGTGCCGAGGCCAATGAAGGACGCCAGACACGAGGTGCAGATTTTTATTGCCTTTTTATTGGAGTGCCCTAAGGAAAAAGAGTCCTGGCCAAAATGCCAAGAACCAAGAACAAAAGATTAAGAAAGATTTATACGTTTTCACTAAAGCAGAAGGAGGGATAATAAGAGATATCATCTAATAAACATTTTAGTAATGATCTGACAATTGGTTCTATTGGTCTCTAGCCGGCCCTATTCCTAATGCTTTGCTAATGAATGCTCCAGGAGTTATCTAATACACATTTTATTTGCTGCAGGTCATCCCTATTCCTAACTTTTAGCTCAGCTATGCAGGATGTCTAACTCTTTGTTACTGTTATCAGTCCTCTAGCCACCTAGAATTGCTACAAGTGTTGTGCATATTCTCTGTGAACAAGCATTCTTTGTTCTTGCCAGCACAATCACAGGGTTTCTTTTTCAAATGTAACCTTGCTTTGTTTTAGCAGCCAGCACATCATGAGCTTGCTTGTTTTCTTGTAGAAGTTTCATTACCAAATTAGGTAAAATCCTCAGTGCTAGTAAGGAGTGAGGTTTGCTGTCACTTTATATTCTGGTGGATTGTCCTCTCAGGATTCCTGGGGGTGGGCTTAAAGATTCTTTGATTGGGCTGTTTACTGTTAGCTCTTTGGCAGTTTCTTGATGGGGTATTGTTTACTTCTCGATTGTTGGTCTGATGTTAACTTTGGAGTTAATCTTATGCTGATCTGGGTGCTGATTGCTGATGGAGAGGTGCTTGGGTCATTTTGTTCCCTTTTGGGCTGGTCGATTGTCTCTTTTGCACAGTCTATAGATGTTATTAGTGTCTATGTGTCTATTGATGGCTAATTTGTCAGAGTTCCAGGCTTCTAGAAATCCTCTGGAGTTTTTGGACTGGTCTAGGATGGTCACATTTTTCCCAATTGAAATTATGGTTAAATCTGTCTGTATGTTGTGAAATTAAAGAATTTTCATCATGTCTTCTGACTGTTAATTGGTGTTCGCGGATGCGTTCTGCCAGTCTTCTGCCTGTTTGTCCTCCATACTGGTGGTTGCAGTCCTTACATTGTGCGTTGTAGATGACTCCTATTTTTTTTTTCTTCTGGAGTTGTTGGGTCTTTTGGTTTGCTTAGGATGTTTTAAGAAGGGCTTTAGTTGGCTTGTGTGCTATGCTGATTCCATGTGGTTGTAGTACTCTGTTGGTAGTTTCTGAGATATTCTTGATGTATGGCAGTGTAATTCTTTTTAGAGTTTGTGTTAGTTGTGCTGTATTGGGTTGAGTGGTCAGGGACTTTTTGATAATGTTTCATGGATATCCACTTTGTTGGAATATCTTGTATAGATGCTCCATTTCCTTTTTCTGCTGTTTGGGGTTGCTGCAGTGAGTTTGGACTTATTTAAATAAAGTTCTTACACAACTTCTTTTGTGGGAGGTTGGGTTGTTTGGAAGTGAAGCACTGGTTAGTATGGGTGGTTCTTCTGTACAGTCGCATTTCTAGTTTGCCACTATGACCTCTGCTGATCAGGATGTCCAGGATGGGTAGCGAGTTGTTGTTTTCTTCTTCTCTGGTAAACTGGATTCCTTTAAAAATGTTATTGATGGTTCTATGGGTGTTCTCTAATTGGTCCTTTTTATTATGGTGAAGGTGTTGGC
The DNA here is from genome assembly GCA_022577455.1 of Arizona elegans. Classification (NCBI taxonomy): domain Eukaryota; kingdom Metazoa; phylum Chordata; class Lepidosauria; order Squamata; family Colubridae; genus Arizona; species Arizona elegans. Next base: position 4,451,106 of record JAKOOJ010000012.1, on the reverse strand, counting down.
TACATATATGATCCATATTTTCAGTTGTATTTGTGGAAGTGCTTTGGCTACAAGACGTTGCATGATGACCTTTGCTATAAGTTCTGAAAGTGGTGATCCCATAGGTGTCCCTGTAATTTAGACCACCTCCACCAACACTGAAATGGCAAGCCACCAGCATCTGAATTTCCTGCATTGGATGAGGAGAGCACATCTTTCTCCTTCTGTCCTGGCCACTTTTTACAGAGACAGGGTTGAGAGAGTTTTAACAAACTGCATCCCTATTTGGTTTGGTGGCAACAGTGCCTCACATAGAAAGTCCATACAGAGAGTGGTGAGGACAGCCGAGAAGATTGTAGGAAGCGCACTTCCTGTTATTCAGCATACTGAACACTATGTGCTCAGAGCTCAAAGCATTGTTAGGGACTCCATACACACATTTCACAGTCTGTTTCTGTTGCTCCCCTCTGGGAGGAGGTTTCAAAGTATTTCTAGCAGGACTACCAGATTCTGTAACAGCTTTGTTCCTTATGCCAGCCGTCTGGTAAATTCACAGGATTCGTTTTTCTCCCCGTGTACATGTATACATCCGAACTAGACTGTGTTGTTTCTCTGTGTCATATAATATATGTGGGTACATGCATAATTTTGTATTTACTTATTTTTTCATGTTTATGTAGTGTATATCGGAGGTGGTGACCCTTTGAGAGCTGTATGCACCAAAATTTCATGTTAATGGATGCTGATTAGTGTACATTCAAAGTGACAATAAAGTTATTCTTAGTCTAAGTCTATAAACTGAGAGCAAGCCACATTCCTTATTAGCATTGATTATGTTACCTAGTTTGGTTAATGAAACATCTGCAGGAAAACAAGCAAGTTCAGACAGCACCAAGGATTTATCCGTGTCTCCAAGAAGTCAAAGAGATTAAGAATATGTCTGTGCAGCCTTTTCATAAATTCCTCACATTTGGAGAACTAATTTCTTCTTGAGGCAAATGCTGCTCAAATTGGGAAATCAGCGATCTAGTCCCATCTGCAAGAAGTCAAAGAGATTTAAAAATATGACTCTACAGCCTTTTCTGGAATTCCTCATATTTGAAGAACTATTTTTTTCTTGAAGCAAATGCTTCTGTTTCCTAAATTGACCTTTCTCTTCCTTTACATCTCTGTATCCTTCATGGTGTTATCCACATGCCTCATAATAATCAGTGTTTATGTTGTGATCTGTTGTGATCTAAAACTAGATATAAGAAGCATCTGGATTATGTGAATTGCCTCTTGTTCAGAGCCACATTTAATAAGCTCTATAATACCACAATAGTAAGAAAAAACTAACACACCCTTACATTTTATGTACATAAAAACACACCTTGCTGTTCTCACTCTCCTCTGTTCATCACTTACTCAGAAATATAAGTCATATACAGAGCAGAGTTCCTGAATTCTCTCTGAATTTGGGTTAGGGAAGCAAGAGGTAAGGAATGCATACTAACATTGATACTGTTAGGGTTCCAAGTAATACATCCATAGCAAGCAAAACTCTAAGGCAGGTAGAACTCCTCAAAGAATAGTTTTATTGGATAGAAACCAACTCTGAAAGTTCCTGCGGTTTTCATCTAATTAAAAGTAAAAGTTTTCCCCCTTTCCCAAGCAATCAGTCACATGGTCCAATCAAGGTGCTGTGCGGTTGCCTGGTAACTCCACTCCTCCTCTCTCTCTGGCCACGTATGGGAATGTCCTTGGTTCCTAGAAGAAAGTATTTTGTTTTGGCTACAACACCCCTACTATCTCTATTCTCCCATCCCTATCCCTCAGCTCCACTTCAGCAACACTGAAGCTTCAAAATGGCTTCAGTCAGATCAGCTTCAGGGTTGACAGATACCATCATCTGAAAATGGATCATGAACCAGGCTGTTCTTCAGGTGCGGGAGCCATTCCCAGAGGAGATTTCAGCTGAGCTTCAGGGAAGAGGAGATGGATCCAGCTCTATTCAAGACCTGTTTTTCAGGAGGATCCAATTTGGGCCACTTTGCGAGGTAAGTGCAGGTTTTCTTCTGAGAGCAGTGGAGTTTCAGCTCCATCCATTCATGAGCTGCTTTTAACACCAAATGCTGAGTCTGTGTGCATTTGAAAAAAGGGTCCCCCAGAATATCCTGAGGAGTCACACATTTGACTTTCAAAATTGTTCTGGAGATGCAAACAAGAGACAATTCACAGGCAGAGAATCTTGTATTAGAAATGTAATTTATTTGTAGAAAGAGTTTAATATTTCTTAATGCTATTCAGAAGAGTGTCCGAATAAGACAGAAATAAAAGTCATGAATTGAAACAATAACAATGGGATTAAACGTACTTGAGAAGTATTGTTCATTTATTTATTTTATTAAATTTTATGCCACCCATCTCCCTTGTAAAGTGACTGTAAATACACCAGCAAAAATAAAACACATGAAGGATAAACCAGTAAGTCAACACTAAATGGCTGTAACAATAAGACTTTTTGTCAAGTGACTTGGGATTTCAAGGACATTACCAATATTTTGAAATGGGTTAGAAAAGAAATTCCTAGTGGCTATGTCCTGTTTTCTCAGGAATTTGGACAGCGGGGCAAGTGAGTCTAGGACAGGGGTGTCAAACTCAGTTCATCACGTCGTCATGTTATGTATTGGGACTTTTTCCCCCTTCCCTAAACTGGGGGTGGGGGTGGTCAGCACGTGACACATTTGGTCTGCAGGCCATGAGTTTGACATCCCTGGTCTAGGGGATTTTCTGCCCAAAACCTCCTTGCTGAGTTATTCCAGCCCAGTGGGAAGCTCCCCAAGGGTGGCTTGTGAAGCACCTAAGCCAGTGATGGTTAACCTTTTCGGCGCTGAGTGCTGAAACTGGAGTGCGTGCAAGCACCAGAACCCGGAAGAGAGCAGCTGGCCAGTGCACATGCGTGTGGTGGCCAGCTGCTCTTCCAGGTTCCATCGCACAGATGCTCACTGGATAGCCAATCCGGCGTGCATGCACACCGGCCAGCTGCTCTCTTCCGGGTTCTGGCGTGCGCATGAGTGTCGGCACGAACCCGGAAGAGCAGCTGGCCGCCGCATGCATGCGTGTCGGACCAGCTAACTGGTATGCATGTGCGTGATGGAACCCAGAAGAGCAGCTGGCGACGGCACGTGTGCCCACAGAGAGAGCTCTGCGTGCCATAGGTTTGCCATCACGGACCTAAGCCGTGATTTGTGCAGCTATAGCTTCCCAGCCCCAAGGACTGTTTTGGGCAGGAAGACATGAATCTGTCCTGAAAGTAGATGTCCATTTGGTCTATTTCAAATGTCTTGTTTTATGTTGTGTGCAGGAAGAGAGAAAACTTTCAAGTGTTTCCTGTGATTGTCTGCTAAAGAACACTTTTTTTTCTCTTTCTAGAGCTCTGATGCCTTTGAAGAGGTGACTGTGGATTTCACGAAGGAGGAGTGGAGGCTGCTAGAACCTGACCAGAAGGTCTTGTGCTGGGAAGTCATGCAGGAGTTTTCTAGGAATTTGGCTGCTCTGGGTAAGGCCAGGCTGTTCATTTCTCTATAAGGCCATGGCAGAAATACTCACCATAGATTTGGGAAATATCCTAGATGCTCCATGGAAGTGGCTGAGCAGATTGACTGATCAACACCAAAGCCTAAATATGTTTCTTGGCTGAAAAACTCCTTGAAGCCCATCAGAGTCTCCCAGATAAGAATTTGCATATATAACATCCTGGTTAGACAAGTGGATTGTACCAAACCTGCAATGCAGATTGGCATGTTTTTGAAGGGGGAGACACCCTCCCCACTTTTACCCTTCTAAATTCTAATCAGAATGTTAATTTTCTTTTTCCCCCCAAACAGCTGATGTGTCTGTGAATGAGAATGGAAGAGAGAAATCGTCCACTTCTCTTCCTGTTGTTGTTCATGGCTTCCTGTCCCAGCAAGATCAGAAAGAAAAGAGAAAAGGGAAATACAGGAAAAAAGACAACATGAATTTGAATTACATAGATACGGCAGAAACCAGACTAAAGAAAAACTGCACGGCTATAGACACTATGGAGAATAACTCCTTCGCTCCTACTTCACCAAATAAACTGAACAGGAAACGCAAATTACATACCTCTGTTAAATCTGGGGGAGATTCCAGTCTGAGCAGGAAGAGGGAACTTGGTAAGCAGAGTGGAAAGAATTTCAGCAGTGAAAGTGATCGTAATAACCACCAAAAGATCCACACCGCGGAGACACCACATAAATGTCAGTATTGTGGAAAGACCTTTAGCCAGAGTGGACATTTTAATCTTCATCTAAAGACCCACACAGGAGAGAAACCCTATAAATGCTTCGAATGTGGAAAGACCTTTATCCGGAATGACCAGCTTGAGCTTCATGAAAGGATCCACACTGGGGAAAAACCGTATAAATGCAAGGAATGTGGAAAGAGGTTCGGTATCAAAAGTAGTTTTAGTCGTCACCAAAGGAGTCACGTAGGGGAGAAACCGTACAAATGCCTAGAGTGTGGAAAGAGCTTTTTAATCAAAAGTGCCCTTACTCTTCACCAGAGGATCCACACAGGAGAGAGACCGTTTAAATGCATGGAATGTGGAATGAGATTAATTACCAAGGGGAAATTGAATCGCCACCAAAAGAGCCACACAGGGGAGAGACCATATAAATGCCTGGAGTGTGGAAAGAGCTTCATCCGGAAAGGACATCTTCATCATCATGAGAGTATCCACACAGGGGAGAATGTCATGGCCCCATCAGAGCCCAGTTCAGAGGAGGAGGAGGAGGAAGAAGAAGAGTAACTGGGACTGTCCAACAGGAATAGCAATAGCACTTAGATTTATATACCGCTTCATAGTGCTTTTACAGGCCTTTCTAAGCAGTTTAGAGAGTCAGCATATTGTCCCTGTGAAGTTTCTGAAAGATGCCCTAATTAATTCATGAGCCATGAGCCAAACTTCAAAAGAAATACAGTCATTTATTAGGAGCACCATTTCAGCAATATTCGGGTGCAGTTAGAACTAACCCCACATAGATTTACGTTCCCCTAGAACCCTGTCTCTCCCCTCCTCCCTGGCCATGTCATAAATCACATTCTCCAATTAACCACTTTGGCCGGCTGTGAAATCCAACACCCTCCTTCTGATTGCGGTTAGGAAGCATGTATGGAATGTAACTTCAATCAGCTCCATCAGTTCTCCCTCCCTCCTGCTCATGGCAACTTGAAAGCTTTGCAAGTTGACAGTCCCTAACAATCTGGGTCCTCATTTTACCCAGCTTGGAAGGATGGAAGGCTGAGTCAACCTTGAGCCTAGTGAGACTCAAACTGCCGAACTGCAGCTAGCAGTCAGCTGAAGTCGCCTGCAGTACTGCACTCTAATCACTGCATCACTTAGGCTTTCCCTTAGCATGTTTGGAGAGGCCAGGGGTTTAGGATGATGCTGTCCCAGGCCCCAATGCACAGACACAGCGGAGTATCTGATAGGCTGCAGATTTCCTCTGATGAGGAACAGCTGGCTCCTCCATTCTGTCCAAGGGCAAGGAGAGCAGAGCGTAGGCAAGCCCAGAGAAGGGCTGCAAGGCTACACAGAAGGAGGTCACCCCAAGCCTCCTCACAACGAACACCTGGGATGGAATAACTTAAGGAGAAGCCATGGGGAGTTAGTAGTCTTTGCCAAGAACAATTGTTTGCTTTGGCTTACACTCCCCCAGCTTTGACTCATGCCTGTTGCTGTTTGCGCTTACCTTGCTTTGAAGATTGCTCTTCGCCTTTTGTCTTGCATCTTGCCCTTGTTTTTGGCCTTTGCTTCTCTTGCAACTGTTTCTTGCCTTGGACTTTTTCTTTGCCTGGAGGACTGCCATTGTCTTGGGCTCTGACTGGTGGACTGGACTTGAAACCCTGGACCTTGCCTTGAGAGTGTGTTCCTACTCTCGGGACTTGATTTGTACTATAGGGGCTGTTGTTTGGGGGACTGAGGGGTGGCTGCCTTCAGAGTAGCGTGGGGATGGAGCCTTACTGGTTGTTGGAGGACCATTTCCTGGACCATTTGTTGAGATAAAGAAAGGACTCTCTAGAGCAGGGGTCTCCAACCTTGGCAACTTTAAGCCTGGAGGACTTGAACTTCCAAAATTCTGGAAGTTGAAGTCCGCCAGGCTTAAAGTTGTCAAGGTTGGAGATCCCTGCTCTAGAACATGGGTGTCAAATTCGCCTTGTCACATTGCCATCACGTGACGTCTCATAACGTTTTTCCCCATTTGCGGAGCTGGAATGGATGTGGCCTGTGTGTGACACCTCGGCCTGCGGACCACCAGTTTGACACCCTTGCTCTAGGCACCTACCTTGCCTTGACCACCTGGGTCATAACAGAGAGATCGTATAAATGAGTGGAATGTGGTTCAGTAGGAAGACTCCTCCTAATTACCACCAAAGAAGCCACCCAAGCCCTGGCCCATGGACCAGTCCGCTGCCCATTGAGAACCATGCCATGCAAGTGGCGGGCAAGCATATGAAGCTTTGTTTGCATATTGCAGGGGATTAGGTTACATGTGCAAAACCCATCCCTTCCCACCTACTGCCAGTCTGTGGGGAGAAAAAAGGTTAGGGACTGCTGACATAAATTACCTAAGTGCCTGGAATGAGGAAAGATCTTTCTTTGGAAAGAAAGATTTACTTCTCATAAAAAGATCCACACAACAGATAAATGCACCAAGTGCGAAAAGAGCTTTAATGACTATAACACCTTGAATTGTCACAGAGGTATCCCCACAGGGGAAAATTAGAAGTGCTTCAGAAGCAGGACCACCTTCACTGAGGGTGCTTACTTCACATAAAATGATCCACACAGGAAAAATAAATCCATGGATTGAGGTCAATTTCTTCATCATCCAAGGATCCCGACATGGCAGGAAGTTTATTAATTCATGGAATGTGCAAAGTTCTTTAGTTTGTACTGGAATCTTATTTACCATCCATGTAGCTACACAGGAGAAAACGTATAAGCATTGGAATTTGGAAATCGCTGATGGTGGATCAGTGACCTTACTTATCATAGGATGATGCTTTTCTTCTTGAGGCAAATGCTTCTGTTTCCTCTCTGAGATAATTCATGAAATTCAAGCCTATGTTAACCTCCCATCTCCCTGAGGGGTGTAAGAAGCTCCAGAGATTAGCCACAATTCTTTCTCTACCCACCCTTGCTTTCCTCTATTGCAAAAGTTAGTTGAGGCACTTTTTCCATTTCAGCTGATATTCTTCAAAATAATCATGCAATATATGATAATATAGCAAACCTTATTATTAAAGACTTTTGTATGTCTCTGTTTCTCTTCTTATCAAACAATGGGAAAAGACTTCCATGGAACTCGGATAGGGATGGGATAATAGTATGTGGGAATGATTTGGGAAGAGTCACAGACTGGACAAGCAGAATGTAAAAGATATCTTAGTCCAGTGATGGCTAAACTTTTTGGCGCTGAGAGCCAAAAGCACATGCGCACCCATAATGCAATGTGTGTGCGACCCCCTGCATGCCCCGTGCATGCGCACATGACCCCCCCACATAACCCCCCACTCATGCATGCGTGCATGCATCTCCCACATGCACCCAGCCCCCCCATGCATGCACAGAAGAGACCCAAAAACCAACTGGCTGGTGGGAGGCGCAAGCACATGCGTGGCAGAACTGGGCATGGGGGAACAGCTTGCATGCCCGCAGAGAGAGCTCTGCATGCCACCTGTGGCACACATGCCATAGGTTTGCCATCACGGTCCTAGTCCCCTGAAGGAGACTAAGGGTAAAGAGCATTGGAACAATGATAGAAGAAACTCACCCTAGTTTTCCAGAGAGTAAAAGGAGGGGAGGGGAGAAATACTTTCAGAATTGCTGGATTTTATATTGTGGTCTCACAATAGAGATAGAACCTACTATTCATTCTTGACCTTCTTATCTGGACTAGCTTGAAGGCCTGACAAATGGATCTTGCAGTCAGGATTGCCAGATCTGGAATACGGACCTCAATCCTGCATCCAAGACAGCTTCTGTACCCAACCATAGCCCTTCTCAAAGGTATACCCAGAAAGAAAGACAGAGAGATATAAAACTTGTCTAGAAGCACAGACCCCACCAGTTTGCTTGGTCCTGCAACAAGGAACAGAGTAAGAATTGCCCAGGTGATTCCAGAGAAAAAGTCAGACGTGATATTCAGCAGGTTCTGACCAGTTCTGGAGAACCGATAGCGGAAATTTTGAGTAGTTCGGAGAACCAGTAAATACCACCTCTGACTGGCCCTGCCCCCATCTATTCTCTGCCTCCTGAGTCCCAGCTGATCAGGAGGGAATGGAGATTTTACAGTAACCTTTCCCTGGAGTGGGGTGGGAATGGAGATTTTACAGTATCCTTCACCTGCCATGTCCACCAAGCCACGCCCACAGAACCGGTAGTAAAAATTTTTGAATCCAACAACTGGGAAGTGTGATCCAAAATCCACTATTTTGGTGGGTCCCAGAGGTCCCTCCGGACTAGTTTACTTGCATGACTGTTCCTCCTCTGCCTTTCCAGGCATTTAGATCTCAGACTGGGAAGGAAGAACTTCAGCAAGGAAGGTGGAAAGGAGAGATCTAGCTGGTGCCCACTAGCCAGCTTCTTGCCAAGGGAAACCATCAATGGCAGGAAGGGCATTTTTTCTGAGTCCAGGATCACACATTGCCCTGCTGATTTCGTTGGATGCCCCCCTCTCCCATGGGGAGTTCTGGGATTGCTGAATGTACAAAGAAAAATATGGTGGCCTTTCTGTATTTGGAGAAGGCTGAGGAGTGGCTCTTTCAAGGCTGGTCCTCTTCTCAGATGATGGGGAGGCAGCAATCCCTCAAAGGCAAAAGGTGTCTGGACACAGGACAAGGCCACCCTACTTCCGGATGGGCTAAACCGGGGTCTTGCTCCTGCAACCTGGTTGTCGCTTATGTTTCACTTTGACTTCACTGGCAAGAGCCAGGTGGAATGAGAATCGGGTGGAAAACTCAGTGCGAGACTCCCATATGGATGTCTTGCACTCTGGACAGCCTTCACATCACCCAGTGCCCTTGCTGCCTAGTTCAAACAGTTAAGAGATGGGCAGGAGATGGAGTGGCTTCCTCATTCTCAGGTTTGCTTCCCAATCACCACTCAAATCAGCTGGGAGGAAAGTTTAGAGGGCAGGGCTGAGCGTGGGGGACGGGGTGGGGGCAGCAGTGGTCCATTTTGGAAGTGAAGCCGTAGAGCAACAGCAGGGCAGCAAATACAAGACGGGAAGGAAGGATCGGTGGGAATAGGCAGTAACTAAAGTTGCCCGCCATGTTTTCAGCACTGTGGAAAGTGGCTCATTCCTCCACAAGTGACTTTTGATAGATTATGGGCTATCAAATCAGTGTTGACTCTTAGTGACCACATAAAGTAAGATTTTCTCCAAGAAGATAATCTGTCCTTCACCTGGTTTTTCACTACTTCCAAGGATCAGCATTTAAACAGAGACACGAAAAAGCAAAGGGATTGGTGCATGCTGCCTTAAGCTGAGATCCTCAGTCATCTAACCTTCCTTCTGCTCTTGCCATCTGGCAAATAAAACTCTCGGGAAGATATAATTTTTACGATGAGAAAACAAAGAGTCGGGAAGGGAGCTTCACTCACGAAGCTCTTGGCTTTTAAGGAAACAGTTGGAAAAGGGGCTACCAGACGCCTTCCGATGTTTAGGAGGACCCATCCAGAGCTGGACTCAGAGACGAAGAAAAATCCCCATCTTTGAGCTCAGCCTCCCTGATTTTTCCTGCAAGGCAGAGGACAGGGGTCTAATTTAGCATGGCGACAGCAAGAACAGCGCTCTTTTCCCCGCCTTTTTAATGTATCGCTGCTCTAAAGCATCGGCTCCAGCCGCGCGCTTTTCACCAGCCGCTCTACTTTCTCAGGAGAGGAACGTCCGCTTTCGTTTTCTTTCTCCTAGGTTCCCTCTAGGAATCACGTATCTATCGTTCGGAATCCTTGGTGAGGCACGTGAGGCCAGGAGCGCGCAACAAATTGGCGGGAACGGTTGTCCGTTGCTCTCCTCAGGCGCAGAAGGCTCGACACCCATTTCTCCCCTCCTGGAAAGCGGAGAAGGGAGTGCGGAGAGGGCCCGGGAGAACATTTCCGACTGCCTTGGGCTTCTTTTGGCTGCTCACGAGCAGGAGACGCGATGGAGGCCGAGAAATCTCCAGGGATGGAGGGCGCCCTCAGCCCAGAGATCCACCGCCGCCGCTTCCGCGCTCCCGATGGCTGCCGCCAGGAGGCCGAGGGGCCCCGGGAGCTTTGCAGCCGCCTGCACCGGCTGTGCCGTCAGTGGCTGCGGCCGGAAAGGAGCAGCAAAGGGGAGATGCTGGACCTGGTGGTGCTGGAGCAGCTGCTGGCCCTGCTGCCCCCGGAGATGGCGAGCTGGGTGAGGGAGTGCGGAGCCGAGAGCTGTTCCCAGGCGGTGGCCCTGGCCGAAGGCTTCCTGCTCAGCCAAGCCCAGAGGGAAGAGCCGCCAAAGGGGCAGCAGGTGAGGAGGGGAGGCAGCTCAATGGGCAGAGGAGGGGAGAATCGGGGATCTTTCAATGCCTGCAATGAACTGATGTAATGGCAGATTGAAGGCTGTCAATCTTGAGCCGGTCAGGATCAAGTGCAGAATTAGCCTGCTGACTGCCATTACATCAGTTCATTGCAGGCATTGAAAGATCCAGTATTTGGAGAACTAATTTCTTCTTGGAATATCTTTTTGTTTCTTGAAATGCTTGTTTCCTCTTGGAGATAATTCTCAGAGAATTCTCTAACCTGTAGGGTTTTTTTTCAGTCATTTCACACAATATTGTCTTCTAAACTTAATGAAACAGTAGTGTCTCCCTGAACAGTTCTTCGTTATGTGGGTACTTAGGATTTTCATAGCAGTTTTGTTAGTTATTTCAACAGAGATTTTTAAGTCCAATACCTATCTAAAATGACCAGCAGTTACCCAGAAATAGCAGCCACATAGAGAGCAGAGTCCCCAAGTCCTCTAACTTTGAATTAGGTTGGGGAAATACAGGTACAGAGGCAAAAAGTAAGGCAAGCAAACTAATATGTTTATGGTTCTCTGAAAGTGGATTATAAACCAGACTCTTCTATCAGGTGCAGGAGCCGTTCATGGGGGAGATCTCCATAGAGGTTCAGGAAAGAGGAGATCCATCCAGCCATTCTCAGGAGCTGCTTTTTAGGAGGATCCAAGTGGGGCCTCCTTGCCAGGTAAGTGCAGGTTTCTTCTGAGAGCAGTGGAGTACAAACTCCATCTCTTCATGATCTGCTTTTACCATCAAATGCTGAATCTGTGTCCATTTGAACTCAGTGCCTCCCCCAGAATGTCCTGCGGAATCACACTCAGCGTTCAAGATTGTTCCTGAGTTGCAAACAAGAGAAAATTTGTAGGCTTTATTGTATTAGACAATCTGAAAATTAGAAATTGTTAGAAAATTTGTTTGCTGGAAAGAGTTTAATAGGTCATATTTTTCAGAAGAGTGCTGAAAACTCGTTAGAAATGAAGCCCATGAATTTAACGAATAGGAATAAGATTAAAAACCACATGAATCCCATGAGAATAAAGCCCTAAGTGAATGCTAAATAGCTGCAACAGTAAGATTGTTATCCAAGTGACTTGGGATTTCTAGGCTCATTGCCAACATTTTAAAATAGGTTAGGAAAAATTTCTAGTGGGTGTGTTATTTTTACGGTAAGAGAGAAAACTTGCAAGTCTTTCCTGGTAATGTCTGCCAAGGAACATTTTCTTTCCCTATCAGGGATCTGATCCATTTGAGGAGGTGACTGTGGACTTCACGCCGGAGGAGTGGGAGCTGCTAGATTCTGGTCAGAAGACCTTGTGCAGAGAAGTCATGTGGGAAAATTTGAACAATATGGCTGCTCTGGGTAAGGCCAAGCTTTGCTCTGACTTCCATTCATTGGGGGAGGTTTTTTTCAGTGGAGGATGACTAGCTATTTACACTCAGATGCTTAAGGTGCTCGTCCCTCCTTAAGGCCATGTCAGAAATACTCACCATAGACTCTGAAAATGTCCTAGATGCTCCATGGCAGTGGCTGAACAGATTGACCAATCAGCACCAAAGCCTTAATATATTTCTTGGCTGAAAAATTCTTTCTATACCATCAGGATATCCTACATAACAGTTTGCAGCCTTCACATCCTAGCTAGACACAGCCAGTGCCAAACCTAGAACATATGATTTTGAGGGGGAAACACACACCCCTTCACCATTCTAATTGTAACAGAAATATTTATTTTCTTTTTTCCAAGGAGATGATGGGCTGGAATATGAGAATAGCAAGCAAGGAAGGTTAAAGACAGAGAAGTGTGAAGTTGAAGAAGTGATATTTGGCCACGAAGAGGACACAAGAAGACAAGACAGGAGGCACTCAGAAAATGGAGGGGAGATGTCATCCACTTCTGTTCCTGTTGGAATCCCTAGCTTCCTGCCCCAGCAAGGCCTGGAAGGAACGCAAAAGGAAAAATATGAGAAAAAAGAGAAAAATCAATTTGATTTATATGAATATGGCATAAACCAGACTGAAGGGAAAATGTATGAAAAATACAGCAAAAGCAAACCACATACCTTTGTAAAATCTGGGAGGGATTCCAGTCAGAGCAGAGAGATGAAACTATGCATGGAGTGTGGAAAGAGATTCATTAACAAGAGTACACTTATTCTCCACCAAAGGATCCACACTGGGGAGAGACCACATAAATGTACGGACATTAACAATGTTCATCTTATTTACCATCAAAGGAACCACACAGGGGAGAGACCATACAAATGCATGAAATGTGGAACGACCTTTACACGGAAGGCACATCTAAATCGTCATGAAAGAATCCACACAGGGGAGCGACCATATAAATGCATGGAATGTGACAGGACCTTTACACGGAAGGGACATCTTAATCATCATGAAAGAATCCACACTGGAGAGAAACCTCATAAGTGCCTCAAATGTGGAAAGACCTTTACCCGGAAAGAACATCTTAATTGTCATGAAAAAATCCACACAGGGGAGAGACCATATAAATGCATGGAATGTGGAAATACCTTTACACAGAAGGGACATCTTAGTCTTCATGAACGGATACATACTGGAGAGAAACCATATAAATGCATGGAATGTGGAAAGACCTGTTCAAGAAAAGGAAATCTTAATCGTCATGAAAGAATCCACACTGAGGAAAAACCATATAAATTAATGGAGTGTGGAAAGAGCTTTACTTAGAAAGAAAGGTAATTGTCATGAAATGTTCCACACTGGGGAGAGAACGTATAAATTGACGGAATGTGGTAAGAGGTTCAGCAGGAAGACTCTTCTTTTTTTTTTTTTTAGCATTTTTTTTATTGAAAAAGTTTTCAAATACAAGTTTTTCCCCCTTTTCCCCCCCTCTTCCCTAACCCCCACCACCACCCCTCCCCCCCTGTGACTTCTTCATAACAGTAAGCTATTTCATAACTAATTACATAATATGTTACCTTTTCCCTTTCTCCCTCCTCAAAATACTGACCCTTAGCATAATATTCTTATAACTCCCATTTTAGCAATAATCTGCCCTCTTTCTCCTCCCTTAAACTTATAGTGTATTATTACAACAATTTAACATTTAATCTTTTATATATATTAATATAACATTTCAAAGCGGCCTTCTCCCTACATCCAAATTTAACATTTATTCAGTTCTATCCAATTCCTCCACTCCCCTAAATATATGACTTAAAGATCCTTTTTCTTAAACTAATCAATCAGTAAACTAACCTATTTCAATCCAAATTCCTACTAAATTACCATGCAATACAATTCTAAATATAATCCACTGCCCACTCGACTAAAATATACATATATCTATATATGCATTCCATTTTATAAAAAGAAAAAAGACAATAACTTTAAATTTATAATCCATATAATATCTTCTTTGATGTCTTTCCACTGGATTGTTAAATCCATCATCCATAATAGGGTAAAATAACATGCTGGTGCAACAGTTTGTTCAAAATCTTCAATCATCTTCTGCCCCCAACAGTAGTAGATATCCTCATATATATATAAAAGTAAAAACAACCACCCGAGTGACATTATAATTATATCCATATAGTTGTAATTGTGGTTTTCATCAGGATTATTAATTCCCATCATCCTAATGGGTAACATCCAGATCTTCTGCATGCCCCAGCGTGACTCTCTTGCCTTGTAACTCAAAATAATTATAATATATTTACCAGTAAAAGAAATCCAAGATAGATAATTCAAATCCAACAATGTAAGGCTCTTTTCACATCCCAAAATCACAGCATTGCAGAGATCTGCCACTATCCTCAAGATAGTATTAAACAATTGTTCGCCTCCACTATCTTTTCACATATTCATTCATTTTTTAAAGTCCCTGGCTTCACTGTTGCTTGGTTTAGAAACTGCTATTTCTATGAAATCTATTTCTTTACTTTTTCTTTTGCGGGTTGAATTTCCATCCTGGTTTCCTTCCTACCAATTGTGTGTCAGCTGATCGATTTTCATTCTGCTTTATGAATTGATCTTGTTGGTTTTGTTTTGTTATCTCGTCTTTCTTCCCCATCACTTGTATATCAACTGGTTGATTTACACACTTGTCTGTAACTTGATGATTCGTCACATTGGAGTCGGATGACTCTGCTCTCATATTTATAGACAGTCCAGCTGGGGTATCCAGAGAGTCCAAAGACAATTTATCTACCACAGCCTCTGTAATTTGATATTTTCCTTTTGTTTCCAACACCTTTTGCTTGTCCTGTATTGTGCCTAAAGATGTTAAATTCATTTTTAAAATTTTTTGATAAAATTCTTCCGCTTTTTCAACAGTGTTCAGTTGGTATCTTACTCCTTGGTGTCTCAATATTAAACCAACTGGGACATCCCACCTAAATAGGATATTTCTTTTTTTTAACTCAGTCACTAGAAAGCCAAATTTCTTCCTCTCCATTAGCATCTTAGGCGGGAGCTCCTTAAAAATCCAAATCTTTCTTCCATGAAATTGCAAAGTAGAATTAAAAGAGTTCTGCACAATATTATTCCTAATTTCTTCATCTGTAAAATAAATCACCACATCTCTAGGCAATTGCCTTTGCTTTGCCAACCAGGAGTTTATTCTATAAATTCTGTCAATCCTGCAAAACACTTCATCAGGTTGAACCTTTAAAATCCCAGCCAGAATTTCAGAAGATATTTTCCTTAAGTCATCTCTGTTATTTTCCTGCAGACCTCTCAGTCTAATTGCATATTCTGTAAAATTATATTGAATCATTAAAACTTCTCTTTCAATCCTCTGTTGCACATTTTCTTCATTACCAGTCTTTTGGTCAACCTCCATTTTAGGTTTGTCTTCTGAACTATTATCCTGAGTGTTTACCAAATCCTTTTTAATTTTTTGAATCTTGTCATCCAAATTCTCCTCAGTTTCTTTCATTTTAGACTCTAATAATTTAGTCTTTGCATCGAACTGAATCAGAAAGTCTGATAAACCATTAGCTGTTTTTAAAATCTTTTGATTCAAAAAGTCAAACTTTGATTTCACCAATTCACCAATTTCTTTAATTTCCTGCTTAAATTTTTGAAGTTGCTGGTTCACAATCTCATCCCTTCTTACAATCTCTTTAAGAAGAAATTATATTATATTAAAGTCAGGTTTCTGAGACTGGAGAGTTAGAACTTGTTCATGTAATTTGTTAAAGGGGGAATTCCCCTCTGCTGCCTGTTTGTCTAACTGTATAAGTCCCAGTGCCATTTTCCACACAGACAAGATTTAGTGGAAAAGAGAAAAAAAAAGGGCTTGTTTCCAACCAAGATCAATATCAGATCCCCAGGAAAAAAAAGAAAAAAAAAACAAGAGTGAGAGTGAGGTTTTGCCTCAATTACAGCCAGAAGTATTCATTCCGCTACTTTGTAATAGAAAACGGAAGGACTTTCCCTTTCAGCCTCTCTTCAAGCCTCAGCAATCGCCATTTTAAAAATCTTTTTTCCTTTCACTTCTTAAAGAGCTTCAGTAACTTTTCTAAAATAAAAAGAACACTTGCGCTTCAGGATCAGAGGTCCAGCTCACGTCTTCTTTAATTAATTTAACAAATTTGCAGGCTTGCTTTTGCCACCTAGTTCTGCGTATAGCAGAGATCTCCCAGAGCCCGGAGCATCGGCTGGGGATAAGGGGAGTCTCTTCCGCTCCGTCCCAAAAGTAAATAAAAAACTTTTGGGATTAGGCAAACCCTCTACCCACCCCAGCCGGCTCTATCTCCGTTTCCTAATGGAAACGGAGTTTTTTCGAGCCGCCATTCCGCTATAAAGGCGGCTCTTTACAGGCAGTGGGTACGACGATCCCGAAGGAGCGTCCGGCGGGGACAAACAGCAAACCGGAAGTCAGCAGGAAGACTCTTCTTAATCACCATCAAAGGAATCACACAGCATAAATAATGTATGTGCCTGGAGTGAGGAAAGAGAAAATTTTTTACTTATCATAAAAAGATTGACACAGGCAAAGCAATGTAAGTGCATCAAGTATGAAAAGAGTTTTAATGACTATAGCATCTGTAATTGTCACAGAGGCATCCCCACAGGAGAAAATTAAAAATGCATGAGAAGTGGGACAACCATTGAGCGTGCTTACTTCTCATAAAAGTATCCACACAGGAAAAATAAATGAAATCCATAGATTCAGCTATATTCTCAACAATAAAGCAAGACATTTGACAAAGTAGACCACAACCTACTTCTTCATAAACTAGAAAAAAGTGGGATAGATAGTGAAATGTATTGGCTGGATCAAGGACGATGGACAATGCGAAGATCATGTAATTAACCGTTTATTAACAACAGCTGGGCTAACTGCCACAGCTATAACTGAAACTGCTTGGAACTCTGCCTGACAACTCTTATATAGCCAGCTGTCAGGTGACTTAACCAATCAACGAACAGAATGTTACTTCCTACTTCAGCAGACTTAATACATTGCAGATAGCTTCACCATCAGTTAGATTCGTAACTGGCTAACAAACCATACTCAATGAGTAGTCCTTAATGGGTCCAAATCTACATGGAGAGAAGTAAGCAGTGGGGTGCTACAAGATTCCATCTTTGGCCCAGTACTCCTCAATATTTTCATAAATGACTTAGATGAGGGAATAGAAGGAGAATTTACCAAATTTTCAGATGATACAAAGCGGCCAGGAATAGCTAACACCCTAGGAGATAGGCTTAAGATCCAGATGGATCTTGACAGACTTGAACACTGGGCTCTATCTAACAAAATGAAATTCAATATAGAGAAAAGTAAAGTCCTATACTTAGGAAGAAAAACCAAAAGTACACTGGGTGAAATCAGGCTTAATAGCAGTGACTGTGAGAAGGATCTAGGAGTCTTAGTGGACAAGCAACTAAATATGAGCCAGGAGTGTGCAGCGGCAGCCAAAAAAGCCAATATAATCCTAAATTGCATTAATAGAGGGATACAATCAAGATCAAGTGAGGTATTAATATCACTCTATAAAGTCTTAGTAAGACCACACCCAGAGTACTGCATCCAGTTTTGGTCACCAGACTATAAAAAATATGTTGAGAGAAAGTGCAGAGGAGAGCAACCAGGATGATTAGGGGACTGGAGACTAAAACACATGAAGAACAGTTACAGGAACTAGGCATGGCTAGTCTAGTGAAGAGAAGGACCAGGGGAGACATGATAGCAGTGTTCCAGTATTTGAGGGGCTGCCACAGAGAGGAAGGGGTCAAGCTATTTTTCAAAACACCTGAGGGTCAGACAAGGAATAATGGATGGAAACTGATCAAGGAGAGATTCAACCTGGAAATAAGGAGGAACTTTCTGACAGTCAACCAATTGCCTTGATAATACAGTGGTCTAAGCACCCTGTTATTAACACAGCTGCCTGCAATTACTGCTGGTTCAAATCTCTCCAAGGCTCAAGGTTGACTCAGCCTTCCATCCTTTCTAAGGTAGATGAAATGAGGACCCAGTTTGTGGGGGCAATAAGCTGACTGTATAAATATACAAAAGTATGAAGGCTATTGCTTAACACATTGTAAGCCGCCCTGAGTCTCCGGAGAAGGGCGGCATATAAATCAAATTAAAAAAAAAATTGCCTTCAGAAGATGTGGGAACTTCATTACTTGAGACTTTCAAGAAAAGATTGGGCTGCCATTTGTCAGAAATGGTTAGGCGGTTGGTTGGACTAGATCAGGGGTCCCCAACCTTTTGGACTTCAGGGACACCAAGTTCATAATTTTAAATTTCGCGGACCTCTAATACGAATCAGTGCGCTGCTTGCTGAAGCACCTGGACTCCCAGTGACAGGATGGGGTCTTTCAGGCACTCTCCCTCCTCTTTCTCTTTCTCTCTCTCTCCCAGTTTCTCTCTCATTCTCTTTTTCTCTCCCCCCCTCTCTCATTCTTTCTCCCCATCTCTTTCTCCCACTCTTTCTCTCATTCTTTCTCATTCCCCCTCTCTCTTCCTCTCTCATTCTCTTTCTCATTCCCCCTCTTTCTCTCTCCCCCACTCTCTCTCATTCTCTCCCCTCATTCTCTCTTTCTCATTCCTTCTCTTTCTCTTTCTCTCTCTCATTCTCTCTCCCCCTTTCTCATTCTCTTTTTCTCTCTCCCACTTTCTCTTTCTCTCTACCCCCTTTCTCCCCCACTATCTCTCTCATTCTCTCTCCCCCTCTTTCTCTCCCACTCTCATTCTTTCTCTCTCCCCCTTTTCTCTCTCTCCCCCACTATCTCTCATTCTCTCTCCCACTCTTTCTCTCATTCCCCCTCTCTTTCTCCCACTTTCTCATTCTCTTTCTCTCTCCCCCTCATTCTCTTTCTCTCTCATTCCCCCTCTCTCTCTCCCCCACTCTCTCATTCTCTCTCTCTTTCTCTCTCCCCCTTTCTCATTCTTTCTCTTTCTCTTCCACTCTTTCTCATTCTCTTTCTCCCCCTTCTCTCTCTCCCCCACTCTTTCTCTCTCCCCCTTTTCTCTCTCCCCCCACTATCTCTCTCATTGTCTCTCCCCCTTTCTCACTCTTTCTCATTCCCCCTCTTCCTCTCTTTCTCTCTCATTCCCTCTCTCTCATTCTCTTTCTCTCTCCCTCACTCTCTCTCTTATTCTTTCTCTCATTCTCTCTCCCACTTTCTTTCTCTCCCCCCTTTCTCTCTCTCCCCCACTATCTCTCTCATTCTCTTTCTCATTCCCCCTCTTCCTCTCTCTTCCTCTCATTCTCTTTCTCTCATTCCCCCCTCTCTCTCATTCTTTTTCCCTCCTCTCTTTCTTCCACTCTCTTTTTCTCTCCCCGTCTCTCATTTTCTTTCCCCCTTTCTCTCCCCCACTCTCTCTCATTCTCTCTTTCCCCCTCACTCTTTCTCATTCTTTCTCTTTCCCCCTCTCTCATTCTCTTTCTCTCTCTCTTTCTCCCTCATTCTCTTTCTCTCCCCTTCTTTTTCTCTCCCCCCCACTATCTCATTCTCTCTCTCCCACTCTTTCTTTCTCTTTCTCTCTCCCCCCTCTCTTTCTCTCACCCCCTCTTTCTCTCACTCTCTCCCCCCAATCTCTCTCTCTCATTCTCATTCAAGGGCTGGAAGAAGTGTGGGAGCGAAGCACTATTTGAAATTGTGCGGCATGAGCATTCGCCTTGGTATATTTGTACCAGCCAATGGCACAAGGCAGCCCTTGTTTCCTGCTGCTTGGGACTCGGAGCGGTAAATGGTGACTGGTCCAGGGAGCAGCCAGATTTTGCTCTCCATTGCGGACACCAGATCGGCCCCCTGCAAGCTCTCAAGCAGCGGTCCCTGAAGCAGCGCTGGAAACTTTGGTCGGGCTCCTCAAGTGATGAGGGCTTGCAGGGGGCCGAACTGGTGTCTGCAATGGAGAGCAAAATCCAGCTTCTTCTCTGCTATAAGTGTGGCATCAGGATTCCACCTTGGTATATTTGCAGCGCAAGGCAGCCCTTGTTTCCAGCCGCTTGGGAGTCAGCGCAGTAAACAGTGTCTGGTCCGAGGAGCAGCTGGATTTTGCTCTCCATTGCGGATGCCAAATAGGCCCCCTGCAAGCTCTCGTCTCTTGAGGAGCACTCCCTGAAGTGGTGCGGAAAATTTTAGTCAGGCTCCTCGAGAGACAAGAGCTTGCAGGGAGCTGATGTGGCATCCGCAATGGAGAGCAAAATCCGGCTGCTCCCCGGACCAGTCACCATTTACCACTTCGAGTTCCAGGCGGCAGGAGATGAGGGCTGCCTTGCGCCACTGGTTGGCGCAAATATACCGAGACGGAATGCTGTTGTCGTGCAAATGAAAGTAGTGCTTCGTTCCCGCAGCTTCCAGCCATCACAAACGCCATTTCTTCCCACTTGTGCTGCTCCCTCCCCCACCATCACAACAGCACCATTCATTCTGGACGGCGATGGCTGCACTCCTTTTTTCATATTGCACCACCTGCAAAAATGCAAAAATTTCTCCATGGCCCACCAAAATTTTCTCATGGACCACCAGTGGTCCACGGACCACCGGTTGGTGACCATTGGACTAGATGACCTATAAGGTCCCTTCCAATTCTGTTAATAAACTTCACCATCATCCTACCTATATAAAGGGCTGCCCGGGCTGGAATAGCCATTGCTGTTTCTGGAGTTAAATAAAAGAGTTACAGTTACATTGTGTCGAGTCTTCCTTCAATCGCTCATGATTTAACATTGGCCACGAAGGTGGGATCTGAAGGAACAGGACTGCACATCAATCTCCAAGCAATCATCAGCCACCCATCCGATCCATCGTATAACACCGGTCAGATCATCGGCTATCGTGATGTCTGCAATCACACCACCCGCTCCATTCAACCCAACTGGAGAAGATTGGGAAGCCTACATGGAGTGATTCTATATGTTCATGGAGGCGAACGATCTGCTGAGTTTATCAGAACAGAGGAAGAGAGCCCTTTTTCTCACCCATTGTGGCCCGGCAGTGTTTAAAATGGCAAAGGCACTCGCCACCCCAGCCGATCTGAAGACCATGACCTGGACAACGCTGCAGGAAATACTCAAGGCACACTATGCACCGCAAGCATCATCCCTGGTAAGAAGACATGAGTTTTACCGGAGGGACCAAAGAAAGGGAGAGACGATCAGTGCATTTGTGGTGACCTTGCAAGAAATAGCTGCCGCGTGTGATTTCCTGAACCTAGAAGAGGCCATGAGGGACCGTCTAGTACTGGGACGGAGGGATCTCACGTTACAGAGTAGGTTGCTGGCCCAGCCTCAAATTACATTCAAGGAGGCCTTGGAAGAAGCATCCGCAACCGAAGAATCACAGAAATCGGCGGCAGCTATGAAGAAAATGAAAAGTGGGCCACCCGTAAAGGAGGAGGCCGCCGTGCACTATGAAAGAGCGGAATCGGGTTCAGAGGAAGAGGACGAGGAGGATGAAGTCCATCACCTTCGAGCCGATTGTAAAGAGAGACAACAGGGGAAGAGAGAGGCCTGGTGGGGGATGCGGGATGCGAAGGGAACCACCCGAGAGCCAAATGCAGATTCCGGGACGCTATCTGCCAAAGATGCGAAAAGAAAGGGCACATAGCGAGGGTCTGCAGGGCATCTCAGCCAGCCTCCAGGAGGACCAGACCCCCCCGATCGCCAACGAACAACAGAAAGTTCCAGACAAGTGGAAAGAGACAACTGTTTGGGCAAGGACAAAGAAACGATGACCACCGGGCGGATCGAGGCAAAACCCATCAAACCATCGTGATCGGCCATGCCAGCGCGGGAAGAGCAAATAAGATGGCAACAGTCTTGATCGAGGGGAGACCCTGCAAAATGGAGGTGGACTCAGGATCCAGCCTATCAATGGTATCCTGGACAACAATCAAGAAGCTCCTGCCACACATCACAGCCCGTGACCTCAAATGACAGCGCCTCACGCTCATCGACTACCAAGGGAACCGGATCCCTGTGGTAGGCATTGGCAAGTTCAATGTCGCCTACAAGACATTCAAAGCCACGCTACCCCTCATGATTGTGGACAGAGACAGGCCCAGCCTGCTGGGCATGGAGTGGTTCGAGCCACTGGGGCTAGCCATTACCGGCGTCGACCACATCGGAACCGACACCTGGGAGGCGGATCTGATGAGGGAGTTTGCAGAGGTGTTTAACAACGAGCTAGGCAAATACAAAGGGTCCCCAATCTCATTCAATTTAGACCCCCAGGTAGCCCCAATCCGAATCAAACCCCGGAGAGTCCCTTTTGCGCTACGGCCAAAAATAGACGAACAAATAGATAAACTGGTCGCGCAGGGAGTCTTAGAACCGATAGACCACGCGAGATGGGAAACCCCCATCGTGACACCGATTAAACCTGACGGGTCAGTACGCTTGTGCGGAGACTATAAAAGTACATTAAATAAGGCGCTCCAACAAAGCGCATACCCCATACCAGTAGTCCAACACCTCTTGCATTCCCTGGGGAGGGGAAGAATCTTCGCAAAATTGGACTTAGCACAAGCATACCAGATTGCACATCGACTTCGCAGGGCCTTGCAAAGGGAATACGTTCCTAGTCATCGTGGACGCGTATTCGAAGTGGCTCGAAGTAGTACTCATGACAACAACCACAGCAGACACAGTAATTAAAGTATTGAGACGTCTATTCGCCACACATGGAATTCCCGACCTCATAGTTTCTGACAACGGACCACCATTCACATCAAACACCTTCGAGATGTTCCTCGCTGACCAAGGAATAAGGCATGCGTTATCCGCCCTGAAAAACCATCGACGAACGGTCTTGCGGAACAGATGGTGAGATCTACAAAGGAGACGCTCATGAGACTAGGCCCAGGGGACATTCAGGCCAAATTAGATAACTATTGGCCATCCAGCACATTACACCAAGTGCCACGACCCACCGAAGTCCAGCAGAATTATTAATGGGCCGTAAGCTGAGATCCCCTCTGGACAGACTGCACCCGCAGTACAGCACAGAGAAGCCAACCAACTCCACGAGCAGAATCCGGGAGTTCCAGCCAGGGGACAGAGTATACGCAAAAAACCTGAGCGGAAACCCACTCTGGGTACCAGCAACAATAACCCAGGTGACGGGGCTCCTGTCCTACTGGGTCCAAACAACAGACAGCCAGCATTGGAAAAGGCACATCGACCAGCTCAGAGGAAGATTAAAGAGTCGAGAGTGAACCCCAGCACAACAACCAGGGGGAAGGAAAAGACAAGCAAGCAGTGGCAGAGCGGGCCAATACACAAACGCCAGGTCTGGACATGCCAGACACCAGCCTGGAAGAAGATAACAGCGAGCACGTACCTGAGACCACGGGAGAGGTGACAGGCGCCAAAAGGAGCCGGAGGGGACAGCCAAGTAAAGCGGGAGAAGGAGGCGAATCCACGTCGGAGACCAAGTTCGAGAGAGTTCTGGAGCCCACACAGAGAGAGCAGCGGACCTCAACCTCTCAACCCAAAGGCACCGGGACGACTGAACTGCGCAGGTCTGGTCGAACCTCCAAACGACCTGCCTACTTACGCGACTACGTAGCCTAGGAGACCCCGGACTGGCGGACACTGAACTAGGGGGGAGGAGTGTTAGATATCAAGTAACAGTTTAAATAAGCCAATCAGGAATTAGTCCTGAGAGCGGGAAATTTGGAGGCACATCAGTGGCTGTAGCCGTGGACAGCTCCTATCTCTATAAAGGGCTGCCCGGGCTGGAATAGCCATTGCTGTTTCTGGAGTTAAATAAAAGAGTTACAGTTACATTGTGTCAAGTCTTCCTTCAATCGCCCACGATTTAACAATATCCTTCCAAAGTCAATAGCCTTGTATTTCTCAATAAAATCCATTCTTTAATCCAAGTTAGCATCGCCGCTTGGTGATACAATTCCCAATTTGGTAGACCAAATCCTCCTCTAATTCTAGAATCTTGTAGCAATTTAAGATAGATTCTTGCTTTTTTTCTCTTGCCATATATATTTCCACATCATTTTATTCAAACTCTTAAAATATTTCTTCTCCAGCTTTATCGGAATTGTTTGAAAGAGAAACAACAGTCTTGGCAATGCATTCATTTTAATTAATGCTATTCTTCCCATTAAGGATAATTGTAAATTTCTGTTTCAATCTGATTTCTCAGTTTATAATAATTATCTTCCTTCACTGTGATACATTTTGAAGTTAGTTGGATGCCCAAATATTTCACTTTCTTCACTATTTGGATATCTAGTTTTTCCGTTAATTGGTTCTTTTGTTTTTCCCTCATATTTTTAACTATCATTTTTGTGATCATTATTTTCAATCTAGCTACTTCTCCATATTCCTCTATTTGCTCAATTAACTTTGGGCTTGTTTCTATTGGCTCTTTCATAATGAATACTAGATCATCCGCAAATGGTTGTAGCTTATATTCTTCTTTTTTAATTCTCATCCCTTTTATTTCTTTGTCTTGTCTTATTTTTCTTTTAAAATTTCTAGGGTCAAAATGAATAATGGCAGACACCCTTGTCTAGTTCTTTTTCTTATATCTATTTTCTCTGTCGTTTCACCATTTATTATTACTTTTGCCGATTGGTCTTTATATATAGTCTTAATCATGTTAATAAATCTATCACCAAAGTCCATCTTTTGTAGTTGTATAGTCATGAATTGCCAATTCACATTATCAAATGCTTTCTGCGTATCTAAAAATAACAGTGCCATTTGTTTCTCTGGATGTGCCTTATAATATTCCAATGTATCCAATATAATTCTTATATTGTCTCTAATTTGTCTTTTAGGCAGAAAACCATTTTGAGCTAGATGTATAAATTCATTTAACAACCTCTTCAATCTTTCCGCCATAATTGATGCAGATATTTTAGTCTGCATTTAATAGTGAACTTGGTCTATAATTATTTATTGGTTGTAAATCTGTTTTTTCTTTTAGTATAAGAGTTATATACGCCTCTATCCATAAGTTCGGAACCTTGGCTTCTATTAGTAAATCATTAAATACTTGTAGCAGTGTATTACTTAGTACATCCTGCAACTTTTTATATAATTCTGCTGGTAACCCATCTGGTCCTGGGGTTTTTCCATTCTTCTGCTTTTTAATTCCCTCCATCAATTCCATCATTGATATTCTTTCTTCTAATGCTTTTTTAAATTGTTCTGATATTTTGGGGATCTTTGCTTTTTCCAAATATTGTTCAATTTTTCCTTCTGGTGTCTGTTCTTGTTGATATAGTTTCTTATAATATTCCTCATTTATTTTTTTCTTTTCCTCATTTTGATAGTGTATCTTTCCCTCTTGATCTAATAATTGGCTTATCAATTTCCCTTCTTTTTCCTTCTTCATTTTATATGCTAGCCATCTTCCTGGTTTATTTGCATTTTCAAAAAGTATTTGCATTTTCAAAAAAGATTTTATTTTTCTTGCCAGGTCTTCATTTTTTATTAAATTCAATTTATGTTTTTTTCAAATCCATTAGATTTTTGATCTTTTTGTCTTGTGAATTTTTTTGCAATTCTTTCTTCAACTTCTTATATTCCTCCTCCAATTTTTTTGAGCTTGTTTATTCTGTTTATTCCTTTTTTCTGCATATGTCATTGCCAAACCCCTTATATGTGCTTTACTAGTATCCCTTACATTTTGCAATGATGTATCTTCTTTTCTATTTTCTTTAAACAAAAAAGTCCATTCTTTTTTTTTTTATTGCAAAAGTTTTACAGTTACATTTTCACCCCTTTTTTTCCCCCCCCCACAACCCCCCCAATCTTCCCAACCTCCCTAACCCACCCTAACCCTCCCCTCCCCCCAGACTTCCTAGTATACTCATGTCAGATAAAAGGAAAAAACCCTCCTTTGTATATAAAACTTGAACCCTTCCCTCCCCCTTACAAATTTTCATCTTCCTTACATTAACATTAATATTTCTATCTTAGTATAACATTTTCAAATGAATTTTCATCCTGATTACCTTAAAGATATTTCTATCTTGATATAGCATTTTCTAACAAATTTTCACCCTCAACCTTAAAAATATTTCTATCTTAATATAACATCTTCTAACAAATTTTCACCCTCAACCTTAAAATATTTCTATCTTAATATAACATTTTCAAATAAAAGCTATTTGGTACTTCCTAGTTTGGTATTTATGCTGAACATCATTTATCCAGTTCTTCCATTCCCATTCATAAGTCTCTTGAGAACAATCTTTTAAATATGCTGAAATCTTCGCCATCTCTGCAAAACTGGCCATCCTCAAAGTCCATTCCTCAATCGTAGGCAGCGCTTCATTTTTCCAGTATTTGCCTATCAACAATCTTGCTGCAGTTATCATATACAATATCAATTTTGTTTCACCCGATGTAAAACCCTTAACTATACCCAATAAAAACAGTTGTGGAGAAAACTGAATTTTTTTCTTCAAAACATTCTGCATGACCCACCAAATTTTTATCCAAAAAGCCTTAACTTTCTTACAGGTCCACCAAACATGATAATATGTAGCGTCTAGGCAATCACATCTCCAACATTTAGGCTGCACATTAGGGTACATACACGACAATTTTTTGGGGTCTAAATGCCATCTATAAAACATTTTATAGAAATTTTCCCTCAGGTTCTGCGACTGTGTAAATTTAACATTCTGAACCCAAATTTTTTCCCATGTTTCCAACATCACTGGTTCCTCAAAATTTTGTGCCCACTTAATCATGCAGTCTTTAACTAGCTCAGATTCTGAATCCTTTTCTAACAAAACATTATAAAGTCTTTTAATATGCATTGGGCCTTTCTCTTTTATGTGTCTAACTAATTCTTCCTCATACATCATAATACCAGTTTTTTGGTCCTCTTTCCATCTCAATTGCAATTGATTATATTGTAACCAGGTTAAATTGATCCCTTCAGCCAACAATGTCTGTAATGTCTTCAGCTGCCATCTGCCCGCATCTGTAAAAAGAACCTCTTTATATAAAAACCCCCCGAGTGACATTATATTTGTATTCCACAAGGTATGACCAAGATCCAGCCATAGCGGTATTTTATAATTCCATTTGTTTCGGTGCTTCTTCCAAACTCTCAACAAAGAATCTCTAAGTATATGGCTTTTAAAAACTTTATCCACTTTACTGTCATAAAATAAGTAAGCGTGCCATCCAAATTCCAAATCGAAACTTTCTGCGTTTAATATTCCAGTCTTTTTTCCTCCAAACCAATCACTTACTAAAGTCAAAGCTGTTGCATCATAATATAATTGTAGGTTTGGAAGTTTAAGACCTCCCCTTTCTGGAACGTCTTGCATAATTTTCATTTTTACTCTTGGCTTTTTCTCGTTCCAGACAAACTTGTTCACTCCAGTTTGCCATACTTTTAGTTGTTTATCATTTTTAAGCACCGGAATCATTTGAAACAAAAAGAGAAATCTTGGCAAAATGTTCATCTTAACTGCTGCTATTCTTCCAAGTAAAGACAGCTGCAGTTTTTTCCAAATCTCCATGTCTTTTTGCACCTCTCGCCACAACACCTCATAATTATTTTGAAACAATTTCATATTTGATTCTGCAACCTGAACTCCTAGATATTTTACCTTTGGTACAATCTCAAAACCTGCCCTCCTTTCTAACTCCAGTTTACGATCTTGTGTCATATTTTTAACTACCATCTTAGTTTTTTTCTGATTCAATCTGAAACCTGAAACTTTACCATAGTCTTGTATAATGTCCTTCATCTGGATTATCGATTCCATTGGCTGTGCTAGGGTAACAACCAGATCGTCTGCAAATGCCTTTATTCTGTAATCCTCTTGCCTTATCATTATACCTTTCAAAGTGTTAGAGTCCCTTATTGTATTTAACAAGACTTCTAGTGTTAGAATAAACAACAATGGGGACAGTGGACATCCCTGTCTTGTTCCTTTTTCAATTTTAAACTCTGTTGTCAAGCTTCCATTGATAATGATCTGTGCCTTTTGCTCTTGATAAATTGCTGAAACCGCCTGTATAAATTGGTCCCCAAAGTCCATCTTTTTTAAAGTCTTTAATAGAAAATTCCAATCCACTCTATCAAAGGCCTTCTCCGCATCCAGAAAAACCAGCACTGCAGGGATCTGTTTATTCTTCTCAAGATATTCCAATAAATCTATTACTTGCCTTACATTGTCCTTCATGTACCTACCCTCAATAAATCCCGCTTGGTCATCATGAATCACCTTTTGAATTACTGGCATCAGTCTGTACTTCTAATTTAAATTCATCCACTTTTGACTCAACTTTCATAATAAATCCTGCCAGGCCAGACGCCACATCCGTTATTTTTTTGGTCACCATCTTTTGGTTCTGCTGCATTTCCTGCATAATTTCCTGTTGTGACTTTTGGATTTTTTCATCTATTTTATTTATTTTATCATCCATGTCTTGAAATTTCTCATCCAAAATATTTGAAATGAATTCTTTTAAATCTCCCATGTCCAGATCTTTTTTTTGAGCTTGTGACTGCGTGTTCTGTTTACGTGGGGGGGATCCCCCCCCTGTTTTGCCTTCCTGCTTCTTTGAAGCCATCCTGCCACGTAAGCTGGCTTTTCTAAAAAGGGAGGTTCCGCCTCTTCTGCCACCTCCACAAAACCTTCTAAGAAAGTCCCCCAGATTTACTCAGGGCAAAACTATAGTACAGCAAAAACAAGTAAAAGGGAGAGATTTTCCTCTTATTTCTGTTACAGCCGGAGCAACTTTGTAGCAACTTTTTAACTTTATAGAAGACAAGGTAACTTCACCAATCCACACCCACTGATTCATTTGCTGAGCGCCATATTTTTTCAGTCACTTTCACTCATTCCGAAACTTTCACTTCAGCATAAAAAATCAGCAAAGGGCTAATACTTGCAGTTCAGAGTTTCAGGGTTCAAGTGGATTTCAAGTGTTTATTTGGCTTATTTCCTCGCTCTTTAAAGGTTTCCTGAAGTCGGCTTGTTCTGCAAAAGCAGAAGACGTCCCACGCCGCCCGGAGTCTCAGCAGGTTGTAAGGGAGCCGCGCCTGTTTCCTCCCCAGAAACAATTCCCTGGGGGGGTTGCAGGGGCTCTACCTGTACCCTGCTGCCTCTTCTTCATAAATCCTAGGGATTTTGAAGATTTCAAGCCGCTTCACGATCGGGAAGCGGCTCTACAAGCGGCGGGGGTGGCGGTGCTAAAAGAAAGCACCGTCGCCGCCGAAGACGAGGAAACCGGAAGCCATTCTTTTCCCATATATTGTATAAAGTCTTTCTCATTTAATAAACTTTGATTTAATGTCCACCTCATTCTTTTTCTTTGACCTTTCCATATCATCATTATTGGATTGTGATCTGCCCATATATTTGCTTCTATATCAATCTTATCTCTCTTAGATATTAAATCTGTTGACATCCACATCATATCTATTCTTGACCATGACATATGCCTATTTGAATAAAATGTATATTATTTTTCCTTTAAATTTCTTTTTCTCCAAGCATCCTGTATGCTTAGTTCACCTATCATTGTGTGGAATGTTTTCGGAAGTGTCTTTCTTGATTTTTTATTCACTTTTGTAGATTTATAGTCTAGCTCATTATCAACAATCGCATTAAAATCTCAAATTATGCAAATTTCTTCAAATTCATATTCTAGTATTTTCCTATCTAATTTTGCATAAAAATCTTCTTGATTTTCATTTGGAGTGTATATACACACAAGTAATATTTTTTATAGTTCATTACAATTTCTACCATTAATACTCTTCCTCATCCTCAAATATTTGTTTGGATTGGATTGTCCGTTTAATGTAAAATACTACTCCTTTTACTTTGACAAGCCAATGTTGTATACAATGTCCCTAGTTTTGTTCACTCCAAAAGCTTTTTGTTGTTTTCTGATATGAACTTCTTGTAGACATATAATTTCTAATTTTAACTTCTCTAATTTATTAAATATTTTTCTTCTTTTTATTGCTGAATTCAGTCCATTTATATTCAAAGATACTATTTTAACTTCTTCCATTTCTTATTTATTTATTTGCTTTGTTGATCTAGTCATTCTTATCTCCCTTTGTTCTTTAACTTCTTTCGCCCTTGTTCCTTCATTCAACGCTCTCTCTTCTTGTTCTCTTGTTGTCTCTTTTGGCTGTTCTTTCTTCTCGTCCTGTCATCCATCCCCACTTTCATCTCTCAATCTTTCCTCCTCTTGGACTTCTATATGTTATTTATAAAATAACTCCGCTTTCTCTATTGAGTCTAATCTGTATCTTTGTTCTTGCCAGTTCATCAGTATTCCTTCTGGAATTAACCATCTAAAATTTATTCCTCTCTTTATCAAACATTTGTGAGAAATTGATATTCTTTTCTCAGATCTCTTAACTCTTCTTGGAATTTGTTTCAGTGCCACTACTTCTCTTTCTTTGTGCTTTATTGTTGTATTTCTCATCAGTTGCAGTATCTCTGTTCTCCGTGTTTTCTTTGTAAATCTAACATGAATTTCTCTAGGCAGTTTGTTTCTCATCGCATATCTTGTGTGCACTCTATATATTTCATTGATCCTACTTAATATCCCTTCCTTACTTTCTTCCATTGCTTCTGCTAATATCTCTGCAATTTTCTGTGCCAAATTTTCTCTTCTTCAATAATTTGAAATCTTAGATAATAGTCAGCTTTATCCATTTCCAGAATTATAATGGATTTTCCTGATTTTTATCAGTAATTGTAAATCTACAGTCCATCTCTTCAACTTTTTTCTCTGTTGTTTCTGTTTTCTTCCATTTGCTGCAATCGTTCATTTTCCCCTATCATCTCTTTAACTTCTTTCAGTTCTCCTTCCATTTTTTCCATTCTCCCATCTACCTTATCTAATCTTGTCTTAAGATCGTCATATATAGTCTGTAGCATATTTTTAAATTCTGTGTTAACTTTCTCTTGCTGTGGTGTGGGTTCTGTTTTTTGTCCTGTAGTACCAGATGCTGCAGATATTGATGGTGATGATAGATGTGTTATTTTCTTCATCTTGTTTTTTCAAATCTTACTGCCCAATTTATAATCCAAATATTCGATTTCTTCAAATTCAAACTGCCCAATCAAACTCTTCAGGTTCTTGCTACCCTAATCCATATATGTTTAATCCATACTCCAAATAAGACAGAAAAGAAGGAAAAAAAGAGATAAAAGACTGTATCCGGAAAAACAACGCCAAAAAAATAAATAAATAAAAAGCAATCAAAATGCCCCAAAAAGGCAAGAAGAAAAAAAGAAGAAGAAAAAGAGAGGATAAAAAAAAAATCCCAACTCAGAACAAAAATGAAGATTCAAAGCTCAAGTACTTGCTAAAATATCCAGCCTGCAATAAAAAGGTAGCAAAAATATTTATAATCTCCCAAAAAGAGTTAAAAAATAGAAAAAACAAAAACCATGCCAATGATAAAAAATTTAAATCTCTTAATTTTAAGATGCTTCTACAAACAAAAAAGAGAGAAAAGAAACAAAAGGGAAAACAAAAGAAGAAATAGTATTCTGAAGTATCACTTTTCCAAAACCTTCCAAAATTTATAGATCCATCAAGCGAAGGGAAAAAAGAAAAACAGCTTTCATTCTTTTTTCTTCTTCTTTGTCTTTCCCCTTCTGTTACAAAGTCACAAGACTACTTCTCATTAAAATCTTACCAGTTTCCAAAACACTGTCCAAGGTCATTCCATTCTAATCTCCTTTATTCTCTTTAAGACACACTTAAAATAGTTTTAAAAGATCAATTTACTTTTCTTCTTTCAACATTAAACTCCCAGCTGCAAAAACTTCAAATTTTCAAAATACAGTTCATTAGCCAGAGAAGCCTCTTTTCCCAATCTGCTTCCACGTTGTTATATTTGTTAAATTACTTTCTCCACTTTTACTAATTTGTCCTTATTAATGGCTTCCACTTCTTCACTGCTATTCGGGAAGTGGGGAGGTAGCTTTATTCCACTCCCTCCACTCTCCTCTTTGCCAATTCTCTTTAATTTAGATACTTTTAAAAGTTCAGGAGGAAAAAAAAATTAAAGAAACCTTGTTTCCAAGACTTCACTCTCTCACCCAGATGATCACCTCACTTTTCTTCCTCTTCTTGTTTGTAGCCTCCCCGGCTTTTGACAGCTCCGATGGCTGCCTTCCCTCACCACTGGGTCAAAGACTAATGCTGGCACTTCAGGGAACTTGCGCTTTCCCTATCTGTGCCAGCCTCTGCCTCCGTTCTTCGATGTCCCTACAGGACAGCTATGATCCCTGGGGATCCCCAAAATCAGCTGGGATATTGGTGTTCTCCTGGGGCTCCGGAATCCATACCATACCGCTGCGATGCTGGCCACGCCCCGAATCTAATGTTTCTATTGAAAGTCTTGGAGTATATGTGCCAATGTGACCAGGCCCACTGCAGGTGTTCAAGGTCATGGTAGGTTCCTCAAGAAACACCCAACGTCTCTGAGATGACATCCAAAGTCTTTGGAGGACTTCCAAGGGTAGTGGATGGCTATTTCTGTACTTCTTTATCTTCTATAGAGTGTGCCAGCTTGTCTGGTTGGAGTGTGCCAGTGCTTCTGGGTGGAAAAGTGGTCAATGTAGCAAACATAGAAATATGAGTGTCAAACTGTAATCAGGGTTCTCCCTTGTTAAGGGAGGTCCATCTTTATTGAGCTGAATAAAAGCTTATTGAGGTGGACTCTGACTTTCTTTATACCTAACCACATCTGAAACCAGCAAAACATTTTTGGTGAGTCAGCCCAGAGAAGTGATTTGTTTTGGGAAGCCCAGGAAGGGAGACACACCAAGGGCTTTTATTGTTTGCCTCTATTTAATTCCTTTTCTACTCTGGAGGGCTGACGACAAGATAAGGAATATCATTTTTCTATTTCTCTCTTAATGTGTGTTAATCTATTTGATGTAAGAGTGTCTCCCCTAAATTATATCCCACTGTTTACCAGGGCTAGGTGGAATGGTTGCTTCAGCGACACCTAACCCATGTCTGGGGGTGCTTAGATAGCAAGGGGAGGCAATCCTGTACTCCTGCTCCAACAGGTTGCAAATGCTAGTATGACGTGAGTGCCTTTTATGTACTTTCACCGTGGGAGAACTATGCCCAAAGGGGCATGGACAAAGATCAGCAAGCTGATTATGCACTTTTTTTGGACTTTACAAGGAACTAAAAAGATGTTAAAGGATAGTGGCTATGTCACCCTCTGGGGCTTAAGCCTTCCACTCCCTCAGCCCCACCCCATCTTATAAGGGAGTATACTCCCTTACCAAACATGGTGCTATTGGAAGGGGTGGGGGGGATGCCCAGAAGGTCTTAATTTATACTGCCTTTTCCTCTTCAGATCTCTATGCATGGAAG
Organism: Arizona elegans; assembly: GCA_022577455.1. NCBI lineage: Eukaryota > Metazoa > Chordata > Lepidosauria > Squamata > Colubridae > Arizona > Arizona elegans. Next base: position 4,417,707 of record JAKOOJ010000012.1, on the reverse strand, counting down.
GACTGGCTTGGTTCCTACACAGCAGCCCCACATAAATAGGCTGATCTGGTCTTCTCCATTATTCATACAACCCCAATTGGGCAGACCTGCAGGCCATGTTACATGTTTTCCTTATGTCTGAAGAAAGATGTTTAGTAGTAACTGCCGCAAGGAAACTTGCTGAGGAAAGAAAGGCCCCTTTTTCTGGAAACCGACTAAGTGGTCTATCAATAGCTATGACAGTCGAGATTATGAATACTTAAAGGCATTTCAAGATCTCAGTGTCACTGCCTTGCAAACTGCTGCTCCAAAACAGAAGAACTTGAGGAAGATATCTATCAGCTGGCACAGAAGCCCAAATGACTTCCTTGAGTGCCGTTATCAGGCCTTTCGGAAGTACAGTGACTTGAATCCGGAAGCCTCGGAGAATCACTGTTCGGTGAATATGTTCTTTATTGGCCAAAGTGCTCTGGACATGATGCGCAATCTGCAAAAGGTGGATGGCACCTCCTCTGATACAACAGAAAAGCTTCTAGAAGTAGCCTACAGAGTATGTGGCTGCACCCAAGAGAGGCATCACTGGCCACCAAAGGATCCACAGAGATCCATCTACAAATGTATTGAGTATGGAGAACAAAAACATTAATGATTACAGCACCTTTAGTTGTCATTTCAGCTGATATTATTCAAACTATTCATTCTCATGGACAATATAGCAAATTTTATTTTAAAGTCTTATATGTTTTTGTTTCTCTTCTCTACAAATAAAGAATTAGAAAAGACTTCTGAAATGGGGTAATGGTATGTGGGAATGATTGGGAGAGAGTCGCAGACTGGACAACCACTAAAAGCAGTGGTGAAATCCTATTTTTTTTACTACTGGTTCTGTGGTCATGGCTTGGTGGACTTAGCAAGGGAAGGATACTGCAAAATCTCCATTCCCACCCCACTCTGGGGCCAGCCAGTTTCCGCTACCGGTTCTCCGAATTGCTTAAAATTTTTGTTACCGGTTCTCCAGTACTTGTCAGAACCTTCTGGATTTCACTCCTGATTAAAAGATATCTTAGTCCCCACAAGGAGATTGGGAGGGTGAGGGGGCATTGCAAGAATTAGAGGAAACTCTCCCTAATTTTCCAGAGAGGAAAAGGAGAGGAGAAATACTTTCAGAGTTTCAGAATTTTGTATTGTGGCCTCATCGTAGAGCTAGCACTAGTATTCATTCTTGTGCATCTTCTCTGGACTACCTCGAAGGGCTGTCCTCCAAGTCAGGACTCCTAGACCAGGAATGCAGGTTCCCAAGCCTGTATCCAAGATGACTTCTGTACCCAACAATAGCCCTTCTCAAAGACGCCAGCTCCATTAAACTGAAACCCTCAGACCTCTACGCCCACTTTTGCTCTAGCAATCCTGCAAACAAACCACCGGGAGAAACAGAAAGTCCCGTGTCCAGGAAAGGAGAATGGGAAAGGAAGCTGTCTGCTCCAGCCATACTGCGAACTTCAGGGGCAAGGCAGAGGGGAAGGCTCCCCCTCGTTCGCAGCCCCAGATCCAACTTGCCTCCTCTTCCGCGATTTCAAGCCCACTTTTGGCCCCTCTATCCGTTCGTCCTGCGCTGGACCTAGAGACGAAGAAGAGCCCTATCTTTCAGCTGAGGTTCCCCGACTTTCCTCCACGGCGCAAGACCTAGGGAGGTGGAAGCGCCTGATTAAGCGGGGGAGGACGCCGAGATCATCGGTCTTGGCCTTCCCTTTGCCCGCATCACCCCTCCGGGGAGAAGAGCAGTGGCCCAGAGATCCCTGTAGGCCGTAAGAGGAAGGTCCCTTTCGTTTTCTTTCTTCTAGGTTCCCTCTAGGAATCACGTATCTATCGTTCGGAATCCTTGGTGAGGCCAGGAGCGCGCAACAAATTGGCGGGAACGGTTGTCCGTTGCTCTCCTCAGGCGCAGAAGGCTCGACACCCATTTCTCCCCTCCTGGAAAGCGGAGAAGGGAGTGTGGAGAGGGCCCGGGAGAACATTTCCGACTGCCTTGGGCTTCTTTTGGCTGCTCACGAGCAGGAGACACGATGGAGGCCGAGGGGCCCCGGGAGCTTTGCAGCCGCCTACACCGGCTGTGCCGTCAGTGGCTGTGGCCGGAAAGGAGCAGCAAAGAGGAGATTTGAGGCCTACCTAGTGGCGATAAAGACGGCAAAGTTTAATTACTTTTCCGCCTCTATTGCGTCATCAGGGAATCATCCGGCCGCCCTGTTCAGGGTTACCCGCTCCCTGCTTCATCCGGGAGTGCGGGAGGATCCCTTGGAAGGCAGGGCGGAGGATTTCGGACAATACCTGTATGATAAAATCGCTCAGATCCGGGGGGATTTGGACTCTGACTGGGTAGATCAGGGCAGGGTGACGAGGAATAGTCTTGAGAATGTTATCTGGGAGGAGTTTGATGCTGTGACTCCTGATGATGTGGACAGGATTTTGGGGAGACTTAGTGCGGCCACATGTTTACTGGACCCGTGTCCCTCCTGGTTGGTACTGGCTTCCCGGGAGGTTACACGAGGCTGGCTCCAGGGTGTTATCAACGCTTCGTTGAGTGAGGGTTACTTCCCCACCACCTTGAAAGAGGCGGTGGTGAGGCCTCTCCTCAAGAAGCCGTCCCTGGATCCAGCAATATTGGCCAACTATCGTCCTGTCTCCAACCTTCGCTTTATGGCGAAGGTTGTTGAGAGTGTGGTCGCACGACAGTTTCCGCAATTCCTGGAGGAAGCATCTTATCTAGATCCGTTCCAGTCGGGTTTCAGGCCTGGGCACAGCACGGAAACGGCATTGGTCGCGTTGGTTGATGATCTCTGGAGGGCTCGGGACAGGGGTTGTTCCTCTGTTCTGGTCCTATTAGACCTCTCAGCGGCTTTTGATACCATCGACCATGGTATCATGCTGCACCAGCTGGAAGAGTTGGGGGTGGGAGGCACCGTGTTGCGGTGGTTCTCCTCCTTTCTCTCCGACCAGTCGCAGTTTGTGTTGGCAGGGGGGCAGAGGTCGACCTCGAGGCCTCTCATTTGTGGAGTGCCGCAGGGATCGGTCCTCTTGCCCCTTCTGTTCAACATTTATGTGAAGCCGCTGAGTGAGATCATCCGTGGCTTTGGGGTGAGATACCACCAGTACGCTGATGACACCCAGCTGTACATCTCCACCCCAGGCCACCCCAACGATGTCCTTGAAGTGATGTCCCAGTGCCTGGAGGCTGTACGGGTCTGGATGGGGAGGAACAGGCTCAGGCTCAACCCTTCCAAGACTGAGTGGATGTGGCTCCCGGCATCCCGATATAGTCAGTTGACTCCATCACTGACTATTGGGGGCGAGTCATTGGCCCCCACAGAGAGGGCTCGCAATCTGGGAGTCCTCCTGGATTCGCAGCTGTCCTTGGAGGAACATCTGACGGCTGTAACCAGGGGGACCTTTTGTCAGGTTCGTCTGATTCGCCAGTTGCGGCCCTTTCTTGATCGGGATTCCCTGTGCACAGTCACTCACGCCCTCGTCACCTCTCGCCTTGACTACTGCAACGCTCTCTACATGGGGCTCCCCTTGAGGAGCACCCGGAGGCTCCAGCTGGTCCAGAACGCAGCAGCGTGGGTAGTGATGGGAGCAGCATGGCGCTCCCATGTAACACCGCCCCTGCGTGAGCTGCACTGGCTCCCGGTGGTCTTCCGGGTGCGCTTCAAGATGCTGGTTATCACCTTCAAAGCGCTCCATGGCATAGGGCCTAGCTATCTGCGAGACCGCCTGCTGCTACCGACGACCTCCCATCGACCCGTGCGCTCCCACAGAGAGGGCCTCCTCAGGGTGCCATCAGCCAGACAGTGTAGGCTGGTGACCCCCAGGGGGAGAGCCTTCTCTGTGGGGGCACCTACCCTCTGGAATCAGCTCCCCCCAGAGATAAGGAGAATCCAGGACCTCAGTGCCTTCCGTCGTGCCCTTAAAACCTATTTATTTAAACAAGCCGGGCTGGCTTAAGATGAAATTTTTAACTGTTTTAAATGTTTTAAACGTTTTAATTGGTAATGAGTTTTAATTGGGCCAAATTTATATATCTTTTAATTGTTTTTTAATATTTGTCTTGCATGTTTTTTTAATTCTGGCTGTACACCACCCTGAGTCCTCAGGGAGAAGGGCGGTATAGAAATTCAATAATAAAATAAAATAAAAATAAAGATGCTGGACCTGGTGGTGCTGGAGCAGCTGCTGGCCCTGCTGCCCCTGGAGATGGCGAGCTGGGTGAGGGAGTGCGGAGCTGAGAGCTGTTCCTAGGCGGTGGCCCTGGCCGAAGACTTGGCAGATTGAAGGCTATCAATCTTGAGCCGGTCAGGATCAAGTGCAGAATTACCTTGCTGACTGCAGTATTTGGAGAACTAATTTCTTCTTGGAATCTTTTTGTTTCTTGAAATGCTTGTTTCCTCTTGGAGATAATTCTGAGAGAAAGGAGAATTCAGCCCTCTTTCAACCACCCACAATCCTGAGGGATAGAAGAGGGTCCTGAATTTGAGGAAGTGGCCTCAATTTCTTTTCCAACATCTCTTTTTCTTTCCTCTAGTGCAGGAATTAATTGGGGCACTTTTTCCAGTTCAGCTGATGATATTGAAATGATTAATTCTCAATCACTCCTATATTTCTGACTTTATTACCTAAAATGTTAGGTTGTGACCTTTAGGATTTTTTCTAGTCCTTTCACAGAATATTGTTTTCTAAATTAAATGAAACAGTAGTGTCTCCCTTAACAGTTCTTCATTATGGGAATACTTGTGATTTTCATAGCAGTTCTGTTGGTTATTTATTTATTATTATTTATTTTATTACATGTATTTATATGCCGCCATTCTCCCGAAGGACTCAGGGCAGTGAACACAGTTAAGAAACAAGTACAATAAAATCCCATTTTAAACCAAATAACTAATTAATAGTAAATAATAAAACCTGGAATCAGAGTCAGCCTATTTGTTTGAACAGCCAAGTCTTCAGGTCCCGACGGAAGGAGCGGAGATCAGGAGCCGTCCAGAGCTCGATAGGTAATTAATTCCAGAGGGTGGGAGCACCCACAGAGAACGCCCTACTCCTGGGCATAGCAAGACGACATTGGCTCGCCGTCAGAACCCGGATTAATAAAACCTGGTTATTGCAACAGGGCTCCTTAAGTCCAATATCTCTCTAAAATGACCAGCATTTACCCAGAAATAGCAGCCACATAGAGAACAGAGCCCCCAAGTTCTCTTACTTTGAATTAGGTTGGGGAAATACAGGTACGGGGGGAAAAGTAAGGCAAGCAAACTAATACGGTTATGGTTCTCTGAAAGTGGATTATAAACCAGACTCTTCTGTCAGGTGTAGGAGCCGTTCATGGGGAAGATCTCTGCACAGATCCAGGAAAGGGGAGATCCATCCAGCCCTTCTCAGGAACTGCTTTTTAGGAGTATCCAACTGGGGCCTCCTTGCCAGGTAAGTGCAAATTTCTTCTGAGAGCAGTGCAGTACAAACTCCATACATTCATGAGCTGTTTTTACCATCAAATGCTGAATCTGTGTCCATTTGAACTCAGTGTCACCCCCCCCCCCCCGAATGTCCTGCTAAATCACACTCAGTGTTCAAGATTGTTTTTGAATTGCAAAAAGAGAAAATTTGTAGGCTTCATTGTATTAAACAATCTGAAAATTAGAAAATTTGTTTCCTGGAAAGAGTTTAATACTTAACATTTTTCAGAAGAGTGCTGAAAACTAGTTAGAAATAAAGCCCATGAACTTAAAGAATCGGAATGAGATTAAAAACCACATGAAGCCCCATGAGGATAAAGCCCTAAGTGAATGCTAAATAGCTGCAACAGTAAGATTGTTGGCCAAGTGACTTGGATTTTCTAGGTTGATTGCCAACATTTTAAAATAGGTTAGAAAAAATTTCTAGTGGATGTGTCATGTTTACTTAGGAGTTTGCTAGTTTAGGGGACTCTATTCCCCAAAACCTCCTTGCTGAGTTATTCTGGCCAGTGGGAAGCTCTGCAATGGTGGCTGTGTTGCCATTCCGCAGCCTGGATGCACTTAAACCATGATTTGTGGACCTACAGCTTCACACCCGAAAGACTACATGGAGATGCAGTCCCATATCTGTTTCCGGCAAGAAAATGTGTGTTTAGTTCCTTGTGAACTTCTGTTCCCATTTTGTGCGGTAAGAGAGAAAACATCCAAGTCTTTCCTGGTAATGTCTGCCAAGGAACATTTTCTTTCTCTATCAGGGATCTGGTCCATTTGAGGAGGTGACTGTGGACTTCATGCTGGAGGAGTGGGAGCTGCTAGATTCTGGTCAGAAGACCTTGTGCAGAGAAGTCATGTGGGAAAATAGTCATGTTGAAGAATATGGCTGCTCTGGGTAAGGCCACACTTTGCTCTGGCTTCCATTCATGGGGTGGGGGTGGGGGTTCAGTGGAGAATGACTAGCTATTTACACTCAGAGCTTAAGGTTATCGTCCCTCCTTAAGGTCTTGTCAGAAATACACACCGTAGACTCTGAAAATGTCCTAGATGCTCCATGGCAGTGGCTGAACGGATTGACCAATCAGCACCAAAACCTTCATACTGTATATTCCTTGGCCGAAAAATTCTTTTTATACCATCAGGATGTCCTACATTACAATTTTCAGCCTTCACATCTTAGCTAGACACATCGCTGGTACCAAACCTAGAACACATGTTTTTGAGAGCGGGAGGACCTCCCCCTTCCACTATTCTAATTGTAACAAATATTTATTTTCTTTTTTCCAAGAAGATGGTGGGCTGGAAAATGAGAATAGGAAGCAAGCAAGATTAAAGAGAGAGAAGTGTGAAGTTGAAGAAGTGATACTTGGCCATGAAGAGGACATAAGAATGGAGAATGGAGGGGAGAAGTCATCCACTTCTGTTCCTGTTGGAATCCCTAGCTTCCTGTCCCAGCAAAATCTGGAAGGAAAGAAAGAGAAAAAATATGGGAAAAAAGAGAAAAATCAATTGGATTTACATGAATGTGGCATAAACCAGACTGAAGGGAAAATGTATGAAAAATACAGCAAAAGCAAACCACATACCTTTGTAAAATCTGGGAGGGATTCCAGTCGGAGCAGAGAGATGAAACTATGCATGGAGTGTGGAAAGAGATTCATTAACAAGAGTACACTTATTCTCCACCAAAGGATCCACACTGGGGAGAGACCACATAAATGCATGGAGTGTGGAAAAAGCTTTACCCAGAAAGGGCATCTTAATTCTCATAACAAGGTCCACACAGGAGAGAAACCATATAAATGCATGGAATGCGGAAAGACTTATACACGAAAAGAATATCTTAATCGTCATGAACGGATACACATTGGAGAGAAACCATATAAATACAACTATTGTAGAAATACCTTTACTCAGAAAGAAGTGTCATGAAAGGATACACACTGGGGAGCCACTAGCCTCTGCCAGTTTTTTTCTTCTAAAGTGCCGAACACCGTGTGAAAAGAGCTTTAATGACTACAGCACCTTTGATTATCACAGTGGCATCTCCACAAGAGAAAATTGGAAATGCATGAGAAGTGGAACCATCATCACTGAGTGTGCTTACTTCTCATAAAAGGATCTACACAGGAAAAATAAATGAAATCTCTGGATTCTGGTTTATTCTCAACAGTCAACTTAATCATCATCCTAGGATCCAGACATGGCAGGAAGTTTGTTAATTCATGGAATGTGGAAAGATCTTTGGTTTGTATTGGAATCTTATTTATCTTCCATGTAGCTACACAAGAGAAAAAGTAGAAGCACTGGAATTTGAAAATTGCTGATGGTGGATCCGTGACCTTATTTGTCATAGGATGATGCTGTGCTTCTTGAGGAAAATGCTTGTTTCCTATCTGAGATAATTAATGAAATTCAAACCTATGTTCATCTCCCACTTTGAGAATGTAAGAAACTCTCGAGATTAAAGGAGTGGCCAGAATTGTTTCTCTATCCACCCTTTCTTTTCCCTAATGTAGAAATTTGAGGCCCTTTTGCCATTTTAGCTGATACTCTTCAAAATATTCATGCTCATTGAAAATATAGCAAACCTTATTAAAGTCTTATGTGGCTGTGTCATACATCATATAAAACTTTATATTGTTGTTGGTCTCTAGCCCCACCTAGTGGCTGGAGAGACAAACATGCCCCAACTATATTGTGTGATGCTGGGAAAGACTAAGGGTAAAAGAAGGGGAGAACAGAGAATGAGGTGGCTAAATGGAGTCACTGAAGTAGTAGGCATGAGCTTAAATGGACTCCAGAGGATGGTAGAGGACAGGAAGGCCTGGAGTAACATTGTCCATGGGGTCATGATGGGTCGGACATGACTTTGCAACTAACAGCAACAACAACAACATATTGTTTGAAGCGAACTCTGCTCATTTACCCATCAAACCAAATGCATGCTGGAAAGCCAGACTCCATTTCCTTTGGCATTTTGAGAAGTCAGAAGCAACCATTTTTTTTAATTTAATGTTTTATTATGACACAATATGACAAACACAGAACATACAACATATAAGTATATCCTCTTTTTTAACCAATGTTTCTTTGTGGTCTTATTTCCGTTTTGTAACTTTCCCCCCATATCTCTCTTACTGTTTCTTTTTCTTCATTGTCCCTTTTTCTTTGGTTACATTGTATTTTCTAACACAATAATCTTAATTTTATACATTTCTATATATTTATTATATACATATTTTACATTTTTGGATTCTCCCCTGTATCTATTATTCTTTATCTCTAGTCTCAAGCCATTCATACCATTTGTTCCAAATTATAGAATAATTTGTCTCTTCTTTTTCTTTAATTTCTTTTGTTAATTTGTCCATCTCTGCACATTCTAAGTTTTTTTTCTATCACTTCTTCATCTGTTGGTATCCTTTCCTGTTTCCAATTTTGTGCATATGATATTCGTGCAGCTGTTATGATACGTAGAATCAGATATTTCATTTCTTTGGTGTATGTTCTCGTGAATATTCCTAATAAGAATCTTTCCGGCTTTCTTTCAATTGATTAGTCTATTATTTTTTCTAACCATTTCTTTATATTTGCCCAAAAATTTTTTACCGCCAGGCACGTCCACCATAGATGGTAATATGTTCAATGAGTTTTCTTACACTTCTAACACATTGAGGTATTATTTTGGAACATCTTTGCAAGTCTAGTCGGTGGAAGATGCCATCTATAAAACATCTTCAGCTGATTTTCCTTGTATGCCACGGATAATGTTTGTTATGTGGGGTGAATGAGGACGCAGCAAGCCAGAGTAGTGAGTGACAACAGCTCTTTATTATAGGGTGAGACTCCAGCAACTGACCTGGGGAGCCAGCTCCCTTTATATACCTTGCAGCTGTGGTGGTCAGCCAATCAGCTGAGGGTCAGTTAATTCAAACTTCCCGCCAAACAAACCTATTTACATAACAATGTTAGTTTTGAATTTACTTGCCACATTGTTTCCCATCTCTCCAAATCTATTGTATAATTAAAGTTCTGTGCCCATTTAATCGTTGTGTCTTTCACTATCTCCTCTTCCATTTTGTATCGCAATAAAAATTTATATATCTTACTAATTAGCTTCTCATTTGTCCCTAGTATAATTTTGTCTAATTTATTATTTATTTATTTATTTATTATTGAATTTCTATACCACCCTTCTCCTTGAGGACTCAGGGCGGTGTACAACCAGAATTAAAAAGACATGCAGGACAAATATTAAAAAACAATTAAAAGATATATAAATTTGGCCCAATTAAAACTCATTACCAATTAAAACGTTTGAAACATTTAAAACAGTTAAAAATTTCATCTTAAACCAGCCCGGCTTGTTTAAATAAATAGGTTTTAAGGGCACGACGGAAGGCACTGAGGTCCTGGATTCTCCTTATCTCTGGGGGGAGCTGATTCCAGAGGGTAGGTGCCCCCACAGAGAAGGCTCTCCCCCTGGGGGTCACCAGCCTACACTGTCTGGCTGATGGCACCCTGAGGAGGCCCTCTCTGTTGGAGCGCACGGGTCGATGGGAGGTCGTCAGTAGCAGCAGGCGGTCTCGAAGATAGCTAGGCCCTATGCCATGGAGTGCTTTGAAGTTGATAACCAGCACCTTGAAGCGCACCCGGAAGACCACCGGGAGCCAGTGCAGCTCGCACAGGAGCGGTGTTACATGGGAGCGCCATGCTGCTCCCGTCACTATCCGCGCTGCTGCGTTCTGGACCAGCTGGAGCCTCCGGGTGCTCCTCAAGGGGAGCCCCATGTAGAGAGCGTTGCAGTAGTCAAGGCGAGAGGTGACGAGGGCGTGAGTGACTGTGCACAGGGAATCCCGATCAAGAAATTCATGCTGTTCTCTTTGTATTTCATATGTTTTTATATCTTCTTTATATTTAGATTGCATTTTGTATGTATGTCCACCAGCCTATATCTCTGTTTAGATCCAATTCCAATTCTTATTTTGATTTCAGTTTTCCTTATTCTATTAGATCTCTGTATCTTATTATTTTATTTAATTCTGTTAAATTTGGGTGTTTTATTGCTTCTATCGGTGAAAGCCAAATTGGTATTTTTGTGTAGTGTTTTTTAATTATCAACCAAATTTGTAGCAACCATTTCTTAAAATATGTCTTTTGAAATAATCATGTTTTTATATTTTCCATCCCAAAGGAATGCGTGCCATCCCACTTGTAAATCATGCCCTTCTATTGCTAATATTCTTTTGTCCCTTAATTCTATCCATTCTTTTAGCCAACTTATACCTGCAGCTTGATAATACAGTTCCCATTCTGGGAGTGCTACTCCCACTCTCCTTTGTGTCCTGTAAGAGTTTAAATTTAATTCTTGGTCGCTTTCCCTGCCATAGAAATTTGGCTATTATTTTGTTTAGTGTTTCAAAGAACTTTTTTTCCAGTTTTATTGGTATGACCTGAAATAGGAATAACAGTTTTGACAAAATATTCATTTTTATGGTGGCGATCCTTCCCAGTAATGACATCTGTAAATTTCTCCAATTGTCCAAATCTTTCTTAATCTGTATTACTATTTTATCATAATTATCCTCTTTGATTGAGGAGCCTCTTGCCGTTAGCCAGATCCCTAAATACTTTATTTTCTTGGTTACTTGAATTTGCGTATTGATTTCCAAAACTTTTTCCTGTTTCTTTGTAAGATTTTTAGTTATTAATTTTGATTTATTTAAAAAAAAAACCTTTTAGAGGGGTGCAGTGAAAGGCTGAGACAACGGCAGGGTGGGGCTTTTGAGGGGTCAAAATAGGAAACTCCCGCCTGCCACTGAAGCTGTTATTTTCTGTTTTGTTTTCAGTTCTTCCTTGATCTTCCTTGCTTCTATGTGGTATTTCTTCATTAGGCATTCTGTAGTCTCCTTATTCTTCAGCGTCTTGTTTTTCATCTGTTCTTGCTTGCATCTGATGTCAGCTTTCTGATCATGTCCAAAAATGGAGAACCTAGAGAGAAACAGGCTGTGGTGACAAGCTCACCCTGCTCAGCTTCGCTGACTCACTGAAGGTGTCTGCGCAGGATATCCGATCCACTTTTGGTGCGTTGGGCAGCCTCAGTGAGTCTGAAGGAGCCCCAGACTGCACCCCCAAAGGCTTCCCTTCTCCATACCTGAAGCTTTTGCAAACAGATGAAATCGCTTCAAGGGAGCGATTATGCATCACTTCGGGTCTTCTGTCCCTTTACCAAAGATTTTGGGAGCAGAGAAGCCTGAAGGGGGCTGAGACTTCCAAAGGCTTCTCTTCTTTTTTGCCATGAGTGGAGCTACACGCATGGACACACACGCACATGCCAAGCCGCAAAGGTTGGGGACTGCTGTTTTAGGACTTCTATGAATGAAGTAAAAAAAAAAAAAGGCAGACTCAACACTCCAAAGAAGATGCCCCTATAGAGAAGTGGCCACCCAGTGATTAAGACAACAGAGTGGCCACCAAACTGGCCTGAAGAACCCCAGAGACTTTTTACTCCCTTACTTAGTAGGGTGGCCTAGAGGTAGAGCTCTAGCCTCATAATCAGGAGACTGAGTTCAATCATAGGTAGAGGCAGATCTTTCTCTCTCTGGGCTCAATAAGAATATATCTGCTGAACAAAACTCCGCATTAGTGCCAGGAAGGGCATCCAGTCAGTTAAAACTCTAGCTCCATTCAGGTGCCCAGACTCCACCCTGGAAGGATTATGGGGTCCTTAAAAGATGATGATGACTTAGTAATAAATGGATACATTGACTTGACATCTGTTTTAGGACTCCTCTTACCATTGTTGTTGAGGTAAATATAGCAAATAAAGAATAATGTAGATAAAAGAAATAATGTGAATAAAATAGGAATCATACAGAGTCAGATACATGAACTCTGAGAGACCCTCTCTATTCACATTATTTATAAGAGAGGAAAGTGCTTGTTGGAAATTACATTAACAAACAGTTAAACCTCTTTAAGTGGTAATATATCTTCTGAGACCTAGATGTCACGGAAAGGACTGCCATATGGAAAAACATCTGAGTGACCTCACTGTGAATGATACAAAGACCTATATGTTACAAAGAGTTACTTAATCCAATAAATTTACGCAAGGACAGTAGTAACTCTCCCATTAGCAACTGAGAGCACTTAAGGAAAAGTTGTAAACTAGAAAGCAATGATTAACCATATGTGGGAAAACGGGTGGTAAAGTATAATGTAATTAACAAATTTATGTGACCATATAGGGAAAGTGTATGAGATCATTGAATCCTTTGTCTTAGAAATGTATAAAAACCGTGGAATCAGAACATCCGTTGTTCAGTTTTGCGAGAATCAAAAATGCACTGAACCTTTGCAAATAAATTCTCTCTGTCTGACTAGGAATATTGTTTCGTCCCTTCATTCCATAAAATTGTCATTTCCAGAACCCTCCATCAAGTCTCTCCCCATCCCACCCCCCCCAACTTCTTCCATCTGTCCCAGGAACACATCCGCATTTCCAAGAAGATTCGGGCACAGAGCAAGAGAAATGTATTCATAATCATGTTCATACTTATATCTGTTATCTAATACATGCTTGACGAAATCAATTAAAATAAATAAAAAAATAAATCCAAGGTGCCCAGAAGCAAACATCAACACCCCCCTCCCCCCAATCAAAAGGCAGCTTTCCAACATCATTGGGCGGGGAAGGAGCATGCGCAGAAGTCCGTTATCACTGAACGGAGATTGCGTGGGGGGTGGAGTTTCCCAGGGAAAAGCTCTCTAGCCAGCGGGAGGAACGGACGGGCGCCTGTAGTGTTCTGCCCCTCTAGGAAGGGGCTCTCGTTGATGGAGACTCTCCAAGCCAGGTGTTGGAGGGAAAGTGTGGCGAGCGATTTGCAGCGGCTCTTCCCAGGCGCGGAAGGTCCGAAGCAGCGCAGCCCCATTTCTCCCCTCCTGCAAAGCGGGCAGTCCGGGCGGAGGGGCTGCTGGGCCACCTCGGACCGCCTGGGGCTTGTCTCGGCTCCCCTCGAGCAGGAGACGCCTTCAGGCACAGGGTCTCCAGGGATGGAGGGCGCCCTCAGCCCAGAGACGCACCGCCGCCGCTTCCGCGCTCTCGATGGCTGCCGCCAGGAGGCCGAGGGGCCCCGGGAGCTTTGCAGCCGCCTGCACCGGCTGTGCCGTCAGTGGCTGCGGCCGGAAAGGAGCAGCAAAGGGGAGATGCTGGACCTGGTGGTGCTGGAGCAGCTGCTGGCCCTGCTGCCCGCCGAGATGGCGAGCTGGGTGAGGGAGTGCGGGGCCGAGAGCTGTTCCCAGGCGGTGGCCCTGGCCGAAGGCTTCCTGCTCAGCCAAGCCCAGAGGGAAGAGCCGCCAAAGGGGCAGCAGGTGAGGAGGGGAGAATCGGGGGTCTTTCAACGCCTCCAATGAACTGATGGTAGCAATGGCAGATTGAAGGCTGTCAGTCTTGAGCCGGTCAGGATCAGGTGCAGAATTAGCCTGCTGACTGCCAGTATTTGGGGAACTAATTTCTTCTGGGAATCTTTTTGTTTTTATCTAACCTGTAGGAGCTTTTTTCAGTCATTTCACAGAATTATTGTTTTCTAAAGTTAATGAAACAGTAGTGTCTCCCTGAAAAGTTCTTCATTATCGGAATACTTGTGATTTTCATAGCAGTTCTATTAGTTATTGCAACAGGGCTCCTTACACCCAATATCTATCTACAATGACCAGCATTTACCCAGAAATACCAGCCCCATAGAGAGAAGAGTTCTCTGACTTGGGTTGGAAAAATACAGGTACAGAGGCAAAAAGTAAGGCAAGCAAACTGAAAGTGGATCATAAAACCAGACTCTTCTGTCAGGTGCAGGAGCCATTCATGGGGGAGATCTCCACAGAGGTCCAGGAAAGTGGATATCCATCCAGCCCTTCTCAGGAGTTGCTTTTCAGGAGGATCCAACTGGGGCCTCCTTGCCAGGTAAGTGCAGGTTTCTTCTGAGAGCAGTGGAATACAAACTCCATCCATTCATGATCTGCTTTTACCATGAAATGCTGAATCTGTGTCTATTTGAACTCAATGTCCCCCCAGAATGTCCTGCAGAATCACACTCAGCGTTCAAGATTGTTCCTGAGTTGCAAACAAGAGAAAATTTGTAGGCTTTATTGTATTAGACAATCTGAAAATTAGAAATTGTTAGAAAATTTGTTTGCTGGAAAGACTTTAATACTTAACATTTTTCAGAAGAGTGCTGAAAACTAGTTAGAAATGAAGCCCATGAATTTAAAGAATAGGAATGAGATTAAAAACCACATGAATCCCTTGAGGATAAAGCCCTAAGTGAATGTTAAATAGCTGCAATAGTAAGACTATTAGCTAAGTTACTTGGGGATTTCTAGGCTCATTGCCAACATTTTAAAATAGGTTAAGAAAAATTTCTAGTGGGTGTGTCACATTTACTTAGGAGTTTGCTAGCCTAGGGGACTCTGCTCCCCGAAACCTCCTTGCTGGGTTATTCTGGCCCAGTGGGAAGCTCTGCAATGATGGCTGTGTTGCCATTCAGCCTGGATGCACCTAAGCCATGATTTGTGAAACTACAGATTCCCAGCCCCAAAGACTATGTGGAGATGCAGTCCTAAATCTGTTTCCGGTAAGAAAATGTCATTGAGTTCCTTTGAACTTCTGTTCCCATTTTGTGCGGTAAGAGAGAAAACTTGCAAGTCTTTCCTGGTAATGTCTGCCAAGGAACATTTTCTTTCTCTTTCAGGAATCTGGTCCATTTGAGGAGGTGACTGTGGACTTCATGCTGGAGGAGTGGGAGCTGCTAGATTCTGGTCAGAAGACCTTATGCAGAGAAGTCATGTGGGAAAATTTGAACAATATGTCTGCTCTGGGTAAGGCCATGCTTTGCTCTGGCTTCCATTCATTGGGGGAGGTTTTTTCCAGTGGAGGATGACTAGCTATTTACAGTCAGATGCTTAAGGTGATTGTCCCTCCTTAAGGCCTTGGCAAAATACTCACCTTAGACTGAATATGTCCTAGATGCTCCATGGCAGTGGCTGAACAGATTGACCAATTAGCAGCAAAGCCTTCATATACCGTATTTTCCGGCGTATAAGACGACTGGGCGTATAAGACGACCCCCAACTTTTCCTGTTAAAATATAGGGTTTGGGCTATACTCGCCATATAAGACTACCCCTCTTCCAACACACACCAAATAAAAATTAAAAAACATCAACTGCCTCAACACAATGTAAAATCAGCTGTGCTAGACCCAAAATGGCCCCTGCAACTAGCAGGAACCTCACACAGCCACAAAAAGCCCAAAAAACAACTTTCACACTTTACACACACACACACAACACAACACAACTGGCTCACCCACAATGTAAAAGCAGCTGTGCTAGACCCAAAATGGCCCCTGCAACAAGCAGGAACCTCACACAGCCACAAAAAGCGCAAAAAACAACTTTCACACTTTACACACACACAACACAACACAACACAACTGGCTCATCCACAATGTAAAAGCAGCTGTGCTAGACCCAAAATGGCCCCTGCAACAAGCAGGAACCTCACACAGCCACAAAAAGCCCAAAAAAATCAACCTTCACACTTTACACACACAAAATTCCACATACAGCTTTGTGAGATTTTGTGTGTTTGTGTAGTTAGAGTGAAACACTACAGAAACACACCACATCTCAGAAAGCTGCACAAATATTATTTTATTTTTATTTTTATATGAAAACTAAATTTAAAACTTCCTAAACTTTAAATGGCTAGGTCTAAAAAAGAACAACTAAAAAAACCCCAATTAACTATTTTTTTAAAGCTCCCAAAGGGTTAAAAAACTTACCCAATAGAACAGGGGTCTCCAACCTTGGCAACTTTAAGACTTGTAGACTTCAACTCCCAGAATTCCTCAGCCAGCTTTGTTTTTACTGGCTGAGGAATTCTGGGAGTTGAAGTCCACAACTCCTGCCTGCATGATTGCAGGCAGAAAGTGGCTTGCTGATGGAATGGATTCAGGCAAGCGAAGCAAGGCAAGCGTGGCGATTACCAGCTAAGGTAAGCAAGCTGGAGGGGGAAAACTTTTTTCTTTTTACAGGGCTCTGGGCTCTGGCATCCCAGCTGAGTTGCCTGATTAGCAGGCAACGCAGCTGGGATCGTCAGAGCTTCGATCGCCAGAGCCATTTAAGGCTCATTAGAGTCTTTTGGGCTGGTCTGCCTGGTTACAGGAGAACGACACCCGGCGTATAAGACGACCCCCGACTTTTGAGAAGATTTTCATGTGTTAAAAAGTCGTCTTATACGCCGGAAAATACGGTATGTCTTGGCCTAAAAATTCTTTATATACCATCAGGATGTCCTAGATAACAATTTGCAGCCTTTACATCCTAGCTAGACACATAGCTGGTGCCAAACGTAGAACATATGATTTTGAGGGGGAGACACCCCCCCTTCACCATTCTAATTGTAACAGAAATATTTTTTTTCTTTTTTCCAAGTAGATGATGGGCTGGAATATGAGAATAGCAAGCAAGGAAGGTTAAAGACAGAGAAGTGTGAAGCTGAAGAAGTGATATTTGGCCACGAGGACACAAGAAGACGAGAGAGGAAGCACTCAGAGAATGGAGGGGAGAAGTCCACTTCTGTTCCTGTTGGAATCCCTAGCTTCCTGTCCCAGGAAGACCTGGAAGGAAAGGAAAAGGAAAAATATGGGGAAAAAGAAAAAAGTCAATTTGATTTACATGAATGTGTCATAAACCAGACTGAAGGGAAAATGTATGAAAAATCTATCAGTCATTCTTTCTCCATGAAACTATGCATGGAGTGTGGAAAGAGATTCATTAGCAAGAGTAAACTTTTTCTCCACCAAAGGATCCACACTGGGGAGAGACCACATAAATGCATGGAATGTGGAACGACCTTTACACAGAAGGGACATCTTAGTCTTCATGAACAGATACACACTGGAGAGAGACCATATAAATGCATAGAATGTGGAACGACCTATAGACGAAAAGGACATCTTAATCGTCACGAAAGAATCCACACTGGAGAGAAACCATATAAATGTCTCAAATGTGGAAAGACCTTTACCCGGAAAGGAAATCTTAATTATCACGAAAGAATCCACACTGGGGAGAGACCACATAAATGCACGGAATGTGGAAAGAGTTTCATTACCAATGCTTGTCTTATCTGCCACCAAATGAAGCACATAGGGGAGAGACCACATAAATGCATGAAATGTGGAAAGACCTTTACAAGGAAAGGACAACTTAATTGTCACGAAAGAATCCACACAGGGGAGAGACCATATAAATGCATGGAATGCGGAAAGACTTATACACGAAAAGGACATCTTAATCTTCATGAAAGGATACATACTGGAGAGAAACCATATAAATGCATAGAATGTGGAAAGACCTTTACACGAAAAGGAAATCTTAATCGTCATGAAAGGATACACACTGGGGAGCCACTGGGCTCTGCCAGTTTTTTTCTTCTAAAGTGCTGAGCACCAAGTGTGAAAAGAGCTTTAATGACTACAGCACCTTTGATTGTTACAGTGGCATTCACACAAGAGAAAATTGGAAATCACTGAGAAAATCACATCACTGAGTGTACTTCTCATCAAAGGATCCACACAGGAAAAATAAATGAAATCCATGGATTGAGGTTTATTCTCAACAGTCAACTTAATCATCATTCTAGGATCCAGACATGACAGGAAGTTTGTTAATTCATGGAATGTGGAAAGATCTTTGGTTTGTATTGGAATCTTATTTACCTTCCATGTAGCTACACAAGAGAAAAAGTAGAAGCACTGGAATTTGAAAATTGCTGATGGGGGATCAGTGAATTTAGTTATCATAGGATGATGCTGTACTACTTGAGGAAAATGCTTCCATTTCCTCTCTGAGATAATTCATGAAATTCAAACCTATGTTCATCTCCCACCTCTCTGAGGATATAAGAAACTCCCGAAATTAAGGCTTTCTCTACCCACCTTTTCTTTTTCCTAGTGCAGAATTTTGAGGCCCTTTTGCCATTTTAACTGAAATTCTTCAGATGTTATTAAAGTCTTATATGGCTTATATGGCTCTGTTATACAACATATACTCTATTTTTCGGAGTATAAGACACACTTTTTCCCCCCAAAAAAGAGAGTGAAAATCTGGGTGCATCTTATACTCCGAATGTTGCATCAGCCATACTTGGGGGAGGGGGGAGGGAGTTGGGGAGGCGGCGGCAATGGGAGCAACAGGCAGCTGATTGGCGGTATTCTAGGAGGCTGATCCAACTGCCAGTCGGAGAGGTGGGATTCAAACTGTTTGGATGAACCGTTAATTAAATTTTGGATAATCGGCTGATTCCACCAGTCGAGTTGTTAGCCAAGCACGCCCTGCCATAGTGCCAGACCTGCCGCCTTGTCAGAGTTTGTTGCAGAAAATCAAATCCAGAAACCACACACAGGTAACGGATGCAGCAGGATTCATTAACTTCTCTTTATATACAATATAACACATGAAGATAAATATACAATACCAATGGCTGATTCTTCCAACGTGGTAGAGAGGAGAGATCAGGTTCAGTTCAGTTCAGAGAGGCAGATAAGACCAGACTTGTTTAGTTCTCAGCACAAAATTTAATACAGACAAAGGGAACCTCCTCCATACAGGGCACTTAACCTAAGGCTAAGCCACGCCCAGGCTCCAAGCTGTTTCAGCTCCCAAACAGCCCTCATTGGCTGACTTAGTTGCTATGCTTATACATTGGCTGACCTTGTTCTATTCCAGCCAGTCCCCAATGGCTGACCTGTTGCCATGTCTATCCCAGTTCATGAATATTCTGACACGACCTGCCGCCTGACCTGCTGCCAGATCGCTGCTGCCCCATCACCACTAGACCTGCCACCCAACTGCTGCCGCCCCATCACCGCCAGACCTGCCACCCCATTGCCACTGTCTGATCACCATTAGCTGAGGACGCCGACGCCCCATCACCGTTAGCCAAGAACACCCTGCCACACTGCCGGACCTGCTATTTCGCTGCCAGACCTGCCTGATCACCGTTAGCCACGGATGCTGGCGCCCTATCGCTGTTAGCCAAAGACACCCTGCCACATTGCCGGAGCTGCCGCCTCACCACCGAACCTGCTGTCCCGTCGCCACCGGCGGTGTAGAGGTAGGTCAAAGGTCACAGTGCCAGGCTGAGAGCAGCACACTGCCTTAGCTCATGCACTGTGGATCTTGCCTGCTTGTATGATCTCATTTTGGCTTTGATCTGCATTTTCTCACCTTGCCTTCAGAGGACAGCATCTTGAGAGAGGGGTGAATAGTTTCTACCAATTAGGACGCTGTTGCTTGCCTGCCTTTTTTGTCTCCCTGTAAAAACTGTATAAATAAAGCTCTCTGCGAGAGCGAGAAAAGCATCTTTGATCAGAGCAGATGACTGGACATTGATTTTCTACAGGGCAGATCTGCCGCCTGACCTGCTGTCCCATCGCCGTCTGAACTGCCACCTGACCTGCTGCCCCATTGCTGCTGCCCGATCGCTATTAGCCGAGGACACTCTGCCACACCACCGGACCTGCCTGACCTGCCACTGGACCTGCCACCCCATCGCCACCGCCTGATCTGCCACCGGACTTGCCATCTCATCACTGCCAGATCTGTCACCCAATCACCATTAGCTGAGGATGCCGACGCCCCATCACCGTTAGCCAAGAACACCCTGCCACACTGCCGGACCTGCTATTTCGCTGCCAGACCTGCCTGATCACCGTTAGCCATGGATGCTGGCGCCCTATCGCTGTTAGCCAAGGACACCCTGCCACATTGCCGGAGCTGCCGCCTCACCGCCGAACCTGCTGTCCCATCGCCACCGGCGGTGTAGAGGTAGGTCAAAGGTCACAGTGCCAGGCTGAGAGCAGCACACTGCCTTAGCTCATGCACTGTGGATCTTGCCTGCTTGTATGATCTCATTTTGGCTTTGATCTGCATTTTCTCACCTTGCCTTCAGAGGACAGCATCTTGAGAGAGGGGTGAATAGTTTCTACCAATTAGGACGCTGTTGCTTGCCTGCCTTTTTTGTCTCCCTGTAAAAACTGTATAAAAAATAAAGCTCTCTGCGAGAGCGAGAAAAGCATCTTTGATCAGAGCAAATGACTGGACATTGATTTTCTACAGGGCAGATCTGCCGCCTGACCTGCTGTCCCATCGCCGTCTGAACTGCCACCTGACCTGCTGCCCCATTGCTGCTGCCCGATCGCTATTAGCCGAGGACACTCTGCCACACCACCGGACCTGCCTGACCTGCCACTGGACCTGCCACTCCATCGCCACCGCCTGATCTGCCACTGGACTTGCCATCTCATCACTGCCAGATCTGTCACCCAATCACCATTAGCTGAGGACGCCCTGCCACGCTACCAGACCTGCCAACTCACCACAGGACCTGCCGCCCAATTGCCACTGGCGGACCTGCCACCTGACCTACTGGTGGACCTGCCGCCCCATCGCCACTAGGCCGCATCAGAGAGAGGTATGGCTTGGCTTCCAGCACAGGAGAGGGTGGGCAAAGATTAGGGCAGTGGTGGAATTCAATTTTTTTAAAAACCGGTTCTGTGGGCATGGCTAGCTGTTCATGTGACTGGCTGGGCGTGGCTATGTGCATAGGGACTACTCAGAGGGCTGAAAAAAGTAATTTCTGACTGGTCCTCGCACTTTTGACTGGTCCTTGCACTTATGACCATCCTCACATTTATGCCTGTTGCAGCAGTCTTAACAACTGTGTCACTCATTTCACAACTACTTCTCTTCACTATGGTGAAAAGAAAGGGCGCAAAACATAAAATGTGAGGACAGTCGTAAGTGCGAGGACTGGTCAAAAATAACTTTTTCAGCCCTCTGAGTAGTCCATATGCACATAGGGACTACCCAGAGGGCTGAAAAAGTGATTTCTGACAGTCCTTGCACTTTAGACCGGTCATTTATGCCCATTGCAGCATTCTTAATGAAATTAATTAAATAAAAATGACCTGCTGGAGCGGTCGAAGGCAGTCCGAGACAGGCGTTCGGGCAAGGTGATACAACCGGGGTAGGTAGGCTGCTGCGGCCCAGGTGAGAGGCGGGCACAGGCCTACAGGGCTGGCTGCACGGTGAAGCGATCAGATGGGGTAGGTCAGGGGTCTGGAACTTTAAACACTCAATCTTAAACACATGTAAACACTTAAACACAACCTTAAACCTGGGTGGGCATTGCCAACTCCATATCACTTACTCTCACTCAGGTTTTGTGGCTCCCAGTATTTTCTTTTAAACTGGTATCTCTGTGTGTCACTTTCATCTCATCTCTTTCTTTCTCCCTCCCTCTCTTTCTATCTCTCTTTCTCTCCATCTCTCTTTCTCCCCCCTTTTTCTCTCCTTCATCTCTTTCTCTCCTCTCTTTCTCCCCCCTCTCCCCTTTGTCTCTTTCTCCTCTCTCTCTTTCTCTCCTTCATCTCTCTTTCTCTCCCCCTCTTTCTCTCCATCTCTCTTTCTCACTCCCCTTTCTCTTTCATCTCTCTTTCTCACCCCTCTTTCTCTCCATCTCTCTTTCTCCCCCCTCTCTCTCCCCTTCGTCTCTTTCTCCTCTCTCTCTTTCTCTCCATCTCTCTTTCTCTCCCCCTCTTTCTCTCCATCTCTCTTTCTCTCCATCTCTCTTTCTCGCCATCTCTTTCTCCCCCCTTTTATCCTTCATCTTTCCATCTCTCTTTCTCACTCCCCTTTCTCTTTCATCTCTCTTTCTCACCCCTCTTTCTCTCCATCTCTCTTTCTCCCCCCTCTCTCTCCCCTTCGTCTCTTTCTCCTCTCTCTCTTTCTCTCCTTCATCTCTCTTTCTCTCCCCCTCTTTCTCTCCATCTCTCTCTCTCCATCTCTCTTTCTCGCCATCTCTTTCTCCCCCCTTTTATCCTTCATCTTTCCATCTCTCTTTCTCACTCCCCTTTCTCTTTCATCTCTCTTTCTCACCCCTCTTTCTCTCCATCTCTCTTTCTCACCCCCCCTTCTCTCCTTCATCTCTCTTTCTCTTCATCTCTCTTTCTCCTCTCCTGCCCGGGTGGCAGTGGCGGCGGCAGCGCACTAACCGCACCATCGGGTCGCTGTCAGCCTGGAGGCGGCATCTTAAGCCTGCGTCTCACTGCACGTGTGCCCGCCTGGCTGCGCCTGCAGCCGGCTCTGGTTGCTCTTACTGAGCTTCACAATGGGACAGACGGCGCTCCTCCTCCTCCTGGAGCCCATTACGATGCAGAGCATCGGATGCAGCCTGGGCAACCAGTGTTCCGGGGTGGAGAAAAGTTGCGTGTCTCCCCCAGCGACTTGATGAGGTAGGGTAGGCTGGCACCGCGCGGGTGGGAGGTGGCCGCAGGACAGTCCTGCTGGGTTGGCAGCAGGCCGAGACGTTTGGATGGGGTATCCAGCAGCCGCCAGCTGCTGGCTATCCAATCCAAGCACCTTGCTGGCCACCCAATCCAAGCGCCTCACTAGCCACGCAGTTGCTGACCACAGCCTATCCCCATCCAAGCACCTCGCTAGTGCCTGGCAGCCGCGTGGCTAGCAAGGCGCATGGATGAGGTAGCCAGCGGCTCACAGCTGCTGGCCACCCCATCCAAGCACCTCGCCAGCCACGCAGCCGCCAGCCCTAGTGAGGTTGGGGGTAGGCTGCGGCGCAGGTCGACCACCTTTCCCAGCCCCGCTTCCCCGAGGGCAGCACTCGGCTGTACTTGCCTGTTGTGCTGCTGTAGCAGTCGGGGGCAGTCTGATGTTGGTGTTCGGGAACAGAGTGGGAGGCCGCTGCGGGCAAAGTTAGGAAAGCAGGCTGGGTCGAGGAGCCAAAGAATAACTGCAGGCAAGCTGTGCAACACTGCAAGTGACACCAGTAAATAGTGGTGGGCGGGATGGGGCGAGGGGCGGGCGAGCCAGCAATTTAACAAACGGTTCGGCCGAATCTCCTAGAACTGGCAGTCTCCCATCACTCAGTTAGGGTTAAGGGTTAGTGGTTGGGGTTAAAGGTTATGGTTAGGGTTAGTGCCTGTTTGTGTTTGTAAAGATAACATGGCTAGATTTTTTTTTTTTTCGGGAGGAAAAGAATCACCAATGTCCTAATATTCTCAGCTTGCTAAATTTAGGGCAGGGGCGTAATGAGCTAGTGTGGCATGTACTGGTACTGTATACGGTATACCGGTATCTTTTGTATGAATGTATGAACATGGTTTCAGCTACAGTGTTCTGTATTGCTATAAAGGACACATTACTGTTCTTTCTTGCAGAAAAAGAAAAAGACGCTACATACCGGTACAACGATGTCAAAGCAAAAAAGGCAAGCATATAAAATCTATTTCAAGCTGGAAGTCGTGAAATATGCTGAGGAATATTGAAACAGAGCAGCAGGGAAACATTTTGGACACCTAAAACTGAAAAAATGATAAGGAAGTTGAGGAAACAGTTGGATCAGCTGCAAAAAATAAAGGATAAAAGCAAGCACAACTTTTGTAGGCTTCCTGCAAAGTGGCTACAGTTAGAGGAGGATATGAAAGACTGCATCACACGTCACCGGAACAGTAGCTTTGCCGTTTCCACAAAAAAATTGATATATGAAGCCAAACACATTGCTGCACAGAAAGGCATTCGGGATTTTATTGGATCACCATCATGGTGCTTCAGATTTATGAGGAGAGGTGGCCTTGCTATGCGCACCAAAACTAGAATTACGCAAAAAATGCCAAAAGGGTATGAATCTTAAGATTCTGTCTTTTCATACTTTTGTGATAGTCCAGGAAGAAAAATAATTTTGAAATTGGCCAGATTGGGAATATGGATGAAGTTCCGTTAACCTTTGATGTGCCATCCAATAAGGTGCCAAAAGCATAACCGTGAATACCTCAGGAGATGAGAAAATACATTACACGGTTGTGTTGTTTTGCTGTGCAGATGGCACCAAATTGCCACCAATGTTAATATTCAAAAGAAAAACCTCCCCAAAGGAAGTGATTCCAAGAGGTGTTGTGCATGTCCATGAGAAAGGATGGATGGACGAACATGGAATGAAAGTATGGATTGAAAAAGTGTGGTCCCAACGTCTGGGAGGGCTTCTGAAAAAACCTCCTTTGTTAGTGCTCGACCAGTTTAGAGCACATATTAGTGAAACCACAAAGAAAAGATTCAAAGAAGTGAAGACTCATCTAGCTGTAATTCCTGGGGGTCTTACTAGCCTGTTGCAACCTCTTGACGTTTCCATCAACAAACCATTCAATGTGTATATGCGAGAAGAGTGGAACAAATGGATGGCTGCTGGTAATCATCATCTGACACCCACTGGATGAATGAGGAGGCCCACTGTCACTCAAGTTTGTGAATGGGTAAAAACATAATGAAACTCAGTGAAGGAGGAAATTGTTACACGATCATTCAAAAAATGTGGCATTAGCAATGCCTTATATGGAACTGAAGATGATATCATTTATGAAGGTAGTGAAGAAAGTGATGTCAGTGATTGTGAGCAACTGAGCTTCCTAAATTCTGACACCAGCGATGATGATGAATTCTTTGGGTTTCCAGAAAATTAGAGGAATGCTTGAACCTTAAAGTCTCCCCTCATTTGTTAATGACAGTCATGATGGTTCTTAATACCGCTGTTGACTTTACATGGTTGTTAAAATTATGCTTGGTTATAAAAATTATTCTGCTATATTTTATTAAATATATTATTACACCATTTGGTTCAGAATATTTTTTTCCTTGTTTTCCTCCTCTAAAACCTAGGTGTGTCTTATACTCCGAAAAATACAGCAACTTTATATAGTTGTTGCTCTCTATCGTCACCTAGTGGCCGGAGAGACAAATATGCCCCAACTATATTGTCTGAAGCTGACTGCCCATTTACCCATCAGCTCGCTCTCAAACCAAGTGCATGCTGGGAAACCAAACTCCATTTCCCTTGGCATTTGGAGAAGGCAGAATGAGCCATTTTAACCTATCGCACATGGTCATCCAAGAGCAAACTCACATGCCACACACAGAACATTGCTGATGAAATTCAAACTGCCTATATTTATTATTTGTTATGTTCAGCAGACAGCAGTCTATCTTATATTTGATTTTCACTATATGTGTTCCTATTTCCTTCAGCTTCGCCATATCCTGTTCTCATATCCTTGTTACGTTCAGCAGTAACTTAATAGCGTGTTTCCCCGAAAATAAGACCCTATGTTATATTTTTTTGAACCCTGAAATAAGTGTTTGGCCTTATTGCCATGTGCTCAAAAGCCCAATTGGGCTTATTAGGGGATGTCTTATTTTGGGGGAAACGGTACTATCTTATATTTGATTCTCACTATATGTATTTCAACTTCCCTCACTTTCACCATACCCTGGTCTCCCAATAAAGCATTCAGATCTACATACACGGACCGTTTTATTGGAGGCTAGGTGGGTTGAGCTGCCTGTCGAGCTGCACACGGACTAACGTGCAGTGGGGACAGAACAGGTTCTGTTTCTCTTCTTTACCATCAGTGAGAAAAGACTTCTATGGAACACGGATAGGGATGTGGAAATGACTCTGGGAGACGGGGAAGAGTCACAGTCTGGACAACCACCATTGAAAAGATATCCTCATCCCCAGAAGGAGACGGAGAGAGTGGGGCACTGGAAGAATGGCAGAAGAAACTCCCCCTGTGGTATCGCTGAATGTGTGAAGGAAAATGTGGCCTTCATATCTGGAGGAGGCTGAGGAGTGGCTCTTTCAGTCGGTCCTCTTCTGCTTGAGTCCAGTCCACTATTTCAGCTGTGTATCGAAACACTTTAATTGCCCAGGTTTTAAAAGCCTTGATGTATTTCCTCCATTGAGCTTGAACTTTAAGATCTTTTTCACTCTTGATGTATTTACTTCTAACCTTCCACTTCAATGTGCTTGATCTTGTCAGTTTAAAGAATGCCAAGGTACAGAGCCATAGGGCTCTGCAAGTTTTTTTTTCCTAAAGTACTGAGCCTCTGCATGGATTTTTTATAGTTATGGGGCTTTTAAAAACCTTGCAGGGCTTCAGCATTTTAGGAAAAAAAATTTCCAGAGCCCTTTGGCTTTAAAAAACACTTTTAGAGCAGTGCAGCCAAAGGTTCAGAGGCAACGGCAGGGAGGGGGTTTTTTGGGGTCAAAATAGGAAACTCCTGCCTGCCACTAGCTGTTATTTTCTGTTTTGTTTCCAGTTCTTCCTTGTTCTTTCTTGCTTCTATGGTATTTCTTCATTAGGTATTTTGTAGTCTTCTTATTCTTCAGCATCTTGTTTTTCATGTTCTCACTTCATTGCATCGGATCTCAGCTTGCTGATCTTATTTTCCAGTCTGAACTTCTATTTTGATAGCGAACTGTTTGACATTTTTTCTTCTTTGTTGATTTTCCATCCTAGATATTTAGCTATCACTGCAGCTGTGCTGTACCTCAATTGGTTTGTTTCTTGAAGTGAGCCTGTCTCTATATTTGATACTACAGTACTGGTATCTTTTAATACTTGTGCTCTTTTTCTGAAGACGCTTCAGTGCAGGCAACTTTATTGTGTGTGTGTGTGTGTGTTTTTTTCTACATGCTCCGTTATTGTTTCAGTTTTTCAATTTATTAGTTAGAGGGTTTTGTTATTTCTGAGGCAGAGGTGAGGATGCTTCGTTTCTGAATGAAATCATTTCTATAGCTTTTGTGGCCTGTCAGCGGCCTGTGCAGCTAGTAGCTGATTCCAACAGCGAGGAGGCTGGTGTGGTGCTGCGCCAGCAGCCTGTGCAGCTGGCACTCGAGTCAGACAATGAGGAGTTGGAGAAGATGTGCCAGAGGCAGGGATTCAGCCAGGGCCTTCAGAACCTCCAGAAGCTCCCTTAACTGAAGAGGACGAAGAGGAGGAGCCTCTTTTCAATTCATGAGCATGTAGAGCTGCCAAAAGGCAGGAGTGGCTCCTCAGGAGGAGGTCTCCTCAAGAGTAAGGCTTGGGGCTAATTGGCCACTCCCTTAGCCTATTTAAGGAGGAAAGCCTTTCCTTCACATACCTTCATGTCTTGACTTGTTTATCTTATCAGCTTCCTGCATATTGCTTCTGGGCATTCTGCCAACCACAATAAGCTTTCAGTATTATTCTTTGAATTCTTGGCTGCTGTTAATGCAGTTAATTAACAGCCATTGTTGTAAAAAACTGGTTTAGTGTGTGCTGCCGCCTTTGGGGTCCCTAGCTGGGGCAGAACAATAGCTATGCTTGCTTCCTCTACTCCCAATTCCCCCTGGTTTGTCTCTACAGTCTGACTTACTTCTGGAAATGCTTTGGTTTCTTTACCCTCCGCATCATTATGTTATCCATTGTCTATCCACTACAAAACGAAGGCCTCTTCCACATGTTTCCAACCAATGCAGTCCTGAGTTTTCTTTGGGCCCACAATACATGCTGATGTCATCACTCCATTTTGTTTTAGATCTCTTTCATGGATGCTTTTTATCAAGTGGGATCCATTCTATAACGGCCTCAGTCCACCTGCCATCGGTTCTTCTTGCTATGCAACCTGCCCTTTTCCATTTAAATTCTTTTCTTCCCTATGGATGATATTGTATACTTTCGTTTATTCTCTAATCCAGAGTTGCCCAAATTTTCTGGGTTGGCAGAACATGTGCGTGCGCAAAGAGGCACATGAGCAAACAAGGCCAGCGCCCGCACAACGCTTGTAGTGATGCTAGAGCCTGCATGATAACCATATGATAGCACCCAGGCGACACTTGCTTCGTCCCCAGTGCCCCAAGACACACAGTGATCCCAGCGCCCCCACACTCATGGTAACACTAGCACCAGTGGGTTGTGTGCACATACTCACATGCGTGCACTGACCAGCCATTCACATGGCCTGCTGGCCAACAGGGAACTGCCTGGTAGTGGGCTGCAGCCCACAGGTTGGGTACCCCTACCCTACTCCATGTGCAGGTCGTTCTATCTTGAAGGTGTGCTTCCAATGATTTGTTTCTATTCACCCTATAAAAAGAGCTCTAGGTAGAATACTTTATGATTGGGACAGTGCTCCCAGTGCTTTTCCCCAGGAAGAGAAGGCCCGAGGAAGCAGACAGCCATTTCTCCACTCCTCCAAACTGGAGAAGGGGGTGTGGAGGAGCTGGGGAAGCAATTTGGATTGCCTTGGGCTTCTTTTGGCCATCCTTGAGGAGGCGACCCAATGGAGGCCTAGAGATCTCCAGGGATGGAGGGCGCCCTCAGCCCAGAGATTCAACACCAACGTTTGTGTGGGTGCTATTGCTGCCAGCACCCCACCCCCCCAGCCCACGAGCTTTGCAGCCACCTGAAGCAATGTGAGTAGAAAGAGCATCTGGCCAATAACCATTCTACTAGATCCATTCAGGTGCCCAGACGCCACCCTGGAAATGATTATGGGGTCCTTAAAAGATGATGACTTAGCAATAAATGGATACATTGATTTGACATCTGTCTTAGGACTCCTCTTGAGATTTTTGTCATTTCCAGAAACCTCCATCAAGTCTCTCCCCATTCCTCCCCCCCAACTTCTTCCATCTGTCCCAGGAACACATCCGCATTTCCAAGAAGATTCGGGCAAAGAGCAAGAGAAATGTATTCATAATCATGTTCATACTTATATCTGTTATCTAATACATGCTTGACGAAATAAATTAAATTAAATAAATAAATCCCAGGTGCCCAGAAGCAAACATCAACCCTCCCTACCCACCACACCTTCTCTCCCCTTCACCTTCCCACCCACCTCCCATCAAAAGGCTAGCCCAGCAGTGGGCTCTGAGCAGCTTTCCAACGTCATTGGGCAGGGAACGAGCATGCGCAGAAGACTGTTGTCAGCACTCTCCAAGCGGAAGGGAATGAGGGTGGGTGGAGTTTCCCAGGGAAAAGCTCTCTAGCCAGCGGGAGGAACGGACGGGCGCCTGTAGTGTTCTGCCCCTCTAGGAAGGGGCTCTCGTTGATGGCGACTCTCCAAGCCAGGAGCGATTTGCAGCGGCTCTTCCCAGGCGCGGAAGGTCCGAAGCAGCGCAGCCCCATTTCTCCCCTCCTGCAAAGCGGGCAGTCCGGGCGGAGGGGCTGCTGGGCCACCTCGGACCGCCTGGGGCTTGTCTCGGCTCCCCTCGAGCAGGAGACGCCTTCAGGCACAGGGTCTCCAGGGATGGAGGGCGCCCTCAGCCCAGAGACGCACCGCCGCCGCTTCCGCGCTCTCGATGGCTGCCGCCAGGAGGCCGAGGGGCCCCGGGAGCTTTGCAGCCGCCTGCACCGGCTGTGCCGTCAGTGGCTGCGGCCGGAAAGGAGCAGCAAAGGGGAGATGCTGGACCTGGTGGTGCTGGAGCAGCTGCTGGCCCTGCTGCCCGCCGAGATGGCGAGCTGGGTGAGGGAGTGCGGGGCCGAGAGCTGTTCCCAGGCGGTGGCCCTGGCCGAAGGCTTCCTGCTCAGCCAAGCCCAGAGGGAAGAGCCGCCAAAGGGGCAGCAGGTGAGGAGGGGAGAATCGGGGGTCTTTCAACGCCTCCAATGAACTGATGGTAGCAATGGCAGATTGAAGGCTGTCAGTCTTGAGCCGGTCAGGATCAGGTGCAGAATTAGCCTGCTGACTGCCAGTATTTGGGGAACTAATTTCTTCTGGGAATCTTTTTGTTTTTATCTAACCTGTAGGAGCTTTTTTCAGTCATTTCACAGAATTATTGTTTTCTAAACTTAATGAAACAGTAGTGTCTCCCTGAACAGTTCTTCATTATTGGAATGTGATTTTCATAGCAGTTCCTTTAGTTATCGCAACAGAGCTCCTTACATCCAATATCTATCTACAATGACCAGCATTTACCCAGAAATAGCAGCTACATAGAGACCAGAGTCCCCAAGTTGTCTTATTTCGAATTTGGTTGGGGAAATACAGGTACAGAGAGAAAAAGTAAGGGAAGCAAACTAATACGGTTATGGTTCTCTGAACATGAATCATAAAACCAGACTCTTCTGTCAGTTGCAGGAGCCATTCATGGGGGAGATCTCCACAGAGGACCAGGATAGAAGAGATCCATCCAGCCATTCTCAGGAGCTGCTTTTCAGGAGGATCCAACTGGGGCCTCCTTGCCAGGTAAGTGCAGGTTTCTTCTGAGAGCAGTGGAATACAAACTCCATCCATTCATGATCTGCTTTTACCATGAAATGCTGAATCTGTGTCTATTTGAACTCAATGTCCCCCCAGAATGTCCTGCGGAATCACACTCAGCGTTCAAGATTGTTCCTGAGTTGCAAACAAGAGAAAATTTGTAGGCTTTATTGTATTAGACAATCTGAAAATTAGAAATTGTTAGAAAATTTGTTTGCTGGAAAGACTTTAATACTTAACATTTTTCAGAAGAGTGCTGAAAACTAGTTAGAAATGAAGCCCATGAATTTAAAGAATAGGAATGAGATTAAAAACCACATGAATCCCTTGAGGATAAAGCCCTAAGTGAATGTTAAATAGCTGCAATAGTAAGACTATTAGCTAAGTTACCTGGGGATTTCTAGGCTCATTGCTAACATTTTAAAATAGGTTAAGAAAAATTTCTAGTGGGTGTGTCATATTTACTTAGGAGTTTGCTAGCCTAGGGGACTCTGCTCCCTGAAACCTCTTTGCTGGGTTATTCTGGCCCAGTGGGAAGCTCTGCAATGATGGCTGTGTTGCCATTCAGCCTGGATGCACCTAAGCCATGATTTGTGGAACTACAGATTCCCAGTCCCAAAGACTATGTGGAGATGCAGTCGTAAATCTGTTTCCGGTAAGAAAATGTCATTGAGTTCCTTTGAACTTCTGTTCCCATTTTGTGCAGTAAGAGAGAAAACTTGCAAGTCTTTCCTGGTAATGTCTGCCAAGGAACATTTTCTTTCTCTATCAGGGATCTGATCCATTTGAGGAGGTGACTGTGGACTTCACGCTGGAGGAGTGGGAGCTGCTAGATTCTGGTCAGAAGACCTTGTGCAGAGAAGTCATGTGGGAAAATTTGAACGATATGGCTGCTCTGGGTAAGGCCATGCTTTGCTCTGGCTTCCATTCATTGGGGGAGGTTTTTTCCAGTGGAGGATGACTAGCTATTTATACTCAGATGGTTAAGGTGATTGTCCCTCCTTAAGGCCTTGGCAGAAATACTCACCTTAGACTCTGAAAATGTCCTAGATGCTCCATGGCAGTGGCTGAACAGATTGACCAATTAGCAGCAAAGCCTTCATATATTTCTTGGCCTAAAAGTTCTTTGTATACCATCAGCATGTCCTAGATAACAGTTTGCAGCCTTCACATCCTAGCTAGACACATAGCTGCCACCAAACCTTGAACAGGGGAGACCCCCCACTTTTTCACCATTCTAATTTTAACAGAAATATTTATTTTCTTTTTTCCAAGGAGATGATGGACTGGAAAATGAGAATAGCAAGCAAGGAACGTTAAAGATAGAGAAGTGGGAAGTTGAAGAAGTGATAATTGGCTACGAAGAGGACACAAGAATGGAGAATGGAGGGGAGAAGTCATCCACTTCTGTTGCTATTGGAATCCCCAGCTTCCTGTCCCAGCAAAATCTGGAAGGAAAGAAAGAGAAAAAATATGGGAAAAAAGAGAAAAATCAAATTGATTTACATGAATGTGGCATAAACCAGACTGAAGGGAAAATGTATGAAAAATACAGCAGAAGCAAACCACATACCTTTGTAAATTCTGGGAGAGATTCCAGTCGGAGCAGAGAGATGAAACTATGCATGGAGTGTGGAAAGAGATTCATTAACTGGAGTGCACTTATTCTCCACCAAAGGATCCACACTGGGGAGAGACCACATAAATGCATGGAGTGTGGAAAAAGCTTTACCCAGAAAGGGCATCTTAATTCTCATAACAAGATCCACACAGGGGAGAGACCATATAAATGTATGAAATGTGGAAAGACCTATACACGAAAAGGACATCTTAATTTTCATGAAAGGATACACACTGGGGAGGGACCATATAAATGCACAGAGTGTGGAAAGGGCTTTTCCGAGGAGAAAGAATTTACTCGCCACCAAATGATCCATACAGGGGAAAGACTGTATAAATGCCTGGAATGTGGAAAGAGCTTTACTCAGAAAGGATATCTCATTGCTCATGAACGGATCCACACCGGTGAGAGACCATATCAATGCATGGAGTGTGGAAAGAGATTCATTAACAACAGTGCACTTATTCTCCATCAAAGGATCCACACTGGGGAGAGACCACATAAATGCATGGAGTGTGGAAAGAGCTTTATCCAGAAAGGACAACTTAATCGTCATGAAAGTATCCACAGAGGGGAGAGACCATATAAATGCATGGAATGTGGAAAGGGCTTTACTCGGAAAGTATATCTCATTTCTCATGAAAGGATCCACACAGGGGACAGTCCTTACAAATGCATGGAATGTGGAAAGGGCTTTTATGACATGACAAGTGCTACTCGTCACCAAAGGATTCACACAGGTGTTGTGGCCCGCCAGCAGCCTGTGCAGCTGGCACCCGAGTCAGACAATGAGGAGGCTGAAGAAGATGTGGTGCCAAAGGTGGGGATTCAGCCAAGGCCTTCAGAACCTTCAGAAGCTCCCATAAGTGGAGAGGAGGAGCCTCTTCTCGATGCATGATCGCATAGAGCTGTTAAAAGGCAGGAGTGGCTCCTCAGGAGGAGGTCTTCTCAAGAGTAAGGCTTGGGGCTAATTGGGCACTCCCCTAGCCTATTTAAGGAAGGATGATGACTGATGCAATTTGCAGGAAACATCTTCGTTCATATGTTCATATTCCTTCGTGTCTTGATTCCAGAAAAGTTTGATCGGCTCTTGCTTCTCTCTTGTCAGTTTTCCTGCACATTGCTTCTGGGCATTCTGCCAACCAGAGTAAGATTACAGTTATCTGAAATACTGTGCCTCAGAATTGAGTTATTATTCTTTGGATTCTTGTCAGATGTTAATGAAGTTAAATTAACAGCTCTTGTTCAGAAAAGACTGATTTAAACTGTATTTGTGTTCGAACAACTACTACAAAAGCTCATTAGTTGTCCTTAATTAGTAAACTAAGGTTTGTATGGACTTTGTGTGTGCTGCGTTCTTTGGGGTCCATATCTGGGGAAAAACAGCAGGAGGGAACATATAGATGCCTTGAGTGTGAAGAAATCTTAATGACTACAGCACCTTTAGTTGTCAGATTGTATGCAGACAGGAAAATTAAAAATGCATGGAAAGTGGATCAAGCTTGACTTAGTGTAGATGCTCCCCTCTCATAAAAGGATGCACACAGGAAAAATTGTACAAATCTATAGACTGATCTTTATTTGTAAGAGCTAACTTATTGATTTTTTATTTATTTACATTTTTTATACCACCCTTCTCCCGAAGGACTCAGGGCGGTGTACAGCCAAGATAAAAAACCAACACTATAAAAGTTAAAAACAATTTAAAATTATAAAAATTTGGCCAATAATCTAAAATAAAATAACCAAAGGATCCAGACATGCCAGGCAGCTTATTAATGGACAGAATATGCAAACATGTTTTTCTTGAGCCTGAATCGTATTTACCATCCAAGCAACAAGAAAAGGTAGAAGCACTCAAATGTGGAAAGAACTGAAGATGGATCAATGGGCTAATTTTTCATAGGATGACCCATTCAGGAGGGTCACCATAGAGACGTAAAAG
This sequence comes from Arizona elegans, assembly GCA_022577455.1. Lineage (NCBI taxonomy): Eukaryota > Metazoa > Chordata > Lepidosauria > Squamata > Colubridae > Arizona > Arizona elegans. The sequence goes on along the minus strand of JAKOOJ010000012.1, from coordinate 4,383,513 downwards.
AGAATGGGCGAGTTAGTGAAAATGCACTATTGTCTCACTCATTTAACACTTTCCGCACATATTCTCAGATATGGGGCACATAGAATCTCTTTGAAAGTTGGTTATCTTGGTATTGTTTTAGTGCTGGGCATGTGATCAGTCAGTGGTTCAATCCCTAGTCATCTCACGGTTGGGCTATCATAATGCACTCTACATGGGGTACCCTCGAGGAGCATTCAGAGGCTACAAGTGCAGAGTGCGATGGCCTGGGCAGTTTTGGGAACCCCCAAAATGGCCTCTGTAACACTATTGTTCCGTGAGCTACAATGGTACCGTCTCACCCCACTGGGATTGATCTGCCCCACTCGAGCCAGCAGAGGAGGCATGCTGCGAGTCCCACTAGCCCAGGGGTGGGTTCCAATTTTTTTTACTACCGGTTCTATGGGCATAGCTTGTTTGGTGGGCGTGGCTTGGTGGTCATGTGACTGGGTGGGTGTGGTTTGGTGGTCACCCCTGGGTGTGGTTTGGTGGGCGTGACTGTGGGCGTGGCCAACTCGACATCACTCACGTCAAGGGTTAAGGTTAGGGTGCCTGGCCTCTCCTTACCTCAAAGGCCTCAACGAGATACAGTTTCCCTGTCTATTTATTTACTACTACTGAACATCCAAAATATACTATTTAATCCTATGTACATATGCCATATGTGTGCATACATATTACATAGTATAGAGTATATAGGCACACAAAAAGATACATTATCTACTATATATACTGTATGTGTATGTACACACACAGAGAGCTCTTTTAAAACTATACACATTCAACCTCACTATATTTGGAAAAACATACTCAAAATCCACTTTCTGCCACACATTTAACTATAACTTCTATACACTTAGAACATTACACACACCTTCAGATATTCTTCCCTACCTAGCTTGCACATGCCTGTTAGAGCCAGGAGAAGTCATGAATTGAGTAAAATGTGAAACTCACTTAACAACGCTCTTGTTTAGCAACCAAAATTTTGGGCTCAATTGTGGTCATAAATCAAGGACTATCTCTGCCTTCCTCTGCATGGCAGCCTTGTCCTAGTAAACTCCTTTTCCTTCCTGGCAATTTTCCTCTCTGTTGGAGGCACCAAAACAATCTAGATGATATAAGGTTTCCTGCTGGAGCAGGGGGTTGGACTAGATGACCTCCAAGGTACCTTCCAGCCCTAGATTGCTATCCTGTTTCAAAGCATCTTCTGAAGCCACGTCTAGTGCCAGGGTTTGTGGTTCTTCCTTCCTCTTCTTTCTCTTTCTCTCCCTCCCTCCCTTCCTCTCTCTCTCTCTCTCTCTCTCTCTCTCTCTCTCTCTCTCTCTCTCTCTCTCTCTCTCTCTCTCTCTCTCTCTTCCTCCCTCCTTTCCTTTCCTCTTTAAATGCCAGCAAAAACCAACACTTTGCTCCTAAACTGGTCTAGGGCAGAAGTCTCCAACCTTGGCAACTTTTAGACTTGTGGACTTCAACTCCCACAGTTCCTCAGCCAGCAAAGCTTCCAGAGTTCCTCAGCCAGGTGAGGTAGTGGTGGCAGGAACACTTCAGAGGCCTGGCCCTTGAACAGTCTGAACTTGCTGCCCAGGCCTCTACTTCAGTACTAGTGGAGTCAGCACCACTACTGAGGAATCCAGTCAAGCACCCGAATGCCACAGCACAAACCCCCAGCCACCTCATGCTCCACAAGTGCTGCCATGCCCAACTGACCTTCACCATGTTCTCCTATTCTTAACCAGGCAGGTCCAGCCTTCCAGGAGGCAGCCGCCGGTTGTGTCAGACCCTCTTCCAGATGCTGCTCACAGCCTTCTCCAAATTGCACCAGCCACTCTCCAAGAAGTACACCCCGTTCCCATGTGGAAAGAATCTTTGGAAAGATTCTGAGGCCTTCCAAGGCATCGCAAAACTGGGGGCGCTTGCTATTCTCCAAATGGTGCTGTAAAAAAGAGAGTGCAATGGAGAATGGAAGGTGCACACAGGAAGTGGTTTTGCCCAATGGGAAAGAGCTGAGGTTGTTTCAGGGAACCAGGTGTAGGAGAAGCTGAGGGAAACCCCAGTGCTCTCTCACTGGGTGAAAGCGCTTCCAGCATTACCCCTTTGCAAAAAATCCTGGGCAGGGGTTCGGCTGGCTTTGTGTTGTGGCCTGTCAGCGGCCTGTGCAGCTAGTAGCTGATTCAATTTATTAGTTATTTTGTTATTTCTGAGGCAGAGGAGAGGATGCCTCGTTTCTGAATGAAATCATTTCTATAGCTTTTGTGGCCCGTCAGCGGCCTGTGCAACTAATAGCTGATTCCGACAGCGAGGGGGCTGGTGTGGTGCTGCGCCAGCAGCCTGTGCAGCTGGCACCCGAGTCAGACAATGAAGAGGTTGGAGAAGATGTGGTGCCAGAGGCGGGGATTCAGCCAGGGCCTTCAAACCTCCAGAAGCTCCCTTAAGTGAAGAGGATGAAGAGAAAGAGCCTCTTCTTGATGCATGGGCATGCAGAGCTACCAAAAGGCAGGAGTGGCTCCTCAGGAGGAGGTCTCCTCAAGAGTAAAGCTTGGGCCTAATTGGCCACTCCCTTAGCCTATTTAAGGAGGAAAGCCTTTCCTTCACATACATTCATGTCTTGCCTTGCTTATCTTATCAGTTTCCTGCATATTGCTTCTGGGCATTCTGCCAACCACAGTAAGCTTTCAGTTATTATTTTTTGAATTCTTGGCGGCTGTTAATGCAGTTAATTAACAGCCCTTGTTGTAAAAGACTGATTTATTTAGTAAACTAAGGTTTGAACGGACTTTGTGTGTGCTGCGTTCTTTGGGGTCTGTAACTGGGGCAGAACATTTTGCCATGGGAGAAAAAAGGTGGGAGGGGGAGTCTGGAAGGCAGTGTAAGGTCCCAAAATACACTTGAGTCACCAGAATGCTAAAGAGAGAGAATCAAGACGAGGCTTGCAAAAAAAACAGATTTTATTTATGGCCAAAAACAAAATACTGAGTGGAACTATATCCAGAACATACAGATACAATGCATGCGAGGAGATAGCCACACCTTGGGGAAGGTATGGCATCCTTTTCTACCCTCAGAGATGTCAGTTTATTACCCAATTCTGGCCTCCTAATTTAGGTTTGTATATTCCTTGTTGCCCTGCAAGGGGGAATAGAAACTTCCCAATTAGTCATTTTAAGCATTTCTTTGTTTACTTAATTGGCCACTTAGCCCCTGGCTGTGGAAGACCCAGGAGTTTATCCAGATCAAACATAAATTAGGGCTGAGGTGTAAATTATCCCTTGGAGATACGTACCATGCTCTTAGATGGCACAAGAAAAAACAGGGAGAAGATTTATATGGGTTTAGGTCAAATGGCAGGGACATATGTTTGACAAATACCAGATACGTTACAGATACATAACAATATGTTTGTTACAGGAGATACAAATATAAAGGCATAATATATGTGATACAAATACAAAGGCATATATGTATTACAGGAACCTAATGGTTACAGAATCTAGTATACCAGTATATCATATTCTAGTATTATTTATTATATCCTTATTATTGTTTCCCTTCAGCAGATTTCAGGTGTTTTTTTTTTCCCAGCACAAAGTAAGCGGCCCTATTGCGAACCGGTAGTAAAGGTAAGTAGAACCCACCCCTGTTCCATTGAGGATCTGTACACTGCACAAGTCAAAAAGAGGGCTGTGAAAATATCTACAGACCCCTCACATCCTGGAAATAAATTGTTTCAACTTCTACCCTCAAAAAGACGTGAAGGGAAACAATAATGATATAATAAATAATACTAGAATATGATATGCTGGTATACTAGATTCTGTAACCATTAGGTTCCTGTAATACATATATGCCTTTGTATTTGTATGCCTTTATATTTGTATCTCCTGTAACAAACAAATTCTGTTATTAGGCCTCTCTAATGTATCTGGTATTTGTCAAACATATGTTCCTGGCATTTGATCTGAACCCATATCAATCTTCTTTCTGTTTTTCTTGTGCCATCTAAGAGCATGGTACGTATCTCAGTTAGAACTGCAGACATCATCTGCAGGGATAATTTACACTTCAACTCTAACTTACACCTTTGATCTGTATAAGCTCCTTGCAGAACCAGGGGGCCAAATGAGCAATTGGGAGAACAAAGGAATGCTCAAGGAAAAGATAACACTAATTGGGAGGCTTCTATTCCTTTGCAGGGCAACAAGTAATACACAAACCTAAACTAGGAGGCCAGAATGGGGTACTAAGCTGATGTCTCTGAGGGTATAAAAGGACACCATACCTTCCCCAAGGTGTGGCTATCTCCTCGCATGCATTGCATCTGTATGTTCTGGATATAGTCCCACCCAGTATTTTGTTTTTGACCATAAATAAAATCTGCTTTTTTTTTTTGCAGATTTTTTTTTGAGTCTCTCTCTTTGGCATTCTGGTCACTCAAGTATATTTTGGGACCTTACAGACGCTATAGGGTACTGCACACAAAAACAACTAGACACAAGGAGAGTTTCCCCACCCCCACCCCACCCCCAATGCCATCACTGCTTAACAATTTCCACACTGTCAAATAATTTACTAAGACTATTACTATTATTCTTCTCTTCCTTACTAGTATCTATCTCTTCCCACTTATTACTATAACCATGTTGCTTGCATCTTTCAATTTATATTGTTTTTGTTTCCTAGTACAATTTGATAGCTTATTATTAACCTTGACTATCACTAAGTGTTGTATCTTTTTATTCTTGATGAATGTATTTTGTTCTCCTTATGTACATTGAGAACATATAACACCAAAGAAAATTCCTTGTATGTCCAATCACACTTGGCCAATAAAGAATTCTATTCTATTCTATTCTATTCTATTCTATTCTATTCTATTCTATTCTATTCTATTCTATTCTATTCTATTCTATTCTATTCTATTCTATTCTATTCTATTCTATTCTTCTGAGGAAAGGAGCCGCAGTCACCAAACTCTTTGCTTTTTCAAGAAATGTGTTAATTGCAAAAGACGCCTTCCGATGCTTAGCCCCCATCCTCAGCAGCCGGACACAGTCCATATTTTCCCAACAGTCTCCCCAAGTTCCCTGCAAGGAACCAGGACCTAGGCAACTGCAACCGCTTGGTTTAGAGGGGCGACGCCGAGATAATCAGGGTCCTTTCCAGCCACAGCTCCCCCCCACAACTCCCCCGCCAAGAAGAGCATCAGCGCTGAACAGCCGGCTGGCCGGGAATGAAAGATCCACTCTAGGAAGCCCGTATCTATCGTTTTCGCTGCGTGGGAAATTGTGGCGGGAACGATTGACGGTTGCTCTCTTCAGGCGCCGAAGCCCCAAGTCAACGGAGCCCCGTTCCTGCCTGTTGTGTTCTGAGCATGCTCAAGAGAATTGGCCCCTGTTGGGATCCTTTGTAATGTGGAATGTTCCTATTGGTTAAGCCGTCTGACAGTTGGTATAAAAGAGCTGTCAGGCTGAGTTCGAGGTTCTTTGTATTGTACTTCTTCTGAATTGTGTTAGAGCTGTAGCTATGAGGTAAATAAATACTTACTGTTATAATCCTCTGTAATTCATCGTATGCTCGAGAACACACCACTGGTGACGAAGGTGGGATATTGAATTTGCCAAATTAACAATAATAGGTGTGAGTTGAGCCTGAAGTGAACTGACAGCCTGAGGTAAGGAGAGGCGTGAGTTTAAGACACAACGTAATGGCGTCCTCACAGACATTTCCTCCATTCAATCCGGCTACTGAGACTTGGGAGGCATATGTGGCCCGTTTCGACTGTTTTTTAATCGCAAACGACTACACGAACTTGTCTGCTGAGCGCAAACGTGCATATTTCCTCAGTTTCTGTGGGCCTGAAATGTTCGATACCGCTATGACGTTGATGGCCCCTCAATCCATACATGCTGGAACGTGGAAGGCTATTATGAATAAATTGAAACGCCATTACGCCCCTGAGCCTTCTAGGATTGCCCACAGACAGCAATTCTACCATAGGGATCAAGCCCCTGGGGAGACAATAAACCAATATGTCGCCGCGTTAAGGAAGCTTGCGCGCCATTGTGAGTTAGTGAACCTGGATGACTATCTCTTAGACAGGCTAGTGAGCGGAGTGAGAGATCAGAACCTTAAAAGGCATTTAATTGTGAACCATGAACTGACGTTCCAAATGGCGTTTGATGAGGCCTGCGCGGTAGAATTGGCTAATCTATCAATTGCGGAGCTGCCCCGGGGACAAAGCCCACCCAAGCCGAATAGGGAAGCTTTATTAGTGAATGAGACAGGTGAGGGCGGCCTTTCCGACTCAGATGGCGAGCTGGATGTCTGCAGAGTACATGAAGCGAGAGCTAAAACGTTCATGGCTAAGTCACCGAGAGGAGCAGTCACTGAGTGTTATAGTTGCGGAGGGGACCATCTACGTGCCTTGTCTGCCATCTAGATGCCGTCTGCCACCGCTGTGGCCGGCAAGGCCACATAACAAGAGCCTGCCGGTCCGCGCAGCCACAGTCTAGAGTGAGAGTTCCTAGTAACCAGGAAGGACAACAGCGATTCCGCCCGACGACAGAGCACAGCCACAATGCCCGGAGCTTCTCCACAGTCCATATGGTCGTTCCAGATGAAGGCCTCATTACAAAATAAAATCCACCTCACTGTGTACATCGAGGGAAGGCCATGCCGCATGGAGGTGGACACAGGATCAGCCACCTCCATCATATCCTGGGCCACCATAAAACATCTTGTTCCAAAGATTTCAAAAAGGAGGCTAGACCCTTGCAATGTGATTCTGCGAGATTACCAAGGGGGGGCAATTCCCGTGGTGGGCTCTGGTTCTTTCAGGGTTCGTTTTAAGGGATTTGCTGGATATTTATCATTGGTGGTTGTGGATGGGCCCCTACCAAGCCTCCTAGGGCTTAATTGGTTCGATGCCTTAGGTCTCACCGTTCAGGGCGTAAATGCCATTAGGTCTACTGAACTTGACGAATTATGTAAGGAATTCCCAGGGGTATTTGATGACCAGTTGGGAAAATATACAGGCACCCCTGTTTCTTTTAGTTTGGATCCCCAGGTCCAACCGCGAAGACTAAAACCACGCCGTGTTCCCTTGGCGTTGCGTCCAAAGGTGGACGCAGAATTGGACAAACTCATTGCACAGGGGGTCCTAGAACCTGTTGATTATGCCCCCTGGGAGACCCCAACCGTCATCGCCATTAAGGCAGATGGTTCAATCCGAATCTGTGCAGACTACCGGGCTACTATTAATCAGGCATTGTTGTCACATGCTTATCCCGTTCCGGTAGTGCAGCATTTGCTACATTCCTTGGGAAGCGGGTCAGTCTTTGCCAAGTTAGATTTAGCACACGCATACCAGCAGTTGCCTGTGGATGATGAGACGGCCACTGCACAGACCATTGTCACGCATCGGGGAGCCTTCAGATGCCGCCGCTTGCAATTCGGTGTGAGCGTAGCCCCGGGAATTTTCCAAAGTTTGATGGAGAGGCTCCTCCATGGAATTCCCGGAGTGCTACCGTATTTTGACGATGTGCTGGTCTCTGCAACCAGCATATCTCAGTTGATGGACTGCCTTCGTTGTGTCCTGTCCAAATTTAGGAGTGTAGGACTCAAAGTTAAGAAGTCTAAGTGTAGCATTGCTGTACCTCAAGTTGAATTTTTGGGGTTCTTAATCGATAGCAAAGGAATTCATCCTACAGAAGCGAAAACTAAAGCTATCTTGGACGCTCCCGTTCCTACGTGCAAATCTGAACTTCAAGCCTTCCTCGGCCTGTTAAATTTTTATGCTGTTTTTCTACTCCATAAGGCATCCGTGGAAGAGCCCCTCCACTGGCTGTTGGACCGAGGTGCTCCATGGAACTGGACCGCGAAAGCCGCTGCTGCTTTTCGAGCGGTCAAACAATTGCTTGTGTCAAATTCTGTTCTAACTCAGTATTGTGAAAATCTTCCACTTATTCTAGCTTGTGATGCCTCCCCGTATAGGGTTGGCGCCGTCCTTAGCCACAGGTTTCCGAATGGGTCCGAAGCCCCTGTGGCATTTTTTTCCCGTACCTTGGCTCCCGCTGAACGGAATTACTCACAACTGGACAAAGAGGCTTTGGCACTTGTGGTGGGGGTAAAGCGTTTTCATTACTACCTTTCTGGTCGCCCGTTTACCTTAGCTACAGACCATCAGCCTTTACTAGGTTTGCTTGCGGGTGATCGACAAACCCCACAAATCCTGTCCCCCAGGTTTACCCGTTGGTCCGTTTTTTTGGCTGCTTACCAATATACACTTACCTACGTGCCTGGGAAGCATCTGGCCCATACAGACGCTCTGAGTCGTTGCCCCATGACCACCTTCTTATGTGACCCAGCACCTGCTTCAGCTGTGTTTTTGATTGACAGTTCTTCTTTTGCCTTAACTGCTGCTGACATTGCCCGCCACTCTGCTCGTGACCCTGAACTCTCTCAAGTCCTGGACTGGGTTAAAAGGGGGTGGCCTTCGGGGAAATTGGGGTCCCTCTGGCAACCCTATGTTTCCAGAAAACTGGAATTATCAGCCCAAGGGGGTTGTTTACTCTGGGGTCACCGGGTGGTGGTCCCACAGCCACTTCGAAAGACCGTCCTTGTCTCACTACATGCCGGTCACCCTGGTATTGTCCAGATGAAAGCTATGGGAAGGAGTTACGTCTGGTGGCCCGGCCTAGATAAAAGCATCACAGATTGGGTGGCCTCTTGTCAGCGTTGTCAGGAGTCACGACCACTGCCCCCTAAAGAAAAAGCCCGTGAGTGGGAGGAACCTATGGGTCCATGGTCCCGCATACATTTAGATTTTGCTGGCCCTTTCCATGGGCAGATGTTCTTAGTGGTCGTAGATGCGTATTCGAAATGGGTGTAATTGGTGCTAATGCACTCCACCACATCCGACGCTGTCATAAGGGTTTTGCGCGCACTTTTTGCCACACATGGGTTGCCCGACCTTCTAGTGTCGGATAATGGTCCTCAACTGACGGCATCAGTGTTCGAGTTGTTCCTGGCAAGGCTGGGCATTCGGCATTGCCTCATCTCACCTTACCACCCAGCGGCTAACGGCCTTGCGGGAAGGGCTGTTCGCTCAGCAAAGGATGCGCTTGGCCGTATGGGCCCGGGTGCGTGGCCCGAGCGTTTGGTTGAGTATATGATAGTGCAGCACACGACACCCTGCCCGGTCACGAACCGGAGCCCCGCAGAGTTACTTATGGGCCGGCGTTTACGGACCGTTTTGGATCACTTGCATCCTCTATATGCCCCTAGTAAACCTCTGGACTCCCATAGTACAAACAGACCCTTCGGGGTGGGGGATTCAGTTTATGCCAGGAATTATGGGGGTTCACCGTTGTGGATTCCCGGACGGGTGATAGATGTAACCGGGCCGTGTTCTTATAAAATAGATATGGGTCAAGGTAGAGTCTGGTGTCGGCACCAGGATCAAATCAGGGCTAGGAAGGTGCCGTCTACCGAGCGTAGTGAACACATGGACAGGGGTATGGATAGGGTTGAGCCGGGGTTTGGGGACACCCATTCTTCCGATTGGAATAATGAACCGTGCAATCCAACACCTACCCGTAGCAGAGGGGCAGTTCGAGAATACTCACCCAGGGTACAGGAAGACAGTCCAGGGCCGGCGCATGTTGATCCAGTTGAAGATCAGTCTGTAGAAAGTCCTAGGGGTAGGAATGTTCCTGTCCAGCCGGAACACCTGCCTAGGGCGAGCCTGAGGTGCTCAGGGCGTCTCCGACATCGACCCGCATACCTCGAGGATTATGCATGCACCATTCCAGGGGAAAGGGGTGTTGTGTTCTGAGCATGCTCAAGAGAATTGGCCCCTGTTGGGATCCTTTGTAATGTGGAATGTTCCTATTGGTTAAGCCGTCTGACAGTTGGTATAAAAGAGCTGTCAGGCTGAGTTTGAAGTTCTTCGTATTGTACTTCTTCTGAATTGTGTTAGAGCTGTAGCTATGAGGTAAATAAATACTTACTGTTATAATCCACCTCTGTAATTCATCGTCAATATCCTGGAAACCGGGATATTAGGGGACATGGTGGTGGTGGGAGGGCAACTCTTCTTGGGCTTCTTTTATCTATCCTCGAGCAGGAAAGCCGATGGAGACCCAGAAGTCTCCGAGTACGGAGGCAGCCAAAGTCCCTGCCGCCCTTCATGAGGGGAACGGAGGGGGCTCCGGGGAAAGGAGCCGCCCGAAAGGCCAACCCCGAGGGCGCCCTCAGCCCAGAGACCCACCGCCACCGCTTCCGTGCTCTCGATGGCTGCCGCCAGGAGGCCGAGGGGCCCCGGGAGCTTTGCAGCCGCCTGCACCGGCTGTGCCGTCAGTGGCTGCGGCCGGAAAGGAGCAGCAAAGGGGAGATGCTGGACCTGGTGGTGCTGGAGCAGCTGCTGGCCCTGCTGCCCGCGGAGATGGCGAGCTGGGTGAGGGAGTGCGGGGCCGAGAGCTGTTCCCAGGCGGTGGCCTGGCCGAAGGCTTCCTGCTCAGCCAAGCCCAGAGGGAAGGGCCGCCAAAGGGGCAGCAGGTGAGGAGGGGAGAATCGGGGAATCTTTCAACGCCTCCAATGAACTGATGGTAGCAATGGCAGATTGAAGGCTGTCAATCTTGAGCCGGTCAGGATCAAGTACAGAATTAGCCTCCTGACTGCCAGTAAAGGGGAGAGACCATATAAATGCATGAAATGTGGAAAGACGTTTACCTGGAAAGGACAACTTAATCGTCATGAAAGAATCTACACAGGGGAACGACCCTATAAATGCATGGAATGTGGAACGTCCTTTACATGGAAGGGACATCTTAATCATCATGAAAGGATACACACTGGGGAGCCACTGGGCTCTGCCAGTTTTTTTCTTCTAAAGTGCTGAGCACCAAGTGTGGAAAGAGCTTTAATGACTACAGCACCTTTGATTGTTACAGTGGCATCCGCACAAAAGAAAATTGGAAATGCATGAGAAGTGGAACCACCATCACTGAGTGTACTTACTTCTCATCAAAGGATCCACACAGGAAAAATAAATTAAATCCGGACTCACATGCGTGCACTGATGGCCAACAGGGAACCACTTGGTAGGTCTTTCTATCTTGAAGGTGTGCTTCCAATGATTCGTTTCCATTCACCAAATGAGAAGAACTCTAGGTAGAATATTTTATATTATTGTGGCAATCCTGGCCAGCCAGAAAAAAAACCTATTATCGTGGCTTCTCAGTTGGAAGACAGGGTGGGAAAAGCAAACTCCTTCTAGGAAGCACATATCTATAATTTGAACTCCTCAATGAGGCATGCGAGCCCAGGAGACACAGGAAATTGGCGGAGAAAAGTTGCTGCTCCTTTTCCTGAGGTGCAGAAGGCCCAAGGAAGCAGACAGCCATTTCTCCACTCCTCCAAACTGGAGAAGGGGGTGTGGAGGAGCTGGGGAAGCAGTTTGGATTGCCTTGGGCTTCTTATGGAGACCCAATGAAGGCCTAGAGATCTCCAGGGATGGTGGCCGGCCTCAGCCCAGAAATTCAATGCTGGCGTTTCTACAGATGCTATTGCTGCCAGCCCTCCCCCCCCACACCCATGAGATTTGCAGCCACCTGCACTAGTTATTTAATCAGTGGCTGCTACCAGAAAAGAGCAGCAAAGGCGAGATGCTGGATCTAGTGGTGCAGGAGCTGCTGTTGGTGCTGCTGCCCCCAGAGATGGGTGAGGGAATTTGTAGCCAAGAGCTGTTCCCAGACCGGGATTCAAGTCCCCTGTTCCCCAATGCCCCAAAAATGGAGCTGTTAGAGAGAAACAGGTTGTGGTGACAAACACGCCCTGCTCAGCTTCACTGACTCACTGAAGCTGCCTGAACAGGACACCCGATCTGCTTTTGGAGCATTGGGCAGCCTCAGTGATTCTGAAGGAGTCCAAGACTGCGCCCCCAAAGGCTTCTCTGCACCTGAAGCTTTTGCAAATGGACGAAATCGCTTCAAGGGAGCGATTACGCATCACTTCGGGTCTTCTGTCTCTTTGCCAAATATTTTGGGAGTGGAGAAGCCTGAAGGGGGCTGAGACTTCCAAAGGCTTCTCTTCTCCTTTGCCATGAGTGGAGCTGTGCGCATGGACACACATACACGGCGAGCCGCTACAGTTGGCGACTGCTGGTCTAAGTCTTTTTTTTAAAAAAAAGTATTTTATTGATTTTCAAACATTAAAAAAAGAACAAGAAGAACAAAAACACAAAACATAAATATAAAAATACAAATTTTTTTTTGCAAGACTGACCATTTACATAACACATTACTGTGAAATTTGTATACTCCATACATTTTACTTCATCTAGTTCTATTATATCCGAGTCTGTTTTATTTTTCTGTTTGGTCTAAGTCTTCTATGGATGAAGTAGACTCAACACTCTAAAGAAGATACCCACATAGAGAAGTGGCCACCCAGCGATTAAGACAACAGAGGCCAGAAAACTGGCCTGAAGAATCCTGGAGACTTTTTACTTTCTTACTTAGTAGGGTAACCTAGAGGTAGAGCTCTTGTTTCACAATCAGGAGACCGAGTTCAATCCTAGGTAGAGGCAGAACTTTCTGGGCACAATAAGAATATATCTGCTGAACAAAACTCTACATTGATGTCAGGAAAGGCATCCAGTCAATAAAAACTCTAGCTCCATTCAGGTACCCAGACTCCACCCTGGAAGGGATTATGGGGTCCTTAAAAGAAGATGATTTAGTAATAAATGGATACATTGACTTGACATCTGTCTTAAGACTCCTCTTGCCATTTTTTTCATTTCCAGAAACCTCCATCAAGTCTCTTCCCTTCTCTCCCCCCCGCCCCCCAACTTCATCCATCTGTTCCAGGAACGCATTTGCATTTCCAAGAAGATTCGGGCACAGAGCAAGAGAAATGTATTCATAATCATGTTTATATTTATATCTGTTATCCAATACATGCTTGTCGAAAAAAATAAAATAAAATAAATAGATCCGATGTGCCCAGAAGCAAACATCAACCCTCCCTACCCACCACACCTTCTCTCCCCTTCACCTTCCCACCCACCTCCCATCAAAAGGCTAGCCCAGCAGTGGGCTCTGAGCAGCTTTCCAACGTCATTGGGCAGGGAACGAGCATGCGCAGAAGTCGATTATCACTGAGCTGAGAAGATTGTAGTGGTGGGGGGGGGGGTAGAGTTTCCCAGGGAAAAGCTCTAGCCAGCGGGGCTCCTGTAGCGTTGTGCCACTCTAGGAAGGGACACTCGTTGATGGAGACTCTCCAAGCCAGGTGTTGGAGGGAAAGTGTGGCGAGCGATTTGCAGCGGCTCTTCCCAGGCGCGGAAGGTCCGAAGCAGCGCAGCCCCATTTCTCCCCTCCTGCAAAGCGGGCAGTCCGGGCGGAGGGGCTGCTGGGCCACCTCGGACCGCCTGGGGCTTGTCTCGGCTCCCCTCGAGCAGGAGACGCCTTCAGGCACAGGGTCTCCAGGGATGGAGGGCGCCCTCAGCCCAGAGACGCACCGCCGCCGCTTCCGCGCTCTCGATGGCTGCCGCCAGGAGGCCGAGGGGCCCCGGGAGCTTTGCAGCCGCCTGCACCGGCTGTGCCGTCAGTGGCTGCGGCCGGAAAGGAGCAGCAAAGGGGAGATGCTGGACCTGGTGGTGCTGGAGCAGCTGCTGGCCCTGCTGCCCGCCGAGATGGCGAGCTGGGTGAGGGAGTGCGGGGCCGAGAGCTGTTCCCAGGCGGTGGCCCTGGCCGAAGGCTTCCTGCTCAGCCAAGCCCAGAGGGAAGAGCCGCCAAAGGGGCAGCAGGTGAGGAGGGGAGAATCGGGGGTCTTTCAACGCCTCCAATGAACTGATGGTAGCAATGGCAGATTGAAGGCTGTCAGTCTTGAGCCGGTCAGGATCAGGTGCAGAATTAGCCTGCTGACTGCCAGTATTTGGGGAACTAATTTCTTCTGGGAATCTTTTTGTTCCTTGAAATGCTTGTTTCCTCTTGGAGATAATTCTGAGAGTCAATTTCTTCTCCAACTTCTCCAACTTCACTTTTTCTTTCCTCTAGTGCAGGAATTAATTGGGACACTTTTTCCAGTTCAGCTGATGATATTGAAATGATTAATTCTCAATCACTCCCATAGTTCTGACTTTATTACCTAAAATGTTAGACTATAACCTTTAGGGGTGTTTTTCAATCCTTTCACAGAATATTGTTTTCTAAACTTAATGAAACAGTAGTGTCTCCCTGAACAGTTCTTCATTATTGGAATGTGATTTTCATAGCAGTTCCTTTAGTTATCGCAACAGAGCTCCTTACATCCAATATCTATCTACAATGACCAGCATTTACCCAGAAATAGCAGCTACATAGAGACCAGAGTCCCCAAGTTGTCTTATTTCGAATTTGGTTGGGGAAATACAGGTACAGAGAGAAAAAGTAAGGGAAGCAAACTAATACGGTTATGGTTCTCTGAACATGAATCATAAAACCAGACTCTTCTGTCAGTTGCAGGAGCCATTCATGGGGGAGATCGCCACAGAGGTCCAGGAAAGAGGAGATCCATCCAGCCCTTCTCAGGAGCTACTTTTCAGGAGGATCCAACTGGGGCCTCCTTGCCAGGTAAGTGCAGGTTTCTTCTGAGAGCAGTGGAGTACAAACTCCATCCGTTCATGATCTGCTTTTACCATGAAATGCTGAATCTGTGTTCATTTGAACTCCATGTCCCCCCAGAATGTCCTGCTGAACCACACTCAGCGTTCAAGATTGTTCTTGAGTTGCAAACATAAGAAAATTTGTAGACTTCATTATATTAGACAATTTGAACATTAGAAATTATTAGAAAGTTTGTTTGGTGGAAAGGGTTTAATATGTCATATTTTTCAGAAGAGTGCTGAAAACTAGTAAGAAATTAAGCCCAAGAATTTAAAGGATAGGAATAAGATTAAAAACTGCATGAATCCCATGAAGATAAAACCCTAAGTGAATGTTAAATAGCTGCAACAGTAAGATTGTTAGCTAAGTGACTTGGGATTTCTAGGCTCATTGCTAACATTTTAAAATAGGTTAAGAAAAATTTCTAGTGGGTGTGTCATATTTACTTAGGAGTTTGCTAGCCTAGGGGACTCTGCTCCCCGAAACCTCCTTGCTGGGTTACTCTGGCCCAGTGGGAAGCTCTGCAATGGTGGCTGTGTTGCCATTCAGCCTGGATGCACCTAAGCCATGATTTTTATTTATTTATTTATTTTTACTTTAACTTATGTGGCGCCCTTCTCCGGAGACTCAGGGCGGCTTACAGTGCGTTAAGGAATTTGTGGAGCTATGGCTTCCCAGCCCCAAAGACTGTGTGGAGATGCAGTCCTAAATCTGTTTCTAGTAAGAAAATGTCCATTTACTTCCTTGCGAACTTCTGTTCCCATTTTGTGTGGTAAGAGAGAAAACTTGCAAGTCTTCCCTGGTAATGTCTGCCAAGGAACATATTCTTTCTCTTTCAGGGATCTGGTCCATTTGAAGAGGTGACTGTGGACTTCACGCTGGAGGAGTGGGAGCTGCTAGATTCTGGTCAGAAGACCTTGTGCAGAGAAGTCATGTGGGAAAATTTGAACGATATGGCTGCTCTGGGTAAGGCCATGCTTTGCTCTGGATTCCATTCATTGGGGGAGTTTTTTTCAGTGGAGGATGACTAGCTATTTATACTCAGATGCTTAAGGGATTGTCCCTCCTTAAGGCCTTGGCAGAAATAATCACCTTAGACTCTGAAAATGTCCTACATGCGCTATGGCTGAATAGATTGACCAATCAGCCCCAAAGCCTTCATATATTTCTTGGCCGAAAAATTCCTTGTATATCATCAGGATTTCCTATATAACAATTTGCAGCCTTCACATTCTAGCTAGACACATAGCTGGTGCCAAACTTAGAACATGTGATTTTGATTTTGATTAGAATGGTTAATTTCTAATTGTAACAGAAATATTTCTTTTCTTTTTTCCAAGGAGATGATGGGCTGGAAAATGAGAATAGCAGGCAAGGAAGGTTAAAGACAGAGAAGCGTGAAGTTGAAGAAGTGATACTTGGCCATGAAGAGGACATAAGAATGGAGAATGGAGGGGAGAAGTCATCCACTTCTGTTCCTGTTAGAATCCCTAGCTTCCTGTCCCAGCAAGACCTGGAAGAAAAGAAAAAGGAAAAATATGGGAAAAAAGAGAAAAATCAATTGGATTTACATGAATGTGGCATAAACCAGACTGAAGGGGAAATGTATGAAAAATACAGGAAAAGCAAACCACATACCTTTGTAAAATCTGGGCAGGATTCCAGTTTGAGCGGAGAGATGAAACTATGCATGGAGTGTGGAAAGATATTCATTAGCAAGAATACACTTATTCTACATCAAAGGATCCACACTGGGGAGAGACCACATAAATGTATGGAGTGTGGAAAAAGCTTTATCCAGAAAGGGCATCTTAATTCTCATAACAAGGTCCACACAGGAGAGAAACCATATAAATGTATGACATGTGGAAAGAGCTGTACAAGAAAAGAACATCT
Organism: Arizona elegans; assembly: GCA_022577455.1. Lineage (NCBI taxonomy): Eukaryota > Metazoa > Chordata > Lepidosauria > Squamata > Colubridae > Arizona > Arizona elegans. Next base: position 4,366,954 of record JAKOOJ010000012.1, on the reverse strand, counting down.
TAATCTTCATGAAAGGATACATACTGGAGAGAAACCACATAAATGCCTCAAATGTGGAAAGACCTTTACCCGTAATGGACATCTTAATCATCACAAAAGGATCCACACTGGGGAGAGACCACATAAATGCACAGAATGTGGAAAGAGTTTTATTACCAATGTTCGTCTTATTTGCCACCAAATAATCCACACAGGGAAGAGACCATATAAATGCATGAAATGTGGAAAGACGTTTACCTGGAAAGGACAACTTAATCGTCATGACAGAATCCACACAGGGGAGAGACCATATAAATGCGTGGAATGTGGAACATCCTTTACACAGAAGGGACATCTTAATCGTCATGAAACTATACACACAGGGGAAGGACCATATAAATGCATGAAATGCAGAAAGACGTTTACCTGGAAAGGACAACTTAATCGTCATGAAAGAATCCACACAGGGGAGGGACCATATAAATGTGTGGAATGCGGAAAGACATATACACGAAAAGGAAATCTTAATCTTCATGAAAGGATACATACTGGAGACAAACCACATAAATTCAAGGAGTGTTGAAAGATCTTTACTCAGAAAGAAAAACTTAATTGTCATGAAAGGATACACGCTGGGGAGCCACTGGGCTCTGCCAGTTTTTTTCTTCTAAAGTGCCAAACACCAAGTGTGAAAAGAGCTTTAATGACTACAGCAGCTTTGATTGTTACAGTGGCGTTCTGCACAAGAGAAAATTGGAAATGAATGAGAAGTGGAACCACCATCACTGAGTGCGCTTACTTCTCATCAAAGGATCCACAGAGGAAAAATAAATGAAATCCATGGATTGAGGTTTATTCTCAAGAGTCAATTTAATCATCCAAGGATCCAGACGTGGTAGGAAGCTTATTAATATATGGAATGTGCAAAGATCTTTGGTTTGTATTGGAATCTTATTTATCTTTGATGTAGCTACACAGGAGAAAAAGTAGAAGCACTGGAATTTGAAAATTGCTGATGGGGGATTAGTGACCTCACTTATCATAAGATGATGCTGTACTTGAGGAAAATGCTTGTTTCCTTGCTGAGATAATTCATTAAATTCAAACCTATGTTCATCTCCCACATCTCTGAGGATGTAAGAAATTCCCAAGATTAAGGGTTTCTCTACCCACCCTTTCTTTTCTCTAGTGCAGAAATTTGAGACCCTTTTTCCTTTTTAGCTGATATTCTTCAAAGTATTCATGCTCATTGATAATATAGCAATGCATGCTGGGAAGCCAAACTCTATTTCCTTTGGCATTTGGAGACGGCAGAAGGAGCCATTTTAATCTGTGGCACGTCGTCATCGAAGAACAAACTCACATCCCACACACACGGCATGGCTGGTGAGATTCAAACTGCTTATATTTATTGTTATGTTCAGCAGTAGCTTAATATTGTCTATTTTATATTTGATTTCCACTATATGTATTCTTATTTCCCTGAGCTTCGCCATACCCTATTCTCCAATAAAGCATTCAGATCTACACCCACCATCTATTTTATTGGAGGATAGGTGGGTTGAGCTGTCTGTTGAGTTGCACACAGACTAACGTGCAGTGGGGACTGTTGTGCGCCAGCTGCCAGCAGAGCTGGCGGCAGACTCGGACAATGAGGTGGTTGGGGAGGAACTTAGTCCTGGAGTCTGGGGAAGGCTCTGCGTAGGAAGCAGAGATAGAGCCAGGGGCATCCAACATTTATTTATTTATTTATTTATTTATTTACCAAAAATTTATATGCCACCCTTCTCCCTAATGACTTGGGGCGGCGAACACAAGTTAAAAACATACAATAATAAAAGATCAAAATGATTAAAACCCAGTTAAAATAACGACAATCAAAATAAGAAATCAAAATAAGAAATAAACATTCCCCAGCTACCTTCAGAGTCAGAGATAAGCAGGGAAGAGGAATAGCTGGGACCTGTTCCAGATGTGCATATGTGCAGAGCTATCAGGAGAGAACAATTGACCATGGGCCGACTCAGAAAGAAAGGCACATTGGGACGCTGGATGGCCCCTCCCTGGCTTGGGAATAAATAGAAGCAAAAGGGGAAGGGTATCGTAGGAGATAACTGTTTGTATTTCCTTCAGAAGATTTGCTTATTGGGATTCATGTCTGTTTAAGAGAGTTAAATTTAAGCTTTGTGGCTAGCAGTTCCCAGCCTGGCATTTATCCAAGGAGCGAATAAGATCTGTATTTCAGTTAACCCTTGGAAGAATTATTTCCTGGACTTTTCTGTGTGTGAATGCCATGAATTCCCAGTAACTAAATAAAGGGGTTTTTCCATACAAGGAGTCTGTTTCCTGGTTCTTCTAAGGCTGGGTCAGAACAGGGACAGAACAGGTTCTCTTCTTTACCATCAGTGAGAAAAGACTTCTATGGAACACAGATAGGGGTGTGGAAATGACTTTGGGAGACAGGGAAGAGTCACAGTCTGGACAACCACCATTCAAAAGATATCCTTATCCCCAGAAGGAGACGGACAGAGTGGGGCACTGGAAGAATGGCAGAAGAAACTCTCCCTGTGGTATTTTATTTATTTATTTTATTTATTTAATCAAATTTCTATACCGCCCTACTCCCGAAGGACTCAGGGCGGTGAACAGCCAAGATAAAATACAGATAATACAAATATTTTAAAAATCCCTTAAAATTATTAAATATTTCGGCCGAAACACAGATTAACACACCCAATTTATAAAATCACGAATTAAAAAAATTAAAAAATTTAAAAGATGGGAGTTAGGCCAGGCCAGCTTGCTGAAATAGAAAAGTTTTGAGAGCACGGCGAAACATGCGCAGGTATTGCTGAATGTGTGAAGGAAGATGTGGTGGCCTTCATATTTGCAGGAGGCTGAAGAGTGGCTCTTTCAGTCAGTCTTCTGCTTGAGTCCAGACCACTATTTCAGCTGTGTATCTAATGACTTTAATTGCCCAGGTGTTAATTACCTTGATGTATTTCCTCCATTGAGCTTGGACTTCGTCCGCTACGAGGTGAAAAGACCAGACCCCGGAGCCTCTGCCCGCCAGCCTTCTGATTCCCAGCCCCGCACCTTATACAAACCCCAAGTGGGGGCTGTATTGAAGGCTGTGAATCCCAGCAAAGCTGCAGGTCCAGATGGAGTGCTGGGGATAGTGGTAAAGACCTGTGCTGACCAATTAGTAGGGATCCTGACAAGGATATTTAACATCTCCCTGCAAATGGCCAATGTTCTATCATGCTTGGAAACAGCCACTATTGTCCCAATCCTGAAGAAAACAGTAATTAACTGCCTAAATGACTACAGACCAGTGGTGGGTTTATACTAGTTCACACCGGTTCGGATGAACCGGTATCAGTAAATTTGCCTGGGTCTCCAACCTGTTGCTGGCCGTTGGCTGGCCATGCCCTCCCTGCTTGCTCCATCCCACCCCGCCCAATCACTCCTCACTTCTACTGTGTGGGTCCTCGCTTGTAGCTTGCCTGCCTGAAGCGCTGTGCCCCAACTGAGCGGTCCTGATCTGCCTGCCAGGTAAGCCTGCGAGTCTCAGCCTAGCTAGCTGCCACTGTCCGCCCCCCCACCATTCCAGCCTGCCTCCCCTACTCCCTTGCCCGCAGCACTGCCATGCTTCCCTGTCTTCCACGCAACCTTCCCGACAGTCCCCATGGCCAGACATACTTGCAAAAGCCTCCCATCCTCCCTTCCCCACAGCCCGCAGCTGGGTGGCCCCGACATGCTTGCCTGCCTTCCACATGGCCTTCCTGGTGTCCCCGTGGCCAATTTACAAAGGCAGGCAAGTGGCCCTGGCCATGGGAACCACCGGGATGGCCACGTGGGAGGCAGGCAAGCATGTTAGGGCTGCCTGGCCATAGGGAAGGGAGCTAGCAGTCTACTCAGTTCCCCGCAGTCCTGCCGTGCTTTCCTGCCTTCTATGCAACCTTCCTGGTGGTCCCCCATACCCGATTGGCATCCGAGGTCAGGTCACACATCCAGTCCGTGACAGGCGACACGCTGCTTTAATACCATATTAACATCAAATACAATTATTCTCTTCATATATATACTAACAATGTTCATCTTATTTATAACTCTTTAATATATTTTCTACTTATTTTTGTCTCTTTCATTTCCAAACTATTTTTATTCTCTAACCATTGATAAAATACTTCCTCTATTATATAATATTCAGTTTGCTCTTTCTATTTAATTGCTAATGTTAATTTATTAATTTCTGCACATTCTAATATTTTCCTTATCATCTTCTCTTCAATAGGAATCTCCACTTTTCTAGCTCCAGTTAATACATGAATAATTAAATATACACTCTCTTTATTATAGCTTTCCAATAAAAGTCCTAACAGAAGTATTTCTGGTTTCAACTCAATACGTTGTATCATCTCTTCCAACCAAGTCTTAATTTTTCCCCAGTACTTCTTTGCTTCTTCACATGTCCACCACATATGATAAAAAGATCCAGGTAGTTGATGACACTTCCAAAATTTAGCTGATTTATATTTAAACATCTTTGCCAACCTCGCTGGTGGTAAATGCCATCTGTAAAACATCTTATACAAATTCTCTTAATATGTGGTTGACATCATTAATTTATAATTCCTATCCCACAATTTCTGCCATTTATCCAATTGCAAATTGGGCCCACAATACTTGCTGATGTTATCACTCCACCTTGTTTTAAACCTCTTTCATGGATGTTTTTTATCAAGTGGGATCCATTCAATAACTGCCTTGGTCCACCTGCCATTGGTGGTTCTTGCTATGCGACCAGCCCATTTCCATTTCAATTCTTTTCCCCTCTTGATGATATTGTATACTTTCATTTTTTCTCTAATCCAGAGTTGCCAAAAGGGGCAGTCATCATGTACACATGCATGTCCACAAACAGTTACGTGAGCAAACAAGGCCAGTGCCCGCACAACGCTTGTAGTGATGCTAGCGCCCGCATGATACTCATGGTGATGGGAGCATCTGGGCGACACTTGCTGTGTCCCCAGTGCCCCAAGACACAGTTACCCCAGCACCCCCACACCTGGGGCAACATTAGCACCAGTGGGGATGTGCACGCCACTCACGCTGACCAGCCACTCACGCTGGAGCGGGGTGTGCTTCCAATGATTCGTTTCCATTCACCAAATGAGAAGAGCTCTAGGTAGAATATTTTATATGATTGTGGCAGTGCTGGCCAGCCAGAAAAAAAAAACCTATTATCGTGGCTTCTCAGTTGGAAGATGCGGTCGGTGGGAAAAGCAAGGTCCTTCTAAGAAGCACATATCTATAGTTTGAACTCCTCAACGAGGCATGCGAACCCAGGAGCGCACAGGAAATTGGCTGGGAAAAATTGCCATTGCTTTTCCTGAGGTGCAGAAGGCCCAAGGAAGCAGACAGCCATTTCTCCACTCCTCCAAACTGGAGAAGGGGGTGTGGAGGAGCTGGGGAAGCAGTTCGGATTGCCTTGGGCTTCTTTTGGCCATCCTCGAACAGGAGACCCAATGGAGGCCTAGAGATCTCCAGGGATGGTGGGCGCCCTCAGCCCAGAGATTCAACGCCGGTGTTTCTATGGGTGCTATTGCTGCCAGCCCTCCCCCACCCCCCCATGAGTTTTGCAGGCACCTGCACTGGTTATTTGATCAGTGGCTGCCGCCAGAAAAGGCGAAATGCTGGATCTAGTGGTGCAGGAACTGCTAGCCTGCTACTGGCCCTGCTGCCCCCGGAGATGGGTGAGGGAATGCGGAGCCAAAAGCTGTTCCCAGACCGGGCCTCAGGTCCCCTGTTCTCTGATGCTTCAAAAATGGAGAACCTAGAAACAGGCTTGTGGTGACAAGCTCACCCTGCTCAACTTCGCTGACTCACTGAAGGTGTCTCCGCAGGACCCCCGATCCGCTTTTGCAGCATTGGGCAGCCTCGGTGAGTCTGAAGGAGCCCGAGACTTTGCCCCAAAAGGCTTTCCTTCTCTGCACCAGCAGCTTTTGCAAATGGATGAAATTGCTTCAAGGGAGCGATCACGTTTAGGCCTTCTCTTCTCTTTTGCAGTGAGTGGAGCTGCACGCACAGACACACAAATACATGCCAAGCCGCAAAGGTTGGGGACTGTTGGTCTAGGTCAGGGGTGGGCAATTGTGGCTCTTTTATAACCAAGCTTGGCTGTCTCAGGAATTCTGGGAGTTGAATTCCACAGGTTGTAAAAGAGCCACAATTGCCCACCCCTGGTCTAGGTCTTATATGCATGAAGTAAAAAAAAAGGCAGACTCAACACTTTAAAGAAGATGCCCCCACAGAAAAGTGGCCACCCAGCTATTAAGGCAACAGAGAGGCTACCAAACGGGCCTAAACAACTCCAGAGACTTTTTACTCCCTTACTTAGTAGGGTGGCCTAGAGGTAGAGCTCTAGCCTCACAATCAGGAGACTGAGTTCAATCTTTGGTAGAGGCAGATCTTTCTCTCTCTGGGCTCAATAAGAATATATCTGCTGAACAAAATTCCGCATTGGTGCCAGGAAGGGCATCCAGTCAGTTAAAACTCTAGCTCCATTCAGGTGCCCAGACTCCACCCTGGAAGGGATTATGGGGTCCTTAAAAGATGATGATGATTTAGTTTAGGACTCCTCTTGAGATTTTTGTCATTTCCAGAACCCTCCATCAAGTCTCTCTCCCCCTCCCCCCCCAACTTCTTCCATCTGTCCCAGGAACGCATTTGCATTTCCAAGAAGATTCGGGCACAGAGCAAGAGAAATGTATTCATAATCATGTTCATACTTATATGTTATCTAATACATGCTTGACGAAATAAATAAAATAAAATAAAATAAATCCCAGGTGCCCAGAAGCAAATATCAACCCTTCCTACCCACCACACCTTCTCTCGCCTTCCCCCCCTCCCCCCTCCCCCGCATCAAAAGGCTAGCCCAGGCCTGGGCTCTGAGCAGCTTTCCAACGTCATTTGGGCGGGGAACGAGCATGCGCAGAAGACCGTTGTCATCACTCCGAGCCGAGAAGATTGCGTGGGGGGCGGAGTTTCCCAGGGAAAAGCTCTCTAGCCAGCGGGAGGAACGGACGGGCGCCTGTAGTGTTCTGCCCCTCTAGGAAGGGGCTCTCGTTGATGGCGACTCTCCAAGCCAGGAGCGATTTGCAGCGGCTCTTCCCAGGCGCGGAAGGTCCGAAGCAGCGCAGCCCCATTTCTCCCCTCCTGCAAAGCGGGCAGTCCGGGCGGAGGGGCTGCTGGGCCACCTCGGACCGCCTGGGGCTTGTCTCGGCTCCCCTCGAGCAGGAGACGCCTTCAGGCACAGGGTCTCCAGGGATGGAGGGCGCCCTCAGCCCAGAGACGCACCGCCGCCGCTTCCGCGCTCTCGATGGCTGCCGCCAGGAGGCCGAGGGGCCCCGGGAGCTTTGCAGCCGCCTGCACCGGCTGTGCCGTCAGTGGCTGCGGCCGGAAAGGAGCAGCAAAGGGGAGATGCTGGACCTGGTGGTGCTGGAGCAGCTGCTGGCCCTGCTGCCCGCCGAGATGGCGAGCTGGGTGAGGGAGTGCGGGGCCGAGAGCTGTTCCCAGGCGGTGGCCCTGGCCGAAGGCTTCCTGCTCAGCCAAGCCCAGAGGGAAGAGCCGCCAAAGGGGCAGCAGGTGAGGAGGGGAGAATCGGGGGTCTTTCAACGCCTCCAATGAACTGATGGTAGCAATGGCAGATTGAAGGCTGTCAGTCTTGAGCCGGTCAGGATCAGGTGCAGAATTAGCCTGCTGACTGCCAGTATTTGGGGAACTAATTTCTTCTGGGAATCTTTTTGTTCCTTGAAATGCTTGTTTCCTCTTGGAGATAATTCTGAGAGTCAATTTCTTCTCCAACTTCACTTTTTCTTTCCTCTAGTGCAGGAATTAATTGGGATACTTTTTCCAGTTCAGCTGATGATATTGAAATGATTAATTCTCAATCACTCCCATAGTTCTGACTTTATTACCTAAAATGTTAGACTATAACCTTTAGGGGTGTTTTTCAATCCTTTCACAGAATATTGTTTTCTAAACTTAATGAAACAGTAGTGTCTCCCTGAACAGTTCTTCATTATGGGAGTCCTTGTGATTTTCATAGTAGTTGCATTAGTTATTGCAACAGGGTTCCTTACATCCAATATCTATCTACGATGACCAGCATTTACCCAGAAATAGCAGCTACATAGAGACCAGAGTCCCCAAGTTCTCTTATTTCGAATTAGGTTGGGGAAATACAGGTACAGAGAGAAAAAGTAAGGGAAGCAAACTAATACGGTTATGGTTCTCTTAAACTGGATCATAAAACCAGACTCTTCTGTCAGTTGCAGGAGCCATTTATGGGGGAGATCTCCACAGAGGACCAGGATAGAAGAGATCCATCCAGCCATTCTCAGGAGCTGCTTTTCAGGAGGATCCAACTGGGGCCTCCTTGCCAGGTAAGTGCAGGTTTCTTCTGAGAGCAGTGGAATACAAACTCCATCCGTTCATGATCTGTTTTTACCATCAAATGCTGAATTTGTAACCATTTGGACTCATTGTCCCCCCAGAATGTCCTGCTGAACCACACTCAGCATTCAAGATTGTTTTTGAGTTGCAAACGAGAAAATTTGTAGGCTTCATTGTATTAGACAATTTGAAAATTAGAAATTATTAGAAAATTTGTTTTTTTTTTAAAAAAAATGATTTATATGCCGCCCTTCTCCGGAGACTCAGGGCGGCTTACAATGCGTTAAGCAATAGCCTTCATACTTTTGTATATTTATACAAAGTCCGCTTATTGCCCCCACAAACTGGGTCCTCATTTTGATGTTTGATGGAAAGAGTTTAATATATCATATTTATATGTTAGCTAAATTACTTGGGATTTCTAGGCTCATTGCCAACATTTTAAAACAGGTTAAGAAATATTTCTAGTGGGTGTGTCATATTTACTTAGGAGTTTGCTAGCCTAGGGGACTCTGCTCCCTGAAACCTCTTTGCTGGGTTATTCTGGCCCAGTGGGAAGCTCTGCAATGATGGCTGTGTTGCCATTCAGCCTGGATGCACCTAAGCCATGATTTGTGGAACTACAGATTCCCAGTCCCAAAGACTATGTGGAGATGCAGTCGTAAATCTGTTTCCGGTAAGAAAATGTCATTGAGTTCCTTTGAACTTCTGTTCCCATTTTGTGCGGTAAGAGAAAACTTGCAAGTCTTTCCTGGTAATGTCTGCCAAGGAACATTTTCTTTCTTTTTCAGGGATCTGGTCCATTTGAGGAGGTGACTGTGGACTTCACGCTGGAGGAGTGGGAGCTGCTAGATTCTGGTCAGAAGACTTTGTGCAGAGAAGTCATGTCGGAAAATTTGAACAATATGGCTGCTCTGGGTAAGGCCACGCTTGCCTCTGGATTCCATTCATTGGGGGAGGTTTTTTCCAGTGATGGATGACTAGCTATTTACACTCAGATGCTTAAGGTGATTGTCCCTCCTTAAGGCCTTGGCAGAAATACTCACCATAGACTCTGAAAATGTCCTAGATGCTCCATGGCAGTGGCTGAACGGATTGACCAATCAGCACCAAAACCTTCATATATGTCTTGGCCTAAAATTTCTTTGTATACCATCAGCATGTCCTAGATAACAGTTTGCAGCCTTCACATCCTAGCTAGACACACAGCTGCCACCAAACCTAGAATGGGGGAGACCCCCCCCCCGCCCTTTCACCATTCTAATTGTAACTGAAATATTTCTTTTCTTTTTTCCAAGGAGATGATGGGCTGGAAAATGAGAATAGCAAGCAAGGAAGGTTAAAGACAGAGAAGCGTGAAGTTGAAGAAGTGATACTTGCCCATGAAGAGGACATAAGAATGGAGAATGGAGGGGAGAAGTCATCTACTTCTGTTCCTGTTGGAATCCCTAGCTTCCTGTCCCAGGAAGACCTGGAAGAAAAGAAAAAGGAAAAATATGGGGAAAAAGAAAAAAATCAATTGGATTTACATGAATGTGACACAAACCAGGCCGAAGGGAAAATGTATGAAATGTGTGAAAAATATGTCAGTCATTCTTTCTCTCTTACTTTACTAAAGGAACTATACAGCAAAAGCAAACCACATACCTTTGTAAAATCCAGGAGAGATTCCAGTCAGAGCAGAGAGATGAAACTATGCATGGAGTGTGGAAAGAGATTCATTAGCAAGAGTAAACTTATTCTCCACCAAAGGATCCACACTGGGGAGAGACCACATAAATGCATGGAGTGTGGAAAAAGCTTTACCCAGAAAGGGCATCTTAATTCTCATAACAAGATCCACACAGGGGAAAGACCATATAAATGCACTGAGTGTGGAAAGGGCTTTTCCGAGAAGAAAGAAGTTACTCGCCACCAAAGGATCCATACAGGGGAAAGACCGTATAAATGCCTGGAATGTGGAAAGAGCTTTACTCAGAAAGGACCACTTATTTCTCATGAAAGGATTCACACCGGTGAGAGGCCATATCAATGCATGGAGTGTGGAAAGAGCTTTATCCAGAAAGGACAACTTAATTGTCATGAAAAAATCCACAGAGGGGAAAGACCATATAAATGCATGGAATGTGGAAAGGGCTTTACTCGGAAAGGATATCTCATTACTCATGAAAGGATCCACACAGGGGAGAGACCATATAAATGCACGGAGTGTGGAAAGGGCTTTTCCAAGAAGAAAGAAGTTACTCGCCACCAAAGGATCCATACAGTGGAAAGATTGTATAAATGCCTGGAATGTGGAAAGAGCTTTACTCAGAAAGGATATCTCATTGCTCATGAACGGATCCACACCGGTGAGAGGCCATATCAATGCATGGAGTGTGGAAAGAGCTTTATCCAGAAAGGACAACTTAATTGTCATGAAAGAATCCACAGAGGGGAGAGACCATATAAATGCATGGAATGTGGAAAGGGCTTTACTCGGAAAGGATATCTCATTTCTCATGAAAGGATCCACACAGGGGAGAGACCTTACAAATGCGTGGAATATGGAAAGAGCTTTTATGACGAGTGCTTCTCGTCACCAAAGGATCCATGCAGGAGGGAAAGAACTGAAGATGGATCAGTGGGCTAATTTTTCATAGGATGACCCATTCAGGAGGGTCACCATAGAGACAGTAAAAGAGAATGGGCGAGTTAATTAAAATGCACTATTGTCTCACTCATCTAACACTTTCTGCACATATTCTCAGATATGAGGCACATAGAATCTCTTTGAAAGTTGGTTATCTTGGTATTGTTTTAGTGCTGGGCATGTGATCAGTCAGTGGTTCAATCCCTAGTCATCTCACGGTTGGGCTATCGTAATGCACTCTACATGGGGTACCGTCGAGGAGCATTCGGAGCTACAAGTGGTGCAGAGTGCAATGGCCTGGACAGTTTTGGGAACCCCCAAAATGGCCTCTGTAACACTATTGTTCCGTGAGCTACATTAGTTGCCAGTGTGCTTCAGGGTATAATTTAAGGCATTGGTGATCATCTTTAAAGCCCTTCATGGTGTGGATCCAGGTTACCTTGAAGTACCGTCTCATCCCACTGGGATTGATCTGCCCCACTTGGGCCAGCAGAGGAGGCATGCTGTGAGACCCGCCAGCCTGATTATTCTGACTGGTAGGGTCCAGGAGGAGGGCCTCCTATGCTGTTGCTCCTGCTTTCTCGAACATCTTACCTCCCCCTCTCCCTGCTCAATGTGTGGTTAGCCCCAATCCTCCTTTCATAAGAGCCTAAAGAGCTGGCTCTGTCAGTTGTCCTGGGGGTCTAATGGGGGAACAGCACAGTGGAGGAGATTGATCAAGTAACAACAGACCCCATTTTGCCCCCACCTCCCAATCAGGGATGGGTTCTACTTACCTTTACTACCGGTCTGCAATGGGGCTGCATGCAAGTGCATGCGCAGAAGCGTTTTGATGACGTCACGGTTAATGGGCGGAGCCTCCCGCCAGTTTTCTACCAGTTCTATAGAACTAGTGTGAACCGGGGGCAACCCACCCACTGCTCCCAATGTGTCCTTGACTTTAATCTTTGGTTTTAATTTATTCAGGATTTAATGTAGATGTATTTTTATGTCTGTGAGCCACCCAGAGTTACCTTATGATAAGATGGGTGGCGAAGGGAGAGGGAGAGGGAGGGAGGGAGAGAAAGAAAGAAAGAAAGAAAAGAAAAAAATGAAATCAGATTAGTCAGGTTGGATGTGATGTGGCAGCCAAGAGAGGTGGAGCAAGAAGAAAAGTCACACTGCATAGCTAAAGAAAGAAGTGAGCGGAAAAGGAAATTTTTAATTTTTTTTTCATCTTCATGGAATGAAATTCCTGTAAGTTTTTAGGAATTTCTTCAGAGAGGATCTGCCTAGGGCTGCTGTGTTAGGTATATGTAAAGGCCTACGTAACTCCAAACTGCATGTTTTTTGTAAACCTAACATACATTGACCAAAACCTCACATTCCCACTGATTTCCCAGTTTTCCAGTTGTATAAATGAATTTGTTCCATGATTTCTTAAAAGCGTCTCTCCTGGGCTGTTGACAGTAGGAGAAAAAAAAATACTAGAGGCCAGTTTGGTCTATTGATTAAGGCACTCGACTAGCAACATAGAGATTGTGAGTTCGGGTCTCAATTTAGCAATGAAAGCCGACTGGGTGATTTTGGATCAGTCATTCGGTCAACCCAATTCACCTTCACAGGGTGGTGGTTGTGGGGAAAATAGAAGGAAAGAGTATTAGATACAGTTGCTATGTTGAGTTATTTGTAAAAATAATAAAAGCAGGATTAAATTGGGTCAGGGATTCAGATTGGAAGTGAAAGGAGATGGAAAGGATCTCTAGGGATAATGGTAGCTCAGGTCTGTCACAAGCACCTTTTTTGGAGTTCTTCGATTTTAAGATGATCCTGCATGGCTTCCTCCATGTAATCCCTGGATACTGCCTAAGTAGCTTCTAACTGAGGGGCCCCATTAAATTCAAATTTCACACAGACCGGATACAGGCAGTCCTCAACTTTAGACCACAATTTAGTGCCAAATTTATGTTGCTAAGCGAGACAGTTGATAAATGAGTTTGCCCCATTTCACAACCTTTCTTGCCACAGTTGTTAAGTGAATCGTTGCAGTTGTTAGTAACCGTGTCAGTAGTAACACGGTTGCTAAGCGAATCTGGCTTCCCCACTGACTTTGCTTATCAGGTCACAAAAAGTGATCACATGACCCTGGGACACTGCAACCATCATAAATATAAATCAATTGCCAAACATTTGAGTTTTGATGACGTGACCTTGGGGATGCTGCAATGGTCATAAGTGTGAAAAACAGTCATAAGCCACTTTTTTCACTGCTATTGTAAGTTCAAACAGTCATGAAATGAACTGTTGTAAGTCGAGGAATACCTGTGCAGCAACTTTTGTGCTGCCTTCCTTTAATGCAAGGTGAAACAGCCGGTAAAATGGCTGCAGAAAAGACATTTTGTGCTTCGGTACCAATTCCCCTAAACTCAGAGAACATCAAGAAATGTCTGAACTTTTCTTTCCGTCTGTGTCTTCAAATCATTGTGGAGTCCAAATGACGGCCTGGCCTGGCCTGTATCCTGCAGTTTTCTTTGCAAGATTTTGGAAGTGGTTTGCCATTGCCTGCTTCCTAGGACTGAGATGGTATGATTGGCTCAAGGCCACTATGCTTAAGACCGGACTAGAACTCCCGGTCTCCTGATTTCTGGCCCAGTATCTTTACCATACTGTTGCTCTACTCCAGATTGCCTTTGCTAACCAGCACTCCCAAGATCCATGCTCTGTTTCCCCATCTGCTGCCATATTTGTTGCTCCTGATTCTGTTGAAATGTGCCTACCCTGCCAGCTGGGCCATATTGTGGTTGGCTTTGTGTGTGGAAATAAAAGTAGCTTTAGCGGAGTAAACTAGACTGTGGTTAAATGCCCCTTTGTGTCACGCTCTTGGGCTATAGGAGGCTGGTTTTCCACTTAATCAGGCTAAAGCAGTGTTTCTTAATCTTGGGAACTTTAAGAGGCGTGGGACTTCAACTGCCATGCTGGCTGGGGAATCCTGGGATTTGAAGTCCACACCCCTTAAAGTTGCCAAAGTTGAGAAACACTGGGCTAGAGTGCACCAAATGCCTCTTTGCATCATGTTCCTGGATGTATAGGGCTGGGGAGAAAAAAAACCTGAAATCTGCCTTTCAGACTCCTCCTCCCACCATTTTTTCCCCATCGCAAAACCAGCCCAACCCCTGCCCAGGATTTTTTGCAAAGGGGTAATGCTGGAAGCGCTTTCACCCAGTGAGAGAGCACTGGGGCTTCCCTCAGCTTCTGTTACACATAATTCCCTGAGACAACCTCAGCTCTTCCCCACTGGGCAAAACCACTTCCTGTGTGCGCCTTCCATTCTCCATTGCACTTTCTTTTACAGCACCATTTGGAGAATAGCAAGTGCCCCCAGTTTTGCGATGCCTTGGAAGGCCTCAGAATCTTTCCAAAGATTCTTTCCACATGGGAACGGGGTGTACTTCTTGGAGAGTGGCTGGTGCAATTTGGAGAAGGCTGTGAGCAGCATCTAGAAGAGGGTCTGACACAACCGGCAGCTGCCTCCTGGAAGGCTGGACCTGCCTGGTTAAGAGTGGGAGAACATGGTGAAGGTCAGTTGGGCATGGCAGCACTTGTGGAGCATGAGGTGGCTGGGGATTTGTGCTGTGGCATTCGGGTGCTTGACTGGATTCCTCAGTAGTGGTGCTGACTCCACTAGTACTGAAGTAGAGGCCTGGGCAGCAAGTTCAGACTGTTCAAGGGCCAGGCCTCTGAAGTGTTCCTGCCACCACCACCGAGAACTGCCGCTGAGCAGGTTACCCAAAAGGGCAGAGATGAAGAGGTCATAAATGCGGTCATAATGTTTCCATTTTCCAGTGCATATAAAAGTTACAGTGTACTGTAGGTCTATTCAATGTGCAATAGCATTGTGTGTAAAAAACAACAACAATGTAACATACCTTCATTAAAAAATACTTGGTAATGGGCAAATACTCTTAGAAGAATAGCACCAATCCCGTCAGCTAAACAATGCCAGCTGTCGGGCCCGCGGGGGAAGGCCTTCTCTGTGGCTGCCCCAACTCTCTGGAACCAGTTATCTCCTGAGGTCTGGAGCATCCCCACCCTATTGGCCTTCCGAAAAGCGGTGAAGACCTGGCTTTTCCGGCAGGCCTGGGGCCGTTGATCTCGCTTTGCGATCTGATGAGATCTGTCCATGAATGGTGTGAATGGGTTTTAATGTCTTTAATGTTTTTAATTTTTAAGTGTTTTTATAGTGATTTTTTGAGTGTATTGTGAGCCGCCCTGGGTCTTTGGAGAGGGGCAGCATATAAATTGAATGAATGAATGAATGAATGAATGAATGAATGAATGAATAAATAAATTTGCTCAACTAAGCACATTAACATGAGCTATGCCTGTAAGTGCTTCCATTCTGAGAAAGCAAGAAGCCAAAGGAGGGATCCAAAGTACTAGAATTAAGCATGGAAGATTGTGGATGGAGTGGCCCACCAAATGGGTCCTTATAACATCAGGTGAGGCTAAAATGGGATTGGGTACTTTCTGGCACCTGACCAACTTTATCTAGATAAGCAAGGTCTGAAATGGTTAGAAATGGGATAGTAAACCACCAGGAATTCCAATGCAAGTGTCCCAGTGAACAGAATTTATAAAGTGTTTCATTCTGAGGAATTGTGCCAATTCTCATGAAAGGTTTCATACAGACAGCGACTAAAGATGATGTAAATTGTGAAAAGAACTATAAACTATTTTATTTGCAACCAAACAACTTCTCTACATGGGGCTGCCCTTGAAAACCGGAGGCTTCAGCTGGTGCAGAATGCAGCCGCACAGGTAGTGATGGGAGTGTCCCGATGCTGCCATGTCACACCTCTCCTGCATGACCTGCATTGGCTACCGGTTGCCCTCCGGGTGAGGTTCAAGGTGTTGGTGATTACCTATAAAGCCCTACATGGCTTAGGCCCGGGGTATTTGGCGGATCATCTGTGGCCAGCAACAGCTCCCCATCGCCCGGTGCGCTCACACAGAGAGGGCCTACTTGGGGTCCCGTCGGCCAAGCAATGCTGGCCGATGGCCCCTAGAGAGCAAGCCTTCTCTGTAGGCGCACCTACGCTCTGGAATCAGCTCCCCTTGGAGCTTCAGGTGGCCCCTGACCTTCGCTCTTTCCGCCGTGACCTTAAAACATGGTTGTTTCGCCAGGGTGGCCTGGACTGAATGGGGTTTTAATGGGAATTTTAGTTTCTTTTATTGTTTGAATTTTAATCTGGACTTGTTGCTGCTTATTGTTGTGAGCCGCCCTGAGTCCTTGTGGAGAAAGGGCGGCATATAAGTCCGATAAAATAAATAAAGAAAAGAAAAGAAATAAACTGACATAGGTGAGAAACCGTACAGATACTCTTTCCTTTCAAAAATAGCCACATTTACTCTATAAATCTTGGTGTCCAACCTGGCAGTCCTAGACTCACAATTTCTGTCCAAAGAATAGGTAGAAGTTGTGGCTAGTAGGATCTTTGTACAGCTTCATGTTGTGCACCAATTGTTCCTGCTCATGGTCACACATGCCCTTACTTCCTGATTGGACTACTGTAATGGATTTTTACCTCACGGTAAGATGGGCAACCAATACATTTTATAAATAAATGAGGCTGCCCTTGAAGAGTAGCCAAAATTTCTGTTGAGACAAAAGATGACATTGTGGGCAGTCACATGTACCCCTCAAATAACACACACTATATCTCTACATTGATAGCTAAATGGGTTGCTAGTTTGCTTCCCAGTCCCATTCAAGGCTCTCACTTTGACCTTTAAAGCTCTTCATCGCATTGCGGCCAGGTTATTTCAAGGGACCCCTTGTTTCTGTTTACGTCTGCCAGCTTCATAAAGTCCAGCAGAAGTATAAGACTGAGTGTCCTATTTTTTAAAAAAGTTATATCTGGCAGGACCTAAAAGACAGTTCATCTGAGATGGTTCCTGGACTGGGGATCCCCAGGAATTGGTGAAATAGTGAGGTACCTGCATTACTTATAATTTATGAATTATTTAGTGTTTGTAGCCATCTTTGTCAAGCACATGAGTAGGCGGCAAAAAATAAAATCTGTTAAAACCAGGTATAAGAAGATCACAAATGTGTGTTTGTATAAAAACAATGATCTGATTTTTGAAGAGCTTTGGGTGTTAAAAGTGATGCATGTTTCTAAACTATAAACTCAAAAGTTAAAGAAGGAAAGTATAATTCCTGCATAAAATATATAGAAATTGCTACTCTTGAGAACTGTCCATAGTTAACACTGCCTTGGAGACTCTCGAGTGACCACTTAGGTAACATTTTCTCTAAGACACTAAGTCTCTTGTGTTCAAGTCTTCCCTCCTTTGCACAAACCCAAATCCACCCTGCTTCCTAATCCCTCTTCCCGATTTCAATACCGCTCTATGCTTCCAACCTGCCTCCCATTGAGGATCTGTACACTGCACAAGTCAAAAAGAGGGCTGTGAAAATATCTACAGACCCCTCGCATCCTGGACATAAATTGTTTCAACTTCTACCCTCAAAAAGACGCCAGAGGGCACTACACACAAAAACAACTAGACAGTTTTTTCCCCAAATGCCATCACTGCTTAACAACTAATTCCCACACTCAAATAATTTACTAAGACTGTATTACTATCATTCTTCTCTTCCTTACTAGTATCTAACTCTTCCCACTTATTACTATAACCGTGTTGCTTGTATCTTTCAATTTATATTGTTTTTCTTCGTTTCCTAGTACGATTTGACAGCTTATTAGTAACCTTGACTATCACTAAGTGTTGTATCTTTTTATTCTTGATGAATGTATTTTATTTTCCTTATGTACATTGAGAGCATATAACATCAAAGAAAATTCCTTGTGTGTCCAATCACACTTGGCCAATAAAGAATTCAATTCAATTCAATTCAATTCAATTCAATTCTATTCTATTCTATTCTATTCTATTCTATTCTTCTGAGGAAAGGAGCCGCAGTCACCAAACTCTTTGCTTTTTCAAGAAATGTGTTAATTGCAAAAGACGCCTTCCGATGCTTAGCCTCCATCCTCAGCAGCCGGACACAGTCCATATTTTCCCAACAGTCTCCCCGAGTTCCCTGCAAGGAACCAGGACCTAGGCAACTGCAACCGCTTGATTTGGAGGAGCGACGCCGAGATAATAGGGTCCTTTGCATGCGGGGCCCCTCCGGCCACCGCTTTTGCCACAACTTTAAAGCCTCAACTCTCCTCCCCCCCCCACAACTCCCCTGCCAAGAAGCGCATCAGTGCTGAACAGCCGGCTGGCCGGCAATGAAAGATCAGCTATAGCAAGCCCGTATCTATCGTTTGCGTTGCGCGGGAAATTGTGGCGGGAACGATTGGCGGTTGCTCTCCTCAGGCGCCGAAGCCCCGAGTCAACCGAGCCCCGCTGGCTCTGCTGCCCGCCGAGATGGCGAGCTGTGTGAGGGAGTGCGGGGCCGAGAGCTGTTCCCAGGCGGTGGCCCTGGCCGAAGGCTTCCTGCTCAGCCAAGCCCAGAGGGAAGAGCCGCCAAAGGGGCAGCAGGTGAGGAGGGGAGAATCGGGGGTCTTTCAACGCCTCCAATGAACTGATGGTAGCAATGGCAGATTGAAGGCTGTCAATCTTGAGCCGGTCAGGATCAGGTGCAGAATTAGCCTGCTGACTGCCAGTATTTGGGGAACTAATTTCTTCGGGGAATCTTTTTGTTTCTTGAAAAACTTGTTTCCTCTTGGAGATAATTCTGAGAAAAAAAGAGAATTCAATCCTCTTTCAAGCACCCACACTCCTGAGGGATAGAAGAGGGTCCTTAATTTGAGGAAGTGGCCTCAATTTCTTCTCCAACATCTCTTTATCTTTCCTCTAGTGAAGGAATTAATTGGGGCACTTTTTCCAGTTCAGCTGATGATATTGAAATGATTAATTCTCAATCACTCCTATATTTCTGACGTTATTACCTAAAATGTTAAGTTGTAACCTGTAGGGTTTTCCAGTCACTTCACAGAATATTGTTTTCTAAAATTAATGAAACGATAGCATCTCCCTTAACAGTTCTTTATTACAGGAGTAGTTGTGATTTTCATAGCAGTTGCGTTAGTTATTGCAACAGGGCTCCTTATGTCCAATATCTATCTACAATGACCAGCATTTATCCAGAAATAGCAGCTACATAGAGAGCAGAGTCCCCAAGTTCTTTTACTTTGAATTAGGTTGGGGAAATACAGGTACAGAGGCAAAAAGTAAGGCAAGCAAACTAATATGTTTCTGGTTCTCTGAAACTGGATCATAAACCAGATTCTTCTGTCAGGTGCAGGAACTGTTCATGGGGGAGATCTCCACAGAGGTCCAGGAAAGAGGAGATCCATCCAGCCCTTCTGAGGAGCTGCTTTTCAGCGGGATCCAATTTGAGCCTCCTTGCCAGGTAGGTGCAGATTTCTTCTGAGAATAGTGAAGTACAAACTCCATGCGTTCATGGAGCTTTTACCATCAAATGCTGAATCTGTGTCCATTTGAACCCAGTTCTCCACCCCCATCCCCCACCCCCCCAATGTCCTGCTGAATCACACTCAGCGTTCAAGATTGTTCTTGAGTTGCAAACAAGAGAAAATTTCTAGGCTTCATTGTATTAGACAATTAGAAAATTAGAAATTATTAGAAAATTTGTTTGGTGGAAAGAGTTTAATTTTTTTCAGAAGAGTGCTGAAAACTAGTTAGAAATGAATCCCATGAATTCAAACAATAGGATTTTATTTCAGGTGTTTTTGCTTTAATTTTTTCTTTCATGTTTTACTTGTTACTAGATTTTGACTTCATCGCCCTTGTCTCTCTTTGTTCCATTGGATCTTTAGATTGCGCTCCTTCTTTTAGGGCTCTTCCTTCCACTATTTTTTCAACTTTATCTTTCTCTATCTTTTTGCTTTGTCTTTCCTATTGATCCCAAATCATCTTCTAATGGTCCACAAAATTGTTGATTAAATAGTTTTGCTTTTTCAATGGAGTCAAGTCTATGTCTTTGTTCTTGCCATGTCACCAAAATTCGTTCCGCTTTTAACCATCTAAAATTCACTCCTTTGAATATTAGGAACTTGGTTAGAAACTGATATTCTCTCCTCAATTCTCTAACTCTTCTAGGTATTTATCTTAATACCGCAATTTCATCTTTGTGTTTCTGTGCTATATTTCTTGCAGCTTGTAATATCTGTTTCACTGCCTTCTTCGTAAATCTTACATGTACGTCTCTCGGTAGTTTGTTCCTCATTGCATATCTTGTGTATACTCTGAAGGCTTCATCAATCTCGTTTAAGATTTTTTCCTTGGATTGTCCCAAAATTTCTGATAGTATCTCAGCAATCATCTCAGGTAAATTTTCTCCTTTTTCTTCCTCTATATTTTGGAGTCTTAAGTAAAACTCAGAACGTTCCATCTCCAACAGGGTAATTGACTTTTCAGTTGGTGCCAATTTTTCTTCTAATTTCTCAACTTTCTTTTCTGTCATTTCCGCTTTTTCTGGATTCTCTCTTCATTTTTCCCAATCATGGCTTTCATTTCTTTTATTTCCTGTTTTAAGTCATCATGAAGCGATTGTATAAAATTTCTTAATTCCATCATCTCCAAAGTTTTCTGTGTTTCTGTCGATGAGGGACTTGCTGTTGGGTGTGGATGAGATATAAATTTCTTCATATTTATAATCCAGGTACCTAATCCTCCCCAATGGTTGGATTGGTAAAAAAAAGAATAATAATAATAAAAATGAAAGATAAGATAAAAAAATTAAAAAACAAAAATTCCAAACAACCACCTCCCTCAAAAATCAAATTTCCAAATATCCCAACACAGAGGGGAAAAAAAGAGAGAGAGAAAATTCAATTGCCAAAAGTAAAAGATAAAAATACAAATCCAAACAACCAAAAAGGATAAATTTTCTTCTTCTTTTTTGATTTTTTTTTATTTTAAAACAAAAACAAAACATAAAACCATCATCATTCCAAACAATTACAGACAGTAAGTCGAACAGTTCATATTTTCTTGTGCATAAATCCATTTCTAGAATACCAATTTATAACGGAAACTTATATCTTTTATAGAAAAAGAAACAGATTTTTTTTCTTTACATGAACAAGATATTTTTTCTTTACATGAGTATATTTCATACTTCAATTCCATGATTTGTTATCTATCCATTGATAAAACAAATCCCATATCAAATAATATTGTTTATCTTCCTGTTCTCTAATTTCAAATGTCAATTTACTCATTTCAGCACATTCCATAATTTTCTTAATAATGTCATCATCAGTAGGTAGCTTCTCTCCTTTCCAATTTTTAGCAAATACGATTCTAATCGCTGTTAAAACGTTCACAATTAAATATTGCAATTCTCTATTATATGTTTCTGGTAAAATCCCCAATAAAAATATCTCTGGTTTAAAGTCAATATGTTTCTTTGTCATTTTTTCCAACAACATGTGTATCTTAGTCCAACATCTCTTAGCTTCTACACATGTCCACCACATATGGTAATATGATCCTGGAGTCTGATAACACTTCCAACATTTCTCCGATTTATTCTTGAACATTCTGGCTATCCTTATCAGGGGTAGCTGCCACCTGTAAAACATCTTATACAAATTCTCCTTATATGCTGTAGACATGGTCATTTTATAATTCTGCGACCACAATTTTTGCCATTTCTCTAAATCAATACCATGACCAAAGTTTTTCCCCCATGCTATCATTGACTCTTTAACTTGCTCTTCTTCCAATTTTACCTCTAACAAGTATCTATATAATTTTTTAATCACATAATCATCAGAACCCATTAAAATCTTATCTAAATTAGTCAGGACATTATAAAAACCTTCTTGTTTAGAATCTTCTTCATATCTAGAACGTATTTGCCAGTAAGAAAACCAATCCATCTTGAAACCTTGTTCTTCTAATTCTTGCTTTGTTTTAAGTTCACCCCTTTCATCCATTAATTCACTATATCTAATAATTTGTTCCCTTCTGAATACTACTGAATATGAAAATGCTTCAATTGTAGATACCCAGACTGGAATTTTCAAATAATGTTGTTTTTTAATCATCTCCCAATTCAGTAACAGAGCCTCACGTATGTAGTGTCTTCTAAAATACCCCTGTATTTTTGTTCTTTTATACCATAAAAAAGCATGCCACCCCATCAACAAATCATGTCCTTCTAGATTCAATAATCTAATATTTTTTAAAGTTATCCATTCTTTAATCCACATCAGGCTTGTTACTTGATAATAAAGTTCCCAATTAAGTAAACCAAAGCCTCCCCGCGTTCTAGCATCTTGTAGTAACTTTAATTTTATTCTTGCCTTCTTTCCCTGCCAAATATATTTTAACACCATTTTATTCAAATCTTCAAAAAAGTCTTTCCCCAATCTAATTGGAATTGTCTGGAACAAATATAACATTCTAGGCAAAATATTCATCTTGATAGTTGATATCCTACAAATCAAGGAAAGCTGCAAATTTTCCCATTTCGCCAAATCTGCCCCCATCTGTTGCTTAAGTTTATTATAGTTATTTTCTTTAAGTGAACTACACCTTGCTGTCAAATATATCCCCAAATATTTGACCTTATTTGTAACTTGCATCTTGGACATCTCCCTCAGTTCATCTTTTTGCTTTGTCAACATATTTTTAGTCAAAATCTTCATTTTATCTTTATTAATTTTCAAACCAGCTACTTTCCCAAACTCTCCAATATTCTCTATCAGTGTATTTATTGATGTTAATGGTTCTTCAATAATAAAGACCAGGTCATCAGCAAATGCTTGCAATTTGTATTCTTCTTTTTGAATTTTCATTCCTTTTATATCTTTTTCTTCTCTAATATTTCTATTTAAGACTTCTAATGTCAATATAAACAACAGTGGGGATAGTGGACATCCTCACTGTGGGAACAGTGGACATCCTTTTTCTATCTCAATAGAATCAGTCAATTCTCTGTTTATCATTACTTTTGCCGTTTGTTTGTGGTATATAGTTTCTATTGCCTGAATAAATTTTCTGCCAAAGCCCATCTGTTCCATTTCAAGCAGCATAAATCGCCAATTCACATTATCCAAAGCTTTTTGTGCATCTAAGGAAAAAATTTCTTCTGACTCTTCTAGTCTTAATCCGATTTCTTGTCAATTTAGTTTTGTTTTGTTTTTTTTAAAAAAGGCATTTAAAAAAAGGCCCTAAAAAAATAAGTAAAAATAAAAGACAAAAAACACAAAATAGAGTTCCTTTCATCCACCAGCAAAAATCTAAACACGGAACTTCAAAGCAATCATTAGTCAGTGAATAATAATAATAATAATAAAAGATTAAAACTCAAAAGGAAAGTTCAAAATCCAGTCTTCTCTCTGTTTTCTTTATCAGTCTACCGAAATGTCAAGATCAACTATAGTCAGTTTCTTCCAAGTCAAAATCTTTTCCCTTCTGCCACTAGTTGGCACTGCAGACTAGCTTTCAAGAACACAGCAAACTTTTTAAAGCAATCTTAAATTTCCTTTTATCTTAACACAATAGGCTTTTTTTTTCTTAAAAAAAAAATCTTCAAAGTTTCGTTTTCTCAGTTTCCATCATTCTGCCATTTCTATAGAAATGAGATTCAATCATTAATTCATTTAGTCCCAATTTCGTATTTTTAAGAAATAACTTTTCTGAATCACAAAGAAAAATATAAGAAAGAAAAAAAAAGAGGCTGCAGAGGAGGGATACCTCAGGGGACTTCACTCACCCTTGCTAACCCAGACACCTCCCCACTGATGGAGAGCTGGTCGAGAAAGCCACACCATGGGGGGGGGGGGGATACTGCTCTTCTGGCGGTCTCCTGATCCGGACCTTTCAGCAGAG
Organism: Arizona elegans; assembly: GCA_022577455.1. Taxonomy (NCBI): domain Eukaryota; kingdom Metazoa; phylum Chordata; class Lepidosauria; order Squamata; family Colubridae; genus Arizona; species Arizona elegans. Next base: position 4,343,019 of record JAKOOJ010000012.1, on the reverse strand, counting down.
ACAATGAACTACAATTTTGCTCGTTGTTAGGCAAGGACTGACCCAACCCTCAAGCAATTCCTACATAACATCCTAGCCAATACATAATGTTGGGAGTAATTCACACTATGAAAATCACAGTTGGATAAAAGGCCTACAACAGAGATGAAATGCTTCTGGTTCGGACCGGATCGCCCAATCCAGTAGTGATGGTGGCGGGTGGTTCAGAACTTTTTTTTTTTTTTTTGCTTTTAAAGAAAAAAAAGCCTCTGATGAGGCAACTCAGTTGGGATCCTCAGAGCCTTTTAAAAGCATTTTAAAAAATGCTTTTAAAAGTAAAAAAAAAAAAGTTGGCTACGCCCACCCAGTCACATTAACCCCCATCAAACCACACTCACAGAACCGGTAGTAACAAATTTTACATTTCACCACTGGCCTAGAACTGTATAGTTGATGGAGCACAATTTAAGCAAATGAACAAAAATCCTTGCAGTATCACTGCCATGTATTCCAATATTTATCACTTTTATAGAGCTTTATTTTTTTTTTTTTATTATAGTTCAAAAAAACCCAAATGTATAATAGTTTTTCTATCACGGTGTAACATCACCAAAATATTCATTTATATATACACCAATAATCAGAAAGTAAAAATAGAAACTATTTACAGATTCCTATATACAAATTTACATTTCCAATACTTATTGATTACCATAATTATACCATCATCTATATTATAATCCAACATTATCCTTTGTCTCTCTCCCATCGTTTCTGTATCCAATCATATCACATGTTCCAGCTACTATAAAAATCTGAGTCTCTTTTACCCTTGATCAGTTTTGTAAGTCATTTGGACTCTACACATTCCATGATTTTATAAATTATTTTTGAGTCCGTTGGTAAGTCCTCATTCTTCCATTCTTGTGCGAATGCCAGTCTCCCTGCAGTGATTATGTGCAGCATCAGATACTATTTAGTCAATCCAATATTTGCGGGTCTAACCCCCAACAAAAAGGTTCCGGTTTCAGTTCCATTCTACAGTGTGTAATTTCAAGCAACCATTGTTGTATTTTCATCCAATATTTAGCTGCCAGCGGACATGTCCACCATTGGTGAAAATAGGTTCCATTGCTATGCCCACATTTCCAGCACTGTGGGGATGTCCCAGGGAACATTTTAGCTAATCTTGCTGGAAGTAGGTGCCATTTATAAACCATCTTATAAATATTCTCTTTATAAGAGGATGCCATAGTTAATTTTAAATTTTTAAGCCAAATCTCCTCCCATTTTTGAAAATCCAATGAATAACCCATATTTCGCCCACAGGCAATCATGGAGTCTTTAATGACTTCCTCCCCCGCTTTCAATGATAATAGGTAAGAATAGCATCTCGATAAAACTTTCCTGTCATTACGTAATAATATTTTATCCAATTCTTGTTTCCCATGAGATATCCCTTCACCTGATCTTTCTTCCACCATGAGTGTATTTGGGTGTAGGCCCACCAGTCTATATTACACCCCTCCAACTTCAGTTGTTCCCATGTCTTGAGTCTGCCCTGAATATCCAAAATGTCTTCATAGGTCAAAACCTTCTCTCCTTTATATAATGTTGGGTATACTAGGGCCTCCTGAGTCGAAATCCAACATGGTATCTTCAGATACAACTTTCTCCTAAGTCTTTCCCAGGTATCCCCTAGGGCAGTGGTTCTCAACCTGTGAGTCATGACCCCTTTGGGGGTCGAACGACCCTTTCCTAGGGATCGCCCAAGACCATCGGAAAACCGGTTCTGGGGCCCCACCCACCCCCCGCATTATTCTTAACTTTTATTTGGCCCCACCCCCAATTTATGGCTGCCTCCTGAGTCCCAGCTGATGGCTAGAGGGGAAAAAAACTGTTTAAACTCTTGCCGCGGGGCTTCAAAGGGCTGCCCTACAGCTGATCAGTGTTAAAAGAAAACAAATGAGTAGACCGGTGTCTGCAAAAATAAATGGGTAGACCCAGTGGTGGGATTCTACTTCAGTAGAACTGGTTGTTAAGTACTTAAGTAGTTAAGCCAGTGGTTCCCAAAGTGGGCGGTAAGAGGCCAGGGGGGCGCTAGAGGCAAAAGGGGGCAACGGGGGTGCTAAGTGGCAAGGAGGGTGGCCCCCACCCTTTGGCCTGTGCCTCGCAGCAGTTACCTCCTTGCAAGCAAACAGCAAGAAAAAACAACTCCTTTCAGCTTCAGCATAGGCTAATTAGCCCGTTGATTAGATCTTCCTCCCGACTCTCAGCTGATTTGCTCTCAGCTGTTTTGCGCAGAGTTCTGCAGCTTGCTGCAAAGAGCTAAATTGCTGGAGCAGATTTTTTTTTCTCCTTATGCAAATCAAGCTGAAAACGAAACTGGAAGTAAAGCAAGCTTTGGCTGTTACTTTGGAAAATTAGGGAGTGGAAGATTTATTTTCTTTTTCCTCATGAAAAAAGGTAGGTGCAAACAATGGGAAATTTAGGGCAAAAGAGGAGAGTTCAAGATTTTAAAACACAAAAGAAAAAAAGCTCTATTTAACTAGGGAATTGTAATAATTGAGATACTATTAATAATTGTATATTGTGTTGAAAGCAGAAATGGTTAAGTTGTGGTTTGGAGGAATATATGGGGGAAATTATTTGGTTTATTATTATTGGTAAATATAATTAATTGATTTGTAAGAAATTGGATTGCATGAAAATAATTGGAATATTCATGTTCATATTGATTAATATACAAAAAAGATAGTTATATAACTAATTGATTTATATTAAAATGTTGAATTTGTATTAAACAACTGTATTACATAATTACATAATTAACCAATGTGAGGATATAAAAATAGATGACAATGGGAAGGGGTATAATATAGAATAGAAGGGAAAAATTGAATTTGATTAAGATTAGAGATGAGGATGAAGGGTAATATTGGTTTTTTAAAAAAATAGATGAGGAATAAATATGGCAAAAAGGAAATATAGAAATTGTAAATTTAACTGAAATGACTAAACACTGGTTAAATTTGTGAACCGGCCAAATACTCTGTTCAAAGAAAATACATTGTATGTTTGTATGTGTGTTTCTAATTATTGCTATTTATTCATATTTGTTCTCTCTTATTCTTTAAAGTTTAACAATTCATTCTTTATCTTAATATCTTTATATTTGTTTGGGGTTGGTTTTCTTCCCTTTTATCTTTTTTATTGTACAGCAATCTTTCTCCTCAAACCTACCACCTCTCTCTTTTCTTTCCTTCTTTCTTTCTCTTCCCCCCCTCTTCTTCTCCTTCCTACTTCCTCTTCCTTTCTCCTTCTCCTCCTCTCTTCCTCCCTTTCTTACCCTCAATCCTACTCTAATTTCCCTTCCCTTCCTTCATCCCTCTTTATTGCTGTATCCTTTTATGCATATGGACTACTCAGAGGGCTGAAAAAGTTATTTTTGACTGGTCCTCGCACTTTTGACCAGTCCTCAAACTTATGACTGTCCTCACATTTTATGTTTTTTCCCTATCTTGTCACCATGGTGAAGAGAAGCAGTTGTGAAATGAGTGACACGGTTGTTAAGAATGCTACAATGGGCATGATGACCAGTCATAAGTGCGAAGACCCGTCAAAAGTGCAAGGACCTATCATAAATCACTTTTTTCAGCCCTCTGGGTAGTGCTTTTGTGCACATGGACTACTCAGAGGGCTGAAAAAGTTATTTTTGACTGGTCCTCGCACTTTTGACCAGTCCTCAAATTTACGACTGTCCTCCCATTTTACCCTATCTTATCACCATGGTGAAGAGAAGCAATTGTGAAATGACTGACATGGTTGTTAAGAATGCTGCACGGGCATAAATGTGAGGATGGTCATAAGTGTGAGGACCAGTCAAAAGTGCGAGGACCTGTCAGAAATAACTTTTTTCAGCCCTCTGAGTAGTCCCTATACACATAGCCATGGCCACCCGGTTACATGACCAGCTAGGCATGCCCACCCAGTCACATGACCTCCAAGCCACGCCCACAAAATAAGCCATGCCCACAGAACCGATAGTAAAAAATTTTAGAACCCACCCCTGGTTGGGGGTCACCACAACAGGAGGAACTGTATTAATGGGTCGTGGCATTAGGAAGGTTGAGAACCACTGTTTTAAAGGGTGCCAGGAACAGCTTCTCCTACTTAAGCAATAGTTACCTCAAGTCTTCTGTTTTTTGGTTCTAAGTAGAGCAACCCTTGTAGATAGGATAGTCCTGTACAAAATAATGTACACAATAGAAGAAACTAAGTTTCTGCAGAGACAATCAAGAAAGGACACTTTGTGTAGCATTATAGTGATCACTAGGCTTCCTACCTAGTATATTGAAGATTAAGTACACATCATCACTAGTATTCGAAGAAGAAAGATAAGAGAAAGACAAAAGGAGTAATGCAATTACAGACCACCGGTTCCTTTGAAACAGTTTGCTCAGCTATTAAATTGATATTTCTCTTTCTCCTTATCCTCCCCGATGTTATCCACATGTGGCCCTTTACATTTTGATGTTCTGTTACCTAATTTCTAGCCAAATAAGAATAAGCATTTGTATTATGTGAATTGCCTGTAGTACAGAGCCACCTTTATATAAGCCCTATAATACCTCAATCGTAAGAGAAAGCAAATTAATACACCCTTACATTTTATAAATATAACACAGCTTGCTGTCATAAATCCCACCTGTTCATCATGTACCCCAAAACATCAGTCAGTACAGAGCAGAGTCCTTGAGTTCTCCTACTTTGACAGGTTTGGGAAGCATAGGTAGAGAAGTAAAAAATAAGACAACTGAACTAAGGTAACATGGTTATGGTCTTTCAAAGGTGCAGGAGTCATCAGCAAAGCTTCAGGGAAGAGATCAGTCCAGCCCGTCTCAGAAGCTGCTTTTCAGGAGAATCCAAATTGGGTCACCTTGCCAGGTAAGTGTACGTTTCTTCTGAGAGCAATAGAGTTCCAGCTCCAAATCATGAGCTACTTTTAACACCAAATGTTAAGTCTGTGCACTTGAACACGGTGTCCTCCAAAAAGGTCTTGCTGAGTCATACATTCAGCTTTCAAGATTGTTCTGGAGATGCAAATGAGATGCTGACAACTTTGTATTAAGAAAAGTAATTTATTTGTTGAAATACCTTAATATTTCTACATTTTTAAAATATTATTTAATACTTTTCAGAAGAGTGCTGAAAAATACATAGAATTGAAACCAGAAAATTGAAACAGCAGGAATAAGATAAAAAATATGAGGGACAAACCTCTAAGTTAACACTAAGTGGCTGCAACAATAATATATATTAAAAAATTTTGAGGACTGTTGAAAACTAGTTTATAAATGAAAGCCTTGATTTCTAATAATAGGAATCGGATTAAAAAATCAAGATTAAAAAAAATCATACAGGAATTCTATGAAGGATATTGGTAGTTTCTAAACATGATATAAGTATAAATAAAATGAATAAAAATACTATGTATGCTTGCATATCCACTTAAAAATGTATTATAGGAATGGCAAACGCCTAAATCAATACCAAGTTGCTGCAACAATAAGTGTTGGTCAAGTGACTTGGGATTTCCAGGCTCATTGCCAACATTTGAAATAGCTCAGGAAAGAATTTCCCAGTGGATGTGTCCTGTTTTCTCAGGAACTTGGTCAACAAAGCAGATGAGCCTAGGGAATTCTGCTCCCTGAAACTTCCTTGTTAGGTTATTCTGGCCCAGTGGGAAGCTCTTCAATGATGGCTGTGTTATCATTCTACAACCTGGATGCACCTAAGCTATGATTTCTGCAGCTACAGCTTCTCAGCCCCAAGGATTCTGTAGACATGCAGACATAAATCTGCCCTGCTAGAAAATGTCCATCTGTCCACCACAAACCTGTTTTCTGTAGTCAGAGAGAAGACTTAAAAGACTTTCCTGGTTTGCTTTCTGAAGAAAATTTTCTTTCTCTTTCTAGGGATCTGGTCCCTTTGAGGAGGTGGCTGTGGACTTCAGGAGGAGGAATGGATGCTGCTGGATTCTGTCCAGAAGGCCTTGTGCATGGAAGTCATCCAGGAGTTTTCCACGGATATGGCTGCTCTGGGTAAGGCTAGGTTTTGCTCTGGGTTCCCTTCATTTTTTTCAGTGGGAGGTGAACAGGGAAGGAGTTTGTACTTAGTGGCATCTCTATAAGGCAGTGGCAGAAATACCATCGATTTGGGAAATGTCTAAAAGCTTCATGGAAGTGATTGGGCAGATTGACCGATCAACACCTAAGCTTTAATATGTTTTTTGGCTGAAAAATTATTTGTATACCATCAGAATCTACTAAATAACAGTTAGCAATCATCACATCCTAGCTGAGTGTGGGTGGTGCCAAATCTGGAATGCAGATTAGCATGTTTGGGTTTTTTTTTTAAAAAAAAATTATTTTAAAACCAAAACCAAAAAATAAAACCATCATCATTCCAACAATTACAGACTGTGTCGAGAGATAATGTTCTCTTGTGCATAATTCCATTTCTAAAATACCATTTTATAACAGTAGCTTATGTCTCTTATATATAAAAAAAAACTTCACATATTTTATCTTTATATCAACCTCATAGTTCATAATTCATCTCGATGATTTATTGTCAATCCATTGGTAAAACAAATCCCATATCAAATAATATTGTTTATCTTCCTGTTCTCTAATTTCAAATGTCAGCACATTCCATAATTTTCTTAATAACCTCATCATCAGTAGGTAACTTCTCTCCTTTCCAATTTTTAGCAAATACAATTCTAGCCGCTGTTAAAACATTCACAATTAGATATTGCAATTCTCTATTATGTTTCTGGTAAAATCCCCAATAAAAATATCTCTGGTTTAAAGTCAATGTGTTTCTTTATCATTTTTTCCAACCACGTGTGTATCTTAGTCCAATATCTCTTAGCTTCTACACATGTCCACCACATATGGTAATATGATCCTGGAATCTGATGACATTTCCAACATTTCTCCGATTTCTTCTTGAACATTCTGGCTATCCTTGTCAGGGGTAGATGCCACCTGTAAAACATCTTATACAAATTCTCCTTATATGCTGTAAACATTGTCATTTTATAATTCTGCGACCACAATTTGTGCCATTTCTCTAAATCAATACCATGACCAAAGTTTTTCCCCCATGGTATCATTGATTCTTTAACTTATTCTTCTTCCAATTTTACCTCTAACAAGTATCCATATAATTTTTAATCACATGGTCATCAGAATCCATTAAAATCTTATCTAAATTAGTCATGACATTGTAAAAACCTTCTTGTTTAAAATCTTCTTCATATCTAGAACATATTTGCCAATAAGAAAACCAATCCATCTTAAATCCTTTTTCTTCTAATTCTTGCTTTGTTTTAAGTTCACCCTTTTCATTCATTAATTCACTATATCTAATAATTTGTTCCCTTCTGAATACTACAGGATATGAAAATGCTTCAATTGTAGATACCCAGACTGGAATTTTCAAATAATGTTGTTTTTTAATCATCTCCCAATTCAATAACAGAGCCTCACGTATGTAGTGTCTTCTAAAATACCCCTGTATTTTTGTTCCTTTATATCATAAAAAAGCATGCCACCCATCAACAAATCATGTCCTTCTAAATTCAATAATCTAATATTTCTCAAAGTTATCCATTCTTTAATCCACATCAGGCTTGTTGCTTGGTAGTAAAGTTTCCAATTAAGTAAACCAAAGCCTCCCCTCATTCTAGCATCTTGTAACAACTTTAATTTTATCCTCGCCTTCTTTCCCTGCCAAATATATTTCAACACCATTTTATTCAAGTCTTCAAAGAAATCTTTCCCCAATTTAATTGGAATTGTCTGAAATAAATATAAAAGTCTAGGCACCACGGCCTGGTGACTCAGCAGACTAAAAAGCACTGTGATTAACACCAGCTGTCTGCAATTACTGTAAGTTCGAATCTCACCAGGCTCAAGATTGACTCAGCCTTCCATCCTTTCTAAGGTAGGTAAAATGAGGACCCAGTTTGTGGGGACAATAAGCTGACTTTGTATAAATATACAAAAGTATGAAGGCTATTGCTTAATGCATTGTAAGCCGCCCTTAGTCTCCGGAGAAGGGCGGCATATAAATCAAATAAAAAATAAATAAATAAATAAAAAATATTCATCTTAATAGTTGATATCCTACCAATCAAGGAAAGCTGCAAATTTCCCCATTTTGCCAAGACTGTCCCTATTTGTTACTTAAGTTTATTATAATTATTTTCTTTAAGTGTACTGCATCTCGCTGTCAAATATATCCCCAAATATTTGACCTTATTTGTAACTTGCATCTTGGACATCTCCATCAGTCCATCTTTTTGCTTTGTCAACATATTTTTAGTCAAAATCTTTGTTTTATCTTTATTAATTTTCAAACCAGCTACTTTCCCAAATTCTCCAATATTCTCTAACAATTTATTTATTGATGTTAGTGGTTCTTCAATAATAAATACCAAGTCATCGGCAAATGCTTGCAATTTGTATTCTTCTCTTCGAATTCTCATACCTTTTATATTTTTTTCTTCCTTAATATTTCTATTTAAGACTTCTAATGTCAATATAAACAACAGTGGGGACAGTGGACATCCTTGTCTAGTACCTTTTTCTATCTCGATTAAATCAGTCAATTCTCCATTTATCATTACTTTTGCCATTTGCTTATGATATATAGCTTCTATTGCTTGTATAAATTTTCTGCTGAAGCCTATCTGTTCCATTTGAAGCAACATAAATCGCCAGTTCACGTTATCAAAGGCTTTTTGTGCGTCTAAAAATATCAAAGCCATCTGTTTTTCAGGATGAGCTTCATAGTATTGCAAAGTATCCAAAATTATTCTAATATTATCTCTAATCTGTTTTTTTGGAAGAAATCCATTTTGATCTGAGTGTATGAAATTATTTAAATATCTTTTAAGTCTTTCTGCCAATATTGAAGCAAAAATTTTGTAATCTGAATTCAGCAGGGATATAGGTCTATAGTTTTTGATTTGTTGTGGGTCAGTATCTTCTTTATGGATCAATGTAATATATGCCTTAGTCCATGACTTGGGTATTTTCTTCTTGTCATCACTTCATTCATAACTTCTTATAATGGGAGACTTAAAGATTCTTGTAATGTTGTATAATATTCTGCAGGCAAACCATCTGGCCCTGGTGCCTTTCCATTCTTTTTGTTTCTTAATTGCTTCTATTAACTCCATCATCGTTATATTTCCCTCTAACATCTCCTCAATATCTTTGGGAATTCGAGGCAAGTTTGCTTTTTGTAGATATCTTGTCACATTTTCCTCCTCTATCTTTTCTCTCTCATAAAGTTGTCTATAATATTCCTGTATTATCTTTCCCATCTCTTTATTTCCAAATTTACTTAGCCCTTGATCATCAATTAATTGTGTTATTTTTCTTGATTTTCTTTCTTTTTTCAGTTTATATGCTAACCATCTTCCTGGTTTGTTCGCATTCTCAAAATAGTTTTGCTTGGTGCTTCTAATTTTTTGGGCTAATTCTTCTTTCTCCAGTAAGTCCATTTTATGCTTTATAGTATCCATTTTCACTTTAACATCTTTTTTATGTGGAAATTTCTGGAGTTCCTTTTCAAATCTCTTATAATCATCTTCCAATATTTTGTATGTTTGCCTTTTCTTCAAGTTCCTCTTCCTTGTATAGTCCATTATTAAACCTCTTGCATAGGCCTTCATCGTGTCCCAAAGATTTTGTGTCAATTAGCATGTTTTTGAGTGGGGGTGACTATATGTCCTTCACCATTCTGTATGCTAACCAAATTTATTTTCTTTTTTTTTCAAGTTGATGATGGGCTGAAGGAAGAATGACAAGAAGACTAGGTTGAAACCACTCGAAACAGGAAAATGTTAAGTAGAGGTGATGTTTGGGCATCAGGGGGACACAAAAAGGCAAGAGAGATCCACTCAGAATGAGTCATCCACTTCTCTTCCTATTGGAATCACTAGCTTCCTGTCCCAGCAAGACCCAGAAGGAAAGAAAAGGAAAAATATGGAAAAAAAGAGAAAAATCAATTTGATTTACATTAATATGGCAGAAGCCAGACTAAAGGAAAACTGTATAGGTCTAGACAGTATGGAAAATATGTCAAAAATTATTTTGCCCTTACTTTACCTAAGAAATTGTATAAGAAACACAAACCACATAATGCTGTAAAATCTGGCAGGGATTCCAGTCGGAGCAGAGAGATGAACTGTGCTTCAGGTGTGAAAAGAGTTTTGGTAGCAAGAGTAAACTTAATCTCCACCAGAGGATCCACACTGGGGAGAAGCCACATAAATCTCTGGAATGTGGAGAGAGCTTTACTCGGAAAGGATATCTGAACTGTCATAAGAGGATCCATACAGGGGATAAACCGTACAAATGCTTGGAGTTGGAAAGAGCTTTATTCAGAAAGGAAATCTCAATTCTCATGAAAGGGAATTCACACAGGGAATAATCTGTTTAAATGCATGGAATGTGGAAAGAGCTTTGTTAAAAGTAGAAACCTTACTTGTCACCAAAAGATGCATACAAGAGAGAGACCATATAAATGTATAGAGTATGGAAGGACCTTTTTTGGTGACAGAGCTTACTCGTCATCAGATGATCCACTCTTTGGGGCTCAGCTGTCAGAACTGTCTCATGTCTGTTTCTTAACAGGTCAAGAGGGAGCTTTGCTTCCTTGGAACTTCCATTTTCTCTTTCTCTGACAATGGTAAGCAAATCTGAGTTTGGGGGATGTATGTGGGTTCCAGTGAGAATTAGTCAGGATTCAGGTAAACCTGATTCCTTTCAAACCTGACTCCCTTCTAACCACTGCAGCGGCACAGTGCATAGAAGGCAGTGCTGCAGGTTACTGCTGACTGTCAGCAGTTCAATTCTCACTGACTCAAGGTTGACTCAGCCTTCCATCCTTCTGAGGTAGGTAAAATGAGGAGCCAGATTGTTGGGGCCAATAGGCTGACTGTAAACCGCTTAGAGAGGGCTGTAAAAGCACAATGAAGCAGTATATACAATAATTCAGATGAATATACAGATGGTCCTCGCTTAACGACCACTCCTTCAGCAACAAAAATATGAGGAAGAGAATTACAACAGGTCCACAAAGTGATGGCTGTGCAGCCCCCTCACAACATGGGATTGCAATCGGGATGCTTGGCAACCCATCTGCACTTACCACCTATTGCATATCACCCTACAACTATGGGATCACAAGAGGCAAACTTTCCTGCTGGCTTCCCCTGAAGGCCAAGGATGAAGCCAGGAAGCCAGCAGGGAAGGCCTCAAGCCTTTGCCGCCTGACTGGTTCCTGAGGGCTGCCTGGAAAAGGCCCACCCCGAAATCCAGAGTGGCCTTTTCCAGCCAGCCCCTGGGAGAGCAAAACTGCTGCTCTTTGCAGAGAGAGTTTGTCCCATACAAGGCTCAACTTTTCAGGCAGGCAGCTCTTCACTCTCTGGCTGAAAAACTCCTCCAGTGGACAAGTGTTTGTGGGGGCAAATGGTGGCTGGGCTGGCTGAAGGAAGCTTGGACCCCAGAGACCCCACCCCTCTTCAGCCTGCAGAGTGAAGGAGCTCTCTCTCTCTCTCTCTCTCTCTCTCACACACACACACACACAGAGTTAAAGGCCCTGAATCTGGGCTTTTAGAGAGAGACTCAAAACCTTGAGCCTTTTCTCTCCGGAGAGGGGAGGGCTGAGGAGAAGATGCTGAGGCTCTGAGGCTGATCCAAAGCTGATGCAATTAATAGACACCTGTAACAAAATAGCAGGCTGCCCCGTTAACTGGTCCAAATCAGGGTTGATCCCAGAAGGTGAAAGTCCCTGAAAGGCAAGTGGGAAAAGGACTTTCCCAGGGACGGGATCTGCATGTTCCTGAGGCCTCCAGGGAGAGATCCAGGACCCCACCTGCCTTGAGGACTACCTGTACTCCGTGTCTGGTAAACCACAGCCGACTCCAGAAGATTGCAAAACCATGTGGTTTCTTCATCCACGACACTCCCCCAACCCCATCCCCCAATTCTACACCCAGGAGACCAAGGCAGGGCAAACTTTGGTACAAGAAGTATGACTTTATTCTTTTTTACTCACCTGGTCTCAAATACATCTCCAGCTAAGTATTTTGTATATCAAAAACAGTTATTCAGTTTTTGTAGGTTTTAATGGAACAATGTCTAAAAATTTGTTCTTTGAAAGAGCTCTGATATACCATCTTTATCCTGAATTTATTTTTTGTTATTTTGTACAAGTTTCCTACACTTTAAAAAAAGCAAATACAAATTCATTTATTTATTCTTCCCATTCAAGAAATATCCAGCTTTATAGTGAATATGGTTTTCACCTGGATTGGTGATATTTTATGCTTACTCTTTTTATCTCTATCAAAATACTTTAATATTCATATTTCAAGTAAAAGAAATCTGAGTATAAAAATAAATACATGATTCAATTCATATTTTCTATGGGTGGATGTGGTGGTCTCCCATGAGAGAAATGAGACATGCAGACAGGTATCGGGATGGGAGCCCAGAGCTGACTCCGTGACCCCCTTTTATTAGACATTCATAAAACTCATTATACAGCATCATAGCAAGGCGGGATTGGGGGTGGTTACATGATCGGGTTGCATACACTCATATTATAGTAGTTACGTAGACCCTTCCCAGGCTGGTACGAGAATAATCATGTAGGTATTTCTTGGCCTGAGCAGTCGGGACTTTCCAGATGACGTCAACATCCTATTTCCCTGCTGTGGCAAGGCCTACGGATAATTCTAATGCAAGTATATTTCTATACAACTATTCCCACAGGTGGAATCCCTGAGGTCAGTTAAATTTCCAGCAAAAATGATGTATAAAAAGAACCCCAATTTTCAGACAAAGTATTTCTAATCGCAGAATAAAAGGGGACTCCAGCTTAAAGTGCTTTGAATGATAAGAGTGCAAATTCAAATAGCCCTGTAGAACTTGTGGGGGGTTAATTTTGGGGGTATAAACCCATCAGAGTGAAAAGGCAGCTGAACTTCTTGAGTATATGATGTTTTTCATAGAGGAAAGTATTAACGTGGCCTTCCTTTCGCAGAGTCCCTGCTGATAAAAGAGCAGGAGCTGTTGTCTTTTCTTCTAATGTTGGTCCAGGAGATCCTGAAGAAACCTAGTTAGCCACCAGCTGAATCTGGGCACGCAGAAGTGTGAGATTCCCTAGAATTCAATGTGGGAGAGGTTTAATTAGGTGGTGTCCTTTTGTGTCCCAGGTCCTGCTCTTTGGCATATATGGTAGGTTCTGAGTGATGTATACACCTGTGCCTGGGATGAATTCCCCATGAAAGCTACAAAAGATGCTTTGGATTTATTCATTTTGACCTGCAAGATGAGAATTGACTTGAAATGACAGAAAAACACAGACACAGAGCTGATATTTTTCCTTCTCACTGACAATATAATATATCAGCTCTGATATGATCTGCCCAATGAGAATCCTTCGATATTTTAACAAGTTTCCAACGGTATAAAGAAGCAAATACATCTTTCTTTCTTTCTTTCTCTTTCTTTCTTTCTTTCTTTCTTTCTTTCTTTCTTTCTTTCTTTCTTTCTTTCTTTCTTTCTTTCTTTCTTTTCTTTTCTTTTCTTTTCTTTTCTTTTCTTTTCTTTTCTTTCTTTTCTTGTTTGTCCCAGATGTCATATGTCCTCTTTGGCATACATGTTAGGTTGGGAGGGGGGTACAGCCCTGGAGCTGAGATGAATAATTCCCTTGAAAATTACAAAAGTGGCATTGGCCTTGGTGTTTACGGGCTTAAGATGTCTTTGGGTGCCGAAGACGTGCTCTGCGCAGGCGATGGGACCGTGGGAGACGGGGAAGATCCGCAGCCTCAGGGAAGAGATACTTTGCTCACCCCGAGAGGACTTTGTGGCGGGGGGGGAGTGCAAGGAAAGCGTTTCCGAAAGAACTCCCTTGTTTCCCAGAGAGGAAAAGGTGAGGAGGGAGAAAGATTCTGTATTGTCATTTTACAGTGAGAGATGGAGCTCCTATTCATTCTCCCGTTTGTTGTCTGGACCGCCTTGAAGGGCTCTCCAATGTCTCCTCGGATCAAGATTCCCAGACCAGGGATGGGGCACGCCTAGCCTGAATCCAAGGGGGCTTCTGGACCCACCTACAGCCTTTCCCAAACACACAGACACACAAGTATGTGTGCACACACACCTGATTCGGAGGACCCCAATTCCGTGATTATTTAGAAACGTTAATTCCTGCTATTAACGGTGAACTTAAGAAAGACAAATTAACACATTTTCATGGACAGAACGTGGCTCAATGACTGCAGATTTTCTGCATCGGGATCTTTTAATTTTTTTTTTAATATTTCATTGAACTACTGCTGAAAATTTGTTCCCCCAAAGAGTCTGCCCCATACAATCTGCCCCATGATAATCCTCAGTCTGTTATTTGATATTTTAAAAAGTTTCCTACAGTTACAAAGGAGTAAATACAAATTTATTCATTCATCATATTCTACAAGTATAATCAAATACGAATATGAATTTATTATATTTTGTAGTAATGTTTTTCTTCGTATACTTCAACTGTCATACATTCATATTTGAAGTAAAAGGAAATCTCAATATGAAAATATACTCAATTAGTATTTCCTGCGGATGGAAGCCCTGAGGTCAGTTAAATTCTAAGCCACTCAACTGACTTATAAAAAGAATCCCATTTTTCAGGTGAAAAGAATTTCTAATAGCAAAATCAAAGCCGAGGGGACTCCAGTTTTAAATGCTCTGGACTTTTATAGTGCAAAATCAGGCAGCCCTGAGAATGGCTGTATGGCTCATTTTGGGAGGCTATAAAAACCCATCGGAGTAAAATGCATGTCAATTTCTTGTGTAGAAGTAGTCCACAACTGAGCCCAACATTTTGTTGCTAAATGAGGTTTCTTCTTTCTTGCCACAGTTGTTAAGTGAATCACTGCTGTTGTCATGTTAGGAACATGGTTCAGTGTCTATAGACACTGGTCTCTAGAGTCACTGGTCAGGGTAGTCCCAAAGGGTGCTTTTTGAAGAGGCACCTGGACTCTCTTGCTTCTCCTCCAAGAGGTCCCCTCAGTAACATGGTTGTTCAGTGAATCTGCCTCCCGCATTTCCTTGGCTCCTGGAAACCCCAGGGTGCCCCAACCGTCATAAATTCGAGTCAATTTTCCGTCCTGAAGAAACCTCCTTAGGCACCAGCTGGATCTGGGCATGCAGGCCTGTGAGAAGCCAGAAGGACCGGGTGGACGGGTGGGTGGATAAACGGAGGGGTGGGCGATCGTGGATCATTCTGCTGCAAACAGACCTCAAGGCTGGAGAGGGCCACTTCCTGGAACTACCTTAACCACCAAGCGGTGAACAGTTCAAGAGCAGAATAAAATATGCTGCCTCTCTGGATCCACCTGAAACAACAAATAGGAGACAAACATAAGACAAATTGGAGACATAAAGAACACTTTGGATTTAAAAATGTCCCCATCTCTTGATATGGGAATATCCTTAGAATTTGTTCAGAAGGAATATCGGCTCTTGGATTGGATCCTTTTGTAAATTTTCCCTCTGAAATCTTATATCAGTTGGCACAGGGCAGCATTGGGTACTCCCGAACTCAACACTGAGGAGGTGGAGGAGGGGATGCTGACCTCTGGGTCCTAGAGATGGGATACCCAGGGAATCCCAGCATTGACCAATTCTCACTGGAATCCACATATATCCCCCAAACTCAGACTTGCTTACCACTGCCAGAGAAAGAGAACAAGGAAGTTCCAAGGAAGCAAAGCTCCCTCTTGATCTGTGAAGAAACAGACAGGAGACAGTTTTGACAGCTGAACCCCAAAGAGTTTCAGCAAAGCTGCCCTACAAAGAACCTTTCAAGAGCCAATAGACTCCAAAGACTCCCTGTACCCAGAGCTCTTTGCAAAGTAACGATGGGATCTTAACGGATGATTGGAGCGTATATATAATATCCATATATGTGGCCCATTGATTGTCGTCGGACCAGGAAACCGGGGCATTTGGCCAGTTATCCCCCGCGGCAGCCCATCCGCAGACCTCCTGCACGCCGGGAAGAGAGCAACCACTAGAGGCGACGACCCACGGTAAGGATATAAGTTTAAATATCTGTACGTTTGTCTGGTTCGTTACTTTGCAAACCACGGAAAACCCTTCTCCCCGCAGGGGGAGGCTGGACAGGGGCCCCCGTCTCCCACGCCAGCCTGCTCTCATACCGGCGTGCAGAAGATCTCCGGGTGGGCCGTCGCGCGGGATTACTCGCCAAATGTCCCGGTCTCCCGGTCCGTCGGGCAGTCCGGACGCCGAGGGGTTTCGGCCCGTGCCTTCTTCCGTCGGAGGGGGGGGGGGGCACCGGCAAGGGCGTGTGGCGGGAGCGAGCGTCGTTTTTCCGCCCCACACCCAAAACCCCCAGAAAGGCCCGGGCGGAGTCGGAGGAGGAGTAGCGGTAGCCGTGGAGTAAGTTAGGAGTAGAGGCAACGGGTGTTCTGGGCCGCCCCCGCTTCTCTCCTCGCACCGCTTCAGGGCTCCCGTAGACGGGCTGGCAGGGCTGCCCAGAGGCCGACCCACCCGGAGCAGAAACAAAAGCCGAAGCCGAAGCCGAAGCCGAAGCCAAAGGGTGTGCCGCGTAGAGGAAAGTCAGCGCGCAGATGCCCTTCTCGTGTTTGCACTTCCTCATCTGACGCGCGGGACCTTAACAGGACCTTTGGCTGGTTCCTTATTCTGCAGACCCTAGAAAACCCTTCTCCCCGCGACCACTGGAAGGCGACGATCCATGTGCCCAATACACCCAAAGACTGGCGTTGCCCCCCTTTCCCCCCCGGGCCACAGCGGTGGCGGGAATCCGAGGGGCAAACTTGCCTGGGAGAGGCTGGGCAGGGGCCCCTGTCTCCCACGGCAGCCTTACCGGCGTGCAGAAGATCTCTGGGTGGGCCGTCGCCAAATGCCCCGGTCTCCCGGTCCGAGGGGTTCGGCCTGTCCTTCTTCCGTCGGAGACGGGCGGGCGGGGGGCACCGGCAAGGCCGTGTGGCGGGAGGGAGCGGCGGTCTTTCGGCTGTGTGCTGCAGCCGGGGCGCCTCTTTCTAGACGTTCCTCCGCCGGGGTTGTTCTTTCTCCTGCAGATGACTCTCTCTAATCCACAGCTGCACTCAGCTAATTAACAAATCCCCATTTCATTTGTGATCCACATCCGTTTTTACCAGGTCCAAAAAGAGAAGAAGCCAGTTTTCCAGTTCTTCTGTCACCTGTATACACTACCAATCAGTTTGTAATCCAATCCACATTAAATCCAAGTTCCAAATTTCCATTTCCATTTATCAATCACTTTGAATCCTTTCGTCCGGTTCTTCTATGGCGCGCTTGTCATTCCCACTTTCTCTCTCCATCCGCCATCTCCCCCTGTCGCTCTTTTGCCGCTATTTCCACGCGGGGTAATTTTAGGCGTTTCAAATATTTAGAATTTCCATGTTATTGTCTATGGGTTGGCCAATCACTCACCCCACAGCAACCCTCTGTCCTAGTCTTCCCTCCTGCACATGGCTTGCTCCAGAGGCTCCAGCTTCACGGCGGTTCACCCTGATCGCCCCCACCCCACCCCCACCCCCGGAGAGTTTCTCGGGCTATCCAAGGGACTTACCTGTCCCTCTTTAGACCCTGAGCTGCCTCTCCTTCTTCACTGTCCCTACAGGACAGTTTCGGTCCGAAGACACCCCCCCTCCCCCCACCTCGGTTCCTCTGGCTGGTTTTTTCCAAGCTCCTCGGAGCCCGGCATTTTCCCAGCCAGTCATGCTGCGCCGCTTCCGGATTCTTATTCTTATTCATCAAGTTTATATGCCGCCCTCTCTCCGCAAAGGACTCAGGGCCGCTCACAACAATAAAAACGGACAAAATCAATATTAAGTATTAAAAACGATTAAAAATCCATTCCCCCTCGAAGGAGGATTATCCTGGGGCTGATATATTGTCAGTGAGGCCGCAATGGAAACGTCGCTTTCATCCATCAGCCTCAAAGCCTCGGCTCTTCCCGCTGGGAGTCCAAAGGAGGGAACGGCCCCTTGCAAGGGAGAGTCGCAATCGGAGCCTTATTTAGCAGAAGGATCGTAGCAGCGCCAGTCTCGAGTGTGTGTCTGTGGGGTGTCTATGCAGCGCATGTGGCGCTTAGGCCGCTTCCCCTTCTACGCTTGCACCGTTCACAGTGTCGGAGAGGGAGGACGGAGAGGAGAACTCAGGCGAAGGGTCCCCTCCCCTCGGAAGACACAGACACGCAGAGCGCCTCTTGGGCACCCAAAGCCTGGCCTTGTCCCCCTTTTCCCCCAGGGCCACAGCGGGGGCGGGAATCGGCGGGCGCATCCTTGCCAGGGAGAGGCTGGACAGCCCCCCGTCTCCCACGCCAGCCGGCTCTCATACCGGCCGCAGGTCTCCGGGTGGGATAACTGGCCAAATGCCCCGCTCTCCCGGCCTGAGGGCTTGGGGCCGGCGCCTTGTTCCGTCGGAGGGGGAAGGGCGGGTGGCGGGAGCGAGCGGCGGTCTTTCGGCTGTGTGCTGCACCCGGGCCGCCTCTTTCTAGACTTTCCTCCCTCGGCGTCGGGAAGCAGCGAAGGCAGCAGCGGCCACAGAAAAAACGCAGAAAGGCCCGGGCGGAGTCGGAGGAGGAGTAGCGGTAGCCGTGGAGTAAGCCGTGGAGTAAGGAGAGGCAACGGCTGTTCCGGGCCGCCCCCGCTTCCCGGCTCCCGTGGACTGGCTGGCAGGGCTGCCCAGAGGTCGACCGAAGGCTGTGCCGCGTCGAGGAAAGTCAGCGCGCAGATGCAGGTCTCTTCTGGGACTTTCCGTGTTTGCACTTCCTCATCTGACGCGCCGGACAAGGAGAAACGGAGCTGCGGGCGCTTTTGCGAGTCAGGGTGGAGGCCCTCCGGCCCCTTTGCGCCCCATGGACTCCAAGGCCCCGAAGGCTCAGGGCTAGGAAAGAATGAGGGCTGAAGGCAAAGCGGGGCTTCCTTGCTCTCTTCCTCTCTTTCCTTCTTTTAATTTGTCTTTCCTCCTCCCCTTTTCTCCTTTTCTGGCCCTTCTTGGCTGCTCAAATGCAAAGAAGCATTTCTCCTTTTTGTTCTTTCTTTGCTTTTTGCTTTGTTTTTGCTCGCCCTCCCTCTGCCATCGACCCCCCCCCCCAGCAATACCCTCCCAAGTGCCGTTTTTCGCTGGCAGAGGCACCAAATTATATTTGTAGGACGTGAAGAATAAATAAATAAATAAGTGTGTATTTGCTTCTTTCTAACTGTAGGAAACTGGTCCAAATATCGAAAAAGGGACTCGGTACTATCAAGGGGCAGATTGTATCAAAGCTGTTTGGAAAACCCAATTTCCGGTACTTGTTCAATAAAATATGAAAAAAATAACGGATCCCGATGGAGAAAATCTGCAGCCATTGAGCCACGTTCTCTTCGTGAAAAAGTGTGTGAATTTGCCTTTCTTAAGTTCACCCTTCACAGCACCGACTAAGGTCTCTGAGTAATCACAGAAGTGTTGCGGGGCTCTGCAATGTGCAAAGGGAAGAAAAGCACTTTCAGGCGGCAGCGCTGTAATCCCCACCCCGAATCCAAAACGGTTCCCAGTTCCCCCGCTGCACATTGCAGGGGAACTGGCCGCCCGCCGCCTGAAATGCGGCTCTGAGGATTGCATTGGGGAATCCAGGCAGCGGTGGCTGGAAAGGAGGGGCCTTTTCCTTTAGGAGCTCCCGTTCCTCTCGGCTTGGCTCCTGGGCGCGGAGCGGGTTTAGGCAGCGGCGGCGGCCGCTCCTCACATTGCTGGGGAGTGAAGTCATCGCGAACATTGTCTGCCCTGAGCTGCCCGCTGGGCGGCCAGAGGGGGCACCAGCCGCAAATCGCGGCACCCGCCTTGTTCCCCAAAGCTGCCGGGCGGATTCTCCCTCCCCCCCAGACCCTCCCGAAGAGGTTTGTTCCTCAGGCTGTGCCCTGCCCCGACCCAGATCCCCGCCGCCTGGAACTGCCCGAAAATAGCCGAAGGTTGGGGGCCGGTGGGTGGGCGGGGCTACATTCGGCGTATAAGACCCACCAGATTTTCATCCCCTTTTTGAGGGTAAAAAGGTGCATCTTATATTATACACCGAAAAATACAGTAAATACTGTAGGTGCCCTTTTTTCCCCTAGAAAAGATGTGTTGGGGTTTGATTTCCCTCGCTGTCTTCCCTTCCTGCAACTAGACCCACAGAGATCCTTTCATTGAAAACACCTTTCATTGCAGCCCCACACCAGCCTCCTTGCTGTCGGAATCAGCTACTAGCTGCACAGGCCGCTGACGGGCCACAACACAAGCAAAGTCAAGGGGAAAACCAGATTCACTTAACAACCGTGTTATTAATTTAACAACTGCAGTGATTCACTTAACAAATGTGGCAAGAGAAGCCATAAAACGGGGCAAAACTCATTTAACAACTTTTTCACTTAGCAACATCAATTTCAGGCTCAATTGTGGTCATAGGTTGAGGACCACCTGTACAGAATGGAGGCAAAATCTTTGAGCAGCGAGAGCCTCGTTTACGTTGACTGGAAATCTAATCCGGGGCTCCTGCTGGACATGCGAGAATTCTAGGAAGCTTTAGGGCAGCTCCTTTGAGGGGATACAAAAGGCATCGTTGGCTCAGCTAGGAAGCCGAAGTATAACAAGGATTTAAAATGTTCGCTTTGTACATTTACTGCCTAAGAGAGTCTCCACCTGCTCTCTGCACATGCTCCCTGCATGCCTGCCTCCCACAAGATGAGGCGGCAAGGATCCTGTGGAGGCTGGCATGTCCTGCAAAGAAAAGGACACAGGAAGCTTTTGTGCTGCCTCCAAAGGTCTGGGCAAGCTTGGTGCTTTGGGTGGTCAGTGTAAGGTGGGCATATCTCAGACTTCAAGCAGGAGGGCCGGACAATGCACGGAGCCCTGTTTTGAAAGTCCCTTCCAGCCTTTCGGCCCTGACTTCATACAGTGGAGTCCTCAGGCAGCCCAAGGTCTCAACGCATCTCCTCCTTTCTCCCTTTCCTCCCTCAAAGGGAGCCCGGGAGCCTTTTAAAGGGGCCGTCCTGCACTCTCCCCACAGCAGAGACCAGGGCTGCAATGGAAGGTCCCAGGATGGATGTCAGCGATCAAGTCCTTGTTGGCTCTTCTCCTTCCAAGTCCCACTTTCCCTCCCATACAGAGTCCTGGGGAACAGCCTGGCTCGCACTGCTTTGATCTTGGTAGGGAGCCTGATCACTCCTGTCCTCCAATGTCCGTCATTCATGGCACCTGATTGGTCCTGTCCCCTTACAGCCGACAGGGATCCCACTGGCTTTGCAGCTGCGTCCCGAGCCTCCCACAAAATACAGGTGGTAGAAATTGTTCCCTGAAAGGCCAGAGGGAAGAGGGAGGGATCTGTAGGTTCCGGAAGCCTCCAGAGAGAGATCACTAGAGCTGGAAGGGACCTTCCAAAATTTCACATTTTACATGTTGAATGTCATAGAAAATAGTGCGGATTTAGATACCCCGCATTTGAGTCCCAGAGGGCGGGGTGTAATAAAATCTTAAAAATAAAAAAACCCGAATACAGTATATCAAGAAAAGAAGCTACTCAAGGAAAGAATCCGCTCACGGGGTTGCGGTCCCATCCCGCCCCCCCAAAGTGACTATCCTAAACGTTCCCCAATTTTTCCGGGTCGGGCAAGCAGTCCGGAGCGGGGTAGCCGGGAAGGAGGCTATGGTTTTTTGGGGGGTGGGAGGGGCATATGCGGAAGCGCCCTTGAGGTGGAGCTTGAGCCTAGGCCAGCTCTTCCAGCTGCTCCCTGGCCGTGGTGCACCGTCGGCCGTCGCCCGGGACCTAAGGCGTTACGTGTCAGCGATGTGCCCGTGCCCGTCCTCCGGCTATATAAGCCGCTACCTGTCGTGGATGAGAGACACTTGGGCGTCTGCTGGCTATTCGGCGGCTTGTGTTCCGTGGAGAAGGAGCCATGAACAACAGTGAGTGAGGCGGGGAGATGCGGATCCAGAAGAGGGGAGGGGACGCCGCTCCTCTCCCGCTGCTCTCGCCCAGGGCGGAAAGCGGGGCAGCGGGAGCCTCTGGCCGCCCAAGACAGGCCGGAGGGGCTCCGAGGGGCCTGAGGGCAGTCGGGGAGATGGAGAGGGACCTTTTCTCGATGCAGCCTCCTTTGATGCGGCTTTGGATCCTTCTGATGATGTCTCGTACTTTGAGACCGATGTCGGTGTTTCTCTTGAAATTATACACCGCCCAGAGTCTCTCGGTGCGGAGTATCTAAATTCCACGAGGAACATGAAATGTAAGAGGCGGGATCCACTCCGTCAAAACCCACCTGCGGAAGGAGCTGCCACCAGCCGTGGGGCAGGGAGCACCTAAACCCTCCATCTTTCCCTAATTCCGGAAAATGCCACCACATCTGGGATTTTGGATAAATCTTCCTCTGGGATCAAAAGTGTAACTCTTAGTCTTACTTTTCTTGTTGCAGGACCAAGGAGCCTGGAGGTGTCCCTCCTTCTGGCCCTCCGACCAGGGGCCCCCAGATACAGAGGTCAGTTTGTGGAGGGGCTGGAATCTCCTTGGGCCTTTCGCCTCTGGCCCTCTTGGCCCCCTCAGGGGCTGAAGGGGGTCGTGGGAGGGGAAGAACCGCCTGGGAGAGGGAGGGAGACTCCTTGGCTGCAAAGGGAGCTCGGGGAGGGAGAGTGATGGGATTATAAAGCTCTTCACAAATGTTGAGGCATCTTCAGTCTTTGTGTCTGTGTGTCTGTCTGTCTCTGTTTTCATCTCTGGTCAATTGTCCCCTTGCAGGTCCAAACGAAGCCCAGAGAGGTTTGTGTCTGAAGGTGGAACTGGACCTTTCTCTAGTCTCAGGTGAGGCTCTGCCATCCTTGCGTTTCTCTGGGCACCCACCGTTCCTGGGAGGCCCTGAGTAAGAACCCTGGGAGGGAAACTGGATGGGGACCGAATGCCCCAAATCACGCCCCTCCCCCCAAAGAGCCCCGATGGCGACCAACAGTCTGAATTTGACCTCTGTTGCTCTTGCAGCTCAGGATGGATTCCGGTCTGGGACCCCTCTACAGATCCAGCCTGAGAATCCTCTGGTCGGAGGTGAGTGCGAGAGGGAAGAGGGGATCGTGCTCTGCCAGCCACCCCTGCAGAGAAATTGCCTGCAGCATGAAAGGCGGGTGTGGGGGAGGGTCTTGGTGGCAGCTCCTTCTCCTTGCACAGAAGCCCCCTGGGATCCTGGGAAAAGGGGGTGCCAGAAAATATGGAATGAGCGCTAGATAATTAATAGCCAAGGGATCGATGTAGAATAGAATAGAATTCTTTATTGGCAATTGTGATTGCACGCACAAGGAATTTGTCTTTGGTGCATGTGCTCTCAGTATACATAAAGACAAGATACATTCCTCAGGAATCATAAGGTAGAACACTTAGTGATAGTCATAGGGTGCAAATAAGCAATCAAAACATACTAGTAAACAATCAATATATAGGGAGAGTCTTTGGAGTATATTGACTGTTGAAAGCTACTTTGTGGGGCAGCTTTGCTGAAACTCTTTGGGGTTCAGCTGTCAAAACTGTCCCATGTCTGTTTCTTCACAGATCAAGAGGGATCTTTGCTTCCTTGGAACTTCCATTTTCTCTTTCTCTGGCAATGGTAAGCAAATCTGAGTTTGGGGGATATATGTGGGTTCCAGTGAGAATTAGTCAGGATTCAGGTAAACATTTCAAACCTGATTCCCTTCTAACCACTGCGGTGGCAGAGTGCTTAGAAGGCAATGCTGCAGGCTACTTATGCTGACTGTCAGCAGTTCAATTCTCACAGGCTCAAGGTTGACTCAGCCTTCCATCCTTCTGAGGTGGGTAAAATGAGGAGTCAGATTGTTGGGACCAATAGGCTGACTCTGTAAACCGCTTAGAGAGGGCTGTAAAAGCACAATGAAGCAGTATATAAATCTAAGTGCTATTGCTATCTACTTAATGTGTAACCCTCCAACTTGAACTGCCCATCTCTGATCCGGACAGCTGAGGAATGAGGAGCAAGCTTATGAGTGGCAGCCCATTTGCCTCACTCAATGCTTGGATTCCCTAGGAGAGAGATGGCTAACTTTTTTGCCGTCAGGTGCCAAAAGCAGGGGGAACGCGGGGAAGACACCCACGTGTGTGCCCACACCCATAATACAATGCGCCCCGCCACTGCACATGTGTGTGGACGCCCCCCCGCCCCCCGCTTTTAGCATGTGATGGCCCGGTGGGCCCGGTAGGCCTGTTTTTCAACCTCCCCAGGCTCCAGAGGCTTTCTAGGAGCCTGAGGAGGGCGAAAATGGCCTTCCCTAACCCCCCCCCCGGAGGCCCTCTGGAGGCAGGAAGCAGCCCATTTCCCAACTTCCGGTGGGACCAAAAGGCCCAAAAATCAGCTGGCCGGCGCACACATGCATGCTGGAGTTGAGCTACGGCAACGCTCATGTGCCCACTGATATGGCTCCGTGTGCCACCTGTGGCCCCCGTGCCATAGGTTCACCATCACGGCCCTAGGACTTCCCCCTCCAAGACCCCCTGAGTAGGACCCAGAGCTCAGCATCTTCTTCTCATCCTCAGTGTTGAGTTCGGGAGTACCCAATGCTGCCCTGTGCCAACTGATATAAGATTTCAGAGGGAAAATTTACAAAAGGATCCAATCCAAGAGCCGATATTCCTTCTGAACAAATTCTAAGGATATTCCCATATCAAGAGATGGGGACAATTTAAATCCAAAGTGTTCTTTATGTCTCCAATTTGTTGTTTCAGGTGGATCCAGAGAGGCAGCATATTTTATTCTGCTCTTGAACTGTTCACCGCTTGGTGGTTAAGGTAGTTCCAGGAAGTGGCCCTCTCCAGCCTTGAGGTCTGTTTGCAGCAGAATGATCCACGATCGCCCACCCCTCCGTTTATCCACCCACCCGTCCACCCCGTCCTTCTGGCTTCTCACAGGTCTGCATGCCCAGATCCAGCTGGTGCCTAAGGAGGTTTCTTCAGGACTCTCTTGGACATTCCACGGAACAAAGAGCAAAGTGTTTATCAGCAGAGACTAAGCAAAAGGCCGGCCACCTTCATACTTTCCTCTCTGAGAAGCTTCACATACAGGTCGTCCTTGAATAAGGACTAAGTCAACGGCTGCCTTAGTGACCATTCAAAGTTTCAATGGCACTGAAAAAGGTGAATTATGACTTACAGCAGTTGCAGGATCCTTGTGGTCTCCTGATGAAAATTCAGGTGCTTGAAAATGGACAAATATTTATGACGTTTGGGGCACCTTGGGGTTACCAGGAGCCAAGGAAATGCGGGAGGCAGATTCACTGGACAACCATGTTACTGAGGGGACCTCTTGGATGAGAAGCAAGAAAAGTCCAGTTGCCTCTTGAAAAAAGCACCTTTGGGACAACCCTGACCTGGATGGCTGGGAATCTCTGTAGATGTTGGACCATCTTCCTAACTTGAGAACTGCAGTGATTCACTTTACAACCGTGGCAAGAAAGAGCAAAACACATTTAGCCACAAAATGTTGGGCTCAGTTGTGGTCATACGTGGAGGACTACTTGGACACAAGAAATTGACCTGCCTTTTTACTCCGATGGGTTTTTATAGCCACCCAAAATGAGCCATGCAGCCGTTCTCAGGGCTGCCTGATTTTGCACTGTAAAAGTCCAGAGCATTTAAAACTGGAATCCCCTCGGCTTTGATTTTGCTATTGGAAATTCTTTGCACCTGAAAAATGGGATTCTTTTTATAAGTCAGTTGAGTGGCTGAGAATAATGGTACGTTTTTTCACCGGCGTTAATTTCCAAACCGTGAGAAAAAGTTCCCCCCATAACCACCAGATGGCGAAGTTCTATGTGAGAAATGGACGGTAAGGATATATACGAAAATAATGGTACGTTTTTTCACCGGCGTTAATTTCCAAACCGTGAGAAAAAATTCGCCCCACAACCACTAGATGGCGAAGTTCTATGTGAGAAATGGACGGTAAGGATATATATGAAAATAATGGTACGTTTTTTCACCGGCGTTAATTTCCAAACCGTGAGAAAAAGTTCCCCCCATAACCACTAGATGGCGAAGTTCTATGTGAGAAATGGACGGTAAGGATATATACGAAAATAATGGTACGTTTTTTCACCGTTGTTACTTTCCAAACCGTGAGAAAACATTCCCCCCACAACCACCAGATGGCGAAGTTCTATGTGAGAAATACACGGTAAGGATATATACGAAATAATGGTACCTTTTATCACCGTCCTTAGTTTCCAAACTGTGAGAAAAAGTTCGCCCCACAACCACTAGATGGCGAAGTTCTATGTGAAAAATGCACGGTAAATATATATACGAAATAATGGTACGAAGATTTGGTCGCGGTCCCGGAGGAGGAGCCGTGAGAGAGGAAGGAGGCGTGAGGGAGGAATCGCAGCCCCGAGGCGGAGCTCCGGCTACCAATTTAAGCCGCTGAGGGTCCTGAGTTGCGCGGAGAAGAGAAGGACACATGAACAATGGTGGGTTTGCAGGTAGGGATGCGTCGCCGATCGGGATGGGGGACCGTACACTCCCGCCGCTCTCGCCCGGGGTTTCTTCCTGTGATACACACGAAAAGAACGATACATTTTTGTATCTTCGTTCCTTTCCCCCCCGACGGAAAACTCTCCCCCCCAACCACTAGACGGCTCTCCCCCCCCCCAGACGGCTCTCCCCCCCCAACCACTAGACGGCTCTCCCCCCCAGACGGCTCTCCCCCCCAACCACTAGACGACTCTACCCCCCCAAACACTAGACGGCTCTCCCCCCCCCAACCATTAAACGGCTCTCCCCCCCAACCACTAGACGGCTCTCCCCCCCAGACGGCTCTCCCCCCCAACCACTAGACGGCTCTCCCCCCCAGACGTCTCTCCCCCCCCAACCACTAGACGGCTCTCCCCCCCCAGACGTCTCTCCCCCCCCCAACCACTAGACGGCTCTCCCCCCCAGACGGCTCTCCCCCCGCAACCACTAGACGGCTCTCCCCCCCCAGACGTCTCTCCCCCCCCCAACCACTAGACGGCTCTCCCCCCCCAGACGGCTCTCCCCCCCCAACCACTAGACGGCTCTCCCCCCCGGACGGCTCTCCCCCCCAACCACTAGACGGCTCTCCCCCCCCAACCACTAGACGGCGAAAATCCAGGACGGTAACGATAAACAGGGACGATACCCTTCGTTCCTTTCCACCGACAGAAAACTCACCCCCCAACCACTAGACGGCTCTCCCCCCCCAACCACTAGACGGCTCTCCCCCCCCAACCACTAGACGGCTCTCCCCCCCAACCACTAGACGGCGAAAATCCAGGACGGTAATGATAAACAGGGACGATACCTTTCGTTCCTTTCCACCGACAGAAAACTCTCCCCCCCCAACCACTAGACGGCTCTCCCCCCCAACCACTAGACGGCTCTCCCCCCCCAACCACTAGATGGCGAAAATCCAGGACGGTAACGATAAACAGGGACGATACCCTTCGTTCCTTTCCACCGACAGAAAACTCACCCCCCAACCACTAGACGGCTCTCCCCCCCCCAACCACTAGACGGCTCTCCCCCCCCCAACCACTAGACGGCTCTCCCCCCCAACCACTAGACGGCGAAAATCCAGGACGGTAATGATAAACAGGGACGATACCCTTCGTTCCTTTCCACCGACAGAAAACTCTCCCCCCCAACCACTAGACGGCTCTCCCCCCCCCACAACCACTAGACGGCTCTCCCCCCCCAACCACTAGATGGCGAAAATCCAGGACGGTAACGAGAAACAGGGACGATACCCTTCGTTCCTTTCCACCCGACAGAAAACTCTCCCCCCCCCCAACCACTAGACGGCGAAAATCCTGGACAGTAACGATAAACAGGGACGATACCCTTCGTTCCTTTCCACCCGACAGAAAACTCTCTCCCCCCCCAACCACTAGACGGCTCTCCCCCCCCAACCACTAGATGGCGAAAATCCAGGACGGTAACGATAAACAGGGACGATACCCTTCGTTCCTTTCCACCGACAGAAAACTCTCCCCCCCCACAACCACTAGACGGCTCTCCCCCCCCAACCACTAGATGGCGAAAATCCAGGACGGTAACGATAAACAGGGACGATACCCTTCATTCCTTTCCACCGACAGAAAACTCTCTCCCCCCCCAACTAGTAGACGGCTCCCCCCACCCAACCACTAGACTGCGAAAATCCTGGACGGTAACGATAAACAGGGACGATACCCTTCGTTCCTTTCCACCGACAGAAAACTCTCCCCCCCAACCACTAGACGGCTCTCCCCCCCCCACAACCACTAGACGGCTCTCCCCCCCAACCACTAGACGGCGAAAATCCAGGATGGTAACGATAAACAGGGACGATACCATTCGTTCCTTTCCACCGACAGAAAACTCTCCCCCCCACAACCACTAGACGGCTCTCCCCCCCCAACCACTAGACGGCGAAAATCCTGGACGGTAACGATAAACAGGGACGATAACCTTCGTTCCTTTCCACCCGACAGAAAACTCTCTCCCCCGCAACCACTAGACGGCTCTCCCCCCCCAACCACTAGATGGCGAAAATCCAGGACGGTAACGATAAACAGGGACGATACCCTTTGTTCCTTTCCACCGACAGAAAACTCTCTCCCCCCCCAACTAGTAGACGGCTCCCCCCCCCCCAACCACTAGACGGCGAAAATCCTGGACGGTAAGGATAAACAGGGACGATACCCTTCGTTCCTTTCCACCGACAGAAAACTCTCCCCCCCACAACCACTAGACGGCTCTCCCCCCCCAACCACTAGACGGCGAAAATCCTGGACGGTAAGGATAAACAGGGACGATACCCTTCGTTCCTTTCCACCGACAGAAAACTCTCCCCCCCACAACCACTAGACGGCTCTCCCCCCCCAACCACTAGACGGCGAAAATCCAGGACGGTAACGATAAACAGGGACGATACCCTTCGTTCCTTTCCACCCGACAGAAAACACTCCCCCCCACAACCACTAGATGACTCTCCCCCCCAACCACTAGACGGCTCTCCCTCCCAACCACTAGACGTCTCTCCCCCCCCAACCACTAGACGGCGAAAATCCTGGACAGTAACGATAAACAGGGACGATACCCTTCGTTCCTTTCCACCCGACAGAAAACTCTCTCCCCCCCACAACCACTAGACGGCTCTCCCCCCCACAACCACTAGACGGCTCTCCCCCCCAACCACTAGACAGCGAAAATCCAGGACGGTAACGATAAACAGGGACGATACCCTTCGTTCCTTTCCACCCGACAGAAAACACTCCCCCCCCACAACCACTAGACGACTCTCCCCCCCCAACCACTAGACGGCTCTCCCCCCCAAACACTAGACGTCTCTCCCCCCCCAACCACTAGATGGCGAAAATCCTGGACAGTAACGATAAACAGGGACGATACCCTTCGTTCCTTTCCACCCGACAGAAAACTCTCCCCCCCAACCACTAGACGGCTCTCCCCCCCAACCACTAGACGGCTCTCCCCCCCCAACCATTAAACGGCTCTCCCCCCCAACCACTAGACGGCTCTCCCCCCCCAGACGGCTCTCCCCCCCCCAACCACTAGACGGCTCTCCCCCCAACCACTAGACGGCTCTCCCCCCCAGACGGCTCTCCCCCCCCAACCACTAGACGGCTCTCCCCCCCCCAACCACTAGACGGCTCTCCCCCCCAGACGGCTCTCCCCCCCAACCACTAGACGGCTCTACCCCCCCAAACACTAGACGGCTCTCCCCCCCCAACCATTAAACGGCTCTCCCCCCCAACCACTAGACGGCTCTCCCCCCCAGACGGCTCTCCCCCCCAACCACTAGACGGCTCTCCCCCCCAACCACTAGACGGCTCTCCCCCCCAGACGGCTCTCCCCCCCCCAACCACTAGACGGCTCTCCCCCCCAGACGTCTCTCCCCCCCCAACCACTAGACGGCTCTCCCCCCCCAGACGGCTCTCCCCCCCCAACCACTAGACGGCTCTCCCCCCGGACGGCTCTCCCCCCCCAACCACTAGACGGCTCTCCCCCCCCCAAACACTAGACGGCTCTCCCCCCCCAACCATTAAACGGCTCTCCCCCCCAACCACTAGACGGCTCTCCCCCCCAGACGGCTCTCCCCCCCAACCACTAGACGGCTCTCCCCCCAACCACTAGACGGCTCTCCCCCCCAGACGGCTCTCCCCCCCAACCACTAGACGGCTCTCCCCCCCAACTACTAGACGGATCTCCCCCCCCCAACCACTAGACGGCGAAAATCCAGGACGGTAACGATAAACAGGGACGATACCCTTCATTCCTTTCCACCGACAGAAAACTCTCTCCCCCCCCAACTAGTAGACGGCTCCCCCCACCCAACCACTAGACTGCGAAAATCCTGGACGGTAACGATAAACAGGGACGATACCCTTCGTTCCTTTCCACCGACAGAAAACTCTCCCCCCCAACCACTAGACGGCTCTCCCCCCCCCACAACCACTAGACGGCTCTCCCCCCCAACCACTAGACGGCGAAAATCCAGGATGGTAACGATAAACAGGGACGATACCATTCGTTCCTTTCCACCGACAGACGACAGAAAACTCTCCCCCCCACAACCACTAGACGGCTCTCCCCCCCCAACCACTAGACGGCGAAAATCCTGGACGGTAACGATAAACAGGGACGATACCCTTCGTTCCTTTCCACCCGACAGAAAACTCTCCCCCCCCCCCAACCACTAGACGGCGAAAATCCTGGACGGTAACGATAAACAGGGACGATACCCTTCGTTCCTTTCCACCCGACAGAAAACTCTCTCCCCCGCAACCACTAGACGGCTCTCCCCCCCCAACCACTAGATGGCGAAAATCCAGGACGGTAACGATAAACAGGGACGATACCCTTTGTTCCTTTCCACCGACAGAAAACTCTCTCCCCCCCCAACTAGTAGACGGCTCCCCCCCCCCAACCACTAGACGGCGAAAATCCTGGACGGTAAGGATAAACAGGGACGATACCCTTCGTTCCTTTCCACCGACAGAAATCTCCTCCCCCCCACAACCACTAGACGGCTCTCCCCCCCCAACCACTAGACGGCGAAAATCCTGGACGGTAAGGATAAACAGGGACGATACCCTTCGTTCCTTTCCACCGACAGAAAACTCTCCCCCCCCACAACCACTAGACGGCTCTCCCCCCCCAACCACTAGACGGCGGAAAATCCAGGACGGTAACGATAAACAGGGACGATACCCTTCGTTCCTTTCCACCCGACAGAAAACACTCCCCCCCCACAACCACTAGATGACTCTCCCCCCCAACCACTAGACGTCTCTCCCCCCCCAACCACTAGACGGCGAAAATCCTGGACAGTAACGATAAACAGGGACGATACCCTTCGTTCCTTTCCACCCGACAGAAAACTCTCTCCCCCCCCACAACCACTAGACGGCTCTCCCCCCCACAACCACTAGACGGCTCTCCCCCCCAACCACTAGACAGCGAAAATCCAGGACGGTAACGATAAACAGGGACGATACCCTTCGTTCCTTTCCACCCGACAGAAAACACTCCCCCCCACAACCACTAGACGACTCTCCCCCCCAACCACTAGACGGCTCTCCCCCCCCCAACCACTAGACGTCTCTCCCCCCCCAACCAGTAGATGGCGAAAATCCTGGACAGTAACGATAAACAGGGACGATACCCTTCGTTCCTTTCCACCCGACAGAAAACTCTCCCCCCCCAACCACTAGACGGCTCTCCCCCCCAACCACTAGACGGCTCTCCCCCCCCCAACCATTAAACGGCTCTCCCCCCCAACCACTAGACGGCTCTCCCCCCCCAGACGGCTCTCCCCCCCCCAACCACTAGACGGCTCTCCCCCCCAACCACTAGACGGCTCTCCCCCCCCAGACGGCTCTCCCCCCCCAACCACTAGACGGCTCTCCCCCCCCCAACCACTAGACGGCTCTCCCCCCAGACGGCTCTCCCCCCCAACCACTAGACGGCTCTACCCCCCCAAACACTAGACGGCTCTCCCCCCCCCAACCATTAAACGGCTCTCCCCCCCCAACCACTAGACGGCTCTCCCCCCCAGACGGCTCTCCCCCCCCAACCACTAGACGGCTCTCCCCCCCCAACCACTAGACGGCTCTCCCCCCCAGACGGCTCTCCCCCCCCAACCACTAGACGGCTCTCCCCCCCAGACGTCTCTCCCCCCCCAACCACTAGACGGCTCTCCCCCCCCAGACGGCTCTCCCCCCCCAACCACTAGACGGCTCTCCCCCCCGGACGGCTCTCCCCCCCCCAACCACTAGACGGCTCTCCCCCCCCAAACACTAGACGGCTCTCCCCCCCCCAACCATTAAACGGCTCTCCCCCCCCAACCACTAGACGGCTCTCCCCCCCAGACGGCTCTCCCCCCCAACCACTAGACGGCTCTCCCCCCCAACCACTAGACGGCTCTCCCCCCCAGACGGCTCTCCCCCCCCAACCACTAGACGGCTCTCCCCCCAACTACTAGACGGATCTCCCCCCCCCAACCACTAGACGGCGAAAATCCAGGACGGTAACGATAAACAGGGACGATACCCTTCGTTCCTTTCCACCCGACAGAAAACTCTCCCCCCCCAACCACTAGACGGCTCTCCCCCCACAACCACTAGACGGCTCTCCCCCCCCAACCACTAGACGGCGAAAATCCAGGACGGTAACGATAAACAGGGACGATACCCTTCGTTCCTTTCCACCGACAGAAAACTCTCCCCCCCAACCACTAGACGGCTCTCCCCCCCCAACCACTAGACGGCTCTCCCCCCCCAACCACTAGACGGCTCTCCCCCCCAACCACTAGACGGCGAAAATCCAGGACGGTAATGATAAACAGGGACGATACCCTTCGTTCCTTTCCACCGACAGAAAACTCTCCCCCCCCCAACCACTAGACGGCTCTCCCCCACCAACCACTAGACGGCTCTCCCCCCCAGACGGCTCTCCCCCCCAACCACTAGACGGCTCTACCCCACCAAACACTAGACGGCTCTCCCCCCCCAACCATTAAACGGCTCTCCCCCCCAACCACTAGACGGCTCTCCCCCCCAGACGGCTCTCCCCCCCAACCACTAGACGGCTCTCCCCCCCAGACGGCTCTCCCCCCCGCAACCACTAGACGGCTCTCCCCCCCAGACGTCTCTCCCCCCCCAACCACTAGACGGCTCTCCCCCCCCAGACGGCTCTCCCCCCCCAACCACTAGACGGCTCTCCCCCCCCAACCACTAGACGGCGAAAATCCAGGACGGTAACGATAAACAGGGACGATACCCTTCGTTCCTTTCCACCGACAGAAAACTCACCCCCCAACCACTAGACGGCTCTCCCCCCCCAACCACTAGACGGCTCTCCCCCCCCCAACCACTAGACGGCTCTCCCCCCCAACCACTAGACGGCGAAAATCCAGGACGGTAATGATAAACAGGGACGATACCCTTCGTTCCTTTCCACCGACAGAAAACTCTCCCCCCCCAACCACTAGACGGCTCTCCCCCCCCAACCAGTAGACGGCTCTCCCCCCCCAACCACTAGATGGCGAAAATCCAGGACGGTAACGATAAACAGGGACGATACCCTTCGTTCCTTTCCACCGACAGAAAACTCTCCCCCCCAACCACTAGACGGCTCTCCCCCCCCAACCACTAGACGGCTCTCCCCACCCAACCACTAGACGGCTCTCCCCCCCAACCACTAGACGGCTCTCCCCCCCCAACCACTAGACGGCTCTCCCCCCCCAACCACTAGACGGCGAAAATCCAGGACGGTAACGATAAACAGGGACGATACCCTTCGTTCCTTTCCACCGACAGAAAACTCACCCCCCAACCACTAGACGGCTCTCCCCCCCCAACCACTAGACGGCTCTCCCCCCCCCAACCACTAGACGGCTCTCCCCCCCAACCACTAGACGGCGAAAATCCAGGACGGTAATGATAAACAGGGACGATACCCTTCGTTCCTTTCCACCGACAGAAAACTCTCCCCCCCAACCACTAGACGGCTCTCCCCCCCCCCACAACCACTAGACGGCTCTCCCCCCCCCAACCACTAGATGGCGAAAATCCAGGACGGTAACGAGAAACAGGGACGATACCCTTCGTTCCTTTCCACCCGACAGAAAACTCTCCCCCCCCCCCCAACCACTAGACGGCGAAAATCCTGGACAGTAACGATAAACAGGGACGATACCCTTCGTTCCTTTCCACCCGACAGAAAACTCTCTCCCCCCCCCAACCACTAGACGGCTCTCCCCCCCCCAACCACTAGATGGCGAAAATCCAGGACGGTAACGATAAACAGGGACGATACCCTTCGTTCCTTTCCACCGACAGAAAACTCTCCCCCCCCACAACCACTAGACGGCTCTCCCCCCCCCAACCACTAGATGGCGAAAATCCAGGACGGTAACGATAAACAGGGACGATACCCTTCATTCCTTTCCACCGACAGAAAACTCTCTCCCCCCCCAACTAGTAGACGGCTCCCCCCACCCAACCACTAGACTGCGAAAATCCTGGACGGTAACGATAAACAGGGACGATACCCTTCGTTCCTTTCCACCGACAGAAAACTCTCCCTCCCAACCACTAGACGGCTCTCCCCCCCCCCACAACCACTAGACGGCTCTCCCCCCCAACCACTAGACGGCGAAAATCCAGGATGGTAACGATAAACAGGGACGATACCATTCGTTCCTTTCCACCGACAGAAAACTCTCCCCCCCCACAACCACTAGACGGCTCTCCCCCCCCAACCACTAGACGGCGAAAATCCTGGACGGTAACGATAAACAGGGACGATACCCTTCGTTCCTTTCCACCCGACAGAAAACTCTCCCCCCCCCAACCACTAGACGGCGAAAATCCTGGACGGTAACGATAAACAGGGACGATACCCTTCGTTCCTTTCCACCCGACAGAAAACTCTCTCCCCCGCAACCACTAGACGGCTCTCCCGCCCCAACCACTAGATGGCGAAAATCCAGGACGGTAACGATAAACAGGGACGATACCCTTTGTTCCTTTCCACCGACAGAAAACTCTCTCCCCCCCCCAACTAGTAGACGGCTCCCCCCCCCCAACCACTAGACGGCGAAAATCCTGGACGGTAAGGATAAACAGGGACGATACCCTTCGTTCCTTTCCACCGACAGAAAACTCTCCCCCCCACAACCACTAGACGGCTCTCCCCCCCCAACCACTAGACGGCGAAAATCCTGGACGGTAAGGATAAACAGGGACGATACCCTTCGTTCCTTTCCACCGACAGAAAACTCTCCCCCCCACAACCACTAGACGGCTCTCCCCCCCCCAACCACTAGACGGCGAAAATCCAGGACGGTAACGATAAACAGGGACGATACCCTTCGTTCCTTTCCACCCGACAGAAAACACTCCCCCCCACAACCACTAGATGACTCTCCCCCCCAACCACTAGACGGCTCTCCCTCCCAACCACTAGACGTCTCTCCCCCCCCAACCACTAGACGGCGAAAATCCTGGACAGTAACGATAAACAGGGACGATACCCTTCGTTCCTTTCCACCCGACAGAAAACTCTCTCCCCCCCACAACCACTAGATGGCTCTCCCCCCCACAACCACTAGACGGCTCTCCCCCCCAACCACTAGACAGCGAAAATCCAGGACGGTAACGATAAACAGGGACGATACCCTTCGTTCCTTTCCACCCGACAGAAAACACTCCCCCCCACAACCACTAGACGACTCTCCCCCCCCCAACCACTAGACGGCTCTCCCCCCCCAACCACTAGACGTCTCTCCCCCCCCAACCACTAGATGGCGAAAATCCTGGACAGTAACGATAAACAGGGACGATACCCTTCGTTCCTTTCCACCCGACAGAAAACTCTCCCCCCCAACCACTAGACGGCTCTCCCCCCCAACCACTAGACGGCTCTCCCCCCCCAACCATTAAACGGCTCTCCCCCCCCAACCACTAGACGGCTCTCCCCCCCCAGACGGCTCTCCCCCCCCAACCACTAGACGGCTCTCCCCTCCAACCACTAGACGGCTCTCCCCCCCAGACGGCTCTCCCCCCCCCCAACCACTAGACGGCTCTCCCCCCCCAACCACTAGACGGCTCTCCCCCCCAGACGGCTCTCCCCCCCAACCACTAGACGGCTCTACCCCCCCAAACACTAGACGGCTCTCCCCCCCCAACCATTAAACGGCTCTCCCCCCCAACCACTAGACGGCTCTCCCCCCCCAGACGGCTCTCCCCCCCCAACCACTAGACGGCTCTCCCCCCCAACCACTAAACGGCTCTCCCCCCCAGATGGCTCTCCCCCCCCAACCACTAGACGGCTCTCCCCCCCAGACGTCTCTCCCCCCCCAACCACTAGACGGCTCTCCCCCCCCCAGACGGCTCTCCCCCCCCCCAACCACTAGACGGCTCTCCCCCCCGGACGGCTCTCCCCCCCCCAACCACTAGACGGCTCTCCCCCCCCCAAACACTAGACGGCTCTCCCCCCCAACCATTAAACGACTCTCCCCCCCCAACCACTAGACGGCTCTCCCCCCCCAGACGGCTCTCCCCCCCCAACCACTAGACGGCTCTCCCCCCCAACCACTAGACGGCTCTCCCCCCCAGACGGCTCTCCCCCCCAACCACTAGACGGCTCTCCCCCCCAACTACTAGACGGATCTCCCCCCCCCAACCACTAGACGGCGAAAATCCAGGACGGTAACGATAAACAGGGACGATACCCTTCGTTCCTTTCCACCCGACAGAAAACTCTCCCCCCCCAACCACTAGACGGCTCTCCCCCCCCAACCACTAGACGGCGAAAATCCAGGACGGTAACGATAAACAGGGACGATACCCTTCGTTCCTTTCCACCGACAGAAAACTCTCCCCCCCAACCACTAGACGGCTCTCCCCCCCCAACCACTAGACGGCTCTCCCCCCCCAACCACTAGACGGCTCTCCCCCCCCAACCACTAGACGGCGAAAATCCAGGACGGTAATGATAAACAGGGACGATACCCTTCGTTCCTTTCCACCGACAGAAAACTCTCCCCCCCCAACCACTAGACGGCTCTCCCCCACCAACCACTAGACGGCTCTCCCCCCCCAACCACTAGATGGCGAAAATCCAGGACGGTAACGATAAACAGGGACGATACCCTTCGTTCCTTTCCACCCGACAGAAAACTCTCCCCCCCCAACCACTAGACGGCTCTCCCCCACCAACCACTAGACGGCTCTCCCCCCCCAACCACTAGACGGCGAAAATCCAGGACGGTAACGATAAACAGGGACGATACCCTTCGTTCCTTTCCACCGACAGAAAACTCACCCCCCAACCACTAGACGGCTCTCCCCCCCCCAACCACTAGACGGCTCTCCCCCCCCCAACCACTAGACGGCTCTCCCCCCCCAACCACTAGACGGCGAAAATCCAGGACGGTAATGATAAACAGGGACGATACCCTTCGTTCCTTTCCACCGACAGAAAACTCTCCCCCCCCAACCACTAGACGGCTCTCCCCCCCAACCACTAGACGGCTCTCCCCCCCCCAACCACTAGATGGCGAAAATCCAGGACGGTAACGATAAACAGGGACGATACCCTTCGTTCCTTTCCACCCGACAGAAAACTCTCCCCCCCCCCAACCACTAGACGGCGAAAATCCTGGACGGTAACGATAAACAGGGACGATACCCTTCGTTCCTTTCCACCCGACAGAAAACTCTCTCCCCCGCAACCACTAGACGGCTCTCCCCCCCCAACCACTAGATGGCGAAAATCCAGGACGGTAACGATAAACAGGGACGATACCCTTTGTTCCTTTCCACCGACAGAAAACTCTCTCCCCCCCCAACTAGTAGACGGCTCCCCCCCCCCAACCACTAGACGGCGAAAATCCTGGACGGTAAGGATAAACAGGGACGATACCCTTCGTTCCTTTCCACCGACAGAAAACTCTCCCCCCCACAACCACTAGACGGCTCTCCCCCCCCAACCACTAGACGGCGAAAATCCTGGACGGTAACGATAAACAGGGACGATACCCTTCGTTCCTTTCCACCCGACAGAAAACTCTCCCCCCCCCCAACCACTAGACGGCGAAAATCCTGGACGGTAACGATAAACAGGGACGATACCCTTCGTTCCTTTCCACCCGACAGAAAACTCTCTCCCCCGCAACCACTAGATGGCTCTCCCCCCCCCAACCACTAGATGGCGAAAATCCAGGACGGTAACGATAAACAGGGACGATACCCTTTGTTCCTTTCCACCAACAGAAAACTCTCTCCCCCCCCAACTAGTAGACGGCTCCCCCCCCCAACCACTAGACGGCGAAAATCCTGGACGGTAAGGATAAACAGGGACGATACCCTTCGTTCCTTTCCACCGACAGAAAACTCTCCCCCCCCACAACCACTAGACGGCTCTCCCCCCCCAACCACTAGACGGCGAAAATCCTGGACGGTAAGGATAAACAGGGACGATACCCTTCGTTCCTTTCCACCGACAGAAAACTCTCCCCCCCACAACCACTAGACGGCTCTCCCCCCCCAACCACTAGACGGCGAAAATCCAGGACGGTAACGATAAACAGGGACGATACCCTTCGTTCCTTTCCACCCGACAGAAAACACTCCCCCCCACAACCACTAGATGACTCTCCCCCCCAACCACTAGACGGCTCTCCCTCCCAACCACTAGACGTCTCTCCCCCCCCAACCACTAGATGGCGAAAATCCTGGACAGTAACGATAAACAGGGACGATACCCTTCGTTCCTTTCCACCCGACAGAAAACTCTCCCCCCCCAACCACTAGACGGCTCTCCCCCCCAACCACTAGACGGCTCTCCCCCCCCCAACCACTAGACGGCGAAAATCCAGGACGGTAACGATAAACAGGGACGATACCCTTCGTTCCTTTCCACCGACAGAAAACACTCCCCCCCACAACCACTAGACGGCTCTCCCCCCCCCAACCACTAGACGGCGAAAATCCAGGACGGTAACGATAAACAGGG
Source organism: Arizona elegans (assembly GCA_022577455.1). NCBI lineage: Eukaryota > Metazoa > Chordata > Lepidosauria > Squamata > Colubridae > Arizona > Arizona elegans. The sequence goes on along the minus strand of JAKOOJ010000012.1, from coordinate 4,303,842 downwards.
ACGATACCCTTCGTTCCTTTCCACCCGACAGAAAACACTCCCCCCCACAACCACTAGACGACTCTCCCCCCCCAACCACTAGACGGCTCTCCCCCCCAACCACTAGACGTCTCTCCCCCCCCCCAACAACTAGATGGCGAAAATCCTGGACAGTAATGATAAACAGGGACGATACCCTTCGTTCCTTTCCACCCGACAGAAAACTCTCTCCCCCCCCCAACCACTAGACGGCTCTCCCCCCCACAACCACTAGACGGCTCTCCCCCCCACAACCACTAGACGGCTCTCCCCCCCCAACCACTAGACGGCGAAAATCCAGGACGGTAACGATAAACAGGGACGATATCCTTCGTTCCTTTCCACCGACAGAAAATTCTCCCCCCCAACCACTAGACGGCTCTCCCCCCCCCCCACAACCACTAGACGGCTCTCCCCCCCCAACCACTAGACGGCGAAAATCCAGGATGGTAACGATAAACAGGGACGATACCATTCGTTCCTTTCCACCGACAGAAAACTCTCCCCCCCACAACCACTAGACGGCTCCCCCCCCCCAACCACTAGACGGCGAAAATCCTGGACGGTAACGATAAACAGGGACGATACCCTTCGTTCCTTTCCACCCGACAGAAAACTCTCCCCCCCCCCCAACCACTAGACGGCGAAAATCCTGGACAGTAACGATAAACAGGGACGATACCCTTCGTTCCTTTCCACCCGACAGAAAACTCTCTCCCCCCCCAACCACTAGACGGCTCTCCCCCCCCAACCACTAGATGGCGAAAATCCAGGACGGTAACGATAAACAGGGACGATACCCTTCGTTCCTTTCCACCGACAGAAAACTCTCCCCCCCACAACCACTAGACGGCTCTCCCCCCCGAACCACTAGATGGCGAAAATCCAGGACGGTAACGATAAACAGGGACGATACCCTTCATTCCTTTCCACCGACAGAAAACTCTCTCCCCCCCCAACTAGTAGACGGCTCCCCCCACCCAACCACTAGACTGCGAAAATCCTGGACGGTAACGATAAACAGGGACGATACCCTTCGTTCCTTTCCACCGACAGAAAACTCTCCCCCCCAACCACTAGACGGCTCTCCCCCCCCCACAACCACTAGACGGCTCTCCCCCCCCAACCACTAGACGGCGAAAATCCAGGATGGTAACGATAAACAGGGACGATACCATTCGTTCCTTTCCACCGACAGAAAACTCTCCCCCCCACAACCACTAGACGGCTCTCCCCCCACAACCACTAGACGGCGAAAATCCTGGACGGTAACGATAAACAGGGACGATACCCTTCGTTCCTTTCCACCCGACAGAAAACTCTCCCCCCCCCAACCACTAGACGGCGAAAATCCTGGACGGTAACGATAAACAGGGACGATACCCTTTGTTCCTTTCCACCGACAGAAAACTCTCTCCCCCCCCAACTAGTAGACGGCTCCCCCCCCCCAACCACTAGACGGCGAAAATCCTGGACGGTAAGGATAAACAGGGACGATACCCTTCGTTCCTTTCCACCGACAGAAAACTCTCCCCCCCACAACCACTAGACGGCTCTCCCCCCCCAACCACTAGACGGCGAAAATCCTGGACGGTAAGGATAAACAGGGACGATACCCTTCGTTCCTTTCCACCGACAGAAAACTCTCCCCCCCACAACCACTAGACGGCTCTCCCCCCCCCAACCACTAGACGGCGAAAATCCAGGACGGTAACGATAAACAGGGACGATACCCTTCGTTCCTTTCCACCCGACAGAAAACACTCCCCCCCACAACCACTAGATGACTCTCCCCCCCCCAACCACTAGACGGCTCTCCCTCCCAACCACTAGACGTCTCTCCCCCCACAACCACTAGACGGCGAAAATCCTGGACAGTAACGATAAACAGGGACGATACCCTTCGTTCCTTTCCACCCGACAGAAAACTCTCTCCCCCCCACAACCACTAGACGGCTCTCCCCCCCACAACCACTAGACGGCTCTCCCCCCCCAACCACTAGACAGCGAAAATCCAGGACGGTAACGATAAACAGGGACGATACCCTTCGTTCCTTTCCACCCGACAGAAAACACTCCCCCCCACAACCACTAGACGACTCTCCCCCCCAACCACTAGACGGCTCTCCCCCCCCAACCACTAGACGTCTCTCCCCCCCCAACCACTAGATGGCGAAAATCCTGGACAGTAACGATAAACAGGGACGATACCCTTCGTTCCTTTCCACCCGACAGAAAACTCTCCCCCCCCCCAACCACTAGACGGCTCTCCCCCCCAACCACTAGACGGCTCTCCCCCCCCCAACCACTAGACGGCGAAAATCCAGGACGGTAACGATAAACAGGGACGATACCCTTCGTTCCTTTCCACCGACAGAAAACACTCCCCCCCACAACCACTAGACGGCTCTCCCCCCCCAACCACTAGACGGCGAAAATCCAGGACGGTAACGATAAACAGGGACGATACCCTTCGTTCCTTTCCACCCGACAGAAAACACTCCCCCCCACAACCACTAGACGACTCTCCCCCCCCAACCACTAGACGGTTCTCCCCCCCCAACCACTAGACGTCTCTCCCCCCCCCAACAACTAGACGGCGAAAATCCTGGATAGTAATGATAAACAGGGACGATACCCTTCGTTCCTTTCCACCCGACAGAAAACTCTCTCCCCCCCCCAACGACTAGACGGCTCTCCCCCTCACAACCACTAGACGGCTCTCCCCCCCACAACCACTAGACGGCTCTCCCCCCCCAACCACTAGACGGCGAAAATCCTGGACGGTAACGATAAACAGGGACGATACCCTTCGTTCCTTTCCACCCAACAGAAAACTCTCTCCCCCCAACCACTAGACGGCTCTCCCCCCCCCAACCACTAGACGGCGAAAATCCTGGACGGTAACGATAAACAGGGACGATACCCTTTGTTCCTTTCCACCCGACAGAAAACTCTCCCCCCCACAACCACTAGACGGCTCTCCCCCCCCCAACCACTAGACGGCGAAAATCCAGGACGGTAACGATAAACAGGGACGATACCCTTCGTTCCTTTCCACCGACAGAAAACTCTCCCCCCCAAAACCACTAGACGGCTCTCCCCCCCCCAACCACTAGACGGCGAAAATCCTGGACGGCAACGATAAACAGGGACGATACCCTTCGTTCCTTTCCACCCGACAGAAAACACTCCCCCCCACAACCACTAGAGGGCTCTCCCCCCCCAACCACTAGACGGCGAAAATCCAGGACGGTAACGATAAACCGGGACGATACCCTTCGTTCCTTTCCACCGACAGAAAACTCTCCCCCCCACAACCACTAGACGGCTCTCCCCCCACAACCACTAGATGGCGAAAATCCAGGACGGTAACGATAAACAGGGACGATACCCTTCGTTCCTTTCCACCGACAGAAAACTCTCTCCCCCCCCCAACTAGTAGACGGCTCCCCCCCCCAACCACTAGACGGCGAAAATCCTGGACGGTAAGGATAAACAGGGACGATACCCTTCGTTCCTTTCCACCGACAGAAAACTCTCCCCCCCACAACCACTAGTAGACGGCGAAAATCCAGGACGGTAACGATAAACAGGGACGATACCCTTCGTTCCTTTCCACCGACAGAAAACTCTCCCCCCCCAAAACCACTAGACGACTCTCCCCCCCCAACCACTAGACGGCTCTCCCCCCCCCCAACCACTAGACGTCTCTCCCCCCCCAACCACTAGACGGCGAAAATCCTGGACAGTAACGATAAACAGGGACGATACCCTTCGTTCCTTTCCACCCGACAGAAAACTCTCTCCCCCCCACAACCACTAGACGGCTCTCCCCCCCACAACCACTAGACGGTTCTCCCCCCCCCCAACCACTAGACGGCGAAAATCCATGACGATAACGATAAACAGGGACGATACCCTTCGTTCCTTTCCACCCACAGAAAACACTCCCCCCCACAACCAGTAGACGACTCTCCCCCCCAAATACTAGAGGGCTCTCCCCCCCCAACCACTAGACGTCTCTCCCCCCCCCAACCACTAGATGGCGAAAATCCTGGACAGTAACGATAAACAGGGACGATACCCTTCGTTCCTTTCCACCCGACAGAAAACACTCCCCCCCACAACCACTAGACGACTCTCCCCCCCCAACCACTAGACGGCTCTCCCCCCCCAACCACTAGACGTCTCTCCCCCCCCAACCACTAGATGGCGAAAATCCTGGACAGTAACGATAAACAGGGACGATACCCTTCGTTCCTTTCCACCCGACAGAAAACTCTCCCCCCCCCAACCACTAGACGGCTCTCCCCCCCAACCACTAGACGGCTCTCCTCCCCCAACCACTAGACGGCGAAAATCCAGGACGGTAACGATAAACAGGGACGATACCCTTCGTTCCTTTCCACCGACAGAAAACACTCCCCCCCACAACCACTAGACGGCTCTCCCCCCCCAACCACTAGACGGCGAAAATCCAGGACGGTAACGATAAACAGGGACGATACCCTTCGTTCCTTTCCACCCGACAGAAAACACTCCCCCCCACAACCACTAGACGACTCTCCCCCCCCAACCACTAGACGGCTCTCCCCCCCAACCACTAGACGTCTCTCCCCCCCCCCAACAACTAGACGGCGAAAATCCTGGACAGTAATGATAAACAGGGACGATACCCTTCGTTCCTTTCCACCCGACAGAAAACTCTCTCCCCCCCCCCAACGACTAGACGGCTCTCCCCCTCACAACCACTAGACGGCTCTCCCCCCCCACAACCACTAGACGGCTCTCCCCCCCCAACCACTAGACGGCGAAAATCCTGGACGGTAAGGATAAACAGGGACGATACCCTTCGTTCCTTTCCACCGACAGAAAACTCTCCCCCCCACAACCACTAGACGGCTCTCCCCCCCCCAACCACTAGACGGCGAAAATCCTGGACGGTAAGGATAAACAGGGACGATACCCTTCGTTCCTTTCCACCGACAGAAAACTCTCCCCCCCACAACCACTAGACGGCTCTCCCCCCCCCAACCACTAGACGGCGAAAATCCAGGACGGTAACGATAAACAGGGACGATACCCTTCGTTCCTTTCCACCCGACAGAAAACACTCCCCCCCACAACCACTAGATGACTCTCCCCCCCCAACCACTAGACGGCTCTCCCTCCCAACCACTAGACGTCTCTCCCCCCACAACCACTAGACGGCGAAAATCCTGGACAGTAACGATAAACAGGGACGATACCCTTCGTTCCTTTCCACCCGACAGAAAACTCTCTCCCCCCCACAACCACTAGACGGCTCTCCCCCCCACAACCACTAGACGGCTCTCCCCCCCAACCACTAGACAGCGAAAATCCAGGACGGTAACGATAAACAGGGACGATACCCTTCGTTCCTTTCCACCCGACAGAAAACACTCCCCCCCACAACCACTAGACGACTCTCCCCCCCAACCACTAGACGGCTCTCCCCCCCCAACCACTAGACGTCTCTCCCCCCCCAACCACTAGATGGCGAAAATCCTGGACAGTAACGATAAACAGGGACGATACCCTTCGTTCCTTTCCACCCGACAGAAAACTCTCCCCCCCCCCAACCACTAGACGGCTCTCCCCCCCAACCACTAGACGGCTCTCCCCCCCCCAACCACTAGACGGCGAAAATCCAGGACGGTAACGATAAACAGGGACGATACCCTTCGTTCCTTTCCACCGACAGAAAACACTCCCCCCCACAACCACTAGACGGCTCTCCCCCCCCAACCACTAGACGGCGAAAATCCAGGACGGTAACGATAAACAGGGACGATACCCTTCGTTCCTTTCCACCCGACAGAAAACACTCCCCCCCACAACCACTAGACGACTCTCCCCCCCCAACCACTAGACGGTTCTCCCCCCCCAACCACTAGACGTCTCTCCCCCCCCCAACAACTAGACGGCGAAAATCCTGGATAGTAATGATAAACAGGGACGATACCCTTCGTTCCTTTCCACCCGACAGAAAACTCTCTCCCCCCCCCAACGACTAGACGGCTCTCCCCCTCACAACCACTAGACGGCTCTCCCCCCCCACAACCACTAGACGGCTCTCCCCCCCCAACCACTAGACGGCGAAAATCCTGGACGGTAACGATAAACAGGGACGATACCCTTCGTTCCTTTCCACCCAACAGAAAACTCTCTCCCCCCAACCACTAGACGGCTCTCCCCCCCCCCAACCACTAGACGGCGAAAATCCTGGACGGTAACGATAAACAGGGACGATACCCTTTGTTCCTTTCCACCCGACAGAAAACTCTCCCCCCCACAACCACTAGACGGCTCTCCCCCCCCCAACCACTAGACGGCGAAAATCCAGGACGGTAACGATAAACAGGGACGATACCCTTCGTTCCTTTCCACCGACAGAAAACTCTCCCCCCCAAAACCACTAGACGGCTCTCCCCCCCCCAACCACTAGACGGCGAAAATCCTGGACGGCAACGATAAACAGGGACGATACCCTTCGTTCCTTTCCACCCGACAGAAAACACTCCCCCCCACAACCACTAGAGGGCTCTCCCCCCCCAACCACTAGACGGCGAAAATCCAGGACGGTAACGATAAACCGGGACGATACCCTTCGTTCCTTTCCACCGACAGAAAACTCTCCCCCCCACAACCACTAGACGGCTCTCCCCCCACAACCACTAGATGGCGAAAATCCAGGACGGTAACGATAAACAGGGACGATACCCTTCGTTCCTTTCCACCGACAGAAAACTCTCTCCCCCCCCCCAACTAGTAGACGGCTCCCCCCCCCAACCACTAGACGGCGAAAATCCTGGACGGTAAGGATAAACAGGGACGATACCCTTCGTTCCTTTCCACCGACAGAAAACTCTCCCCCCCACAACCACTAGTAGACGGCGAAAATCCAGGACGGTAACGATAAACAGGGACGATACCCTTCGTTCCTTTCCACCGACAGAAAACTCTCCCCCCCAAAACCACTAGACGACTCTCCCCCCCCCAACCACTAGACGGCTCTCCCCCCCCCAACCACTAGACGTCTCTCCCCCCCCAACCACTAGACGGCGAAAATCCTGGACAGTAACGATAAACAGGGACGATACCCTTCGTTCCTTTCCACCCGACAGAAAACTCTCTCCCCCCCACAACCACTAGACGGCTCTCCCCCCCACAACCACTAGACGGTTCTCCCCCCCCCCAACCACTAGACGGCGAAAATCCATGACGATAACGATAAACAGGGACGATACCCTTCGTTCCTTTCCACCCACAGAAAACACTCCCCCCCACAACCAGTAGACGACTCTCCCCCCCAAATACTAGAGGGCTCTCCCCCCCCAACCACTAGACGTCTCTCCCCCCCCCAACCACTAGATGGCGAAAATCCTGGACAGTAACGATAAACAGGGACGATACCCTTCGTTCCTTTCCACCCGACAGAAAACACTCCCCCCCACAACCACTAGACGACTCTCCCCCCCCAACCACTAGACGGCTCTCCCCCCCCAACCACTAGACGTCTCTCCCCCCCCAACCACTAGATGGCGAAAATCCTGGACAGTAACGATAAACAGGGACGATACCCTTCGTTCCTTTCCACCCGACAGAAAACTCTCCCCCCCCAACCACTAGACGGCTCTCCCCCCCAACCACTAGACGGCTCTCCTCCCCCAACCACTAGACGGCGAAAATCCAGGACGGTAACGATAAACAGGGACGATACCCTTCGTTCCTTTCCACCGACAGAAAACACTCCCCCCCACAACCACTAGACGGCTCTCCCCCCCCAACCACTAGACGGCGAAAATCCAGGACGGTAACGATAAACAGGGACGATACCCTTCGTTCCTTTCCACCCGACAGAAAACACTCCCCCCCACAACCACTAGACGACTCTCCCCCCCCCAACCACTAGACGGCTCTCCCCCCCAACCACTAGACGTCTCTCCCCCCCCCCAACAACTAGACGGCGAAAATCCTGGACAGTAATGATAAACAGGGACGATACCCTTCGTTCCTTTCCACCCGACAGAAAACTCTCTCCCCCCCCCAACGACTAGACGGCTCTCCCCCTCACAACCACTAGACGGCTCTCCCCCCCACAACCACTAGACGGCTCTCCCCCCCCAACCACTAGACGGCGAAAATCCTGGACGGTAACGATAAACAGGGACGATACCCTTCGTTCCTTTCCACCCAACAGAAAACTCTCTCCCCCCCAACCACTAGACGGCTCTCCCCCCCCCCAACCACTAGACGGCGAAAATCCTGGACGGTAACGATAAACAGGGACGATACCCTTTGTTCCTTTCCACCCGACAGAAAACTCTCCCCCCCCACAACCACTAGACGGCTCTCCCCCCCCAACCACTAGACGGCGAAAATCCAGGACGGTAACGATAAACAGGGACGATACCCTTCGTTCCTTTCCACCGACAGAAAACTCTCCCCCCCAAAACCACTAGACGGCTCTCCCCCCCCCAACCACTAGACGGCGAAAATCCTGGACGGTAACGATAAACAGGGACGATACCCTTCGTTCCTTTCCACCCGACAGAAAACACTCCCCCCCACAACCACTAGAGGGCTCTCCCCCCCCAACCACTAGACGGCGAAAATCCAGGACGGTAACGATAAACAGGGACGATACCCTTCGTTCCTTTCCACCGACAGAAAACTCTCCCCCCCACAACCACTAGACGGCTCTCCCCCCACAACCACTAGATGGCGAAAATCCAGGACGGTAACGATAAACAGGGACGATACCCTTCGTTCCTTTCCACCGACAGAAAACTCTCTCCCCCCCCCAACTAGTAGACGGCTCCCCCCCCCAACCACTAGACGGCGAAAATCCTGGACGGTAAGGATAAACAGGGACGATACCCTTCGTTCCTTTCCACCGACAGAAAACTCTCCCCCCCACAACCACTAGTAGACGGCGAAAATCCAGGACGGTAACGATAAACAGGGACGATACCCTTCGTTCCTTTCCACCCGACAGAAAACTCTCTCCCCCCCCACAACCACTAGACCGCTCTCCCCCCCACAACCACTAGACGGCTCTCCCCCCCCCCAACCACTAGACGGCGAAAATCCAGGACGGTAACGATAAACAGGGACGATACCCTTCGTTCTTTCCACCCACAGAAAACACTCCCCCCCCACAACCACTAGACGGCTCTCCCCCCCCAACCACTAGACGTCTCTCCCCCCCCCCAAGCACTAGATGGCGAAAATCCTGGACAGTAACGATAAACAGGGACGATACCCTTCGTTCCTTTCCACCCGACAGAAAACTCTCCCCCCCCAACCACTAGACGGCTCTCCCCCCCCAACCACTAGACGGCTCTCCCCCCCCAACCACTAGACGGCGAAAATCCAGGACGGTAACGATAAACAGGGACGATACCCTTCGTTCCTTTCCACCGACAGAAAACACTCCCCCCCCACAACCACTAGACGGCTCTCCCCCCCCAACCACTAGACGGCGAAAATCCAGGACGGTAACGATAAACAGGGACGATACCCTTCGTTCCTTTCCACCCGACAGAAAACACTCCCCCCCACAACCACTAGACGACTCTCCCCCCCCAACCACTAGACGGCTCTCCCCCCCCAACCACTAGACGTCTCTCCCCCCCCAACCACTAGACGGCGAAAATCCTGGACAGTAACGATAAACAGGGACGATACCCTTCGTTCCTTTCCACCCGACAGAAAACTCTCCCCCCCCCAACCACTAGATGGCTCTCCCCCCCCAACCACTAGACGGCTCTCCCCCCCAACCACTAGACGGCGAAAATCCAGGACGGTAACGATAAACAGGGACGATACCCTTCGTTCCTTTCCACCCGACAGAAAACTCTCTCCCCCCCCAACCACTAGACGGCTCTCCCCCCCACAACCACTAGACGGCTCTCCCCCCCAAAACCACTAGACGGCTCTCCCCCCCCAACCACTAGACGGCGAAAAGCCAGGACGGTAACGATAAACAGGGACGATACACTTCGTTCCTTTCCACCCGACAGAAAACACTCCCCCCACAACCACTAGACGACTCTCCCCCCCCAACCACTAGACGGCTCTCCCCCCCCCAACCACTAGAAGTCTCTCCCCCCCCCAGCCACTAGACGGCGAAAATCCTGGACAGTAACGATAAACAGGGACGATACCCTTCGTTCCTTTCCACCCGACAGAAAACTCTCCCCCCCCAACCACTAGACGGCTCTCCCCCCCAACCACTAGACGGCTCTCCCCCCCCAACCACTAGACGGCGAAAATCCAGGACGGTAACGATAAACAGGGACGATACCCTTCGTTCCTTTCCACCGACAGAAAACTCTCTCCCCCCCACAACCACTAGACGGCTCGCCCCCCCACAACCACTAGACGGCTCTCCCCCCCCCAACCACTAGACGGCGAAAATCCAGGACGGTAACGATAAACAGGGACGATACCCTTCGTTCCTTTCCACCCACAGAAAACACTCCCCCCCACAACCACTAGACGACTCTCCCCCCCCAACCACTAGACGGCTCTCCCCCCCCCACAACCACTAGACGGCTCTCCCCCCCCAACCACTAGACGGCGAAAATCCAGGATGGTAACGATAAACAGGGACGATACCATTCGTTCCTTTCCACCGACAGAAAACTCTCCCCCCCACAACCACTAGACGGCTCCCCCCCCCAACCACTAGACGGCGAAAATCCTGGACGGTAACGATAAACAGGGACGATACCCTTCGTTCCTTTCCACCCGACAGAAAACTCTACCCCCCCCCAACCACTAGACGGCGAAAATCCTGGACAGTAACGATAAACAGGGACGATACCCTTCGTTCCTTTCCACCCGACAGAAAACTCTCTCCCCCCCCAACCACTAGACGGCTCTCCCCCCCCCCCCCACAACCACTAGACGGCTCTCCCCCCCCAACCACTAGACGGCGAAAATCCAGGACGGTAACGATAAACAGGGACGATACCCTTTGTTCCTTTCCACCGACAGAAAACTCTCTCCCCCCCCCAACTAGGAGACGGCTCCCCCCCCCCAACCACTAGACGGCGAAAATCCTGGACGGTAAGGATAAACAGGGACGATACCCTTCGTTCCTTTCCACCGACAGAAAACTCTCCCCCCAACCACTAGACGGCTCTCCCCCCCCCACAACCACTAGACGGCTCTCCCCCCCCAACCACTAGATGGCGAAAATCCAGGACGGTAACGATAAACAGGGACGATACCCTTTGTTCCTTTCCACCGACAGAAAACTCTCTCCCCCCCCAACTAGTAGCCGGCTCCCCCCCCCCAACCACTAGACGGCGAAAATCCTGGACGGTAAGGATAAACAGGGACGATACCCTTCGTTCCTTTCCACCGACAGAAAACTCTCCCCCCCCACAACCACTAGACGGCTCTCCCCCCCCAACCACTACACGGCGAAAATCCTGGACGGTAAGGATAAACAGGGACGATACCCTTCGTTCCTTTCCACCGACAGAAAACTCTCCCCCCCAAAACCATTAGACGGCTCTCCCCCCCCCCCAACCACTAGACGGCGAAAATCCTGGACGGTAACGATAAACAGGGACGATACCCTTCGTTCCTTTCCACCCGACAGAAAACACTCCCCCCCACAACCACTAGACGGCTCTCCCCCCCCAACCACTAGACGGCGAAAATCCAGGACGGTAACGATAAACAGGGACGATACCCTTCGTTCCTTTCCACCGACAGAAAACTCTCCCCCCCACAACCACTAGACGGCTCTCCCCCCACAACCACTAGATGGCGAAAATCCAGGACGGTAACGATAAACAGGGATGATACCCTTCGTTCCTTTCCACCGACAGAAAACTCTCTCCCCCCCCCAACTAGTAGACGGCTCTCCCCCCCCCAACCACTAGATGGCGAAAATCCAGGACGGCAACGATAAACAGGGACGATACCCTTCGTTCCTTTCCACCGACAGAAAACTCTCCCCCCAACCACTAGACGGCTCTCCCCCCCCCCACAACCACTAGACGGCTCTCCCCCCCCCAACCACTAGACGGCGAAAATCCAGGACGGTAACGATAAACAGGGACGATACCCTTTGTTCCTTTCCACCGACAGAAAACTCTCTCCCCCCCCCAACTAGGAGACGGCTCCCCCCCCCCAACCACTAGACGGCGAAAATCCTGGACGGTAAGGATAAACAGGGACGATACCCTTCGTTCCTTTCCACCGACAGAAAACTCTCCCCCCAACCACTAGACGGCTCTCCCCCCCCCCACAACCACTAGACGGCTCTCCCCCCCCAACCACTAGATGGCGAAAATCCAGGACGGTAACGATAAACAGGGACGATACCCTTTGTTCCTTTCCACCGACAGAAAACTCTCTCCCCCCCCAACTAGTAGCCGGCTCCCCCCCCCAACCACTAGACGGCGAAAATCCTGGACGGTAACGATAAACAGGGACGATACCCTTCGTTCCTTTCCACCCGACAGAAAACACTCCCCCCCACAACCACTAGACGGCTCTCCCCCCCCAACCACTAGACGGCGAAAATCCAGGACGGTAACGATAAACAGGGACGATACCCTTCGTTCCTTTCCACCGACAGAAAACTCTCCCCCCCACAACCACTAGACGGCTCTCCCCCCACAACCACTAGATGGCGAAAATCCAGGACGGTAACGATAAACAGGGATGATACCCTTCGTTCCTTTCCACCGACAGAAAACTCTCTCCCCCCCCCCAACTAGTAGACGGCTCCCCCCCCCAACCACTAGACGGCGAAAATCCTGGACGGTAAGGATAAACAGGGACGATACCCTTCGTTCCTTTCCACCCGACAGAAAACACTCCCCCCCACAACCACTAGACGACTCTCCCCCCCCAACCACTAGACGGCTCTCCCCCCCCAACCACTAGACGTCTCTCCCCCCCCCAACCACTAGACGGCGAAAATCCTGGACAGTAACGATAAACAGGGACGATACCCTTCGTTCCTTTCCACCGACAGAAAACTCTCCCCCCCACAACCACTAGTAGACCGTGAAAATCCAGGACGGTAACGATAAACAGGGACGATACCCTTCGTTCCTTTCCACCCGACAGAAAACACTCCCCCCCACAACCACTAGACGACTCTCCCCCCCCAACCACTAGACGGCTCTCCCCCCCCAACCACTAGACGTCTCTCCCCCCCCCAACCACTAGACGGCGAAAATCCTGGACAGTAACGATAAACAGGGACGATACCCTTCGTTCCTTTCCACCCGACAGAAAACTCTCTCCCCCCCACAACCACTAGACGGCTCTCCCCCCCCCACAACCACTTGACGGCTCTCCCCCCCCAACCACTAGACGGCGAAAATCCAGGACGGTAACGATAAACAGGGACGATACCCTTCGTTCCTTTCCATCCGACAGAAAACACTCCCCCCCACAACCACCAGACGACTCTCCCCCCCCCAACCACTAGACGGCTCTCCCCCCCCAACCACTAGACGTCTCTCCCCCCCCAACCACTAGACGGCGAAAATCCTGGACAGTAACGATAAACAGGGACGATACCCTTCGTTCCTTTCCACCCGACAGAAAACTCTCTCCCCCCCACAACCACTAGACCGCTCTCCCCCCCCACAACCACTAGACGGCTCTCCCCCCCCCCCAACCACTAGACGGCGAAAATCCAGGACGGTAACGATAAACAGGGACGATACCCTTCGTTCTTTCCACCCACAGAAAACACTCCCCCCCACAACCACTAGACGGCTCTCCCCCCCCAACCACTAGACGTCTCTCCCCCCCCCAAGCACTAGATGGCGAAAATCCTGGACAGTAACGATAAACAGGGACGATACCCTTCGTTCCTTTCCACCCGACAGAAAACTCTCCCCCCCCAACCACTAGACGGCTCTCCCCCCCAACCACTAGACGGCTCTCCCCCCCCCAACCACTAGACGGCGAAAATCCAGGACGGTAACGATAAACAGGGACGATACCCTTCGTTCCTTTCCACCGACAGAAAACACTCCCCCCCACAACCACTAGACGGCTCTCCCCCCCCAACCACTAGACGGCGAAAATCCAGGACGGTAACGATAAACAGGGACGATACCCTTCGTTCCTTTCCACCCGACAGAAAACACTCCCCCCCACAACCACTAGACGACTCTCCCCCCCCCAACCACTAGACGGCTCTCCCCCCCCAACCACTAGACGTCTCTCCCCCCCCAACCACTAGACGGCGAAAATCCTGGACAGTAACGATAAACAGGGACGATACCCTTCGTTCCTTTCCACCCGACAGAAAACTCTCCCCCCCCAACCACTAGATGGCTCTCCCCCCCCAACCACTAGACGGCTCTCCCCCCCAACCACTAGACGGCGAAAATCCAGGACGGTAACGATAAACAGGGACGATACCCTTCGTTCCTTTCCACCCGACAGAAAACTCTCTCCCCCCCAACCACTAGACGGCTCTCCCCCCCACAACCACTAGACGGCTCTCCCCCCCAAAACCACTAGACGGCTCTCCCCCCCCAACCACTAGACGGCGAAAAGCCAGGACGGTAACGATAAACAGGGACGATACACTTCGTTCCTTTCCACCCGACAGAAAACACTCCCCCCACAACCACTAGACGACTCTCCCCCCCCAACCACTAGACGGCTCTCCCCCCCCCAACCACTAGAAGTCTCTCCCCCCCCCAGCCACTAGACGGCGAAAATCCTGGACAGTAACGATAAACAGGGACGATACCCTTCGTTCCTTTCCACCCGACAGAAAACTCTCCCCCCCCAACCACTAGACGGCTCTCCCCCCCAACCACTAGACGGCTCTCCCCCCCCAACCACTAGACGGCGAAAATCCAGGACGGTAACGATAAACAGGGACGATACCCTTCGTTCCTTTCCACCGACAGAAAACTCTCTCCCCCCCCACAACCACTAGACGGCTCGCCCCCCCACAACCACTAGACGGCTCTCCCCCCCCCAACCACTAGACGGCGAAAATCCAGGACGGTAACGATAAACAGGGACGATACCCTTCGTTCCTTTCCACCCACAGAAAACACTCCCCCCCCACAACCACTAGACGACTCTCCCCCCCCCAACCACTAGACGGCTCTCCCCCCCCCCACAACCACTAGACGGCTCTCCCCCCCCAACCACTAGACGGCGAAAATCCAGGATGGTAACGATAAACAGGGACGATACCATTCGTTCCTTTCCACCGACAGAAAACTCTCCCCCCCACAACCACTAGACGGCTCCCCCCCCCAACCACTAGACGGCGAAAATCCTGGACGGTAACGATAAACAGGGACGATACCCTTCGTTCCTTTCCACCCGACAGAAAACTCTACCCCCCCCCAACCACTAGACGGCGAAAATCCTGGACAGTAACGATAAACAGGGACGATACCCTTCGTTCCTTTCCACCCGACAGAAAACTCTCTCCCCCCCCCAACCACTAGACGGCTCTCCCCCCCCCCCCCACAACCACTAGACGGCTCTCCCCCCCCAACCACTAGACGGCGAAAATCCAGGACGGTAACGATAAACAGGGACGATACCCTTTGTTCCTTTCCACCGACAGAAAACTCTCTCCCCCCCCCAACTAGGAGACGGCTCCCCCCCCCCAACCACTAGACGGCGAAAATCCTGGACGGTAAGGATAAACAGGGACGATACCCTTCGTTCCTTTCCACCGACAGAAAACTCTCCCCCCAACCACTAGACGGCTCTCCCCCCCCCACAACCACTAGACGGCTCTCCCCCCCCAACCACTAGATGGCGAAAATCCAGGACGGTAACGATAAACAGGGGACGATACCCTTTGTTCCTTTCCACCGACAGAAAACTCTCTCCCCCCCCAACTAGTAGCCGGCTCCCCCCCCCAACCACTAGACGGCGAAAATCCTGGACGGTAAGGATAAACAGGGACGATACCCTTCGTTCCTTTCCACCGACAGAAAACTCTCCCCCCCACAACCACTAGACGGCTCTCCCCCCCCAACCACTACACGGCGAAAATCCTGGACGGTAAGGATAAACAGGGACGATACCCTTCGTTCCTTTCCACCGACAGAAAACTCTCCCCCCCAAAACCATTAGACGGCTCTCCCCCCCCCCCAACCACTAGACGGCGAAAATCCTGGACGGTAACGATAAACAGGGACGATACCCTTCGTTCCTTTCCACCCGACAGAAAACACTCCCCCCCACAACCACTAGACGGCTCTCCCCCCCCAACCACTAGACGGCGAAAATCCAGGACGGTAACGATAAACAGGGACGATACCCTTCGTTCCTTTCCACCGACAGAAAACTCTCCCCCCCCACAACCACTAGACGGCTCTCCCCCCACAACCACTAGATGGCGAAAATCCAGGACGGTAACGATAAACAGGGATGATACCCTTCGTTCCTTTCCACCGACAGAAAACTCTCTCCCCCCCCCAACTAGTAGACGGCTCTCCCCCCCCAACCACTAGATGGCGAAAATCCAGGACGGCAACGATAAACAGGGACGATACCCTTCGTTCCTTTCCACCGACAGAAAACTCTCCCCCCAACCACTAGACGGCTCTCCCCCCCCCCCACAACCACTAGACGGCTCTCCCCCCCCAACCACTAGACGGCGAAAATCCAGGACGGTAACGATAAACAGGGACGATACCCTTTGTTCCTTTCCACCGACAGAAAACTCTCTCCCCCCCCAACTAGGAGACGGCTCCCCCCCCCCCAACCACTAGACGGCGAAAATCCTGGACGGTAAGGATAAACAGGGACGATACCCTTCGTTCCTTTCCACCGACAGAAAACTCTCCCCCCAACCACTAGACGGCTCTCCCCCCCCCCACAACCACTAGACGGCTCTCCCCCCCCAACCACTAGATGGCGAAAATCCAGGACGGTAACGATAAACAGGGACGATACCCTTTGTTCCTTTCCACCGACAGAAAACTCTCTCCCCCCCCAACTAGTAGCCGGCTCCCCCCCCCAACCACTAGACGGCGAAAATCCTGGACGGTAACGATAAACAGGGACGATACCCTTCGTTCCTTTCCACCCGACAGAAAACACTCCCCCCCACAACCACTAGACGGCTCTCCCCCCCCAACCACTAGACGGCGAAAATCCAGGACGGTAACGATAAACAGGGACGATACCCTTCGTTCCTTTCCACCGACAGAAAACTCTCCCCCCCACAACCACTAGACGGCTCTCCCCCCACAACCACTAGATGGCGAAAATCCAGGACGGTAACGATAAACAGGGATGATACCCTTCGTTCCTTTCCACCGACAGAAAACTCTCTCCCCCCCCCAACTAGTAGACGGCTCCCCCCCCCAACCACTAGACGGCGAAAATCCTGGACGGTAAGGATAAACAGGGACGATACCCTTCGTTCCTTTCCACCCGACAGAAAACACTCCCCCCCACAACCACTAGACGACTCTCCCCCCCCAACCACTAGACGGCTCTCCCCCCCCAACCACTAGACGTCTCTCCCCCCCCAACCACTAGACGGCGAAAATCCTGGACAGTAACGATAAACAGGGACGATACCCTTCGTTCCTTTCCACCGACAGAAAACTCTCCCCCCCACAACCACTAGTAGACCGTGAAAATCCAGGACGGTAACGATAAACAGGGACGATACCCTTCGTTCCTTTCCACCCGACAGAAAACACTCCCCCCCACAACCACTAGACGACTCTCCCCCCCCAACCACTAGACGGCTCTCCCCCCCCAACCACTAGACGTCTCTCCCCCCCCAACCACTAGACGGCGAAAATCCTGGACAGTAACGATAAACAGGGACGATACCCTTCGTTCCTTTCCACCCGACAGAAAACTCTCTCCCCCCCACAACCACTAGACGGCTCTCCCCCCCCAACCACTAGACGGCGAAAATCCAGGACGGTAACGATAAACAGGGACGATACCCTTCGTTCCTTTCCATCCGACAGAAAACACTCCCCCCCACAACCACCAGACGACTCTCCCCCCCCAACCACTAGACGGCTCTCCCCCCCCCAACCACTAGACGTCTCTCCCCCCCCCAACCACTAGATGGCGAAAATCCTGGACAGTAACGATAAACAGGGACGATACCCTTCGTTCCTTTCCACCCGAAAGAAAACTCTCCCCCCCCAAACACTAGACGGCTCTCCCCCCCAACCACTAGACGGCTCTCCCCCCCCAACCACTAGACGGCGAAAATCCAGGACGGTAACGATAAACAGGGACGATACCCTTCGTTCCTTTCCACCGACAGAAAACACTCCCCCCCACAACCACTAGACGGCTCTCCCCTCCCAACCACTAGACGGCGAAAATCCAGGACGGTAACGATAAACAGGGACGATACCCTTCATTCCTTTCCACCCGACAGAAAACACTCCCCCCCACAACCACTAGACGACTCTCCCCCCCCAACCACTAGACGGCTCTCCCCCCCCAACCACTAGACGGCTCTCCCCCCCCAACCACTAGACGGCGAAAATCCTGGACAGTAACGATAAACAGGGACGATACCCTTCGTTCCTTTCCACCCGACAGAAAACTCTCCCCCCCCAACCACTAGACGGCTCTCCCCCCCCAACCACTAGACGGCTCTCCCCCCCAACCACTAGACGGCGAAAATCCAGGACGGTAACGATAAACAGGGACAATACCCTTCGTTCCTTTCCACCCGACAGAAAACTCTCTCCCCCCCAACCACTAGATGGCTCTCCCCCCCACAACCACTAGACGGCTCTCCCCCCCACAACCACTAGACGGCTCTCCCCCCCCAACCACTAGACGGCGAAAATCCAGGACGGTAACGATAAACAGGGACGATACCCTTCGTTCCTTTCCACCCGACAGAAAACACTCCCCCCACAACCACTAGACGACTCTCCCCCCCCAACCACTAGACGGCTCTCCCCCCCCAACCACTAGAAGTCTGTCCCCCCCCAACCACTAGACGGCGAAAATCCTGGACAGTAACGATAAACAGGGACGATACCCTTCGTTCCTTTCCACCCGACAGAAAACTCTCCCCCCCAACCACTAGACGGCTCTCCCCCCCAACCACTAGACGGCTCTCCCCCCCCCAACCACTAGACGGCGAAAATCCAGGACGGTAACGATAAACAGGGACGATACCCTTCGTTCCTTTCCACCGACAGAAAACTCTCCCCCCCACAACCACTAGACGGCTCTCCCCCCCCAACCACTAGACGGCGAAAATCCAGGACGGTAACGATAAACAGGGACGATACCCTTCGTTCCTTTCCACCCGACAGAAAACACTCCCCCCCACAACCACTAGACGACTCTCCCCCCCCAACCACTAGACGGCTCTCCCCCCCCAACCACTAGACGTCTCTCCCCCCCCCAACCACTAGACAGCGAAAATCCTGGACAGTAACGATAAACAGGGACGATACCCTTCGTTCCTTTCCACCCGACAGAAAACTCTCCCCCCCAACCACTAGACGGCTCCCCCCCCCAACCACTAGACGGCTCTCCCCCCCCCCAACCACTAGACGGCGAAAATCCAGGACGGTAACGATAAACAGGGACGATACCCTTCGTTCCTTTCCACCGACAGAAAACTCTCCCCCCAACCACTAGACGGCTCTCCCCCCCCAACCACTAGACGGCTCTCCCCCCCCAACCACTAGACGGCTCTCCCCCCCAACCACTAGACGGCGAAAATCCAGGACGGTAACGATAAACAGGGACGATACCCTTCGTTCCTTTCCACCGACAGAAAACTCTCCCCCCCAACCACTAGACGGCTCTCCCCCGCAACCACTAGACGGCTCTCCCCCCCCAACCACTAGATGGCGAAAATCCAGGACGGTAACGATAAACAGGGACGATACCCTTCGTTCCTTTCCACTGACAGAAAACTCTCCCCCCCCAACCACTAGACGGCTCTCCCCCCCCAACCACTAGACGGCTCTTCCCCCCCAACCACTAGACGGCTCTCCCCCCCAACCACTAGACGGCTCTCCCCCCCCAACCACTAGACGGCTCTCCCCCCCCCAACCACTAGACGGCGAAAATCCAGGACGGTAACGAGAAACAGGGACGATACCCTTTGTTCCTTTCCACCGACAGAAAACTCTCCCCCCCAACCACTAGACGGCTCTCCCCCCCAACCACTAGACGGCTCTCCCCCCCAGACGGATCTCCCCCCCAACCACTAGACGGCTCCCCCCCCCCAACCACTAGACGGCGAAAATCCAGGACGGTAACGAGAAACAGGGACGATACCCTTCGTTCCTTTCCACCGACAGAAAACTCTCCCCCACAACCACTAGACGGCTCTCCCCCCCCAACCACTAGACGGCTCTCTCCCCCCAACCACTAGACGGCTCTCCCCCCCCCAACCACTAGACGGCGAAAATCCAGGACGGTAAAGATAAACAGGGACGATACCCTTCGTTCCTTTCCACCCGACAGAAAACTCTCCCCCCCAACCACTAGACGGCTCTCCCCCCCCAACCACTAGACGGCTCTCCCCCCCAACCACTAGACGGCTCTCCCCCCCCAACCACTAGACGGCAAAAATCCAGGACGGTAACGATAAACAGGTACGATACCCTTCGTTCCTTTCCACCCGACAGAAAACTCTCCCCCCCAACCACTAGACGGCTCTCCCCCCCCCCAACCACTAGACGGCTCTCCCCCCAACCACTAGACGGCTCTCCCCCCCCAAAACACTAGACGGCGAAAATCCAGGACGGTAACGATAAACAGGGACGATACCCTTCGTTCCTTTCCACCTGACAGAAAACTCTCCCCCCCCCACCACTAGACGGCTCCCCCCCCTAACCACTAGACGGCTCTCCCCCCCAACCACTAGACGGCTCTCCCCCCCAACCACTAGACGGCGAAAATCCTGGACAGTAACGATAAACAGGGACGATACCCTTCGTTCCTTTCCACCCGACAGAAAACTCTCCCCCCCCAACCACTAGACGGCTCTCCCCCCCCAACCACTAGACGGCTCTCCCCCCCCCAACCACTAGACGGCGAAAATCCAGGACGGTAACGATAAACAAGGACGATACCCTTCGTTCCTTTCCACCGACAGAAAACTCTCCCCCCCACAACCACTAGACGGCTCTCCCCCCCCCAACCACTAGACGGCGAAAATCCAGGACGGTAACGATAAACAGGGACGATACCCTTCGTTCCTTTCCACCCGACAGAAAACACTCCCCCCCACAACCACTAGACGACTCTCCCCCCCAACCACTAGACGGCTCTCCCCCCCCAACCACTAGACGTCTCTCCCCCCCCCAACCACTAGACGGCGAAAATACTGGACAGTAACGATAAACAGGGACGATACCCTTCGTTCCTTTCCACCCGACAGAAAACTCTCCCCCCCCAACCACTAGACGGCTCTCCCCCCCCAACCACTAGACGGCTCTCCCCCCCCAACCACTAGACGGCGAAAATCCAGGACGGTAACGATAAACAGGGACGATACCCTTCGTTCCTTTCCACCGACAGAAAACTCTCCCCCCCAACCACTAGACGGCTCTCCCCCCCAACCACTAGACGGCTCTCCCCCCCCCCAACCACTAGACGGCTCTCCCCCCCAACCACTAGACGGCGAAAATCCAGGACGGTAACGATAAACAGGGACGATACCCTTCGTTCCTTTCCACCGACAGAAAACTCTCACCCCCCCAACCACTAGACGGCTCTACCCCCCAACCACTAGACGGCTCTCCCCCCCAACCACTAGATGGCGAAAATCCAGGACGGTAACGATAAACAGGGACGATACCCTTCGTTACTTTCCACCGACAGAAAACTCTCCCCCCCCAACCACTAGACGGCTCTCCCCCCCCAACCACTAGACGGCTCTCCCCCCCAACCACTAGACGGCTCTCCCCCCCCCAACCACTAGACGGCTCTCCCCCCCCAACCACTAGACGGCGAAAATCCAGGACGGTAACGATAAACAGGGACAATACCCTTCGTTCCTTTCCACCCGACAGAAAACTCTCTCCCCCCCAACCACTAGATGGCTCTCCCCCCCCACAACCACTAGACGGCTCTCCCCCCCACAACCACTAGACGGCTCTCCCCCCCCAACCACTAGACGGCGAAAATCCAGGACGGTAACGATAAACAGGGACGATACCCTTCGTTCCTTTCCACCCGACAGAAAACACTCCCCCCACAACCACTAGACGACTCTCCCCCCCCAACCACTAGACGGCTCTCCCCCCCCCAACCACTAGAAGTCTCTCCCCCCCCCAACCACTAGACGGCGAAAATCCTGGACAGTAACGATAAACAGGGACGATACCCTTCGTTCCTTTCCACCCGACAGAAAACTCTCCCCCCCAACCACTAGACGGCTCTCCCCCCCAACCACTAGACGGCTCACCCCCCCAACCACTAGACGGCGAAAATCCAGGACGGTAACGATAAACAGGGACGATACCCTTCGTTCCTTTCCACCGACAGAAAACTCTCCCCCCCACAACCACTAGACGGCTCTCCCCCCCCAACCACTAGACGGCGAAAATCCAGGACGGTAACGATAAACAGGGACGATACCCTTCGTTCCTTTCCACCCGACAGAAAACACTCCCCCCCACAACCACTAGACGACTCTCCCCCCCCAACCACTAGACGGCTCTCCCCCCCCAACCACTAGACGTCTCTCCCCCCCCCCAACCACTAGACAGCGAAAATCCTGGACAGTAACGATAAACAGGGACGATACCCTTCGTTCCTTTCCACCCGACAGAAAACTCTCCCCCCCAACCACTAGACGGCTCTCCCCCCCAACCACTAGACGGCTCTCCCCCCCCCCAACCACTAGACGGCGAAAATCCAGGACGGTAACGATAAACAGGGACGATACCCTTCGTTCCTTTCCACCGACAGAAAACTCTCCCCCCCAACCACTAGACGGCTCTCCCCCCCCAACCACTAGACGGCTCTCCCCCCCCAACCACTAGACGGCTCTCCCCCCAAACCACTAGACGGCGAAAATCCAGGACGGTAACGATAAACAGGGACGATACCCTTCGTTCCTTTCCACCGACAGAAAACTCTCCCCCCCCAACCACTAGACGGCTCTCCCCCGCAACCACTAGACGGCTCTCCCCCCCCAACCACTAGATGGCGAAAATCCAGGACGGTAACGATAAACAGGGACGATACCCTTCGTTCCTTTCCACTGACAGAAAACTCTCCCCCCCCAACCACTAGACGGCTCTCCCCCCCAACCACTAGACGGCTCTTCCCCCCCCAACCACTAGACGGCTCTCCCCCCCAACCACTAGACGGCTCTCCCCCCCCAACCACTAGACGGCTCTCCCCCCCCCAACCACTAGACGGCGAAAATCCAGGACGGTAACGAGAAACAGGGACGATACCCTTTGTTCCTTTCCACCGACAGAAAACTCTCCCCCCCAACCACTAGACGGCTCTCCCCCCCCAACCACTAGACGGCTCTCCCCCCCAGACGGATCTCCCCCCCCAACCACTAGACGGCTCCCCCCCCCCAACCACTAGACGGCGAAAATCCAGGACGGTAACGAGAAACAGGGACGATACCCTTCGTTCCTTTCCACCGACAGAAAACTCTCCCCCACAACCACTAGACGGCTCTCCCCCCCCAACCACTAGACGGCTCTCTCCCCCCAACCACTAGACGGCTCTCCCCCCCCCAACCACTAGACGGCGAAAATCCAGGACGGTAAAGATAAACAGGGACGATACCCTTCGTTCCTTTCCACCCGACAGAAAACTCTCCCCCCCAACCACTAGACGGCTCTCCCCCCCAACCACTAGACGGCTCTCCCCCCCAACCACTAGACGGCTCTCCCCCCCCAACCACTAGACGGCAAAAATCCAGGACGGTAACGATAAACAGGTACCATACCCTTCGTTCCTTTCCACCCGACAGAAAACTCTCCCCCCCCAACCACTAGACGGCTCTCCCCCCCCAACCACTAGACGGCTCTCCCCCCCCCAACCACTAGACGGCGAAAATCCAGGACGGTAACGATAAACAGGGACGATACCCTTCGTTCCTTTCCACCGACAGAAAACTCTCCCCCCCACAACCACTAGACGGCTCTCCCCCCCCCAACCACTAGACGGCGAAAATCCAGGACGGTAACGATAAACAGGGACGATACCCTTCGTTCCTTTCCACCCGACAGAAAACACTCCCCCCCACAACCACTAGACGACTCTCCCCCCCCAACCACTAGACGGCTCTCCCCCCCCAACCACTAGACGTCTCTCCCCCCCCCAACCACTAGACGGCGAAAATACTGGACAGTAACGATAAACAGGGACGATACCCTTCGTTCCTTTCCACCCGACAGAAAACTCTCCCCCCCCAACCACTAGACGGCTCTCCCCCCCCCAACCACTAGACGGCTCTCCCCCCCCAACCACTAGACGGCGAAAATCCAGGACGGTAACGATAAACAGGGACGATACCCTTCGTTCCTTTCCACCGACAGAAAACTCTCCCCCCCAACCACTAGACGGCTCTCCCCCCCAACCACTAGACGGCTCTCCCCCCCCAACCACTAGACGGCTCTCCCCCCCAACCACTAGACGGCGAAAATCCAGGACGGTAACGATAAACAGGGACGATACCCTTCGTTCCTTTCCACCGACAGAAAACTCTCCCCCCCCAACCACTAGACGGCTCTACCCCCCAACCACTAGACGGCTCTCCCCCCCAACCACTAGATGGCGAAAATCCAGGACGGTAACGATAAACAGGGACGATACCCTTCGTTACTTTCCACCGACAGAAAACTCTCCCCCCCCCAACCACTAGACGGCTCTCCCCCCCAACCACTAGACGGCTCTCCCCCTCAACCACTAGACGGCTCTCCCCCACAACCACTAGACGGCTCTCCCCCCCCCAAACCACTAGACGGCTCTCCCCCCCCCCAACCACTAGACGGCGAAAATCCAGGACGGTAAGGAGAAACATGGACGATACCCTTCGTTCCTTTCCACCGACAGAAAACTCTCCCCCCCACAACCACTAGACGGCTCTCCCCCCCCCAACCACTAGACGGCGAAAATCCAGGACGGTAACGATAAACAGGGACGATACCCTTCGTTCCTTTCCACCCGACAGAAAACACCCCCCCACAACCACTAGACGACTCTCCCCCCCAACCACTAGACGGCGCTCCCCCCCCAACCACTAGACGTCTCTCCCCCCCCCAACCACTAGACGGCGAAAATCCTGGACAGTAACGATAAACAGGGACGATACCCTTCGTTCCATTCCACCCGACAGAAAACTCTCTCCCCCCCCAACCACTAGACGGCTCTCCCCCCCACAACCACTAGACGGCTCTCCCCCCCCAACCACTAGACGGCGAAAATCCAGGACGGTAACGATAAACAGGGACGATACCCTTCGTTCCTTTCCACCCGACAGAAAACACTCCCCCCCACAACCACTAGACGACTCTCCCCCCCCAACCACTAGACGTCTCTCCCCCCCCAACCACTAGACGTCTCTCCCCCCCCCAACCACTAGATGGCGAAAATCCTGGACAGTAACGATAAACAGGGACGATACCCTTCGTTCCTTTCCACCCGACAGAAACCTCTCCCCCCCCCAACCACTAGACGGCTCTCCCCCGCCAACCACTAGACGGCTCTCCCCCCCCAACCACTAGACGGCGAAAATCCAGCACGGTAACGATAAACAGGGACGATACCCTTCGTTCATTTCCACCGACAGAAAACACTCCCCCCCACAACCACTAGACGGCTCTCCCCCCCCAACCACTAGACGGCGAAAATCCAGGACGGTAACGATAAACAGGGACGATACCCTTCGTTCCTTTCCACCCGACAGAAAACACTCCCCCCCACAACCACTAGACGACTCTCCCCCCCCAACCACTAGACGGCTCTCCCCCCCAACCACTAGACGGCTCTCCCCCCCCAACCACTAGACGGCTCTCCCCCCCCAACCACTAGACGGCGAAAATCCAGGACGGTAACGATAAACAGGGACGATACCCTTCGTTCCTTTCCACCGACAGAAAACTCTCCCCCCCAACCACTAGACGGCTCTCCCCCCCCAACCACTAGACGGCTCTCCACCCCCAACCACTAGACGGCTCTCCCCCCCAACCACTAGACGGCGAAAATCCAGGACGGTAACGATAAACAGGGACGATACCCTTCGTTCCTTTCCACCGACAGAAAACTCTCCCCCCCCAACCACTAGACGGCTCTCCCCCCCAACCACTAGACGGCTCTCCCCCCCCAACCACTAGACGGCTCTCCCCCCCAACCACTAGACGGCTCTCCCCCCCCAACCACTAGACGGCTCTCCCCCCCCCCAACCACTAGACGGCGAAAATCCAGGACGGTAACGAGAAACAGGGACGATACCCTTTGTTCCTTTCCACCGACAGAAAACTCTCCCCCCCAACCACTAGACGGCTCTCCCCCCCCAACCACTAGACGGCTCTACCCCCCAGACGGATCTCCCCCCCCAACCACTAGACGGCTAGCCCCCCCAACCACTAGACGGCGAAAATCCAGGACGGTAACGATAAACAGGGACGATACCCTTCGTTCCTTTCCACCGACAGAAAACTCTCCCCCCCAACCACTAGACGGCTCTCCCCCCCCAACCACTAGACAGCTCTCTCCCCCCAACCACTAGACGGCTCTCCCCCCCCCCAACCACTAGACGGCGAAAATCCAGGACGGTAACGATAAACACGGACGATACCCTTCGTTCCTTTCCACCCGACAGAAAACTCTCCCCCCCAACCACTAGACGGCTCTCTCCCCCCCCAACCACTAGACGGCTCTCCCCCCCAACCACTAGACGGCTCTCCCCCCCCAACCAGTAGACGGCAAAAATCCAGGACGGTAACGATAAACAGGGACGATACCCTTCGTTCCTTTCCACCCGACAGAAAACTCTCCCCCCCCAACCACTAGATGGCTCTCCCCCCCCAACCACTAGACGGCTCTCCCCCCCAACCACTAGACGGCTCTCCCCCCCCAACCACTAGACGGCGAAAATCCAGGACGGTAACGATAAACAGGGACGATACCCTTCGTTCCTTTCCACCCGACAGAAAACTCTCCCCCCCAACCACTAGATGGCTCTCCCCCCCCTAACCACTAGACGGCTCTCCCCCCCCAACCACTAGACGGCGAAAATCCAGGACGGAAACGATAAACAGGGATGATACCCTTCGTTCCTTTCCACCGACAGAAAACTCTCCCCCCCACAACAACTAGACGGCTCTCCCCCCCCAACCACTAGACGGCGAAAATCCAGGACGGTAACGATAAACAGGGACGATACCCTTCGTTCCTTTCCACCCGACAGAAAACACTCCCACGCACAACCACTAGACGACTCTCCCCCCCCAACCACTAGACGGCTCTCCCCCCCCAACCACTAGACGTCTCTCCCCCCCCAACCACTAGACAGCGAAAATACTGGACAGTAACGATAAACAGGGACGATACCCTTCGTTCCTTTCCACCCGACAGAAAACTCTCCCCCCCAACCACTAGACGGCTCTCCCCCCCCAACCACTAGACGGCTCTCCCCCCCCAACCACTAGACGGCGAAAATCCAGGACGGTAACGATAAACAGGGACGATACCCTTCGTTCCTTTCCACCGACAGAAAACTCTCCCCCCCAACCACTAGACGGCTCTCCCCCCCCAACCACTAGATGGCTCTCCCCCCCCAACCACTAGACGGCTCTCCCCCCCAACCACTAGACGGCGAAAATCCAGGACGGTAACGATAAACAGGGACGATACCCTTCGTTCCTTTCCACCGACAGAAAACTCTCCCCCCCCAACCACTAGACGGCTCTCCCCCCCAACCACTAGACGGCTCTCCCCCCCCAACCACTAGATGGCGAAAATCCAGGACGGTAACGATAAACAGGGACGATACCCTTCGTTCCTTTCCACCGACAGAAAACTCTCCCCCCCCAACCACTAGACGGCTCTCCCCCCCAACCACTAGACGGCTCTCCCCCCCCAACCACTAGACGGCTCTCCCCCCCAACCACTAGACGGCTCTCACCCCCCAACCACTATACAGCGAAAATACTGGACAGTAACGATAAACAGGGACGATACCCTTCGTTCCTTTCCACCGACAGAAAACTCTCCCCCCCAACCACTAGACGGCTCTCCCCCCCCAACCACTAGACGGCTCTCCCCCCCAGACGGATCTCCCCCCCCAACCACTAGACGGCTCCCCCCCCCCAACCACTAGACGGCGAAAATCCAGGACGGTAACGATAAACAGGGACGATACCCTTCGTTCCTTTCCACCGACAGAAAACTCTCCCCCCCAACCACTAGACGGCTCTCCCCCCCCAACCACTAGACAGCTCTCTCCCCCCAACCACTAGACGGCTCTCCCCCCCCAACCACTAGACGGCTCTCCCCCCAACCACTAGACGGCTCTCCCCCCCCAACCACTAGACGGCAAAAATCCAGGACGGTAACGATAAACAGGGACGATACCCTTCGTTCCTTTCCACCCGACAGAAAACTTTCCCCCCCCAACCACTAGACGGCTCTCACCCCCAACCACTAGACGGCTCTCCCCCCCCAACCACTAGACGGCGAAAATCCAGGACGGTAACGATAAACAGGGACGATACCCTTCGTTCCTTTCCACCGACAGAAAACTCTCCCCCCCACAACCACTAGACGGCTCTCCCCCCCCAACCACTAGACGGCGAAAATCCAGGACGGTAACGATAAACAGGGACGATACCCTTCGTTCCTTTCCACCCGACAGAAAACACTCCCCCCCACAACCACTAGACGACTCTCCCCCCCCAACCACTAGACGGCTCTCCCCCCCCAACCACTAGACGTCTCTCCCCCCCCAACCACTAGACAGCGAAAATCCTGGACAGTAACAATAAACAGGGACGATACCCTTCGTTCCTTTCCACCCGACAGAAAACTCTCCCCCCCAACCACTAGACGGCTCTCCCCCCCCAACCACTATACGGCTCTCCCCCCCCAACCACTAGACGGCGAAAATCCAGGACGGTAACGATAAACAGGGACGATACCCTTCGTTCCTTTCCACCGACAGAAAACTCTCCCCCCCAACCACTAGACGGCTCTCCCCCCCAACCACTAGACGGCTCTCCCCCCCCAACCACTAGACGGCTCTCCCCCCCAACCACTAGACGGCGAAAATCCAGGACGGTAACGATAAACAGGGACGATACCCTTCGTTCCTTTCCACCGACAGAAAACTCTCCCCCCCCCAACCACTAGACGGCTCTCCCCCCCCAACCACTAGACGGCTCTCCCCCCCAACCACTAGATGGCGAAAATCCAGGACGGTAACGATAAACAGGGACGATACCCTTCGTTCCTTTCCACCGACAGAAAACTCTCCCCCCCAACCACTAGACGGCTCTCCCCCCCAACCACTAGACGGCTCTCCCCCCCCAACCACTAGACGGCGCTCCCCCCCAACCACTAGACGGCTCTCCCCCCCCCAACCAGTAGACGGCCCTCCCCCCCCCTACCACTAGACGGCGAAAATCCAGGACGGTAACGAGAAACAGGGACGATACCCTTTGTTCCTTTCCACCGACAGAAAACTCTCCCCCCCAACCACTAGACGGCTCTCCCCCCCCAACCACTAGACGGCTCTCCCCCCCAGACGGATCTCCCCCCCCAACCACTAGACGGCTCCCCCCCCCCAACCACTAGACGGCGAAAATCCAGGACGGTAACGATAAACAGGGACGATACCCTTCGTTCCTTTCCACCGACAGAAAACTCTCCCCCCCAACCACTAGACGGCTCTCCCCCCCAACCACTAGACAGCTCTCTCCCCCCAACCACTAGACGGCTCTCCCCCCCCAACCACTAGACGGCTCTCCCCCCCAACCACTAGACGGCTCTCCCCCCCCAACCACTAGACGGCAAAAATCCAGGACGGTAACGATAAACAGGGACGATACCCTTCGTTCCTTTCCACCCGACAGAAAACTCTCCCCCCCCCAACCACTAGATGGCTCTCCCCCCCCCCAACCACTAGACGGCTCTCCCCCCCAACCACTAGACGGCTCTCCCCCCCCCCAACCACTAGACGGCGAAAATCCAGGACGGTAACGATAAACAGGGACGATACCCTTCGTTCCTTTCCACCCGACAGAAAACTCTCCCCCCCACCACTAGACGGCTCTCCCCCCCCCCTAACCACTAGACGGCTCTCCCCCCCCAACCACTAGACAGCTCTCCCCCCCCAACCACTAGACGGCGAAAATCCAGGACGGTAACGATAAAAGGGACGATACCCTTCGTTCCTTTCCACCCGACAGAAAACTTTCCCCCCCCAACCACTAGACGGCTCTCACCCCCAACCACTAGACGGCTCTCCCCCCCCAACCACTAGACGGCGAAAATCCAGGACGGTAACGATAAACAGGGACGATACCCTTCGTTCCTTTCCACCGACAGAAAACTCTCCCCTCACAACCACTAGACGGCTCTCCCCCCCCAACCACTATACGGCTCTCCCCCCCCAACCACTAGACGGCGAAAATCCAGGACGGTAACGATAAACAGGGACGATACCCTTCGTTCCTTTCCACCGACAGAAAACTCTCCCCCCCAACCACTAGACGGCTCTCCCCCCCAACCACTAGACGGCTCTCCCCCCCCAACCACTAGACGGCTCTCCCCCCCAACCACTAGACGGCGAAAATCCAGGACGGTAACGATAAACAGGGACGATACCCTTCGTTCCTTTCCACCGACAGAAAATTCTCCCCCCCCAACCACTAGACGGCTCTCCCCCCCAAGCACTAGACGGCTCTCCCCCACCAACCACTAGATGGCGAAAATCCAGGACGGTAACGATAAACAGGGACGATACCCTTCGTTCCTTTCCACCGACAGAAAACTCTCCCCCCCCAACCACTAGACGGCTCTCCCCCCCAACCACTAGACGGCTCTCCCCCCCAACCACTAGACGGCTCTCCCCACCAACCACTAGACGGCTCTCCCCCCCCAACCACTAGACGGCTCTCCCCCCCCAACCACTAGACGGCGAAAATCCAGGACGGTAACGATAAACAGGGACGATACCCTTCGTTCCTTTCCACCGACAGAAAACTCTCCCCCCCAACCACTAGACGGCTCTCCCCCCCCAACCACTAGACGGCTCTCTCCCCCCAACCACTAGACGGCTCTCCCCCCCCACCACTAGACGGCTCTCCCCCCAACCACTATACGGCTCTCCCCCCCCAACCACTAGACGGCTCTCCCCCCCCAACCACTAGACGGCGAAAATCCAGGACGGTAACGATAAACAGGGACAATACCCTTCGTTCCTTTCCACCGACAGAAAACTCTCCCCCCCAACCACTATACGGCTCTCCCCCCCCCAACCATTAGACGGCTCTCCCCCCCAACCACTAGACGGCGAAAATCCAGGACGGTAATGATAAACAGGGACGATACCCTTCGTTCCTTTCCACCGACAGAAAACTCTCCCCCCCCAACCACTAGACGGCTCTCCCCCCCAACCACTAGACGGCTCTCCCCCCCCAACCACTAGATGGCGAAAATCCAGGACTCTCCCCCCCCAACCACTAGACGGCTCTCCCCCCCCAACCACTAGACGGCTCTCCCCCCCCAACCACTAGACGGCGAAAATCCAGGACGGTAACGATAAACAGGGACGATACCCTTCGTTCCTTTCCACCGACAGAAAACTCTCCCCCCCAACCACTAGACGGCTCTCCCCCCCAACCACTAGACGGCTCTCCCCCCCCCAACCACTAGACGGCTCTCCCCCCCAACCACTAGACGGCGAAAATCCAGGACGGTAATGATAAACAGGGACGATACCCTTCGTTCCTTTCCACCGACAGAAAACTCTCCCCCCCCAACCACTAGACGGCTCTCCCCTCCAACCACTAGACGGCTCTCCCCCCCCCAACCACTAGATGGCGAAAATCCAGGACGGTAACGATAAACAGGGACGATACCCTTCGTTCCTTTCCACCGACAGAAAACTCTCCCCCCCCCAACCACTAGACGGCTCTCCCCCCCAACCACTAGACGGCTCTCCCCCCCCAACCACTAGACGTCTCTCCCCCCCCAACCACTAGACAGCGAAAATACTGGACAGTAACGATAAACAGGGACGATACCCTTCGTTCCTTTCCACCCGACAGAAAACTCTCCCCCCCAACCACTAGACGGCTCTCCCCCCCCAACCACTAGACGGCTCTCCCCCCCCAACCACTAGACGGCGAAAATCCAGGACGGTAACGATAAACAGGGACGATACCCTTCGTTCCTTTCCACCGACAGAAAACTCTCCCCCCCAACCACTAGACGGCTCTCCCCCCCCAACCACTAGATGGCTCTCCCCCCCCAACCACTAGACGGCTCTCCCCCCCAACCACTAGACGGCGAAAATCCAGGACGGTAACGATAAACAGGGACGATACCCTTCGTTCCTTTCCACCGACAGAAAACTCTCCCCCCCCAACCACTAGACGGCTCTCCCCCCCAACCACTAGACGGCTCTCCCCCCCCAACCACTAGATGGCGAAAATCCAGGACGGTAACGATAAACAGGGACGATACCCTTCGTTCCTTTCCACCGACAGAAAACTCTCCCCCCCCAACCACTAGACGGCTCTCCCCCCCCAACCACTAGACGGCTCTCCCCCCCCAACCACTAGACGGCTCTCCCCCCCAACCACTAGACGGCTCTCACCCCCCAACCACTAGACAGCGAAAATACTGGACAGTAACGATAAACAGGGACGATACCCTTCGTTCCTTCCCACCGACAGAAAACTCTCCCCCCCAACCACTAGACGGCTCTCCCCCCCCAACCACTAGACGGCTCTCCCCCCCAGACGGATCTCCCCCCCCAACCACTAGACGGCTCCCCCCCCCCCAACCACTAGACGGCGAAAATCCAGGACGGTAACGATAAACAGGGACGATACCCTTCGTTCCTTTCCACCGACAGAAAACTCTCCCCCCCAACCACTAGACGGCTCTCCCCCCCCAACCACTAGACAGCTCTCTCCCCCCAACCACTAGACGGCTCTCCCCCCCCCAACCACTAGACGGCTCTCCCCCCAACCACTAGACGGCTCTCCCCCCCCAACCACTAGACGGCAAAAATCCAGGACGGTAACGATAAACAGGGACGATACCCTTCGTTCCTTTCCACCCGACAGAAAACTTTCCCCCCCCAACCACTAGACGGCTCTCACCCCCAACCACTAGACGGCTCTCCCCCCCCAACCACTAGACGGCGAAAATCCAGGACGGTAACGATAAACAGGGACGATACCCTTCGTTCCTTTCCACCGACAGAAAACTCTCCCCCCCACAACCACTAGACGGCTCTCCCCCCCCAACCACTAGACGGCGAAAATCCAGGACGGTAACGATAAACAGGGACGATACCCTTCGTTCCTTTCCACCCGACAGAAAACACTCCCCCCCACAACCACTAGACGACTCTCCCCCCCCAACCACTAGACGGCTCTCCCCCCCCAACCACTAGACGTCTCTCCCCCCCCAACCACTAGACAGCGAAAATCCTGGACAGTAACAATAAACAGGGACGATACCCTTCGTTCCTTTCCACCCGACAGAAAACTCTCCCCCCCAACCACTAGACGGCTCTCCCCCCCCCAACCACTATACGGCTCTCCCCCCCCAACCACTAGACGGCGAAAATCCAGGACGGTAACGATAAACAGGGACGATACCCTTCGTTCCTTTCCACCGACAGAAAACTCTCCCCCCCAACCACTAGACGGCTCTCCCCCCCAACCACTAGACGGCTCTCCCCCCCCAACCACTAGACGGCTCTCCCCCCCAACCACTAGACGGCGAAAATCCAGGACGGTAACGATAAACAGGGACGATACCCTTCGTTCCTTT
The DNA here is from genome assembly GCA_022577455.1 of Arizona elegans. NCBI lineage: Eukaryota > Metazoa > Chordata > Lepidosauria > Squamata > Colubridae > Arizona > Arizona elegans. The sequence goes on along the minus strand of JAKOOJ010000012.1, from coordinate 4,269,810 downwards.
CCACCGACAGAAAACTCTCCCCCCCCAACCACTAGACGGCTCTCCCCCCCAACCACTAGACGGCTCTCCCCCCCAACCACTAGATGGCGAAAATCCAGGACGGTAACGATAAACAGGGACGATACCCTTCGTTCCTTTCCACCGACAGAAAACTCTCCCCCCCAACCACTAGACGGCTCTCCCCCCCAACCACTAGACGGCTCTCCCCCCCCAACCACTAGACGGCGCTCCCCCCCAACCACTAGACGGCTCTCCCCCCCCCAACCAGTAGACGGCCCTCCCCCCCCCTACCACTAGACGGCGAAAATCCAGGACGGTAACGAGAAACAGGGACGATACCCTTTGTTCCTTTCCACCGACAGAAAACTCTCCCCCCCAACCACTAGACGGCTCTCCCCCCCCAACCACTAGACGGCTCTCCCCCCCAGACGGATCTCCCCCCCCAACCACTAGACGGCTCCCCCCCCCCAACCACTAGACGGCGAAAATCCAGGACGGTAACGATAAACAGGGACGATACCCTTCGTTCCTTTCCACCGACAGAAAACTCTCCCCCCCAACCACTAGACGGCTCTCCCCCCCAACCACTAGACAGCTCTCTCCCCCCAACCACTAGACGGCTCTCCCCCCCCAACCACTAGACGGCTCTCCCCCCCAACCACTAGACGGCTCTCCCCCCCCAACCACTAGACGGGAAAAATCCAGGACGGTAACGATAAACAGGGACGATACCCTTCGTTCCTTTCCACCCGACAGAAAACTCTCCCCCCCCAACCACTAGATGGCTCTCCCCCCCCCCAACCACTAGACGGCTCTCCCCCCCAACCACTAGACGGCTCTCCCCCCCCCAACCACTAGACGGCGAAAATCCAGGACGGTAACGATAAACAGGGACGATACCCTTCGTTCCTTTCCACCCGACAGAAAACTCTCCCCCCCACCACTAGACGGCTCTCCCCCCCCCTAACCACTAGACGGCTCTCCCCCCCAACCACTAGACGGCTCTCCCCCCCCAACCACTAGACGGCGAAAATCCTGGACAGTAACGATAAACAGGGACGATACCCTTCGTTCCTTTCCACCCGACAGAAAACTCTTCCCCCCCAACCACTAGACGGCTCTCCCCCCCCAACCACTAGACAGCTCTCCCCCCCCAACCACTAGACGGCGAAAATCCAGGACGGTAACGATAAACAGGGACGATACCCTTCGTTCCTTTCCACCCGACAGAAAACTTTCCCCCCCCAACCACTAGACGGCTCTCACCCCCAACCACTAGACGGCTCTCCCCCCCCAACCACTAGACGGCGAAAATCCAGGACGATAACGATAAACAGGGACGATACCCTTCGTTCCTTTCCACCGACAGAAAACTCTCCCCCCCACAACCACTAGACGGCTCTCCCCCCCCAACCACTATACGGCTCTCCCCCCCCAACCACTAGACGGCGAAAATCCAGGACGGTAACGATAAACAGGGACGATACCCTTCGTTCCTTTCCACCGACAGAAAACTCTCCCCCCCAACCACTAGACGGCTCTCCCCCCCAACCACTAGACGGCTCTCCCCCCCCAACCACTAGACGGCTCTCCCCCCCAACCACTAGACGGCGAAAATCCAGGACGGTAACGATAAACAGGGACGATACCCTTCGTTCCTTTCCACCGACAGAAAACTCTCCCCCCCCAACCACTAGACGGCTCTCCCCCCCAAGCACTAGACGGCTCTCCCCCACCAACCACTAGATGGCGAAAATCCAGGACGGTAACGATAAACAGGGACGATACCCTTCGTTCCTTTCCACCGACAGAAAACTCTCCCCCCCCAACCACTAGACGGCTCTCCCCCCCCAACCACTAGACGGCTCTCCCCACCAACCACTAGACGGCTCTCCCCACCAACCACTAGACGGCTCTCCCCCCCCAACCACTAGACGGCTCTCCCCCCCCAACCACTAGACGGCGAAAATCCAGGACGGTAACGATAAACAGGGACGATACCCTTCGTTCCTTTCCACCGACAGAAAACTCTCCCCCCCAACCACTAGACGGCTCTCCCCCCCCAACCACTAGACGGCTCTCTCCCCCCAACCACTAGACGGCTCTCCCCCCCCCCACCACTAGACGGCTCTCCCCCCAACCACTATACGGCTCTCCCCCCCCAACCACTAGACGGCTCTCCCCCCCCAACCACTAGACGGCGAAAATCCAGGACGGTAACGATAAACAGGGACAATACCCTTCGTTCCTTTCCACCGACAGAAAACTCTCCCCCCCAACCACTATACGGCTCTCCCCCCCCAACCACTAGACGGCTCTCCCCCCCCAACCACTAGACGGCTCTCCCCCCCCAACCACTAGACGGCGAAAATCCAGGACGGTAATGATAAACAGGGACGATACCCTTCGTTCCTTTCCACCGACAGAAAACTCTCCCCCCCCAACCACTAGACGGCTCTCCCCCCCAACCACTAGACGGCTCTCCCCCCCCCAACCACTAGATGGCGAAAATCCAGGACTCTCCCCCCCCAACCACTAGACGGCTCTCCCCCCCCAACCACTAGACGGCTCTCCCCCCCAACCACTAGACGGCGAAAATCCAGGACGGTAACGATAAACAGGGACGATACCCTTCGTTCCTTTCCACCGACAGAAAACTCTCCCCCCCCAACCACTAGACGGCTCTCCCCCCCAACCACTAGACGGCTCTCCCCCCCCAACCACTAGACGGCTCTCCCCCCCAACCACTAGACGGCGAAAATCCAGGACGGTAATGATAAACAGGGACGATACCCTTCGTTCCTTTCCACCGACAGAAAACTCTCCCCCCCCAACCACTAGACGGCTCTCCCCCTCCAACCACTAGACGGCTCTCCCCCCCCAACCACTAGATGGCGAAAATCCAGGACGGTAACGATAAACAGGGACGATACCCTTCGTTCCTTTCCACCGACAGAAAACTCTCCCCCCCCCAACCACTAGACGGCTCTCCCCCCCAACCACTAGACGGCTCTCCCCCCCCAACCACTAGACGGCTCTCCCCCCCAACCACTAGACGGCTCTCCCCCCCCAACCACTAGACGGCTCTCCCCCCCCCAACCACTAGACGGCGAAAATCCAGGACGGTAACGAGAAACAGGGACGATACCCTTTGTTCCTTCCACCGACAGAAAACTCTCCCCCCCAACCACTAGACGGCTCTCCCCCCCCAACCACTAGACGGCTCTAACCCCCAGACGGATCTCCCCCCTCAACCACTAGACGGCTCCCCCCCCAACCACTAGACGGCGAAAATCCACGACGGTAACGATAAACAGGGACGATACCCTTCGTTCCTTTCCACCGACAGAAAACTCTCCCCCCCAACCACTAGACGGCTCTCCCCCCCAACCACTAGACGGCTCTCTCCCCCCAACCACTAGACGGCTCTCCCCCCCCCCAACCACTAGACGGCGAAAATCCAGGACGGTAACGATAAACAGGGACGATACCCTTCATTCCTTTCCACCCGACAGAAAACTCTCCCCCCCAACCACTAGACGGCTCTCCCCCCCCAACCACTAGACGGCTCTCCCCCCCAACCACTAGACGGCTCTCCCCCCCAACCACTAGACGGCTCTCCCCCCCCAACCACTAGACGGCGAAAATCCAGGACGGTAACGATAAACAGGGACGATACCCTTCGTTCCTTTCCACCGACAGAAAACTCTCCCCCCCAACCACTAGACGGCTCTCCCCCCCCAACCACTAGACGGCTCTCCCCCCCGAACCACTAGATGGCTCTCCCCCCCAACCACTAGACGGCGAAAATCCAGGACGGTAACGATAAACAGGGACGATACCCTTCGTTCCTTTCCACCGACAGAAAACTCTCCCCCCCCCCCCAACCACTAGACGGCTCTCCCCCCCAACCACTAGACGGCTCTCCCACCCAATCACTAGATGGCGAAAATCCAGGACGGTAACGATAAACAGGGACGATACCCTTCGTTCCTTTCCACCGACAGAAAACTCTCCCCCCCCAACCACTAGACGGCTCTCCCCCCCAACCACTAGACGGCTCTCCCCCCCAACCACTAGACGGCTCTCCCCCCCAACCACTAGACGGCTCTCCCCCCCCAACCACTAGACGGCTCTCCCCCCCCCAACCACTAGACGGCGAAAATCCAGGACGGTAATGATAAACAGGGACGATACCCTTCGTTCCTTTCCACCGACAGAAAACTCTCCCCCCCAACCACTAGACGGCTCTCCCCCGCCAACCACTAGACGGCTCTCTCCCCCCAACCACTAGACGGCTCTCCCCCCACCACCACTAGACAGCTCTCCCCCCCAACCACTAGACGGCTCTCCCCCCCCAACCACTAGACGGCTCTCCCCCCCCAACCACTAGATGGCGAAAATCCAGGACGGTAACGATAAACAGGGACGATACCCTTCGTTCCTTTCCACCGACAGAAAACTCTCCCCCCCCCAACCACTAGACGGCTCTCCCCCCCAACCACTAGACGGCTCTCCCCCCCAACCACTAGACGGCTCTCCCCCCCAACCACTAGACGGCTCTCCCCCCCCCAACCACTAGACGGCTCTCCCCCCCCCAACCACTAGACGGCGAAAATCCAGGACGGTAATGATAAACAGGGACGATACCCTTCGTTCCTTTCCACCGACAGAAAACTCTCCCCCCCAACCACTAGACGGCTCTCCCCCGCCAACCACTAGACGGCTCTCTCCCCCCAACCACTAGACGGCTCTCCCCCCACCACCACTAGACAGCTCTCCCCCCCAACCACTAGACGGCTCTCCCCCCCCAACCACTAGACGGCTCTCCCCCCCCAACCACTAGATGGCGAAAATCCAGGACGGTAACGATAAACAGGGACGATACCCTTCGTTCCTTTCCACCGACAGAAAACTCTCCCCCCCCAACCACTAGACGGCTCTCCCCCCCCAACCACTAGACGGCTCTCCCCCCCAACCACTAGACGGCTCTCCCCCCCAACCACTAGACGGCTCTCCCCCCCCAACCACTAGACGGCTCTCCCCCCCCCAACCACTAGACGGCGAAAATCCAGGACGGTAATGATAAACAGGGACGATACCCTTCGTTCCTTTCCACCGACAGAAAACTCTCCCCCCCAACCACTAGACGGCTCTCCCCCGCCAACCACTAGACGGCTCTCTCCCCCCAACCACTAGACGGCTCTCCCCCCCCCCACCACTAGACAGCTCTTCCCCCCAACCACTAGACGGCTCTCCCCCCCCAACCACTAGACGGCTCTCCCCCCCCAACCACTAGACGGCGAAAATCCAGGACGGTAACGATAAACAGGGACAATACCCTTCGTTCCTTTCCACCGACAGAAAACTCTCCCCCCCAACCACTAGACGGCTCTCCCCCCCCCAACCACTAGACGGCTCTCCCCCCCCAACCACTAGACGGCTCTCCCCCCCAACCACTAGACGGCGAAAATCCAGGACGGTAATGATAAACAGGGACGATACCCTTCGTTCCTTTCCACCGACAGAAAACTCTCCCCCCCCAACCACTAGACGGCTCTCCCCCCCAACCACTAGACGGCTCTCCCCCCCCAACCACTAGATGGCGAAAATCCAGGACTCTCCCCCCCCAACCACTAGACAGCTCTCTCCCCCCAACCACTAGACGGCTCTCCCCCCCCAACCACTAGACGGCTCTCCCCCCCAACCACTAGACGGCTCTCCCCCCCCAACCACTAGACGGCAAAAATCCAGGACGGTAACGATAAACAGGGACGATACCCTTCGTTCCGTTCCACCCAACAGAAAACTCTCCCCCCCCAACCACTAGATGGCTCTCCCCCCCCCAACCACTAGACGGCTCTCCCCCCCAACCACTAGACGGCTCTCCCCCCCCCCAACCACTAGACGGCGAAAATCCAGGACGGTAACGATAAACAGGGACGATACCCTTCGTTCCTTTCCACCCGACAGAAAACTCTCCCCCCCACCACTAGACGGCTCTCCCCCCCCTAACCACTAGACGGCTCTCCCCCCCAACCACTAGACGGCTCTCCCCCCCCAACCACTAGACGGCGAAAATCCTGGACAGTAACGATAAACAGGGACGATACCCTTCGTTCCTTTCTACCCGACAGAAAACTCTTCCCCCCCAACCACTAGACGGCTCTCCCCCCCCAACCACTAGACAGCTCTCCCCCCCCAACCACTAGACGGCGAAAATCCAGGACGGTAACGATAAACAGGGACGATACCCTTCGTTCCTTTCCACCCGACAGAAAACTTTCCCCCCCCAACCACTAGACGGCTCTCACCCCCAACCACTAGACGGCTCTCCCCCCCCAACCACTAGACGGCGAAAATCCAGGACGGTAACGATAAACAGGGACGATACCCTTCGTTCCTTTCCACCGACAGAAAACTCTCCCCCCCACAACCACTAGACGGCTCTCCCCCCCCAACCACTATACGGCTCTCCCCCCCCAACCACTAGACGGCGAAAATCCAGGACGGTAACGATAAACAGGGACGATACCCTTCGTTCCTTTCCACCGACAGAAAACTCTCCCCCCCAACCACTAGACGGCTCTCCCCCCCCAACCACTAGACGGCTCTCCCCCCCCAACCACTAGACGGCTCTCCCCCCCAACCACTAGACGGCGAAAATCCAGGACGGTAACGATAAACAGGGACGATACCCTTCGTTCCTTTCCACCGACAGAAAACTCTCCCCCCCCAACCACTAGACGGCTCTCCCCCCCAAGCACTAGACGGCTCTCCCCCACCAACCACTAGATGGCGAAAATCCAGGACGGTAACGATAAACAGGGACGATACCCTTCGTTCCTTTCCACCGACAGAAAACTCTCCCCCCCCAACCACTAGACGGCTCTCCCCCCCAACCACTAGACGGCTCTCCCCCCCAACCACTAGACGGCTCTCCCCACCAACCACTAGACGGCTCTCCCCCCCCAACCACTAGACGGCTCTCCCCCCCCCAACCACTAGACGGCGAAAATCCAGGACGGTAACGATAAACAGGGACGATACCCTTCGTTCCTTTCCACCGACAGAAAACTCTCCCCCCCAACCACTAGACGGCTCTCCCCCCCCAACCACTAGACGGCTCTCTCCCCCCAACCACTAGACGGCTCTCCCCCCCCCACCACTAGACGGCTCTCCCCCCAACCACTATACGGCTCTCCCCCCCCAACCACTAGACGGCTCTCCCCCCCCAACCACTAGACGGCGAAAATCCAGGACGGTAACGATAAACAGGGACAATACCCTTCGTTCCTTTCCACCGACAGAAAACTCTCCCCCCCAACCACTATACGGCTCTCCCCCCCCAACCACTAGACGGCTCTCCCCCCCCAACCACTAGACGGCTCTCCCCCCCAACCACTAGACGGCGAAAATCCAGGACGGTAATGATAAACAGGGACGATACCCTTCGTTCCTTTCCACCGACAGAAAACTCTCCCCCCCCAACCACTAGACGGCTCTCCCCCCCAACCACTAGACGGCTCTCCCCCCCCAACCACTAGATGGCGAAAATCCAGGACTCTCCCCCCCCAACCACTAGACGGCTCTCCCCCCCCAACCACTAGACGGCTCTCCCCCCCCAACCACTAGACGGCGAAAATCCAGGACGGTAACGATAAACAGGGACGATACCCTTCGTTCCTTTCCACCGACAGAAAACTCTCCCCCCCAACCACTAGACGGCTCTCCCCCCCAACCACTAGACGGCTCTCCCCCCCCAACCACTGGACGGCTCTCCCCCCCAACCACTAGACGGCGAAAATCCAGGACGGTAATGATAAACAGGGACGATACCCTTCGTTCCTTTCCACCGACAGAAAACTCTCCCCCCCCAACCACTAGACGGCTCTCCCCTCCAACCACTAGACGGCTCTCCCCCCCCAACCACTAGATGGCGAAAATCCAGGACGGTAACGATAAACAGGGACGATACCCTTCGTTCCTTTCCACCGACAGAAAACTCTCCCCCCCCCAACCACTAGACGGCTCTCCCCCCCAACCACTAGACGGCTCTCCCCCCCCAACCACTAGACGGCTCTCCCCCCCAACCACTAGACGGCTCTCCCCCCCCAACCACTAGACGGCTCTCCCCCCCCCCACCACTAGACGGCGAAAATCCAGGACGGTAACGAGAAACAGGGACGATACCCTTTGTTCCTTCCACCGACAGAAAACTCTCCCCCCCAACCACTAGACGGCTCTCCCCCCCCCAACCACTAGACGGCTCTAACCCCCAGACGGATCTCCCCCCTCAACCACTAGACGGCTCCCCCCCCAACCACTAGACGGCGAAAATCCACGACGGTAACGATAAACAGGGACGATACCCTTCGTTCCTTTCCACCGACAGAAAACTCTCCCCCCCAACCACTAGACGGCTCTCCCCCCCAACCACTAGACGGCTCTCTCCCCCCAACCACTAGACGGCTCTCCCCCCCCCCAACCACTAGACGGCGAAAATCCAGGACGGTAACGATAAACAGGGACGATACCCTTCATTCCTTTCCACCCGACAGAAAACTCTCCCCCCCAACCACTAGACGGCTCTCCCCCCCCAACCACTAGACGGCTCTCCCCCCCAACCAGTAGACGGCTCTCCCCCCCAACCACTAGACGGCTCTCCCCCCCCCAACCACTAGACGGCGAAAATCCAGGACGGTAACGATAAACAGGGACGATACCCTTCGTTCCTTTCCACCGACAGAAAACTCTCCCCCCCAACCACTAGACGGCTCTCCCCCCCCCAACCACTAGACGGCTCTCCCCCCCGAACCACTAGATGGCTCTCCCCCCCAACCACTAGACGGCGAAAATCCAGGACGGTAACGATAAACAGGGACGATACCCTTCGTTCCTTTCCACCGACAGAAAACTCTCCCCCCCCCAACCACTAGACGGCTCTCCCCCCCAACCACTAGACGGCTCTCCCACCCAATCACTAGATGGCGAAAATCCAGGACGGTAACGATAAACAGGGACGATACCCTTCGTTCCTTTCCACCGACAGAAAACTCTCCCCCCCCAACCACTAGACGGCTCTCCCCCCCAACCACTAGACGGCTCTCCCCCCCAACCACTAGACGGCTCTCCCCCCCAACCACTAGACGGCTCTCCCCCCCCAACCACTAGACGGCTCTCCCCCCCCAACCACTAGACGGCGAAAATCCAGGACGGTAATGATAAACAGGGACGATACCCTTCGTTCCTTTCCACCGACAGAAAACTCTCCCCCCCAACCACTAGACGGCTCTCCCCCGCCAACCACTAGACGGCTCTCTCCCCCCAACCACTAGACGGCTCTCCCCCCCCCACCACTAGACAGCTCTCCCCCCCAACCACTAGACGGCTCTCCCCCCCCAACCACTAGACGGCTCTCCCCCCCCAACCACTAGATGGCGAAAATCCAGGACGGTAACGATAAACAGGGACGATACCCTTCGTTCCTTTCCACCGACAGAAAACTCTCCCCCCCCAACCACTAGACGGCTCTCCCCCCCAACCACTCGACGGCTCTCCCCCCCAACCACTAGACGGCTCTCCCCCCCAACCACTAGACGGCTCTCCCCCCCCAACCACTAGACGGCTCTCCCCCCCCCAACCACTAGACGGCGAAAATCCAGGACGGTAATGATAAACTGGGACGATACCCTTCGTTCCTTTCCACCGACAGAAAACTCTCCCCCCCAACCACTAGACGGCTCTCCCCCGCCAACCACTAGACGGCTCTCTCCCCCCAACCACTAGACGGCTCTCCCCCCCCCCACCACTAGACAGCTCTCCCCCCCAACCACTAGACGGCTCTCCCCCCCCAACCACTAGACGGCTCTCCCCCCCCAACCACTAGACGGCGAAAATCCAGGACGGTAACGATAAACAGGGACAATACCCTTCGTTCCTTTCCACCGACAGAAAACTCTCCCCCCCAACCACTAGACGGCTCTCCCCCCCCAACCACTAGACGGCTCTCCCCCCCCAACCACTAGACGGCTCTCCCCCCCAACCACTAGACGGCGAAAATCCAGGACGGTAATGATAAACAGGGACGATACCCTTCGTTCCTTTCCACCGACAGAAAACTCTCCCCCCCCAACCACTAGACGGCTCTCCCCCCCAACCACTAGACGGCTCTCCCCCCCCAACCACTAGATGGCGAAAATCCAGGACTCTCCCCCCCAACCACTAGACGGCTCTCCCCCCCAACCACTAGACGGCTCTCCCCCCTCAACCACTAGACGGCGAAAATCCAGGACGGTAACGATAAACAGGGACGATACCCTTCGTTCCTTTCCACCGACAGAAAACTCTCCCCCCCAACCACTAGACGGCTCTCCCCCCCCCAACCACTAGACGGCTCTCCCCCCCCCAACCACTAGACGGCTCTCCCCCCCGAACCACTAGATGGCGAAAATCCAGGACGGTAACGATAAACAGGGACGATACCCTTCGTTCCTTTCCACCGACAGAAAACTCTCCCCCCCCCCAACCACTAGACGACTCCCCCCCCCAACCACTAGACGGCTCTCCCCCCCCAACCACTAGACGGCTCTCCCCCCCCAACCACTAGACGGCTCTCCCCCCCCCAACCACTAGACGGCGAAAATCCAGGACGGTAACGAGAAACAGGGACGATACCCTTTGTTCCTTTCCACCGACAGAAAACTCTCCCCCCCAACCACTAGACGGCTCTCCCCCCCAACCACTAGACGGCTCTCCCCCCCAGACGGATCTCCCCCCCCCATCCACTAGACGGCTCCCCCACAACCACTAGACGGCGAAAATCCAGGACGGTAACGATAAACAGGGACGATACCCTTCGTTCCTTTCCACCGACAGAAAACTCTCCCCCACAACCACTAGACGGCTCTCCCCCCCCAACCACTAGACGGCGAAAATCCTGGACGGTAAGGATAAACAGGGACGATACCCTTCGTTCCTTTCCACCCGACAGAAAACTCTCCCCCCCCCCAACTAGTAGACGGCTCCCCCCCCCCCAACCACTAGACGGCGAAAATCCTGGACGGTAAGGATAAACAGGGACGATACCCTTTGTTCCTTTCCACCCGACAGAAAACTCTCCCCCCCCCCAACTAGTAGATGGCTCCACCACCCCCAACCACTAGACGGCGAAAATCCTGGACGGTAAGGATAAACAGGGACGATACCCTTCGTTCCTTTCCACCGACAGAAAACTCTCCCCCCCCAACCACTAGACCGCTCTCCCCCTCCCCCCACAACCACTAGACGGCGAAAATCCTGGACGGTAACAATAAACAGGGACGATACCCTTCGTTCCTTTCCACCGACAGAAAACTCTCCCCCCCCAACTAGTAGACGGCTCCCCCCCCCAACCACTAGACGGCGAAAATCCTGGACGGTAAGGATAAACAGGGACGATACCCTTCGTTCCTTTCCACCGACAGAAAACTCTCTCCCCCCCCAACTAGTAGACGGCTCCCCCCCCAAACCACTAGACGGCGAAAATCCTGGACGGTAAGGATAAACAGGGACGATACCCTTCGTTCCTTTCCACTGACAGAAAACTCTCCCCCCAACCACTAGACGGCTCTCCCCCCCCCACAACCACTAGACGGCTCTCCCCCCCCAACCACTAGACGGCGAAAATCCAGGACGGTAACGATAAACAGGGACGATACCCTTCGTTCCTTTCCACCGACAGAAAACTCTCCCCCCCAACCACTAGATAGCTCTCCCCCCCCCACAACCACTAGACGGCTCTCCCCCCCCAACCACTAGACGGCGAAAATCCAGGACGGTAACGATAAACAGGGACGATACCCTTCGTTCCTTTCCACCGACAGAAAACTCTCCCCCCCCAACTAGTAGACGGCTCCCCCCCCCAACCACTAGACGGCGAAAATCCTGGACGGTAAGGATAAACAGGGACGATACCCTTCGTTCCTTTCCACCGACAGAAAACTCTCCCCCCAACCACTAGACGGCTCTCCCCCCCCCCCACAACCACTAGACAGCTCTCCCCCCCCCCAACCACTAGACGGCGAAAATCCTGGACGGTAACGATAAACAGGGACGATACCCTTCGTTCCTTTCCACCCGACAGAAAACTCTCCCCCCCCCAACCACTAGACGGCTCTCCCCCCCCCAACCACTAGACGGCGAAAATCCTGGACGGTAACGATAAACAGGGACGATACCCTTCGTTCCTTTCCACCCAACAGAAAACTCTCCCCCCCACAACCACTAGACGGCTCTCCCCCCCCCCCAACCACTAGACGGCGAAAATCCTGGACGGTAACGATAAACAGGGACGATACCCTTCGTTCCTTTCCACCGACAGAAAACTCTCCCCCCCACAACCACTAGACGGCTCTCCCCCCGCAACCACTAGACGGCGAAAATCCTGGATGGTAACGATAAACAGGGACGATACCCTTCGTTCCTTTCCACCGACAGAAAACTCTCCCCCCCACAACCACTAGACGACTCTCCCCCCCCAACCACTAGACAGCTCTCCCCCACCCAACCACTAGACGGCTCTCCCCCCCACAACCACTAGACGGCTCTCCCCCCCCCAACCACTAGACGGCTCTCCCCCACACAACCACTAGACGGCGAAAATCCTGGACGGTAACGATAAACAGGGACGATACCCTTCGTTCCTTTCCACCGACAGAAAACTCTCCCCCCCACAACCACTAGACGGCTCTCCCCCCCCAACCACTAGACGGCGAAAATCCTGGACGGTAACGATAAACAGGGACGATACCCTTCGTTCCTTTCCACCGACAGAAAACTCTCCCCCCCCCCAACTAGTAGACGGCTCCCCCCCCCCAACCACTAGACGGCGAAAATCCTGGACGGTAAGGATAAACAGGGACGATACCCTTCGTTCCTTTCCACCGACAGAAAACTCTCCCCCCCCCAACTAGTAGACGGCTCCCCCCCCAACCACTAGACGGCGAAAATCCTGGACGGTAACGATAAACAGGGACGATACCCTTCGTTCCTTTCCACCGACAGAAAACTCTCCCCCCCCCAACTAGTAGACGGCTCCCCCCCCCCAACCACTAGACGGCGAAAATCCTGGACGGTAAGGATAAACAGGGACGATACCCTTCGTTCCTTTCCACCCGACAGAAAACTCTCCCCCCCCAACTAGTAGACGGCTCCCCCCTCAACCACTAGACGGCGAAAATCCTGGACGGTAAGGATAAACAGGGACGATACCCTTTGTTCCTTTCCACCCGACAGAAAACTCTCCCCCCCCCCCCCAACTAGTAGATGGCTCCCCCCCCCCAACCACTAGACGGCGAAAATCCTGGACGGTAAGGATAAACAGGGACGATACCCTTCGTTCCTTTCCACCGACAGAAAACTCTCCCCCCCCAACCACTAGACGGCTCTCCCCCTCCCCCCACAACCACTAGACGGCGAAAATCCTGGACGGTAACAATAAACAGGGACGATACCCTTCGTTCCTTTCCACTGACAGAAAACTCTCCCCCCCCAACTAGTAGACGGCTCCCCCCCCCAACCACTAGACGGCGAAAATCCTGGACGGTAAGGATAAACAGGGATGATACCCTTCGTTCCTTTCCACCGACAGAAAACTCTCTCCCCCCCCAACTAGTAGACGGCTCCCCCCCCCAACCACTAGACGGCGAAAATCCTGGACGGTAAGGATAAACAGGGACGATACCCTTCGTTCCTTTCCACCGACAGAAAACTCTCCCCCCAACCACTAGACGGCTCTCCCCCCCCCACAACCACTAGACGGCTTTCCCCCCCCAACCACTATACGGCGAAAATCCAGGACGGTAACGATAAACAGGGACGATACCCTTCGTTCCTTTCCACCGACAGAAAACTCTCCCCCCCAACCACTAGACAGCTCTCCCCCCCCCACAACCACTAGACGGCTCTCCCCCCCCAACCACTAGACGGCGAAAATCCAGGACGGTAACGATAAACAGGGACGATACCCTTCGTTCCTTTCCACCGACAGAAAACTCTCCCCCCAACCACTAGACGGCTCTCCCCCCCCCACAACCACTAGACGGCTCTCCCCCCCCAACCACTAGACGGCGAAAATCCGGGACGGTAACGATAAACAGGGACGATATCCTTCGTTCCTTTCCACCGACAGAAAACTCTCCCCCCCAACCACTAGACGGCTCTCCCCCCCCCACAACCACTAGACGGCTCTCCCCCCCAACCACTAGACGGCGAAAATCCTGGACGGTAACGATAAACAGGGACGATACCCTTCGTTCCTTTCCACCCGACAGAAAACTCTCCCCCCCCCAACCACTAGACGGCTCTCCCCCCCCAACCACTAGACGGTGAAAATCCTGGACGGTAACGATAAACAGGGACGATTACCCTTCGTTCCTTTCCACCCAACAGAAAACTCTCCCCCCCCCAACCACTAGACGGCTCGCCCCCCCCCCCAACCACTAGACGGTGAAAATCCTGGACGGTAACGATAAACAGGGACGATACCCTTCGTTCCTTTCCACCCAACAGAAAACTCTCCCCCCCACAACCACTAGACGGCTCTCCCCCCCCCAACCACTAGACGGCGAAAATCCTGGACGGTAACGATAAACAGGGACGATACCCTTCGTTCCTTTCCACCGACAGAAAACTCTCCCCCCCACAACCACTAGACGGCTCTCCCCCCCCCAACCACTAGACGGCGAAAATCCTGGACGGTTACGATAAACAGGGACGATACCCTTCGTTCCTTTCCACCCAACAGAAAACTCTCCCCCTCCACAACAACTAGACGGCTCTCCCCCCCCCCAACCACTAGACGGCGAAAATCCTGGACGGTAACGATAAACAGGGACGATTACCCTTCGTTCCTTTCCACCCAACAGAAAACTCTCCCCCCCACAACCACTAGACGGCTCTCCCCCCCCAACCACTAGACGGCGAAAATCGAGGACGGTAACGATAAACAGGGACGATACCCTTCGTTCCTTTCCACCGACAGAAAACTCTCCCCCCCACAACCACTAGACGACTCTCCCCCCCCAACCACTAGACAGCTCTCCCCCCCCCAACCACTAGACGGCTCTCCCCCCCCAACCACTAGACGGCGAAAAACCTGGACAGTAACGATAAACAGGGACGATACCCTTCGTTCCTTTCCACCCGACAGAAAACTCTCTCCCCCCCCAACCACTAGACGGCTCTCCCCCCCACAACCACTAGACGGCTCTCCCCCCCCACAACCACTAGACGGCGAAAATCCTGGACGGTAACGATAAACAGGGACGATACCCTTCGTTCCTTTCCACCCGACAGAAAACTCTCTCCCCCCCAACCACTAGACGGCTCTCCCCCCCCAACCACTAGACGGCTAAAATCGAGGACGGTAACGATAAACAGGGACGATACCCTTCATTCCTTTCCACCGACAGAAAACTCTCTCCCCCCCAACCACTAGACGGCTCTCCCCCCCACAACCACTAGACGGCTCTCCCCCCCACAACCACTTGACGGCTCTCCCCCCCACAACCACTAGACGGCGAAAATCCTGGACGGTAACGATAAACAGGGACGATACCCTTCGTTCCTTTCCACCCGACAGAAAACTCTCCCCCCCCCCAACTAGTAGACGGCTCTCCCCCCCCCCAACCACTAGACGGCGAAAATCCTGGACGGTAACGATAAACAGGGACGATACCCTTCGTTCCTTTCCACCCGACAGAAAACTCTCTCCCCCCCCCAACCACTAGACGGCTCTCCCCCCCCCCAACCACTAGACGGCTCTCCCCCCCCACAACCACTAGACGGCTCTCCCCCCCCACAACCACTAGACGGCGAAAATCCTGGACGGTAACGATAAACAGGGACGATACCCTTTGTTCCTTTCCACCCGACAGAAAACTCTCCCCCCCCACAACCACGAGACGGCTCTCCCCCCCAACCACTAGACGGCTCTCCCCCCCAACCACTAGACGGCTCTCCCCCCCAACCACTAGACGGCTCTCCCCCCCCAACCACTAGACGGCTCTCCCCCCCCCCAACCACTAGACGGCGAAAATCCAGGACGGTAATGATAAACAGGGACGATACCCTTCGTTCCTTTCCACCGACAGAAAACTCTCCCCCCCCAACCACTAGACGGCTCTCCCCCGCCAACCACTAGACGGCTCTCTCCCCCCCAACCACTAGACGGCTCTCCCCCCCCACCACTAGACAGCTCTCCCCCCCAACCACTAGACGGCTCTCCCCCCCCAACCACTAGACGGCTCTCCCCCCCCCCAACCACTAGACGGCGAAAATCCAGGACGGTAACGATAAACAGGGACAATACCCTTCGTTCCTTTCCACCGACAGAAAACTCTCCCCCCCAACCACTAGACGGCTCTCCCCCCCCAACCACTAGACGGCTCTCCCCCCCCAACCACTAGACGGCTCTCCCCCCCCAACCACTAGACGGCGAAAACCCAGGACGGTAATGATAAACAGGGACGATACCCTTCGTTCCTTTCCACCGACAGAAAACTCTCCCCCCCCCAACCACTAGACGGCTCTCCCCCCCCAACCACTAGACGGCTCTCCCCCCCCAACCACTAGATGGCGAAAATCCAGGACTCTCCCCCCCCCAACCACTAGACGGCTCTCCCCCCCCCAACCACTAGACGGCTCTCCCCCCTCAACCACTAGACGGCGAAAATCCAGGACGGTAACGATAAACAGGGACGATACCCTTCGTTCCTTTCCACCGACAGAAAACTCTCCCCCCCAACCACTAGACGGCTCTCCCCCCCCAACCACTAGACGGCTCTCCCCCCCCCAACCACTAGACGGCTCTCCCCCCCGAACCACTAGATGGCGAAAATGCAGGACGGTAACGATAAACAGGGACGATACCCTTCGTTCCTTTCCACCGACAGAAAACTCTCCCCCCCCAACCACTAGACGACTCTCCCCCCCAACCACTAGACGGCTCTCCCCCCCAACCACTAGACGGCTCTCCCCCCCCAACCACTAGATGGCGAAAATCCAGGACGGTAACGATAAACAGGGGACGATACCCTTCGTTCCTTTCCACCGACCGAAAACTCTCCCCCACAACCACTAGACGGCTCTCCCCCCCCCAACCACTAGACGGCGAAAATCCTGGACGGTAAGGATAAACAGGGACGATACCCTTCGTTCCTTTCCACCCGACAGAAAACTCTCCCCCCCCAACTAGTAGACGGCTCCCCCCCCCCCCAACCACTAGACGGCGAAAATCCTGGACGGTAAGGATAAACAGGGACGATACCCTTTGTTCCTTTCCACCCGACAGAAAACTCTCCCCCCCCCCAACTAGTAGATGGCTCCACCACCCCCAACCACTAGACGGCGAAAATCCTGGACGGTAAGGATAAACAGGGACGATACCCTTCGTTCCTTTCCACCGACAGAAAACTCTCCCCCCCCCAACCACTAGACCGCTCTCCCCCCTCCCCCCACAACCACTAGACGGCGAAAATCCTGGACGGTAACAATAAACAGGGACGATACCCTTCGTTCCTTTCCACCGACAGAAAACTCTCCCCCCCCCAACTAGTAGACGGCTCCCCCCCCCAACCACTAGACGGCGAAAATCCTGGACGGTAAGGATAAACAGGGACGATACCCTTCGTTCCTTTCCACCGACAGAAAACTCTCTCCCCCCCCCAACTAGTAGACGGCTCCCCCCCCAAACCACTAGACGGCGAAAATCCTGGACGGTAAGGATAAACAGGGACGATACCCTTCGTTCCTTTCCACTGACAGAAAACTCTCCCCCCAACCACTAGATAGCTCTCCCCCCCCCCACAACCACTAGACGGCTCTCCCCCCCCAACCACTAGACGGCGAAAATCCAGGACGGTAACGATAAACAGGGACGATACCCTTCGTTCCTTTCCACCGACAGAAAACTCTCCCCCCCCAACTAGTAGACGGCTCCCCCCCCCCAACCACTAGACGGCGAAAATCCTGGACGGTAAGGATAAACAGGGACGATACCCTTCGTTCCTTTCCACCGACAGAAAACTCTCCCCCCAACCACTAGACGTCTCTCCCCCCCCCCCACAACCACTAGACAGCTCTCCCCCCCCCCAACCACTAGACGGCGAAAATCCTGGACGGTAACGATAAACAGGGACGATACCCTTCGTTCCTTTCCACCCAACAGAAAACTCTCCCCCCCCCACAACCACTAGACGGCTCTCCCCCCCCCCAACCACTAGACGGCGAAAATCCTGGACGGTAACGATAAACAGGGACGATTACCCTTCGTTCCTTTCCACCCAACAGAAAACTCTCCCCCCCCACAACCACTAGACGGCTCTCCCCCCCCCAACCACTAGACGGGAGGACGGTAACGATAAACAGGGACGATACCCTTCGTTCCTTTCCACCGACAGAAAACTCTCCCCCCCACAACCACTAGACAGCTCTCCCCCCCCAACCACTAGACGGCTCTCCCCCCCAACCACTAGACGGCGAAAAACCTGGACAGTAACGATAAACAGGGACGATACCCTTCGTTCCTTTCCACCCGACAGAAAACTCTCTCCCCCCCAACCACTAGACGGCTCTCCCCCCCACAACCACTAGACGGCTCTCCCCCCCACAACCACTAGACGGCGAAAATCCTGGACGGTAACGATAAACAGGGACGATACCCTTCGTTCCTTTCCACCCGACAGAAAACTCTCTCCCCCCCCAACCACTAGACGGCTCTCCCCCCCCAACCACTAGACGGCTAAAATCGAGGACGGTAACGATAAACAGGGACGATACCCTTCATTCCTTTCCACCGACAGAAAACTCTCTCCCCCCCAACCACTAGACGGCTCTCCCCCCCACAACCACTAGACGGCTCTCCCCCCCCACAACCACTTGACGGCTCTCCCCCCCACAACCACTAGACGGCGAAAATCCTGGACGGTAACGATAAACAGGGACGATACCCTTCGTTCCTTTCCACCCGACAGAAAACTCTCCCCCCCCCCAACTAGTAGACGGCTCTCCCCCCCCCCAACCCACTAGACGGCGAAAATCCTGGACGGTAACGATAAACAGGGACGATACCCTTCGTTCCTTTCCACCCGACAGAAAACTCTCTCCCCCCCCAACCACTAGACGGCTCTCCCCCCCCCAACCACTAGACGGCTCTCCCCCCCACAACCACTAGACGGCTCTCCCCCCCACAACCACTAGACGGCGAAAATCCTGGACGGTAACGATAAACAGGGACGATACCCTTTGTTCCTTTCCACCCGACAGAAAACTCTCCCCCCCACAACCACTAGACGGCTCTCCCCCCCAACCACTAGACGGCTCTCCCCCCCAACCACTAGACGGCTCTCCCCCCCCAACCACTAGACGGCTCTCCCCCCCCCAACCACTAGACGGCTCTCCCCCCCCCAACCACTAGACGGCGAAAATCCAGGACGGTAATGATAAACAGGGACGATACCCTTCGTTCCTTTCCACCGACAGAAAACTCTCCCCCCCAACCACTAGACGGCTCTCCCCCGCCAACCACTAGACGGCTCTCTCCCCCCCCAACCACTAGACGGCTCTCCCCCCCCCACCACTAGACAGCTCTCCCCCCCCAACCACTAGACGGCTCTCCCCCCCCAACCACTAGACGGCTCTCCCCCCCCCAACCACTAGACGGCGAAAATCCAGGACGGTAACGATAAACAGGGACAATACCCTTCGTTCCTTTCCACCGACAGAAAACTCTCCCCCCCCAACCACTAGACGGCTCTCCCCCCCCAACCACTAGACGGCTCTCCCCCCCCAACCACTAGACGGCTCTCCCCCCCAACCACTAGACGGCGAAAATCCAGGACGGTAATGATAAACAGGGACGATACCCTTCGTTCCTTTCCACCGACAGAAAACTCTCCCCCCCCAACCACTAGACGGCTCTCCCCCCCAACCACTAGACGGCTCTCCCCCCCCAACCACTAGATGGCGAAAATCCAGGACTCTCCCCCCCCAACCACTAGACGGCTCTCCCCCCCCAACCACTAGACGGCTCTCCCCCCTCAACCACTAGACGGCGAAAATCCAGGACGGTAACGATAAACAGGGACGATACCCTTCGTTCCTTTCCACCGACAGAAAACTCTCCCCCCCCAACCACTAGACGGCTCTCCCCCCCCAACCACTAGACGGCTCTCCCCCCCAACCACTAGACGGCTCTCCCCCCCGAACCACTAGATGGCGAAAATCCAGGACGGTAACGATAAACAGGGACGATACCCTTCGTTCCTTTCCACCGACAGAAAACTCTCCCCCCCCCAACCACTAGACGACTCTCCCCCCCAACCACTAGACGGCTCTCCCCCCCAACCACTAGACGGCTCTCCCCCCCCAACCACTAGATGGCGAAAATCCAGGACGGTAACGATAAACAGGGACGATACCCTTCGTTCCTTTCCACCGACAGAAAACTCTCCCCCACAACCACTAGACGGCTCTCCCCCCCCAACCACTAGACGGCGAAAATCCTGGACGGTAAGGATAAACAGGGACGATACCCTTCGTTCCTTTCCACCCGACAGAAAACTCTCCCCCCCCCCAACTAGTAGACGGCTCCCCCCCCCCAACCACTAGACGGCGAAAATCCTGGACGGTAAGGATAAACAGGGACGATACCCTTTGTTCCTTTCCACCCGACAGAAAACTCTCCCCCCCCCCCCAACTAGTAGATGGCTCCACCACCCCCAACCACTAGACGGCGAAAATCCTGGACGGTAAGGATAAACAGGGACGATACCCTTCGTTCCTTTCCACCGACAGAAAAACTCTCCCCCCCCCAACCACTAGACCGCTCTCCCCCTCCCCCCACAACCACTAGACGGCGAAAATCCTGGACGGTAAGGATAAACAGGGACGATACCCTTCGTTCCTTTCCACCGACAGAAAACTCTCTCCCCCCCCAACTAGTAGACGGCTCCCCCCCCAAACCACTAGACGGCGAAAATCCTGGACGGTAAGGATAAACAGGGACGATACCCTTCGTTCCTTTCCACTGACAGAAAACTCTCCCCCCAACCACTAGACGGCTCTCCCCCCCCCCACAACCACTAGACGGCTCTCCCCCCCCAACCACTAGACGGCGAAAATCCAGGACGGTAACGATAAACAGGGACGATACCCTTCGTTCCTTTCCACCGACAGAAAACTCTCCCCCCCAACCACTAGATAGCTCTCCCCCCCCCACAACCACTAGACGGCTCTCCCCCCCCAACCACTAGACGGCGAAAATCCAGGACGGTAACGATAAAACAGGGACGATACCCTTCGTTCCTTTCCACCGACAGAAAACTCTCCCCCCCCAACTAGTAGACGGCTCCCCCCCCCCAACCACTAGACGGCGAAAATCCTGGACGGTAAGGATAAACAGGGACGATACCCCTTCGTTCCTTTCCACCGACAGAAAACTCTCCCCCCAACCACTAGACGGCTCTCCCCCCCCCCCACAACCACTAGACAGCTCTCCCCCCCCCCAACCACTAGACGGCGAAAATCCTGGACGGTAACGATAAACAGGGACGATACCCTTCGTTCCTTTCCACCCGACAGAAAACTCTCCCCCCCCCAACCACTAGACGGCTCTCCCCCCCCCAACCACTAGACGGCGAAAATCCTGGACGGTAACGATAAACAGGGACGATACCCTTCGTTCCTTTCCACCCAACAGAAAACTCTCCCCCCCCACAACCACTAGACGGCTCTCCCCCCCCCCCCAACCACTAGACGGCGAAAATCCTGGACGGTAACGATAAACAGGGACGATACCCTTCGTTCCTTTCCACCGACAGAAAACTCTCCCCCCCACAACCACTAGACGGCTCTCCCCCCGCAACCACTAGACGGGCGAAAATCCTGGATGGTAACGATAAACAGGGACGATACCCTTCGTTCCTTTCCACCGACAGAAAACTCTCCCCCCCACAACCACTAGACGACTCTCCCCCCCCAACCACTAGACAGCTCTCCCCCACCCAACCACTAGACGGCTCTCTCCCCCAACCACTAGACGGCGAAAAATCCTGGACAGTAACGATAAACAGGGACGATACCCTTCGTTCCTTTCCACCCGACCAGAAAACTCTCTCCCCCCCAACCACTAGACGGCTCTCCCCCACACAACCACTAGACGGCTCTCCCCCCCACAACCACTAGACGGCTCTCCCCCCCCCAACCACTAGACGGCGAAAATCCTGGACGGTAACGATAAACAGGGACGATACCCTTCGTTCCTTTCCACCGACAGAAAACTCTCCCCCCCACAACCACTAGACGGCTCTCCCCCCCCAACCACTAGACGGCGAAAATCCTGGACGGTAACGATAAACAGGGACGATACCCTTCGTTCCTTTCCACCGACAGAAAACTCTCCCCCCGCCAACTAGTAGACGGCTCCCCCCCCCAACCACTAGACGGCGAAAATCCTGGACGGTAAGGATAAACAGGGACGATACCCTTCGTTCCTTTCCACCGACAGAAAACTCTCCCCCCCCCCCAACTAGTAGACGGCTCCCCCCCCAACCACTAGACGGCGAAAATCCTGGACGGTAACGATAAACAGGGACGATACCCTTCGTTCCTTTCCACCGACAGAAAACTCTCCCCCCCCCAACTAGTAGACGGCTCCCCCCCCCCAACCACTAGACGGGCGAAAATCCTGGACGGTAAGGATAAACAGGGACGATACCCTTCGTTCCTTTCCACCCCGACAGAAAACTCTCCCCCCCCAACTAGTAGACGGCTCCCCCCCCAACCACTAGACGGCGAAAATCCTGGACGGTAAGGAGAAACAGGGACGATACCCTTTGTTCCTTTCCACCCGACAGAAAACTCTCCCCCCCCCCAACTAGTAGATGGCTCCCCCCCCCCAACCACTAGACGGCGAAAATCCTGGACGGTAAGGATAAACAGGGACGATACCCTTCGTTCCTTTCCACCGACAGAAAACTCTCCCCCCCCAACCACTAGACGGCTCTCCCCCCTCCCCCCACAACCACTAGACGGCGAAAATCCTGGACGGTAACAATAAACAGGGACGATACCCTTCGTTCCTTTCCACTGACAGAAAACTCTCCCCCCCCCAACTAGTAGACGGCTCCCCCCCCCCAACCACTAGACGGCGAAAATCCTGGACGGTAAGGATAAACAGGGATGATACCCTTCGTTCCTTTCCACCGACAGAAAACTCTCCTCCCCCCCCAACTAGTAGACGGCTCCCCCCCCCAACCACTAGACGGCGAAAATCCTGGACGGTAAGGATAAACAGGGACGATACCCTTCGTTCCTTTCCACCGACAGAAAACTCTCCCCCCAACCACTAGACGGCTCTCCCCCCCCCACAACCACTAGACGGCTTTCCCCCCCCAACCACTATACGGCGAAAAATCCAGGACGGTAACGATAAACAGGGACGATACCCTTCGTTCCTTTCCACCGACAGAAAACTCTCCCCCCCCAACCACTAGACAGCTCTCCCCCCCCCACAACCACTAGACGGCTCTCCCCCCCCCCAACCACTAGACGGCGAAAATCCAGGACGGTAACGATAAACAGGGACGATACCCTTCGTTCCTTTCCACCGACAGAAAACTCTCCCCCCAACCACTAGACGGCTCTCCCCCCCCCCACAACCACTAGACGGCTCTCCCCCCCCCAACCACTAGACGGCGAAAATCCGGGACGGTAACGATAAACAGGGACGATATCCTTCGTTCCTTTCCACCGACAGAAAACTCTCCCCCCCAACCACTAGACGGCTCTCCCCCCCCACAACCACTAGACGGCTCTCCCCCCCAACCACTAGACGGCGAAAATCCTGGACGGTAACGATAAACCAGGGGACGATACCCTTCGTTCCTTTCCACCCGACAGAAAACTCTCCCCCCCCCCAACCACTAGACGGCTCTCCCCCCCCAACCACTAGACGGTGAAAATCCTGGACGGTAACGATAAACAGGGACGATTACCCTTCGTTCCTTTCCACCCAACAGAAAACTCTCCCCCCCCCCCAACCACTAGACGGCTCTCCCCCCCCCCCAACCACTAGACGGTGAAAATCCTGGACGGTAACGATAAACAGGGACGATACCCTTCGTTCCTTTCCACCCAACAGAAAACTCTCCC